>PUFA01000254.1:0-1200000 GCA_003508835.1 Eonycteris spelaea | reverse complement strand
GCATTTTCTGTTTGTAATACTTTTTCTTTCTCTACCCATTCTAGTGCCTTCCTATCTTTCAAAATATTGTCTTAAAGTTATGGGTTCCCTAGTATTATATTTATTTATTTGTCTGTCTCACTGTGCCTTTTATTTCTGTATTGCCAGTACCTGGTAGAGTGTATGGCACATATAAACTGCTCAATAAATATTTATTTAATGAATGCAGAAAATGAATGAATGAATAAAAGGGACAAAGAGGAGAATGGGTAAAGATGAAGTGAGCATATTTCTTCAGTTGGAGAGGAGAGTTCCCAGAGAGATAATTACAAACATTGCACTTAAAGAAAGCGATTCCATTCCTCAAAAGTAAGAGAACATATCAACATTTTCTGTAGATTTTAGGGAGCAACATTAGTATAACTACTGTATCGGACACTAGATTACCTTGCCGTACATTCCCCTCCAACGGGCATTATTCATGCCATTGTTAGGGCAAGTTACCTGCACTGTTTTTACCACCTCGGCCACCACACACCTGGGAGTTCCTGTGCGCAGTATTGATTGAAAAGGAGGCACCAGCTCACCTTTGCTCTGAGAGGACTGTACCCACTAATGCCCTGATAGCCCAGAGAGTCCCCCAGTAGCAGTAGCAGCCAGAGAGTGCAAGTAACACTACTTGAAAGGTAACAAGGGACAAACTTGAACCAATGAAAGAAAGAAGAAGGGGAAAGCCAGGAGATAAACTGCTTGCCCTTCTTCTCCCTTTCCGCAGCGCCTGCTCTGACCCAGTAGTTTAATGCAGACTCTCGGGAGATGTCTCCCAATAAAGCACCCATTTGTTTGCTCTACTTCTTTTTTTTTTCCCTCTTGTGGATTGTACCATCCAATAAAGTGTTAATATTAAGTGTTTCCCTTGGGTTGTGTTTCTAGAAAACCTGGGCTAAACAAGTAATTTTTAGAAAGTTTTGGTGTGAAATATAGCATGCATTTTTAGAAACACAACAGAGTAAATAAAACATATCTGAAATGAGAACATTCATTGGTTTGCATTGGGTTAAGGTTGAATACTAGGTAGAGTAGTTGTAAAGAAAAGTCACTGAAGGAGAATGAATAGTCAAGCAACAAAGAAGCAGTAATTCTTGTAAAGAATCAACAGGGGATAATCAGAAACACATGGTTATGGTGAGTACAAATGTTGTCCCTGAACAGCAAATTTTCCATTAAAGGAATATATACTAAGAAGATTTTTCTCTCATCGTGTTTGTTTAGAATTTAATGTATCCTATGTTATGAAATATTAAAATGTTAGATATCAGAAAAATAAGTAAATCTACTTCAGTGAAGACAACCAAAATTGTCTACTTCATTGTGACCTACTTCAGTGAAGACAACCAAAATTATCTTCGGTTTATATATTAAATTGAAATAATTTTAAGACAGGACAAATCATCAGCCCAAATTCAAGCAACTAATGTTGAGAGAAACCCAGAAGAAATGACAAAAGTACATCTGCTTAGCAAGGCTCTTTGGAAAGTTAAAATGGAAAAAAAAAAAGAATTAAAATTTGGCCAGAAAGAGGGAGAGAACTTCCTCACTATGGAAAGTTGGCATATACTATACAATGATCTCAATCTATACTGAAAACAGTTTTAGACATTGAACCAGATCCCAGTTGTAAAGGTGTAAAGGGCACAGTCAGTCACACACCTTTAAACATTTGCGACTACAGGACTCTCTGTTGCTAGGCTGATACACTACAAAAGGTCTTGGAAACAACTGAAACCAAAGACTGGGGCATACTTATTGCTCATTCATGAAAGTATGGAAACCTCGATATGATAAACACTGTGTGAGTATAATTTGGCTTCTGAATGTTTATTCCTGCAAATTCTACAGCATTCATTGAATCACTTTTTAAAACGTCCTTAGGTAGATATTTTAAGATTGATTTTTTTTCTCTTTTAGATTTATAAATCCAGCTACTACTTCCACTTCTTGGAGGAGCAGTTTGTTTAAAGTTTAAATATACTGCTTTTTACACATTGTTCATGTTTCTTGGTATTTCTTTAGGTTTGACTATCTGAAGGGAAGCATGATTTTCCCCAAAGAACTTCACATACACACAATATTTTGCATGAAATTCTTGGGTTTGGTAGACATCTTATATATCCAAATACTTTCTGGAATCTATGAACCTTAGGTCAAAACCAGCTGTTTTAAGAAACTTTATAAATCACTAAAGATGAATGGACACAAGGGAAAGACCAACAACATGCATGTTTTGGTATGGCAATAAAAGTAATAACAAAACTCAAAATTTATATATAGAAAAAATGCTTCTTCTATAAATGCCTGAAAGTTATATTTTAGGTCTTAAGGGAAATCTATGTAGTATCTCATCAGTTACTTTTGAAATGACTTCACAAGTAGTTGTTTTTAATAATAATCTATGTTTTGCCCCTGAAGACATTTCTTCCTTCACTTAAGCTCTCCGAAAAAATATTTCATCTTCAAAACTGGATTATTATTCAATTCTTGTTGGATCACATACTACTGATGTTAACTAACTTCTGCATGACACTTTCCTTCTAGTTTCCTTTCTATCTCTAATAAAAACTGGCTCTAAACCAATGGCTGGCACAAGTTAAGTTAAAAATAGAGGCACATGGCAAATGTTTGGAAATTCAGTTTTCATATCTACTGGGCTGCTGGACTGTAATTGTGAATTTAGAATCTTGCTTATGGTTAAAATATATAAGGCTGTGAACAATTTGTAAAAAAGCATCATGTGTTTGGCACTTTTTGTGAAGAGTAAATGTTTTACACAAGCAGCCAATAAGTTTCAGATGGTTTATAAGTAGCAGAAGATCCAAAGCTAAAATGGAATTTTCTGTGACAGCTTACAAATAACAGTTAACATATGCCTAAGTTACAGACAAAAGCAGGAGTCACGTAAAGTCAAGTAGGGAACAAGAACTGGAAGTTAATGAATAAAAACCTTTTTATTCAACATTCTTAGCAAATATTTTAGATACTTAAAGAGAGAAGTCATCTCAACAGTTTTTAAAGAATACATTTATTAATATTAGAAACAAACAAGAAGTGACTTTCGAAGCCAGTTTACACCCATCATAAATTTGATCTACTCAAAAAAACCCCACAAAAATGCAAATAAGAGGTTAATGCTAGTATAAATGAATAATAAATACACATTATTTGATTACTTTAGAGCATTTAATAATTGATCCATACTTGCAGCTGAAGTTTCATCTAGAAGTGTTTCTAATTATACGTGTTATCTGCTTTTTTTGCATAAGATACTTCTTGGTCAAGATGTATCTTGACATTATTGATAAGTCACTCAATTAAAAGTTTTCAAATTTTCTTTATTATAACCTACTATTATTTTGTATTTAAATAAATTCTTAGAGTCCTAATTTCACAAATTGTTATTAGGGCTTTGAATTTACTTTTATTTAGAGCATCAGTCCTGCAGTAGAAATCAGGTAGATGTACTGTGTCATAATGCTGGCCTGTGGCCCACCTAAACATCTCTGAGTGTCAGTCATCTTATCTGTAAAATGATGGCACTCATACCGACCTTACTTCTTTCATAGGGTTATGAGTCTGACATGAAATACATAAAAGAGTTTTTAAAACAAAATGGTAGTGGTGGTGGAGGTGTTAGTAATAATGGTAGCAGTGCTGTTGGTGGCATTCAATAAGAAATTCTGCTCCAAACAATAACTATAATGATAGGATTTACCGTAGATATAAGAAAGTACTTTATAGATTCCTAAATTTACTTGTTAGACTTCTTGCTGTAGCATAAATATCATTGGCTTTGCTACCATGAGTATTTGTTTCTTTTTTTTTAAGGCTGGACTATTTTAAATGTCATCATTTCACTGACAAGCGAAAATTAAAATAGATATATTAAAATAGAAATTCTGAGTGGATTTATGTGCTTTGTCTTTTCTCTAACATTTGACAAGTGAGATTAGTAAAGTTCATTAGTATGGTATAAGTATAGAATAATCTACATTTTCCTAATTTTATAAACAATAAAATTCAGTGTGTCAATTCTTGTACAGAAACCTATTATTTTTAAATGCTTCAGAAATAAATATTTGCTCTAGAAACGTGTTCACCAATGAAAAATTGATTTAACCAATTACAAAATAAAATTTTGGAGTATCTTTAAGTCTGGAATGGTCTGGACACTCACACTGACTGCCTTGAGGAAGGAGACACTCAAGGTTTATCAAAGTTTAAGAATCTTTGATTTATTTTCCTAAACTGTAAATTTTCAGATCTCTTAGAATCCTAATATTTTAGAAAACATTTACATCACTCCCATTTCCTCCAAATGGTCTATTTCATTCCGTTGTAATGAAGTGAAATTCCAAGAACTAAAATAATGGCCAGGACTTTCTGGAAGTAAAATAAGAAGTTGAAGTTAACATGTGTTTCACTGTCATAAGGTCAGACTCTGGGCTGCGTATACGCTGGATCCCTTTCAGATCTCATGGAAGTTAATTTTAGTTTTATAGAAAGGATAGAGAGGCAGACCCTTCTCTTTGCAGAAAATGTCAAGGTTAAGCTTATGACCATCTTACCTTTCTAATTTCCTGAGCATTATCCGAGAGAAGGAAGCACTGTTTGTCCAGAGAGAATCCTTTCTTGCATCTGCTTGTCTGGGTTTCAGTGGGTGTGTTTGGGGCAGCCCCAGGGACGGTGGCTGTGAGTTTCTTCGTCCCTCGGAGTGTCAGGGTCTGGTAGAAGAGACAGATTGCCACCACCAAGCCCACCAAGAAAGGCCGGGGGCAAAATCGCCGACGACGAAGGAACACTAGATGACAGACCATGACCAGTTCAGCTTCACTTGGCCCCTGTCCACGTTGCCGGAAAAGTCATAGCAGCTATTTTTCATCAGCATGAAAAGTACAAATCTGTCTTCTTTTTTTCACAACTTAAATCAAGATTGCTCCATCCTGCTTAAGAACTTTCCGAAGA
Organism: Eonycteris spelaea; assembly: GCA_003508835.1. NCBI lineage: Eukaryota > Metazoa > Chordata > Mammalia > Chiroptera > Pteropodidae > Eonycteris > Eonycteris spelaea. Next base: position 1,195,002 of record PUFA01000254.1, on the reverse strand, counting down.
ATCATGCCAAAGAATCATAGGTCCCAAAAGTCTGAGACGGTTAATAAAAGCCCTTCCATGGATGACAGTAAAAAGTGGCTGGCCTGGTTTAAAAAAAAAAAAAAAAGAAATCAATAACAGTTGTAACTAATAACCTGAGCGTACCAAACTGTTGCTTCCGGTAATGCCTTATTTCCACAACATCCTTAAACTCACAGTAAAGGCTTTACAGGAAAAGAGAAGACAGCACCAAAGTAAATCTGGACTAAAAACAGCATTGAAGAACGCAGTAGGTTAAAACCCAAAGTGCCTGTCGCACAGCTGGATGCAAGCCAGCCTGCCTTAGCAGTTCCTAATTTTTCCTCCGGTTTGAAAAGCAGTCCTGCTCTCAGCCTTTCATGTTTCTTAACTACTTCCCTCCATTCAGTTTTAAATTGCCACTTTCCTGTAAGCATTCACGGCTTTTAACATAAAAGGGGAATCAACGGTTTGAATGGACATGGTTACTATTAGGGTTTTGCTTGTATTTGTTGCATTCCGTTTCAAGTTCAAAGTTCTGTGTACTTACTCGGTTTTCATCCTTTTATCCAGAAAAAAGTTTCCATGATCCCCTAATGGACTGTTGATCAGAACCACTCGGAAGGAAACACCCAGTTGTGTGACTCCAGCTCATCTCTCACACACACGGACTCACACGCGCGCAGACACACGGAGCCACACGCGCGCCTGCTGCCCTCTGGGCGGGGAGCGGGGGCCCGCGGGCACCGCAGCCACACCGGCCCGCGGAGCGGGGCGGAGCTACGGCCCTGGGCTCCTCCGGTCCTCGGGGGCAGCTGGAGCGCCGCGGTCAGCTCTGGATCGGAAACGGTGGGCTTCCACAGACTGGGAACCGCATTTCTCATCTCCCTCGAAATGTGGCTGCCTCCCCAGAGCAGCAGAATTTTAAATTCACATTTGATGTTTGATTTCTTATGTAATTTCTTTTTCCTAACACAACATTGTGAAAACCAATAGCTTTTCGTCAACTGATGACACAGGTCGAGGGTGACACTAAAGCAGACTTCGTGCGTGAAGTGGGAAGATACTCACTTGAGGGGATTGTGGTCCCTTTTATGGGAGTAAGTGGGTCACGACTACTGTTTGGACCTCAGAACATGCAAACCTGTTGTTTGCACCAGAAAAACTGGCAGTGAGCTTTCTGCTTCAGTACCTAACTCATATCACAACTGTAATTATTTCTCCTTTCCTGGACTAATGGCTGTCTTTCAAAAGCTAATTGCCTGACACTGCTCTTATAGTGAGTTGGTCTTAGCAGGTATTGGGCAACTTTTGCTCAGTGGAAACGAAAACATAGCAGGCTTTGTCCAGAATTCAACTAAATCTAATGCTGTACATACAGACCTCCACAAGGACAGACACTCCTACTAGGGCAATTCTGCGAACCCCATCCATTTTTGCTGAGTCAGCTGAAGGACTACCAAGGAGAAAGGCAATCCATCTAGTGCATGGTGCTCACCTCTCCCAGCCCCTTGCTTTGTGATCTCTGGATTCCCAGGACTGGTTTAGGTTCACTGACATTCTTCAAAAGGCTCGGAATCTCAATAGGTTTTGCAACCTATTTCTAAACCAAACTTGTTCTTGTGCACTGTTCTCCAGTGAGGCCACACCCCTAAAGTGATCCCATCTTTTAGTCACGCTGCTGTCAGTCACTTATATTTTGTGAGACGGAGCGCCCCCTGGGGGTGTCCAGCTATTATAGACTCAGAAATGGGCATCTACTACAGTAACTAGTTTCCAAGGTTCTATGAAACTATTTTAACACCCACCGTATAAACAGGTTAATTAATGTTTTACAGAATAACTATTTATCTTAAACCTATATCTATTCCAATTCCTTTCGTATTTTCCAGCAGCGTGTTTAATATTAATTTATTTATAGAATCAAGGTCCTCAAACCCATGACAAACGAAGTAGAGAAAAATGAAGTGGCATTTTACTTTAAGAAAAAAATAGCTAAACAATAGTGTTTTGGAAGATAGAGTTTGGGTGGAGACAGTAGGAATTACAAGATCTCTAAGTTGGAATCGCCCCTGAGATCCAGGGTGGGACAAAGTTATTCACTAGGTGAAAAGGAATTGAGATGCAGTTCTTTTAAGGCAAGGAATCTGAAAAACTGCGAGTTTGAGAAACCTAGAGAGTCATTTTTACGCATTATTAAATTTTTGAGTTTAGGATTCAAAAGAAAGAGTAAATCAGATGCTAAAATCATATTGCTTTTGGGCTGAGAGAAAAGACAACAGCATAGATAATTTTATAGCTAGACTTCAGAACAAGAATCAGAAAGAAGGTGGAAAATTAGTGTTCCAGAAATTATGCTGGCAGACTGAAGAACCCAATTCCCTATTTCAACTACTGAGTCCAAGAGAATGAAAGAAGATAGCAGATAAGGATGTTTGCAGAAGAGAGATAAGGATTAGTTAGAGTGAGAAAGTGAAAAGAAGAGGTAGAAAAACGTTATAGCAAGAATAAGCACCAGACTCTATAAATAAACTCGACATTAGAGTTAACCCAATCTGGGTATGATCTCGGTGATGCTTTTTATCAACTGTTTTTAAGCATGTGATTTGTAAATGAGGATCCTAATACCTCCTTTGAAGTGTTGTTGGCAGAACTGGATGAAACAGGTATGGGAAACACCTAGATTGTCGGTGCACGTTTGTTGGGAGAATGCATCCTGAATGCACGTCTGTTATGTTTTCCATCCTGAGACTCAGTTCAGTGTGTGTTGACAGATGTAGGAACAGATAATTATCAACATAATGGGCTCTCGGAACATAGAAGCACCAAAAGCAAACATGAGCACTTAATATTATTTCTCTGTCCTTTACTCCGTGAGCTGGAAGTAGGTGGCAGATGCTAGTTTGGGTGGGATGAGAGTGAGTCACAGGTCGAGACTACAAGTGGGATGTTTTTATGCCCAAGTGGTAAGGGAAGGCCAAGCAGGAGATGTGTTAGAGTCTGAAGGCATCAGAACAGGGAACAATGAAGACAGAGAGTAATTTGGTTCAATGAAGGAAGTGGGAGAATAAATATGCAGTAGAACTAAGAATCTATGGATTCAAGCAGTGTTTCAGACTGACTGTTTTTGTGTATATGTTTCATAAAGTACTGATTCCACTAAATCATTTCCGTGTCCATGGCCTGTATTCAAACAGCATCAGCCTGGGACAATAGAGTGACAGACTTCTCCAACACAAAATGTACTCTTCTGGCACACACGTTTCATTTGGGTTTTTGGTATAGAATGAGGATGGAGGGAGAGGATGCATTTAATAATCATTGTTTGAAGAAGGTATTTTCAAAAATTATTTTATTAATTAATCTGGAGGAATAAAAGTATCCATAACAGAGAAGATTTGTGTTACATCAGGAACTTTGGGAAAGTACTTTACCTCTTCGAGTATTAGCTTCCTCATAACATAGGGTTATCACTAGATAACCTCAAAGGTCACCTGAGGCTCCAGAGTTATGCTTCCAGGGACACATTTTGACATGGATTTCCTCTCTGTTACAACCTGGCAGGAAGGCAAAGCCTTCAGCTTCTCCACCCTCTTGGTTTCCTGCAGGCGAAAGGCTTCCTCTTTTAAGAAAGCTCCTGACCATGATGATCTAAAATCCATCTGTGGCTACTGGTGGTGGTGTCATGAATTAAGAGTGCTGTAGGCAATGCCCTGGCACTCACCTTCCTGTACTTCTTCCCTAGAGAATTTGAGTGCCCTCTGCTCAGCTCCTATCTCATCTAATGCGGACTCTAGAACTTTCCACATTAGCTCTCAACATAAGATGTTTTACATTGTGAATCACATATTGAATCTCTACTATGTCAAAACATCATCCTAGGCACTGTGGAAAACAGAAGACATATGACAAATACTATAAATGGCTAAAATATAATAAACACAGTGATAAATTGGTCAGTATAGGATAACTTTCTGTAAAAAACAACCTAGAAAGCACAGTATTGATACAATTAAAGCACTCATAATTTTCCAGGGTTTGTCAGTTTCTATTAAAACATTTGGTACCCAGGGGCCTTGACTTTCCGTACTCTAAAACCTTGGATACCCACAGGGATTGTCTGAATCACATTAGCAGATGAAGAATGAGAAAACAGCATGGAGGATTGTGTGGGAGGTCTTTTGGGGTCAAGCTTCAAATTGGCATCTATTCTTTGGCTCACATTCTATTGACCAGAGCCCAGTCACATGAACCCCCTACTTAAATTGGGCTGGGAAATGAGGATGAGCTCCATGCTTAGGAGAAAAAGGCAATAAGGTTGATAAACATATAGCAGTTCCAGCCACAACTAAGATAGAGGTAAGTGCTATGGAGGATCAAAATAGGGAATTCACATCTTTTGAGAGGTGATAAGGAAAGCTTCAGAAAAGTGGTCATTTCTTAACTGGGCCCTGAAGAGTCACAAAGATTTTGACTGCCTCAAAAGGGAAAATAGAGGTTTTCTGTCTTAGTGGAAGACCACAAAGGATGAAGCTGGAGAGTTAGGTCCAGATCAAGGATGGTTATACTTCCAAGTTAAAGAGTTGATTTAGCCTTTATCTGCAGACAGTGGAATAAAAAAGTTTCTTTCCCAGAAGATTTGTTAATAAAGATATCATGGTAGCTTTCAGAGGATAGGGTGACCATTATTTACAATTATCTGAGAACACTAATATATTACTGTTAATTACGAACTCACAGAGCAAAATCTTTTCTTAGGTAGAATAAAAAACAACATGGGTCAAATTCATGTGGTTACTGTCAATGGTGCAACACACACATGAAATTTAATAGAAAAGTCTATGTAAGTGTCAGATTCTTGCCTTTGGAGGCCTCCCTGTCCCTTAGGAGGAAAATGCTGTGTGTAGTTAAGGTTCATGCAGACACATACATGATTATGCATTGCCCTATATTTTGTGTAAACAGGGAGCATTAGTTATATCAGGTTAAAGACCATGCATCCTTTCACCTATATTTGGAACTTTACATGTGCCACTCATTACAATGGCACATCAAATGTTCAGTCTGCAATCAGGCTCATGTCTGCTTCTTCATATGCTGGAGGAGAGTGAAGAGACATCTTAAAGCAGTTCTGCCAACTTCCTCCAATTTCTAATGCAGTCGACGTTTAAACGTGCTTAATTTCCTTTCAACTCAGTTGTGTGGCTTCTCTCTGAATCATTTCACTTAAGTAGAGTCACTTTTTATACAAATTTATGGGTTTCAATTAAGGCCACTGAAATTTTTATGATGCTTTCTACACATTGAAAAAAATAAAAATGAAGATTTTTCTCTTCCTTTCTAGTGGTTCTAAAACTACGCTAGGCTGTTAAATGGTGAGCAGAATTTGGCAGAGTTCTAGGAACCGTGCAAAGGGTAAAAGGGACAGTGTGCAGGACTTACCTTGGGTACAGAATTTGTTCAATTTACACGTGGAAATAAGATCCTGCAATGAAAATGTTCATTTTTCTACTATCTTTTTCTTGTTTGATGTTTATTTAAGTAGACACATTCTACAGCCTCTTTAAGTTTCTAGATGAACAAACAGTCCATATAGACCAAATGCTTCAAACTAATGCTTTTCATTTTAAATCGTCCATTAGACCAGTATTTCTGAGCATACAAATCACCTGGAGATCCCATATAACAACATTTGATTCTGCCTTTTAAAATGAAATATACAGTAAGTCTTCCCTTAATGTTGTCAATACGTTCTTGGAAACTGCAATTTTAAGGTAAACAACAATAAATGAAACCAATTTTACCTCAAACACTTCTAATATTAAACATTGAAATAAATGTGAACTATAGGTGCATTTAAGAAATATTAATAAAAACAAGACAGACAATGATTTTTCAACCTGCTGATTCCAGTTGAGGGTCTCAGGTGGCCAGAGCCACTCAGGGTACTAAGGAGGCCCCCACCCTACACAGGGCACCCTTCTATCACAGGGCACACTCATACTCGCACCTACACTCACTCAGACTGGGGCCATGTGGACACGCCAGTTCGCCTCACTTGCACATCTTTGGGATGTGGAAGCTGGAGCATAAGGAGAGAAAACCCACGTAGATGTAGGGAGAATGTGCGAACTCCACGTGCAAACAGTGGCCCCCGCTGGGAATCAATTTTATTTTATTTTTCCCATCAGTGTTACAACCAAAAGATGTAAAAGATGTTGAACAAAACAACTATTCGAGGACACATTGTACGTGCTCCAGTGCTCCTTAATGCTCACCTGGTCACACTACTTATTTTTCACAACTTTCTCTGTTTACAAGCATTTTGAATTTGCTTGTACCAGCACCAAAATTACTTTATTATTTTCTGTACTGTATTTAGTTCCGAGTGTACTTACATATCTTTATAGTGTATACTGCTTTATGACAGAAACTATTTTACTCATCTCCATACTCTTGGCATCTAGAAGTGCCTTCTTGCAATTTAAAAATTCATATTCGTTGAGGTCTACACATCATAAATTTAAATACTTTCCATATTATTCCCATTTTTCCCATGAGAAATATTTCACATCCTGGTAACATTTAACCCAGTGGGACAATTTTGTTCCCCAGAAGACATTTGGCATTGTATAGAGACATATTTGGTTGTCACAAGTTGAGGGTGGGGCGGGGGGCAGGGTGATAACGGCTTCTAGTGTGTAGGTACGAGGGATGCCGCTAAACATCCTACGATGCACAGGACAGCCCCTCCACAACAAAGAATCACCCAGAACAAAATGTCAACACTGCTGAGGTTAGAAAACGGAAATTTAACCAAAGAAATTGTTGCAAAATTTTTACACATGGCTAAGATGGTCTGTTACTTAAGTTAGTATAGTGATATTTGAGTAGCTTGTGGCAATGATATTGAGTTTTTAATCACTTAATTATACTGTCCCCCCAAAACAAATGCAACTTTGTGCATTTTAAGTCTTTTAAGTCTCTCAAATTTGCTTTTAAGATTTTCATCCTTCCTCCTTCTCTTCCTTCCCTCCCTCCCTCTCTCTCTCTATAAGTGTAAACTTTGTCTTTATATAGTCTTTTATATTTATATACATATACACACATCTAGACATATGTATACATATACACACACATATATTTACACACACATTCTAATAGCTAGGAAGAACCACTTCAAGCAGTGAGCACGCAGGTAGCATGTATGCAAACATTTAATCCAATGAATTATACTATTTGTTTTATTTTGTTTAGGACAAATTCATACCTTGGCATGAAGCCAGAATTCTTGTTTTTATCAACATTTAAAACATGAATAAATTTAGTTTTCTTTTGTTATATCATAGATCAACTTATGTTTGTTAACTCAATTAGAAATTGAAGACTTGTCTTCTCTGTAGACGTGCAATATAATATTCCTTGGAAATGACAATACACTTTACAAATTCTCGAGAAGCCAGCTAATTTAGCTTCTTTCTTACTTTTAAAAATATAATCACAATTCATTCATCCATTTTTATTTTCAGAAAATAAAAGGCATTTTGAAATTGTTACAGCATCGAATTTGCTACCTAAAAACTGATATAACAAAGGCTGCCATTCAGCCGGCTAGCCTGGGCAGCGAGAAGGAAACACTCTGACAGTATGACTCTTCGGTCACAGGTATACCACATACAGTCAAAAGGTTACTCCTATATCTAAACCATATGATCTCTGACATAAAAGCTTAACCTTTTCTGTTTTCAACTAGATAACTGGACTCTTTAAACATTTACAAATGACAACCATTGGTGAAGTGAAAACACCTTTCGGCACACATGAGAAACCCATTCAAGAAAATAGTTTTTGTCATATTAAAGATAGACATATAAATGCTTTATATCGATAGAAACATAAATTTTGATAAATTCCAATGAGATATACTGGGGAGGTCATAGTAAAACTCTCTACTTACTAGTTATACTATACGTCAAATCATTTTAATGAACTGATTCATTTATGTTCAGAGTTACTTAGAAATATTTCTGGTAGGCCCCTTGTATTACATTTGATCTAGACAGCTTTTTAAAGTAATTTAGCACCTATTACAATTGTTTGTATTTTAAAATATCAGCATGGAAGTTCTCTATACTGGAGTTGATGTAACAATGCAAAAAGAATTCAAGGATGGCCTTTGCTTTTCCCTACAAGTCATGTTAAACTTGTGAATGTTTTAAATTAGTTCCTCACTGGAGACTAGCAGTTACACACTTTCCTAAGAAAAACTATTCTTATTCATTAACATAGGCAAGTGGAAACGGAGCATAAACAACACGCATACATTTTCTCTATCCTCAGTTCCCACACTGGCTTCTGGATTTTAATAAGCAATGGAAAAATGAATGATTATAATGTCTCCTTTGCCAGCAGTGAAGAAGGTAAAAAAACAGCTCTGGATTAACTAACAACAGAAGCATATGGCTTTGAAGAATTTATTAAGGTATTATTAAATTCCTTTCAAATAAACATTTTATTATGCTGAAGTCTCTAATCATTTATTAGTTAAGGTACTGACTTACAGTGTATACATGACTTACTACCATAAAATGTAAATGACAAGGGGTCATACCTCTTCCTTGTTCAACTTCAGTAAACAAACACATCTGAAGTCAGTTCATCTTTAAATCACTTTGAACTTTATTTCACTGTAGCAGAATCAAATCATGAATGCTAGGATCCTGGATCAGAAATTACAATGTTTGAATAATTTAAATTTTATCATCTAAAAAGAAATCTAAAAATCTTGACTAGCAACTCTAATTTGTAGTTTCAAAAACTGGGAGAAAAGATTCACCTTAAAATTATAATTTTTAGCAATTTCCAAGTTATAAACTTTGTGGTCCTTAGTTTATAATTTTAATAGGTACTATGATTTCATCAAACTGTTCATTAAAATAATAATTGACATAGATTAAATGTCACCATTACCATTAAAACAATGCCATGTCACAGTGTAAAATGTTCTTCCTGAACAGACTCTTGCTTCGCTTTCGCTTTCTGGATTCACTCCCTGACCACATCTCTCTGCCCCATGGCCGCTCACTTATTCCAGACTGCTTCCGAGTTCCCAGAATGCAGCTCTTGAACGGTCCTTTTCTTTGAAAACCCTCCCTGCTCTATCTGTTTTTAGGAATCAGTTCAAATGAAACCTATGTTAAGTCTCCCAGTGTTCCCCAGAGTGCTCCGTACACCCACCCACCCATTAGAGCATTTATCAAAACATAGCAATTGTTCGTTAACATGTGTGTCCATCCCACTTCCCCCATGAACACACACACACGGACTCACACAGACCTCGATCTCTGTATTCTCAATCTTTAGGTGCTTAATGGTTGTAAAATTATAAAATTAAACATTTTTGAGGATACTTTTTCTCTTAAAACCCATCTGTTGACAGATTTCTTTTTAAATACATGAGTTGAAGGAAAACATGCAATGTCCGCACGTTCAGAGCATCTTCCTACCCAAGCATATTAAACGTTTATTTTTAAGAGACTGAAATAACTACTTCGATCGAGAAGACCATTTTTGAGGTCTAAGGACCAAAGGTGCTATGTTGCACAAACCTAAGATTGTTAAAAATCTAAAATCTGTGGAATTTGCTTTAAAGAAAAGAGCAAAACAATTAACTGCCCTTAAAAAGAATGATTATATGTTTATCAAACAGTCAGCTTCATTTAGGCATTTAATTAAGCCATTTATTGCTTCAAGTGTGTCACCATGAACATTTGAATATACACTTCACAGCAGTAAGGCCTCAATTTTCACCATCTATAAATTGTGAACCCACATTTGGATTTTTTTTTTTGTGCCATCACCAATTGTTACATGAGCTTTGTACAACAAAAATTTTGAATGTGTATTTATAATACCAAAAATGTTCATTATACCCCTTGGTGTATATGTCACAAAGAATATTAATAATTGGCCACATATTTTCTTTTCCCATGAGGTAGTTCCATGTCTGGCTTTATGAGATATTAATAGCTTCCACCCATTACTAAACTGCAAAAAATCTTGGTTTACTTCTTTACACACGCGTCATAAAATATTCAATGTTTGAGTTTAGAATTTGTCAAAATGTTTTCTGAGTGATTTGGTTAAGTAGTGGAATTCACACACTGGAAGGGGTTGTAGCAGCTGGAAATAGGGATGTTCCTGACTCTGACAAGGAACTTTCTCTTAAAATAAGGCTGTACGTAAGGCTTTTTCCTTTGACCAATTCCTATAATACAAATAAGTTTGGAAAAATCATTATATTTAATTAGAACATTAAACAATACCACTAAGCATCTCCAGGCAACATGCTAATAAGCAAGTGAATACTGTTATATATTATTTCTTAAATATTTCTTAAAGGTTTATAAAATCTCCATGAAAAGGTTGAGTATCATGAAATCATAACTATGATATCGTGAGTACCCACAAATGAACCTAACTTAGTTTTATGGGTTGTCCAGTTATAAAATCAGACTGCAGCAGCTCAGAATTGTGGAATGGCAAAGCTGGAAGAGACCTCTGAATCTCCTCTCTAACCCAGATCCTTTGGGTAGCATTGCATAGATTTTACAGTTTTCTGAGTAAGTTCTAAGAGGCTCATAAGTGGTTTTGATGAAAGCGGGAATCTCATGGACCCAGTAAGTTTTGATATAAAAGAAATATGACATAATAAGTATTTAAAAAGCTTTAAGAATTTTTTCTACTGACCAGACTCGATAGTATACCTTAAATAAAACCTCTTCTTTGCAAAATTTACAATTTAAAGAGCGCCTACAGAACAAATCTTAGGCGTTTACAGACTTCTGCAGCCAGCATCACCCTGGATTAATAAGGCCCGGAGCGATTCAAAATTTGAATTAACTGTCATCCCAGCATGTGGTAAAATCAAAACTAGAACTGAATTTTAAGCTCAAATCCAGGGGGTCTCTTTACTTAAATTGGTCACGCTGCCTCAAGTCAAAACATCTATAACCATCATTTTATTTTATCTGCTGTAATTAGACTTCTTTCATGTCCCTTTGACTGAAGGAAAAGCCAGAGAAATGGTCTAGAAAAATACATTTGCATTTCAAATTTACATTAAAAATGTCCTTCCCTTATTTTCACATCACAAATTCCAAGTATTATTAAAGAAATAATACAGATTACACAATTTTCTGTGTCCTGGGCCTCTGTCCTTTTTAGATTATGAAAATTGTAATTAAGAAATTTCCATTATTAAGTGTGTAAAGTATAAATACAAGGAATTTTTTAAAAACTTTATTTTAACACCTAATACAATCCAATTTTAGGGATTACTCGCACAAAAAAATAAACACATTTGGTATAAAAATGTTATCACTTTAACACCCTTTCCCCTTCAGCCCTTCCCCCTCCCACCCTCATGAACTGCACTCTGTCTGGATGCAGAAACATATAAAGACTAATGGCACAGATTCGTTTTCACCTACAGGAGTTTCTGTTTATGTACCCAGGTACTCTAGAGGACACCAGCCCACTTTATCACATGAACCATTTCCTTCAGCCTGCTGAATTTAGTTTCACAAAGAAACAAAGCTTATTATAAAGGCATTTTAAAAACCATTATCTTAAATTCTTTTTAGAAGCATTTTTTTTTTTTTGCGACCATTTTTTTTTTTTTTTGCGACCCGATAACAGCTCTGGAGTACAGTACATGCAGCAGAACATACCTGTTGAATATAAAAATACTTTTCTTAAAATCTTCATCGTTGGAATTCTTTGAAGTCTAAATTATAGAATGCCCATTAATTTCAGAAAATGGTTAAGGAGTACAAATGTCTGCATATGTCGGCCACTGAAATAATCCAAGGCTAACTGGAATAATATTCATAGCACACCAGAAGTGCATAAATAATTTACTTACATTATTAAAATACAACCCATAAAATTCAAGTTCAAGATCTTACAGGATTGTCTATGGAAATCCTTTAAGTGGTTGCCGGGAAATGCATTGTTCCTTCTTTCTCTTGTCTTCTTCTCTAAAGTCTCATATAAAACGTTTAGTTGAAATCTGTTTCTTCTTTAAATGAAACGACCACCTTTATTTGTGCCGGCTGCCTCTTCTCTTCATTGCAGCCGTGCACTGTGGACAGTACCATTTTCCTTTTGGTGCTTCTGTCAGCCCAACACATCCATAATGGAACCATTCTATAGGGCACTAGAAAGCAAAATGACAAAGAAAGTGTTTTTACTATTTCTCAAGATTAGGGAGTATATATTAAAATATGCCCAGTAGACAATATTAATTAGATTCATGAAAACAGAATTTTTTGAACTAGATGATTTAAAAACCATATGGTCTGACTGATACGCTTCAAAGGTGAAGAAATAGAGGCACAGAAAAATTATGGATTTTTGTTAATTCTGAGATTCGTGTAATCTATTCCCACAATCCAAAATAATGAACCAAAATTCACTAATTTTCGTTAACTTGGAGAGTAAGTTGGTACCAACTTTCAGAGAGAAGAGAGATGGATCTTTTATGTAGAAGGTAAATATATTTTTAAAGTTTTATTTACTATTTAACCTTATTTGCTCCCCCTTAGAGTAGAATAAGCTACTTGTAATTAAAGACTAAAGATACATCCTAGGTTTCTTTTCTGGGTGTGTGTATTTCTAGATATGTAGAGGAAAAATATTCTACTCTTCGATATGTTAATTAGGCAGCTGTACACTCCCACAGAAAATCTTAGCATAAGAAGGGTGTAATCAGGAATGAGGGATCGGAGAACGATGGGGCATTCACAGAAATCTCATTCATCATTTCAGTCAGTGCCCAGAAGATGGTTTATAGCAGTATTCTTGAACTGGTTGGGCAATACTGTTTTGCAATAATCACAAACAGCCCACAAGTTAATTTTAAAGAGGGTTTTTCTCTACCTATGTGAACATGTTGCTGGGACCCTGTCAGGTCAGGGAAAGGACAAATTTTAATGGACCAAGACAACTCTACTCAATCTTCAGATTGTTTAAAAATTTTAAACTCTTATTATGAGCCTTAGGGCTCTAACATTACTGGGTAATATTTCTATAGAATTCAGAGTTCTGTTACCACTGTGGAGTAAACAGATGGACAAAAGAGGGCTGAGCTGTATGAAAGTAAGGAGGGAATGAAAAATACTAGACAAAAATATTCTCTGCATTTAATAAAAATCTCTCTAACCAAAATTAAGCTTCCTAAAAAGAGGAATTCCTTTCTTTCAAATCTTTATTTTTTTTATTTTAGAATTGGCTCTTATCAGCTGACACCTGCAGAGTACAAAACAATACTCATGGAAAGAAAATAATTGCATATGACATCTTCAACATCCCTACCCTTCACCTGAGCATCATGCTTCTTGAAAGAATGTGTCGTCTGCAAGTTCCAATTCTCTACTGTGATAAGTGAACTGGATTCTGGCAAACACAATATTCTTTAGCAAAGGGGGAAGAAGGTGTTTCTAATGTTAACACCTTTAAGAAATATAATCTGCATGTAACCCCATAAAATTAGCTTTAAAAGTTAAAATGGAAACACTTTAAAACACTAATCTATTTTGGAGAATACTCTAGCATTAATATGATATAATTAACATAACTGCAAACTGTTTCCTGAGACTGAGAAACATAGTAAGTAAAAATATTCAAGTAATAATATTTGATTTTTCTCATTCCTAAATAAAAAATTTTATACTTACATCTTGGTTATCACAGCCCACCATCTCACCATAGGATACCTAGTTTAAAAAATTAAATATTTTATTATGACTATATACTAAGCATCTAAACCCAAATTAATTATTTACAATACTGTTAGAAAACAGAGAAAAATGCACTAAGTACAACACAGGGTATATAGAGTTATACAATTTTATAGATTTTTTCCTAAAAGACTTTTTTTGGGGACAGGGTGCTGGGGAGATACATAGAAATTATGTGCTCTTTTAAATCCAGAAAGAACTTACTCTGTAAATTACCTTTGTGGGTGGTTCCTCTTATAAAGATTTTAAGTTTCTTTCTTGGTTATTTACCTACTTAATTTTTTACTTTTTCTTGAATCATGTTAAATCATTTCTATTTTAGCAGTCAATCGTCTATTTCCTTAAAACTTCTAAACTTATTACCTATTATATGTTCTTTCTCAATTTTCTTTTTGCTGCTCCTTACTAGTACTTTACAGCACAACTTCCTAATTCTTGAATTCATTGAAATTAATTGAACTACCACTGACTGAATTATTTTTCAGACAGAGGTAACGAGATGGCATACTTTCAGATTCTCTGCACGAGTGTGAATATCTGCATCTGGTTCTATGAACATGAACAACAACTTCTCTGGTAACAATTTTGGGGGACACTCAGATTTTCCCTTAAAGCTCTACAGACATATTTCATCAACTTCTAGTTTTTTATGTTATGGAGGGAAAATCCTGAGTGAATCTGATTTTGTTCTTTTGTAGGTTACCTACTTTTACTGCCAAGATATTTACAGAATTTTCTTTTCTTAATCCAGGAATGGAATCAGTCAGTACCTTAATCTTGGACTACCCAGCCTCCAGAACTGTTGAGAAAATAAATTTCTGATCTTTAAACAACCCAGTCTGGGACATTTTGCTAGGACAGCTTAAGCAGACTAAAACAATATGTATGTGGTGTACATAGTGGTTTATCAAAATGTTTAATTTTAGGTTTTATCTGAAGACTGAGATCATGGGCGACTTACATGTTTCTTTATATTTTGTATTTATAACAAATATGTCATTTTTATAAGAAGCTGAAGGAAAATATACCCAAAAAAAGCAAGGGTATTTTAACTGGAGTTAAATAGCACTTTTTAGTGAAATAATGCTTTTTCCTAATTATTCAGATTATGCTTTTATAGGCATATACCAGACTTTTACCTGATTACAAATGCAATATCGTGGTTCATTTGGGTCATAAGTCCAATCAACCTGACTGTTTGAATCAGATTCTGGTACTACTGTTGTCTGTTGAGCGATTTCCTGTACGACAGTTGATGATGAAGAACATGATGACAAGGAAGAGGAGGAGGAGGAAGATGAGGACTGCTGGCTTGAAGACTTGTTGTTGTTTCTGAAAAAAAAGAAGCATCAATTTTATAAGCTCGGCATCCAGAAGTAACCTGAGAATAACTCTTAAATAAATGGCATAAAATGAAATGGCATCAACTGCATAAACTCATGTTTAAGACTAACTTAATCTGAAAAACAGATTAAAAGCACAATTATTTATAACAACGAGCAACATTTTTCATAATGGTTTATTTTTGAGAATTTTTGTTTTCAAAATATTTCAAAATTTTTAAAGTAATTTTTAATCAGTTACTACTTACCATTGACTTAAACTGTAGTTAATACCTTTTAGAATTAGTATTAGTTATGGCTACCTTACATAAATGTATTTTTAAGCAAACTGACTACTCTTCATAAAATCTAAAATACAAATACATACACACAAGCACTTGGTGAAAATGATGACCATCAACAAATGTGTGAATACTTACCTGTGTAGAAAAGGAAACAAAAGGTTTTAAAATTCACGATTATTTTACTATTATCTTAATATTAATTAAAATTTTAAAAATACAGAAATTTATCATCTGCAGTTACAAAAAATTTGGATCATTAAGATGAATTAATTTATAAGATATTTAGCACTTTAGTGGTAGTTCTACCTTGATCATTCTTTTTCAGGGATTTATTCATAAAAACAATACATTAAAAAAGCTATAATACAATTATTAGGTAACAAATCTTTAGCCTAGCATTTGAATATCATTATGTGTGAATGCCTAGAATATGCAGGTACTTAGGACAGATGGTTCCAAATTCTGTTAAGTTTTCATACTTAAAATTGATACACTCATTCTAAGAGTGTCATACAAAATCTAAAGATATTTTCATAATTTTAGTTTTGGGGATATAAGACCAAGAATTAAGACATCTTGTTCTTAACTGAAATGAAGAATCTTATTTTAAAAATTCCCAGGATATAACTGATATCGTATGCATTAATTTGCCTTGAAACACATGACAAAATAGGGGTTATATATGAAGAAAGTTTCATAAAATGGTTTATCCTCATGGACAAAAGAAAGTAAGCAGAAGTAATTTATTAATAATCCCAACTTAAGACTCCAGAAAAATTTAAGATTCAACACCTTTTTTAAAGACTTTACCCCTTCAAAGTACATCAGTGTGAATGAAAATGTCATATCTTCCCTCTCCAAAGTTCATCCTGATCCATTACAAGCTGCCTTTATTGAACACATGGAAGCCCAACGGGTTGCCAAGGAGACTGCATCTTAGTAAAGGAACAGGGCTACCGTCCCGATAAAACTTACTTGCTCTTTCTCCCACTCCGTGAGTCCGCTGCTGATGAGCTGGCATTCTGCGTCAGTGTCGTCATGAGTGCTGAAGATGACGGATAGCTAGGTGCTTCCCTGGGCATCGAAAATTCCTTTCCCAGCTGAAAGTCATTATTTTTAAATGCTTCGTAACTGGCTTTTAAACTTGATGTTCTTCGTCCTTCTTTCATCTTGAATAGACATTCGTTAATAGTATTAATATACAAATATGTAGATTTTCAAGTCTTACTATTTATAGTATTATTTTTACTTAACCAATATTCCTTTAGTTTGTTTAAACATTATTTCCATCATTGTAATTTAAGCTATTTTATGTAAAGAATCAGTTTTACAGAGTTATGAAGTAACTACAAGATGGTTAACTAAATGTGGAATAGAGACGAACTGTATGGAAGTGAGTAAATTCAAGGCAACCTAAGTTCTGAGGCTATAGAGGAAGCCGCGCCCCCGGGAGGGAGAAGAAAGCACAGTCCTAGCAGGTGCCAGGATGGTGGATTCTTCAAGGTTCTAAACGTAAAGCAGCATTTTTGATGTGATTAACAGCGCAGACCCTGGGCAGAGTCTGCTTAGAATTTGATCTTGAACAGTGGGTTAGGTCAAGAACATGGGCATCATAAGCAAATTTTTGGGAGAAGGAATCTGTGAGAGATTGTATGAACCTATTTTTTATTTTCCTATCAAATGGGTGATTTCTGCATACTCATTTCAATAAATAGTCAGATATCAGCAAACTATGATTTAAAAATAAAACTATACAATTAATTAAAAAAATGTCTAGTTGTTCCTAATGGAGTTTGCCAATGACAAAGTGAAACATTCTGTTTCTAAGCCTTTTCCTTTTTACCTGTGCTGTAGCTTGAACTGCTTGAGCTGCTGCCATGGTAATTGCCCCTGCACCAGTTCCTGAAGATAATGAGCCAATGTTATAGGACGCCAGAGGTTGGGAGGAATTCACACTGTAAGCACTGTTGGAAGAGGCCGTAGAATTATTATTTCGACAACCTGTGTAAAATTAAAGAAGAAATAAAAATGGTTAGAAGAAAACATAACATAAGTGAGTTTAAAATACATTCTCTCTCAGCAGGGATATAATCAAATTAAATTAAAGTTTCATGTCACATTTTTCCTTTTTCTATTTTCGCCATATGTAGACTTTAACCAGGTAAATCATCTATATGATTCATTCATTCTGAATGTTTTCATTTCCTCTTTAACAGAATAAAAAAAGCAACCAATAATATGTATGATAATAAACTTACCTAGTGTATTTTCCTTAGAGGCATCTGATGTTAAGGTAGATAGAAGAGCTTCAGATTTAAACTTCTTTTCAGGGATATGATCTGTTGTCGTATGGTGAGAAGTTGGATTATATTTCCTTTCTGAATATAAATAAAGAATCCATGTGTTTTTTAAACTTTAGAGAACTATGGACAAGGTATAATACTTCCATCTGGTTATAAACTGGTACAGTTATGAACTGAGTTCCTCATCAAACACGCTTTCTTAGAAGACAGAACTCGGTGTCACATGTTTTTATTAAAAGCAGACTGCTCATTTTAAAAAAACTTCCGTAGTAAAGTACTGAAGATTACCCATGATGCATCATGGTTCCACTTGTAACATGAGAGAAATTCTGTTTTGAAAACATTATCTACAATTTATATAAGTTTTCAACCAACTTTTCTTTCTTATCAAATTGATTGGTCAAAAAAAATCACAGGTCAGTCAAGGAGCCAGCTAGCTGCCTGACTAACCATTCATTTAGTCACTAACTCACCAACTTTAATTACACATCAAACAGTAGCTAAGCACTAGAAAAACAAGAAGGAAAAAGACAGAGACAACCATCAGGTAGTTTATTGTTTGGTTCAGTTGTAACTGCCTCTAGAGAGAATCAGGTGTCAGTATGTAGGAAGTATATACTGCTATTAATACTGTACATTCTTCCTCTATGAATTCTGGGGAAAACAGACTCCGTATTCTTAAATCAAATGTTTTTCCCAAATGAAGAAGAGAAGTCTGCCAGTAAGGTCAATGAAAAATACATCTTTCAAAATAAAAGGAAAAGATTTTGTTTCTCAATTAGTTGTACAGATCTAATAAAGAGAATATATAGGTAATATATGATGAGTGTTCAATTGTATTTAAAATTTTAGCTGTACTAAACCAAACTTACTTTCCACTGGTGTATGTGAATGAGCGTGGTGATTGTTCACTGGCTGTGAAGGAGTATCTAATTCCAAAGATCCTAAAAAAGAGAGAGAGAGAGGGAACAACAAAGATACAGCTTTACATAGAAACTTTACATGTCAATCAACTATAGGCACTGTGTACCTTTTCCCAGCAGAGGACTAGCAAACTGATGCATATGCCTCTGTTATTTTAGTCAACCATGTTAGAGGGTCACCACTGCCAAGTCCACCCTGAACTAATTTCATTCTCTCTCTGAACAATAATAATCCATTTCTCAATCTTTACCTTACATACAAAACAGCTCAAGGCATGCTAATGTCTAATAAGGGAATTCACGACAGTGGGTATCACATAAATAGATGAATGGATATTATAACCTCATTACTGATAAGATATGAAAAACTCAACCTAGTCTTAGTGAGTTGAAAACCTTTTTACAGGAGATCCTCAAGTATTAGGTGAGGGACATTACCATATGAGAGAAATTCTTTGACCATACAAATGGCATAAGGTTGTAAAGACTTCCTAAAAGAAATTAAGGATTTTACTTGTGGAAAATGAAACACTGAAAGTCTACTGCCAAGCTTTAAAATATTTTCAAATAAATTTTACAGGTCTATCTTGATCTCTTGAGATGAACTTATGGCAGGGCATAGGGCAGTTTTATAACTTGATCGATTTAGTTTCACATGTCTGTGTCCTTACAGATGATGCTTCATGAACCTTCCTGCGGTCTTAAAAAGGTATGATTATCATTACTCAAAGTTATTATCAGCATTTCAAAAGAAATCAAAGCAGCATAGGATTTTTATTTGTCTCCAAATACTTATTATACCCAGATAGGGTTCCCCTGGAATAAAAGTACCACAAATAAATTAGATGATCATCTAAAGTGATGGATCTAATTTTGAATACAAAATGTTACTATGGATACCAAGATGGATTTGTGCCTGCCTGCTTCTCTACTTGACCTTTAGTAAGTATAGAGAACATAACCTAACACTGTAAAGAAACCTTTCATCGTGGGTAGAAGAAATATATACATGCTGTTGCTGTTGAAATGCACCAAGAAAAAAATATGTTTGAACCCTTTAAATAATTCAAGTAGAACTCGGTCATAATGCTATTTTGATCTAACTAACATTTGGCGAGTGCCGATGCTGGGCTTTACACCACACTATGTGCTTTTATGAACATTACCTATTTAGGTTGGAAGAAATGCTATAATAGATAAGGAAACAGTTCATGTCTCCATTGTTGGAAAGTCTCCTGAGTTAAATCCAAGAAGTGATAGGGTAAACAACTGCAGGGGATCAAGTTGAGCCTTGCGAAAAAGCATTAAAATGGCTTTTTGCTGATACGGGAAAGTTTAGAAAGACTTTTTTGAGAAAAAGAGAAAGTGTTATGGAAACCATTAAAATCTTTCTTAGTAAAGCTGAGGAAAAGCCTTAAGACAGTTTTTTAAAAATAAACATTAACTTTCCTCAAAGCTTAAGTGCATAAAGAGGCAGGGCAAAGACAATACATTTAGTGACAGATGGGTGACTTATTTCTAGAAAGTTATATTTCTTTAAGTCTTTGCTCTTACCACTCATTTTACTAGCATATTAAAAAATGGAAAGGCTTAATATGTTATTCTCATAAGGAGTGAGTGGATATTCTATATTATCGCCCTCAGTATCCATGATCCAAACAATTCCACTGCCAGGGTCTAAGCTCCCGACCCAGTTGCCACCCTCCACCGAAGCTCTGGATCTGAGAAGTCTCTGTGGGACAAGCGTCTCTTCAGTCATTTGCACACATACTGTCCAACATTGATGGAAAACTGTAGATTTTACTTACGTCTCTCTAATATTTCTGTAATTCCAGCATTATCAGCTTCCAGCTCCATTTTAAACTTAGCCAGCTCCTGATCCAGCTTTCTCAAATGTCGATCTACCTGTTTCAAAGAAGATCAAAGATAACCAACAAAATTTGGGACACTATTAAACTGTCAGTTTAATGAGGGAACCTAAATATTTTGTTTGTTAGTGAATCTGTTTCGTATACTTGAGGAAGTCAATAAACCCACACCTCGATTGTTAAACCTATTAAATGAAGATTTTAGGCTAAATAATCTCTGAAGTCCCCTTGTATAAATTTTAAGTTTTAAGAAAACAATTGCAATTCATCAGAAAATATTCAGAAGTAGGATACAAAAAATAAAACAAAACTGATATTAAGGATTTTAAGGTGCACCGGTAACTTCACAGTATGCCCTATGATTACTTTCAGCCTAATCTCCTCTTATAATGAGGTCATCCACACTGCCATCCACACTGCTGTACCATAATCACTGTTACTTAGAATGAGGAATGAAAGATCCTTAGTCTACAAACAAAGAAGCTACTGTATTCTATACATACATTTCTCTAAGGCAGAGAAGTGAACCATTATACTTGTAAACATTTATGTAAAGGGCTGGAACAAAAGGCGTTTTTAGCCAGAAAGCTCCATTCCCCAA
Source organism: Eonycteris spelaea (assembly GCA_003508835.1). Taxonomy (NCBI): domain Eukaryota; kingdom Metazoa; phylum Chordata; class Mammalia; order Chiroptera; family Pteropodidae; genus Eonycteris; species Eonycteris spelaea. The sequence goes on along the minus strand of PUFA01000254.1, from coordinate 1,173,881 downwards.
AAGCCTGGTTAAAATAGTTTTATTATAAAACTACTGCCCTTGAAAAGGTGGCAAATTTTGTTTTCTCACTCACCTAGAGGTATTCTGACTGATGTCAGAAAATGATATGAAACCTCAAATTAGCAACAAGTCTTATTGTATTTTTAAGCTTAATTTTTTAATACTTTTTCAAATTTACTACTTTGAAGCGAAACCAAAAGTCATGAAATCTTTGAAAAATATTCATGTTACATTATTGACATTTTTTCAAACTCTAGTTTCCTACTAGATCACTATTATAATTAAGAGTAACTTTTTTACAAGTATCATAATATCTATGATACGTTACAAGGGTAAATAATTTAAATAAGATTTTCAATTAAATAATGTATATCTAAAATAAAGGGAAAGGGAAGAAAAGTAGCAAAAGACAATTTGTGTGTGTCAGATGTCAGGTAATGTGCTCGGTGCATTAGATGGTCTATTCTATCTTTTCTAGCCTTGCTTCTAATCTTCTGAGATAGGCTATTACTGTCTCCATTTCATGAGAAGACATACCCCATATCAACAGCTACTACATTGCAGAAAAGAGATTTAACCCTAATCTATTTGTAATAAGTTGTGCTTCACCGTTTATTTTTAATGTTGTCCTCTGAACTTGTACATGTGGGAGCCAATTGTTTCTTAACTCAGAGTAACAGAATGCAAATTGAAAAAATAAAATAGGAATATTGTCTTATTATCTGCATTTTATATATTAACAGCAACATTGGGGTGTTGGTTTATGATCTTTTCAATAATTTAAAGCCAAATTTTCCCTTCATCTTCACATACACAAGATACTTTTCAGAGCTTGGCAGAAGTTGTAATTACAGTATTTAAAATCCTATAGGGTCCATTATGGACGTTTGCTCCTAATCAAAGAACCTGCAGGCAACTGAGCATTCTTTAATGGAACCGCTTTTCCAAAAATAAAGAGTGAACACAAACCTTAGTTATTCAAGAATATCTTCCACATTGTCAAAACTTAATCTCAAGGGAAATCTGAAAAAATACTCATATTTAAACTCCAAGACAAATGAATGCAATAAAAATACTCTACCACCTTTCTTACCTACAATTATACTACTAATAAATACTGAGTTCCTATTATGTGCTTGGTGCTGAATTAAACACAGGATATGTGAAGTATGAGAGAGAACATCTGCCTTCGCAGTAATTAGAATTTAGTTAACATGTCGATCTATATAAGATTTTTAATATAATGAAGGTTTACAGTATGTGTATGTGTATATCTTAGATGTAACAAATAAGCAACAGTTGAAAGTAGGTCAGAAGTAGCTAGTGCTTGAAAAAAACAGAAGATCGGGCTGTATAGACACAAAGGAAGTATGAATGCATTAGTGAAGAAGGGACTGTATACAAATAGATGGGAAAAAAATAAGTAACAATTAAAGAATGTAAAAGGACATGAAGACAAACGGTATTCCCAGAGGAAAGTAAAGTATGGTGTGACCTGTAATAGGTATAGTATAGAGAAGAAAAAGTGTTAAAATTTCATTTGGGAGGGTGGGGTTAGGGTGAGATGAAGACACTATACACACCCCCTAACTCATTCCACCCTTACATCTAAGAATTGTTTCACTGTATTAAAGATAGTGTCGGTAAGATTTATTACGTCTGAAAGCATGGAAAACAAAGATGAGCACTTCCAATAGTAAATAGCTCAGAAAAAGCATCAGAACCTAAAGAATTAATAACCACAAAAAACAAATTCATAATTAAAGTAATCAAAGAAAAGCCTTGACCACTGTGGTGGGCAGCTCCTGGTATGTAAAAAAGATTATGAACTGATAATAAGCAATTATCAAGCAAGAGATTTATTAGATTTGCTGTTGCTGTGCTAATCAAATCAGAAGTTGCAAAATAAGTTGGCCACAATACTTAACTTAAGCTATAATCAGGATACTTGAAACAGTATTAAGTGGCCATATCAAGAGCTTAACTGAACCAATGTTCAAGAGCTTGACTGAAACCTATGACGTGCACTGACTCCTCCTATGTGATTCTGAATACGTAAAGTGCCCGTTCCAGCTGATCACAAAGCAAGAACCTAAGTTACCCGATCCCTGCATAACACCTGACTCCATAAGAGTGAGTCATAGTGAGTGGTAAAAGAGTATTGACCCAATTGAGAGATTTTCCATTAGCAGATTCTTAACATAAGGCTGGAAACAGAGTCTAATGGTTGATTTGTTCCCACTTAATGTCAATAAACATCAGCCACAAGATTCCAAAAATCATATTCTATAACCCCAAATTATAAGTGCTTTAAGTTTAAGTCTATCATCCTTTTCCTGACTTCTTCAGAGACAAAGGAAACTATCAACATTATTTAACATATTTGTTATCATAAAATATTTAAGTAAAAATTAGCCTCTGAATGAAACAAAAAAAAAAAATCCTCGTTCTTTAATATATTTGCATACAGTTGTAATACTTTATTGTTTTGACTCTCCCAGTGTTCTAATATTCAAATTTTAATGTGTGTCACTGATGGACCCAAAATTCTACAGGATTTGATAAAAATTCAGTATCCATTTCTGATAAAAATCTCAGCAAAGTGGGAATAGAGGAAACATACCTCAATTTAATAAAGGCCATATATAGTAAACCCACAGTTAACTTGATCCTCAATGGGGAAAAGTTATGCATTTTGCTTATGATCAGGAACCAGACAAGGATGTCCACTTTCACCATATTTATTCGATATAGAATTAGAAGTCCTAGCCACAGCAATTAGACAAGAAAAAGAAAAGGCATACAAACTGGAAAAGAAGAAATGAAACTATTATTTGCAGATGTCATGACACCATAGAGAACCTAAAGATTCTACCAAAAATTTATTAGGATCAATAAATGAATTCAGAAAAGTAGCAGAATACACAATTAATATTTAGAAATCATTTGTATTTTTACACACCAATAACAAGGTATCAGAAAGAGAAATTGAGAAAACAGTCCCATTTACAATAGTATTAAAAATATACCTAGGAATAAATGTATAAGAACACTGAAGAAAGAAATTTAAAAAAAATACAAATAAATGGAAGGACATACCATTCTCATGGACAGGGAGTATTAACATCGTTAAAATGTGCACACTACCCCAGCAATTTATAGATTTAATGCATTCATCCCTATCAAAACACCAATGACATTTTTTCACAAAACTAGAACAAATAATTCTACAACTTGTATGGAAGCACAAAACACCATGAATAGCCACAGCAATCAAGAAAGAACAAAGTTGGCGGTATCATGCTATCTGATATCAAACAATATTACAAGGCTATCATAATCAAAATGACATGGTACTGGCATAAAAACAGACACTTAGATCAATGGAATAGAATAAAGAGCCCAGAAATAAACCTGCACCTATATGGTCAATTAACCTATGACAAAGGTGGTAAGAATATACAATAGGGTAAAGAGAGTCTATTCAATAAATGGTGTTAGGAAACTGGACAGATATATGTAAAAAATTGAAACTAGACCACGTTCTTATACCATATACAAGAATAAACTCAAAATGGATTAAAGAGTTAAAGTAAGACCCACGACCATAAAACTTGTAGGAAAAAAATAGGCAGTAAACTCTCTGACATTGCTTAGTAATATTTTTTTCCTGATGTATCTCCTCAGACTAAGGAAATGAAAGAAAAAAAAAATGGGACTTCATCAAACTAAAAAGTTTGTGCATATCAAAGGAAACTATCAACAAAACACAAAGAAACTACTGAATATATTTGCCAATGATATATCCGGTAAGGGGTTACTATCCAAATTGTATAAAGAAGTCATACAACTTACATCCAAAAAACCAAACAATCCAGTTAAAAAATAGGCAAAGGACCTTAATAGACACTTCTCCAAAGAGGACATACAGATGACCAACAGCACATAAAAAGATGCTCAATGTCACTAATCATCAGAGACATGCAAATTAAAACCACAATGAGTATCACCTCATACCAGTCAGAATGGCTATCATCAATAAATTAACAAACAACAAATGCTGATGAGGATCTGGAGAAAAGAGGAACTCATGCATTGTCAGTGGGATTGCAAATTGGTGCAGCCGCTATGAAAAACAGTATGGAGGTTCCTCGAAAAATGAAAAATAAAACTACTTTATGACCCAGCAATTCCACTTCTGGGTATTTATCCAAAGAAATCCAAAATACTAATTTGAAAAGATATATGTATCCCTATGTTCACTGCAGCATTATTTGCAATAGCCAAGATATGGAAGCAACCTATGTGCTCATCAAGAGATGACTGGATAAAGAAGTGGTACATATATACAACTGAATATTAGCCATAAAAAAGAATAAAATCTTGGCATTTGCTATAACATAGATGGACCTAGAGGGTATTATGCTAAGTAAATAAGTCAGAGAAAGACAAATACCATATGATTTCACATATATGGAATCTAAAGAACAAAACAAATAAAACAGAAACAGACTAATAGATACAGAGAATAAATTGATGGTTGCCAGATGGGAGGAGGCTGAAGGGCTAGAGAAAAAGGTGATGGCATTAAGAAGTACAAGTTGGTAGCTACAAAATGGTCACAGGGATGTAAAGTACAATACAGGGAATACAGTCAACAGTATTGTAATAACTATGTATGGTGCCAGCTGGGTACTACACTTATTGGGGGGTTGCTTCATAAGTTCTACAAATGTCTAATCACTATGTTGTACACCTAGAACTAATATCATATTATATGTCAACTAATTGAAAAAAATTAAAAAATTATAAAAAGTTTCTATATGACTTATGGTTCCCAATATGGTCAAATTTTAAAATTTAGATGTCTAGCTTACCCTTTCAGAATGAGCACTGAGTTTACAGGGTTCTAAGGTGAAATCATGGCAATAGAGATAAACTGCTATCCACAAAAATAAATGGTAATAGTGAATAAGGAGAGTAAATTGGGAAAGAAAAAGGAAACATGATAACAAATTATTTTTCTGATAAGTCATGACAAGATTCTTTTCATCTCAATTATATTGACACTAGATGAACATCTGATCCATCTTCAGGCTTAATCAAATACTTGAGGCCTTATTAATCAAATACTTATCTTCCTAAAAGACATGAGGCAAATCAAAAGGTAAACTTACATAGTACATTTCCCTAATTCGAGTATCAGATGAAGAATTCTCAAATTTATAGGTAAAATGTGGGCCTGAAATATAATTGTCTCAGGAAAAGATCACAATATAAAAAAGAAACAAGTACAAGGGTATTGAGCACCTGTAACAGACAGCTAAAACCTTTCAAGCATTAACTAAAGACTCAAATTTTATCAGAGTATACATAAATCAACTTATTAGGTATTGTAATCTAATACAGCCTTCTGAGTGACATCTGGCTGAGGAACACAAATATGTGCTTATTGACAATTCGTATCAGGGTTCTAGAAGGAAGGATTTTTTTTCTCCTTTAGTCAAATTTCACGAAAACTACTACTGAAATAAATTTTTCATTTAATACTGAACCCCAATTCCACTAATTTCTTCATTTATTGGTATTTACATAGTCCAATTTCTTTCCTTAATAAATGAAGTATGAGAACACTGATGGTCATAGGAATAAAAAGTTTACTACTGATTTTACAAGTAAACAAAATATTTAAATAAGAACTAGTACAATAAAATACCATGCTATAATAAAACAATCAGGGGCAAAATCAAATATGACTATATAGTAAATTTCTATATCTTAAACTCTGTTAAAATACATGTTTGTTTAAAATTACTATAATAATATAATGTTTAAGTAAGGGCATCCATCAATCTCCTCCAAAGTGTATTCACTCCTCCATTTCACTGGCCTCCCATTGCTTTTAGAATAAAATCACACTGCTCCCTTGGCTTATAGGACCTGCATGTGCTGCCTCTTGTCTGCCACCTCTCATACCTCTCCTCCTTCCTCACTACACACCAACCACATTGGCCTTTTTTCTGGTTCAATGTGTCAAGCCCTTTTCCACCTCAGACTTTGCATTTGGTAAATCATCTGCCTGAAATGTTTTTCCTTAAGTTCTTCACATGACTGGCTCTTTCTCATTTTCCAAGTACCACGTCAAATGTCACCTCCCGAGACTACATTTTTAACAGCCTCCCCAGTTATTCATTCTTTTTCCCTTTCTCCACAATGTTTATATCTTTCATAGCATTTATGAAAATCTAAAATAATCTTTAAAAGTTTGCTTATATTCATTGCCTATCTGTCATTACTCACCTAGCACCAATGACTGCTCACAGCTGGAGCTCTATAAATCCTTGTTGTTGAATTAAAGTTATACTCACTCACTATGTAGAGCTGTATCGGAAATACCACTGTTTACTGAATGAATGATCTATGAGTAAAAATTACTGCATATTTACACTTACACTATGTCCCATCCACTCACCGCTCAAGTACACGGTATTAGTCTAAGCTCTCAAATGTTAAATGTTACAGTAATTTATTTCTCTTTAATATTTATAAAGACTTTCATGTGGATGTTTACTGTTGATATTTTGGGGAGCAGAACTAATTTGAGATGGTAAATCCATTTAGTGACCTCCCTACTGAACAGCCACTAATTCCCTTATGTTTGACTGCAATTACTTGGAAGGCTAATAAAGTAAATGTCTTACCTTCAAGCATAAAGTGTTCAAATACTACAAGCCACTCTGGCAATAAGGTGCAGCACACAAAGCACAAGCATTCCAAAGAGGCTGTATAATTGGTGTCAACATTTTAATAATTATTTATTTGTGATAAGTGATGCTTTTCATTTACGGAAGTTTAAATTTCATTTCAAAATTTACTTAGTAAATAGATATACAGGTGATAGGAAATATTGTAAAAACCTTAAAGGTGGAATGCAAATGATTAAGGTTTGGAAAATAATGGATTAGATCACCTTGAAAAAGTCTTTGTCCTTCTGTTCACCATTTAACTAATCCATTGTACCAAGCTCTGAGGGTACAGAATAATTAAGAACCTCACCTACCCTGAAGGGTCCTGGTTTTAATTTTTTAATTTTATTAAAATAATAAAATAAGACTTTATTGGGAATGAATTAACTGGATGTCCGGTATCGCCATTACTTTGCATAGGTCTAATAATGTTTAATAAATGTTTTGTCAATTTTTATTTTATGAAAATAATAGAATAAGACTTTATTGGGACTGAGTTAACTGGATATCCAGTACTGTCATTACTTTTTATAAGGTCTAATAATGTTTAATAAATGTTTTATCGATTTAAAAGGAATCTCTATAAAAGCAAAGGAACTGAAAGTAGCAAAAACTTTATAGATAATGTACAATTATTAAGTGGAAGATATTTCATTTAAAACATTCAAAACATGTATATTACAATAAGTTTTAACATTTTTTAAGAGCCCCTGTTGTTGAAGGCACATCTATAAATTCTGCTTTAAAAGAAATCTTGAAATGAGCTATAAGAAAAAAAATCTATCCAAACTGAAGAAACTAAAAAGATTGAGAGCGCTTTAAAAAGAGGAATACCAAAAAGATACGAGCAAAGACGTGGACCACACGACTGAGTGCTCTCCTCCATCGATTCTGTAAAGGAAACTAAACTCACCCGAATTATATTACTTTCACTTTTCCTGGTTTAAAGTCATACCTTATGTTCACTGCAGTCTACTGAACCAATCTCAGCATGCTAAAATGTGACTCTGTAACTTTTTGAGAAATTGCCACCCACCTAAACTATATCTGACGCTGTCAATGACACCATTAAACTCTATCCATAAGACTCAGAACTTAGGAGTCGTGTTAGCGCTCCTATTCTCCATTAACTTATTCAGATGATTTTGCTCAACAAATATTTATTGAGGAACAACTATGCTAGACTCTGAAGACACACACACACACACACACACACACACACACACACACACGACATAATTCCTGATATTTACAGTATGGAAGATACAAATACTCAAATAAAAGGTAAATAAATAATTGCAATTCAAGCAATAATAAATTCATGTGAATAACAATGATTTGGAAGCTAGCATGATTTTGTTGAAGGGTGGGGTAAAGCACAAACTGCTAATTACCTATTCAGTATGCATTCTCTCCTTTTTCCTTACTGACAGAAGCCCACATACCTGGGGTGGCAATGTGCCATGTTAAACAACAATTCTCAGCTTCCCTTGCAGCTGGAAGTCAGTAGGTGAGGCTTCCAGGAAGGCACTTTAAAGGAGCTAACTGAATTGCAAAATATGCCCTTCGGAAGATCCCCTATGGTTAATTCTTCTACCTATCCAGGAGGAACTGATTAGAAAGCACTCTGTGACACTGATGATCTCAGAGTTGTCATACGAGCCCTGGTCTGTCTCCTCAAATAGTTATTTTAATGAGAGGAAAATAAGCCTTTTGTTTAAATCACTCTTGTGTGGCTTTTCTGTTATGTGCTGTCAAGTCTCTTCTCCTAGATATAAATGACACAAATATCAAGATTACTAAAATGACTTTAACAAAACAGCAATGCTTGTGCAGGATTATGAAACATGGAGAAAGATACTAAGCAAAGATGAAAAGGAAAGGCATTCCGGGCATTTTTTTTTCTTTTTAAAGTATTTGAACTATGGCAGGCTGAAGTAGAGAGGAAGGGATAATGGAAGGTGCACACTTGGAAGGTAAAAGGAACAAGACATGGTAATCAACCAAATGTGGAGAAGTTAAGGGCAAGGAGGTGTCTAGGATGACCTTTTCAATATTCCAATGTGAATGACTAGGAGGTCAGTGGTTCTCCTGGAATTAAGAAATAAAAAGTGAGTGTGTGTGTGTATTGTGGGGGAGGGAAAAGAAAAAGCCAAAGCTAAGAGTTAAGTTTTAATACAGAGTTCTAGAACCTAGGAAAGCTCAGATAAGATGAACAGATTCAGAAGTCTGGGCTTCAGGAATAATTTATAAATAATTGTTAAAGCTAAGAGAACAGATGGAAAAGTAATGGAGGAATGTTTCTCAACTTAAGGGGGTATGGGCTGGGGGAGATAAAACTAGCATTTGACAAAACAATTCTTCATCGTGGGGCATTTGGTCTTCATGCCCTCTGGAGCTGGGGTAGAAGACAGGAAGAGAGTTAGTTACCTCTATGTGAGAACCACTTGGACACAGATCAAGGACAGAACTCAGAAACAGCTACTATTATGAGCGATACTCAATAAGACTGAGAAAGGCCACATAAGTGAGACGCAAACACAGATGACTTAGGTCTCAAAAAAGAATGGATTTTTATATAACGAATATGATGGTCACCTGAAATAGCAATGGAGCATTAAAAAAGGGAAGAAGAGAAAAGAAAAAAGTTACAAAAAGAAGAGTAGAGGAAAAAGGAGAGAAGGAGTGGAAAGAGAAAAAGAGTAAAGAGAAGACAAAAGGCAGTCCTAGAAATATTGGGGGAATGGGAATAAAAAACAGGTTCGATCTGGCAGAGTTGAGAAAGATAAGCAGTGGCTTCAGGAAAGCAGACAATTCTAGTTAAGAGAAATGAGATGGAGTGAGGCTTTAATGAAGGAGTGAGTGCCTACTATTTGCCAAGCTAGAAGCATTACATATGTTATATGGCAAATCCTCTTGCGAGGTACAAATTAATACTGCTATTTTACAGATAAGGAAACTTAGGTTCTGGAATTAAATAATTTTTCCAAAGAACTGTTATCAGTGAAGTGGCCAAACTCATTTCTATATAGACCTGTTATGGACATTTGCTTTTTATTACATTTTATTTTTATTATATCACCTTTTATTATCTCATTCTGTATTTATCCATTATCTGAGTATAATACTTAATTCAGACCCCTGGGCCTCTGAATAAATTCTATTCAAAACACATTTCATATCCTCTAAGAAATCAACAATAACTCCACATGACTTAGTTCAGTCTTTTAGCAGATATCCCTTAATATTCAACTGCAGTAATCTTTATTTGTAATGTGTTTCTATATATACTCTTCACTTAACTCTATGGGCATGTCTTCCCAACTAGTTTACACACACCTTGAAGACAGGAGCCATTTGTATTATTTCTTCTTTATACCTCTATTATACCCAGGTAAACTCCACTATATCAAGCAGCCTGGATGAAGGGTGTGGTTTGTAAGTAACATATGGAGAAACACACACACACATTTAAAAAAAGCATATACTTCACAAAGAAATGGAAAGATATTCCATGTTCATGGATTGGAAGAATCAATATAGTTAAAGTGACTTTATCACCCAAAGCAATATACAGATTTAGTGCAATCCCCATCAAAATCCCAGCAGCATTTTTTAAAGAAATAGGACAAAAAATGAGATTTATAGGGAGTCATGAAAAGACCCAGAACAGCCAAAGCAATCCTGAGAAAAAAGAACAAGGCTGGAGATAGCACTCTGCCTGACTTTAAATTATACTACAAAGTGACTAATCAAAACAGCATGGTATTAACAGAAAAAGAGACACAGAGACCAATGGCAGAACTGAGAGTCCAGAAATAAACCCCTGTATATACAGGCAAATAATTTTTGATAACGGAATAAAAAAATTACAATGGAGAAAGGAAAGCCTCTTTAATAAATGGTGCTGGAAAAACTAGAAAGTCACATGCAAAAGAATGAAACCAAACTGCTATCTGTCACTATACACCAAAATGAATCAAAGATCTAAATTTAAGACCTGAAACAATAAAGTGCATAGAATACAGGTACTAAACTGCTATCTTGGATTTAGACCTTGGATTTAGAGAGGATTTTATGAATCTGACCTCAAAGCAGAAGGAAGTAGAAGCAAAAGTAAATGGATGGGACTATATCAAACTAAAAAGCTTCGGCATAGAAAAAGAAACCATCAACGAGATAGAGAGGCAATGAACTGAATGGGAGAAGATATTTGCAAACAACAACTCTGAGAAGGGGCTAATATCCAAAACATATAAAGAACTCACAAACTCCAAACCAAAAAAAAACCAAAAAAAAACGATCCAATCAAAAAAATGGGCAGAGGACCCGAACAGACACTTCTCCCTAGAGGACATACGAATGGCCAACAAATATATGAAAAGATGCTCAACATCGCTAGCTATTAGGGAAATGCAATCAAAACCACAATGAGATACCACCTCACACACCTGTTGGAATGGCTATGCTCAAAAGGACATATAATAACAAGTGTTGGAGAGGCTGTGGGGGGAAAAGAAACCCTTATACACTGCTCGTGGGAATGAAAATTAGTACAGCCACTGTGGAAAACAGTATGGAGGATCCTCAAAATACTAAGAATAAAAAGAATGACCATATGATCCAGCAATCCCTCTTCTGGGTATCTAGCTGAAAAATTTGAAAACATTTATCTGAAAGATATGGTCAAGACATGGAAACCACCGAGTGTCCTTTGGTAGATAACTGGATAAAGAAGTTGTGGTACATACACACAATGAAATATTATTCAGCCATAAGAAAAGATAAAATACTGCCATTTGCAACAACATGGTTGAACCTTGAGATTATCATGCCAAACAAAATAAGTCAGATAGAAAAAATTGAGAACCACAACGATTTCGCTATACATGGGATATAAATCTGAAAGCAATAAATGAACAAACAAACAAATAGAGACTCAAGAACACAGACAACAGTTTAGTGGTTACCAGAGGGAAGGGGAGGAGAGGTAGATTAGGGTAAAGGGAGTCAGTGCATATATATGGTGACAGAAAGAAATTTAACTTTGGGTGGTGAACACACAGTGCAATATACAGATAATGTATTATAGAATTGTACACTTGAAACCTATATAATTTTATTAACCAATGTCACCCCAGTACGTTTAATTGAAAATAATAATAATAAAAAAAACAGAAAAAGCATATATTTGTTACACACAAATATATTTTTTCCAAATGCAATAAGTATTTTTAATAAAGGTATAAAAAGTAGCAAAATAACAAAAAATAAACAAAACAAAGAGTAGAACCAAAGAGTTATATCATTTAAAAAGCAGGTAGTCTCCAAATAAAAATTGACACATACGGTTGTTAAATATGAGGAAGAATGTTACTAAAAAAATTAGTCTTGGGTTCCAATATGAATGTCTTTTTCCATTTATAAATATAATTCAAGACAAACAATTGAGAGCTTTTTTTTCATTCCACAATAAATCAAGCCACAGTCCCCTCTATCGTTCTTTAGGCATTATCTTTTATGAAATTATTTTCAGAATAACTACATGAACAAATGAGTCTAGTTACCCTAGCCATTAAAATATTTTCACTATATAAAACAACTAAACATTTTCTATGGCTTTACATGCCAAATGTTTTCTAATTTTGTAGAAGCATTTACAATGTACACCATCGGTGGCATGCACCTTGTGTCTTGCTCACCAATGACATTTACATTTACATGTATTTATTTGGCAATAAGATAGTGTCCAGACAAGACTACAAAAATAAGATAAAAAATCGATATGCTAAAGTTAACCAAGAGTGAGCATTTATTTTCAATTTTAACTTACTCTGAGACAAAACCAGAAATAAATATTACCTAAAGTATGTATTTGAGAAGATGCTTTACATAAAAGAGTATTCTATTTATATCAGTTTGAGAAATATTGCATATATCTTCCTTCTTAGTGATTTCAATCTTTTACAAGTGCAGCTGCTGCAAAAAAAGAATCTTTTTTTAAAGTTTATTTAATCTCCTGTTTCCCATTTCTGCCACCTGAGCCAGTTGTGTACTGTCTACTGACATCACCTAATAGATAGTTAAGTACTATTAGCATTAATTGAAATGATACTCTTCTTTATTTAAATCAGACTACCGAGAAGTCTTGTCAACACAGTAGTCTTATACGTATTTTACCACAGAAACGGTCTCAAGATGATTTGAGGAAGTAAATACACTACCTTAAGAATAGGATTACTTAAAAAAACACCAATTCTTGCTTTAAAAAAAATCTAACATCAGATACAATTTTATAGCAATGTAGATTTGTCTAAAATATAAGGTTCTTGACCTGTTAACTGGACTTTCCATGACTCTTTTCCAAAAGGAAATTTAAAAACAGACACTAAATTCTCAAATAGGATCAAAACAGCAATACTTTGTTTTCGGTCTGTTCTTCCTATGACATTTAAGCCAAAAAACTTTAAAAAATAATCCATAATTCAAGTACTATGGTATAACACCCACATTAATTTTACTTACCAAGTCATATATCTGGTTTGCCAACTGTACCTTCTCATCTGCATCTTCCAAAGCTTTATAGTAATCCTGAATAAAAACATTTCATTTCACGAATTAACCATTTTAAAATAAGTGTGTCCAGGACATATAACTGGATTTTCATCATCATACCTTATTGTCACTGTCAATTATCCTAAACAACAATAAAAACCCAGTTAAGGAAAGGGTGGGGATTTGGCAAGATTAGAAGTTATCGACAATGGCCAAGAATTAAAGGAAAATGTTCAAAATTCCCAGAAAAGATAAATACAAATAAATACCATTCCAAGTCTAGCCTCTATACTAACTGATAAGTTATATGACCTAATGAATAGATCTTTTTCTTTAAAAAATTAAAAAATAAAATTTATCTAATTCAAAAAGACATTTGCGGTCTCCATTTTAAAAAACTTTTTATAAAAGTACAACTATTGAAAAATTCTGACCTGCATATCCCTATTTTCTAAAGTTCTATAACTCTCATTTTAAATTAGGTATTAAGCCATACAACTCAACCTTTAAATTTCTTTAAATTTCAATTTCTCCTCAGTATAAAGCAAATCATTATTTTTTAATGGATTCTATTAATTTCCATGGAGTACCAGACTTTTCAGAGTACATCCAAGTGTACTACACCAAAAATGTAATAGGTTAAAGAAATGATGAATGACCTTGGGATATATATATAATTTATATTCACCTACACCTGGGCCTCCAAGGTATCCTCCAAGCCAGGGCCAATTCTCTTATAGATTATGAAATTTTTTCTCTTAACAGAAATAACCTTCCCCCATGTGGTAAAATAAATGACATACTACTATAAATTTGTAGTTTTCAAATTTTTTTATCAATCCTTGAACAATTCTGAAGGCTGGGTGGAGGAGCCATTATTACTCAGAGATATTAAAGGACCTGTCCAATGTCACAGAGCTAAATGACAGTCGTGGTCAAACCCAAGTTTTTAAAATAGTTCTTCCAATGTATCCGAATAAACTAGATCATACCTTTAAAGCATACCTTTAAAGCATACCTTAGAGGGAGAGCTGATACCCATTCTAAACTGAAGACAGCTATAAGTTTAATTAGATGATTAAAAACTCAGAGTTCTGCATTTCCAGGCCAAATTTAAGTACAAATTTACTTTTAAATTAAAAGATGTTTTAAGGACCCTTTTAACTCTTAAGTTTCTGTTCTTTTGTGATTCCCAACTTAGGTACCTAGCAATATATAAAATATGCTTCACAGTCTGCTAATTTTCACCTCAGTTTGAACTGCAAGACAGTATTGTATTTAATTGCCTATCTAGAATAAAACGAATGAAAAGAAAAACTGTACTTTGTAATGGTTCTACAACTGTCTAATAAAAGTCACTAATTATTAAAACAATTTTTTAAATTACCAAAATGCTTCAATGATTAAATATTCCTACCCTGAAGCTCTAAAACACAACAAAGTATTTAAATTCTGAAGAGCCATTGATAGCTTTCCCCCATTGTGATATCCAGAAAACATTTACTTTAAATCTTTCTTAGAGGGTCTAGGTATTAACTGACAAATCATCCAGGGTTGAACATACTTTTTTGATGGATGCCATTTGTTCTTCTCTCCACTCAGGTTTATTTTTCTTTGCATTCATAAAAAATTCACTGACTCTTTGTTCTAGTTGGTCCATTGCATCTATGGTATAATAAAAACATTTCATACTTAGATGACCAAATTTATACACTGAATATATGTGCATTGACTTGGGGAAAAAACAAATATCTGACAACATGAATTCTTTCACTTGGCCCTAACTTATAAATATGTCAAGTTTTAAGTATGTAAATATATAATGCCTTAATGACTTTAGTTTTTAAAAAAGTTACAATTTCCCTACTGACAACTTATTTTGTTGTTATTTCAAAACTTCTCCCAATAATCAAAGTAGTCGATAACGTTGATAGGATCTATACTATAGTTTCTGAATAGCACAGCCTTGGGGTCAAAACCTAATGGTATTAAATCAGCCAAATGTGACAAACATAATTTCTTATTGAAAGCACCACTCATAATCATCACATTTCTTTTAATGAGAAAAAGTGATAAAATGATTTTAACTTCTTGCTATATGGCCTTAAACACCCCATCATCTCATACCATGACTGAAAGTAGTTGGTACAATCATGTATGTATTTATTACACTATAATATTTATTCTATATAGTTTTTCTCTAAATATGTGCCAAGAACACTCATCTAATTCCATGTCTACTAAAAAAGGAAAAATAAATATGAAGGATTCTGTTGCTATGTATATTGAGGAAAACCTTTTCACTATATCCTCCTTTTGGAGATTTTCATTAAAAAACAGCTTTTTAAAGATTCTGAGCAATCTTATAGTCAATTTTTTAAAAAGAATTTTCCTTTGTTTTAAACATTTTCTAACTTATTTGACAAATCTCTTTTGTTAATACAAAATGACTATTAACTTTAGAAAATTCTAATTGTATGAAAAATACAAGTTTAAAAAAACTCTCTAATTTATATAACCTAAATCCAAATTACAAGAGAATCTAAAATGTGTAACGATAATGAAAAAGGATAAAGTAACAGTTACCTTTATTGAATGCCTACTTTGTATCAGGTTCAATTTATCTGCATTATTTTTAATCTTCGGATGATTCCCATTTTATAAACAATTAAAACCTCTCAGAAGTGGTAATGTGGACAAGGTCAATGAATAAGTAAGCAAGGCCCTAAAGAGAACTCAGATCTGACATCAAAATCTGTGCTGAAAGCTATAGATAACATTACTACTTTAGCGAATGTTTAGCATTTCACTAAATTTAAAATGAATTTTGCGCGCACAATTCACAATTCCACACCACAATCCACTGAATAAAAGGTGACTTTCAAATCATATCACCTTGTAATATGCACCACATGAACCTGTCAAGGGCTGAGAAAACTATATACATGAACAATTGGTATAGAAGTGTATGTGGGGGGGGGGCAGAGAAGCAAGGGGGAGAAAAGAACAGGTTCTTAGCTATGTCAAGACTCCCACACTCTGGAATGTTTGGTTCTCCCGATCTCTTTTCATTACACTCCTTTCCACGCTATCATACTCCGAAAACCCAGATATTCCTCCACCCCTACTTTTCCAAGAGAAAACCTGACAGCATAAGAACATTCTATGTACAACCTAAACACAGCTAGAATAAGCTGGCTCAAGAAATATATCTCTGCAGATATACCCCATGAAGGCCAGCTATTAGTATCATTTAAATAATTTAATTAAGGAGTACCTAAGTTTCTCCAAAGGGAGTGTCATACAGCCAAAAATGTATAATTCATTTCATTCATAATTCTTAATGCAGTACCTCTACAAATATTCAATGCAAAGGCTGATTCTTTGCCTTCTCTGAATCATAAATCCTTCTAAAAACCTTCAAAAAAAAAATGACCACATAAAACAATAACCACTCTATGATAGAGCAAGGTTAATTTGGGGGAAAATTTACCACACTACCACGCTATCGGGGACAGAAGAAAAGCCAAAATTTTTATTACGGCACACAAGAAGCTTTACAGTAAAATCTTATTTCCCTCACTCGTTTTGATTGACAAAGTATCATGCTGTTGCCAACTGAGAATATAGCCTATAATGTGAAACTTCAGATTTGGCATTCCAAGGGTCTAATAAAACGCATATAACCCGCGCTTCTATAGTTTCCTGCTCTTGAAAATGTTTTCATAGAACTTTAACAAAAGTATAAACGCTAAAATCTATGTTCCATACATAAAGGCTCAATGTCAAAATGTCAACATGTTTGCAGATGGGCATTATAACTTGTATCTACATTCTGAAAGTATAGGAACTTTCATTGCACACTCCCAAATTGGAGAAAGGAACACACGTGCTCTAATGTCTTCTCGCCCAAAAGCCAGGAGAAGAGTACGGCTGGAAGCAAGAAGAGGCAAGATTCGGCACTGCAAGTTCTTTTTGACAACTCCTGTATACTAGCCAGTGAGCCGGAGAACAGTCAATCGCAGAAGCGCTGGAGTCGAAGGCAAGAGTCTTACACAGAACGAGCGCAGCAAACAAGCGTAAACGCGCCGACTTACTCTGCACCTGCAGGTCCATCTCGCGCATCTCAGTGAAGCGGTCCCGCAGGTCCATTGGAAGCTGCTCAATCACTGTCAAGGGGAAGAGTTCGTCAGAGGGCGAGGCCAACGGCGAAAGTACGCGCATACGTCATTGCGTGCGCGCGTGCGTGCGTCGGGGCGGGGGGGTCGAGGGAGCCGGCAGCCCACAGCGAGGCTGCCAGTTACCGTGAGAAAGAAACATCCCCGCCTCCCCCTCCTCCCGCCATCCCGCCCGCCCGTCCACTCGCGCTCTCGCCCGCCTGCAGGTCCCACAGACGGTCCCCGCCAGCGCCGCCCACTCACTTTCCAGATAGTCCTCTAGGTACAACATCGCGGCCTTTAGAGCTGGGGAAACGAGGGGGTCCAAGGGTTTATTTGTGTCACTCGCTGTCGCCGGAGTTTTGTCCCTTCCAATATGGCGCCTCCGCTAGCAGCGCCCGCTCGGCTTCGGCGGAAAAAAAAAAAAGAAAAGAAAAAAAAAAACCACTTTGGCGCCTGACGGCGCTTGCCTCACTGCCGCCCGGAGCTGTCATTGGTTGGCTGAAAAGATGACGTAAGCCTACCGGAGTCCGCCCCCGCGCTGTTGTGGGAAGTGTAGTTTTAGTCCGTCTATAGCAAGAGTTAACACGCTGGCAGTTGTTCAGATGGAAACTACAAAAACCAGGCGCCATGGCGAACGATGCGCAACAGAGTCTGAAATGCGGTGCTTCTGTTTATTTGTTGATTTTTGCACGGGGAATGATGGGAGTTGTATGCTCCTGCATAACACAACTAGGAACAACTTTTCACCTGTTCTTTACTGCTGTGATTCCGTGCCCTGGTGTTTGTGAGTCATGGATTCAAGTAGTGCTAGGAAGATAGCAAACGTTCTAGCGCTAGAATATTCACCAAAATTCGGGCAATTTGGATTGTTTTAAACAGAACTCGCTGCTGGAATTTATACTCAGTATCCACTCCTAAAAATACAAATGGGATGTCTGGTTGGCTTCCATGTAACAAATAGTTTATATTAAATATGGTGTGAATTCATGTATTGCCCATATTAAAAGATACAAAAATAGGTGTCTGTAGCCTCATATATTCTGTGCGGTCCATCTCGTCGTCATTCTAATGGCATTCATTTGTACATAAAACCTGCACCCGCAAAATAAAAATAGCAAGCAGAAGTAACGGATAGAACCTAAATATCTAAGGGGTTGTACTAGCAATAACTTTAGATTATGTTGAGTAAACAGCCCATATCGGACATTTATACTCCTGTGCGTTGTCTTTTTCTACCTTTTGACTCCTCCCGGCTAATGTTCACCCGTGATGTAGTTAGTCCTTCACTGATGTTTTTCTTAAAAACGGTTGCACTCAATAAAGGTTGGATATCGTTATTTTTCACCTGTTTTAATTCTCCGTGTTTCGGAGAAATTCGTCTTTAGTTAATAATTGAATGTGCTATTTATATTTTCATTAGAGTTGAAACACTTTATGCCATGTGTGTGTCCTACTTTCCCCCACCTTTCTTGTTCTTAAGACTTAACAGCTGTTAATCAGGATACTTACCTGTCATTAATGAACCCCAAAGGTAACTTAACTCAATTCTAATAACAATGATCTGACTTATTTTCTGTCTTTTGTCAAAAATCTAGTACCTTCAGCCTTCCCTTCTTCCTGACCCCTTTCCTTCCTCTGGCTGCTTTTAAGACCCTTTGGTATTTTCACAGTTTCATAACCATGAATCTAAGATTCCTTCCTTCCTTTCCTTTTTCCCTCCGTTTAAGCCCGCTCGCCTTGCCCTACCCTGCCCTGCCCTGCCCTGCCCTGCCCTGCCTACCTGCCCTGCCCTGCCCTGCCTTGCTCTCTCCCCTCCCTCCCTCCCTCCTTCCTTCCTTCCTTCCTTCCTTCCTTCCTTCCTTCCTTCCTTCCTTCCTTCCTTCCTTCCTTCCTTCCTTCCTTCCTTTCTCTTTCCTTGAAAAAACAATTTTTAAAGCATGTTTAGAATTTGAGCGAATTCCTGAATCTCAGGATTAGTGTCCTGCAACAATTGTAGAAACTTCTCAACTGTTATTATTTCTAGGACATGTCTAAGACAGATATCTTACTTTAGCTTCCATTTTTCTTAATCTTTTTTTATACGGTCCACCTTAAAATTTTCAAATATTTTTCATTTTTAGAATTTCTTTTTGTTTTTATCTAGTCATTTTCTAATTTTTATACAAATTAAATTAGTCTATATTCTGTGTCTGTTAAATCCAATGCTGAAAATTATGTCTTTCATGCTGTCTGTTGTTTTTTTCTAGCTTTTGCTTATGGTGCCTGTTTCCTTGTGGGTTGTGATTTTGGACTCTGCACTCATATTTCTGGGGTTGTAACTATGGGAATTCTTTGAGGCCCAAGTTAAAAGTGTGTTTTTCTAGAGAGTATTAGAATTTGCTTCTGTAAATTGCTTGGAGTAACCATCAACCCTAGGATCAGATTAAATTCTCCACTTGAGATTTATTGGATTGCACAGATAGATTGAATTTGAACCTCAAATCCAACTAGCTTTTTATGGATTCTCAGGGGAGACTTTTTCTTCCTTTCCTGGGTTCCAAGGTCAAGACGGGCATGTTTCCTTACTGACTTGTGCATCAGGTTTCTTTCTCATTCACTCTTACACTGAGAATGTAGTCCTTTGAGCACCAGATTTTTGTTCCCTATTAGACCCCTCCTTTTATAGGTCATTGGTTTTATTTCCTGACCCTGGCATCTTCAAAACTATCAAAGCAGGAACTGTAGGTGTCCAGAATTTGACAATCTTATGGCAAAAGCCCATATTGGCCCTCACTTATTTCTCAGGATAATCTCATTTTTCTTCCTTTTTTTTTTCCCACTTCTGAGAATTCTATCATTTCCTACCCATTCGTCAATGTGTTTGATTTTTTTTTTAACCCAGCATTTTTTGGTTGTTTTCAGCAGGTGGCCCATTCAGAATAGCTAAAATAGCATGCTGTCAGAATTAGAAGTCAATCATTTTGGTGTAAACTGAGCTTCTTCAAAGACTTTTCCATATTAAGGAAAATGAGATAATAGATGGATCCCAAATCAGTGACTATACATACACACTCTGGAGAAACTAAAATATAATAAAGCTAAACACTATATATTTTAGTTAATGAATGTAATTCTTATTCTTAGACCATGTATCAGCTACAAAAAATTGTATATGTACACACATGCTATAGCTTTTTATATCATTAGGTCATATAATAGATACCACTTGGAGTGGCTAGCTACTTACAACCACTACTGCATTTCTAGGGTGTGCCCCTCAAATACAGAGGTGACCATATCTGAGTTACACTACTGTGCTCCCTGATCATGGCTCATTAATTTAATAGGGACAGACCAAAGCTGGGCCTATTAGATGCACTCTTTTGCAATTTGAAACTGGGAATGAAGAGACCTGGAGACTGAAGGCATCGTGGCAGAATTGCATTAACTGCAGCATATTAAACACATGGTCTACAAGCTTCTGCTACTGAGATCCCCAGAGCAGCTCTTGTTTTTTTCCTTGGATTTTTTTTTTTTTTCCTTTCCTGGTCAGTTTCTCTAACACTAGTTGCATCACCTTGAGAAAGTTATTTTAGCACTCTGTGCCTCGGGTTCCTGATCTATCAGTAGCTGGTAAATAGTCAAATAGAATTGTGTTTTTGTTAGAGTGAAACGATGTCATCTATGCAAAGCACTTAGGTTAATGCCTGGTAAGTGTTATGATACAATAAATGTCAGCTTCTATTACCATCATCATTAATACCATTAAGTCTCCTCCTAAGTTATCTGTATTGCATATGCTCCTTTATGCTACCGTTAGCTTTGCCTTGTGCTCCTGCTCATTTTGAGGCTGGACACCACCTAATACTCACTGAAAGTTATCTCACCTCCAACTGTTTTACTGCCACTCTCATGCTAAATTCAGAGACGTTAATGCAGGGAAGGCTATGGAAGAGTACTGTGCTGAAGGCTACTGCCTAAGTAGAAGGAATTAGAATGTAAGAAAAGATTCAAAAATGAATGTAAAATATGATCACTAGGAGTCTAAGAGAAAGAAACATAAAAATCCTTTATGTAGCATGTTCTCAGGGGGACCTTGGCCTTGTTTTCACCCTGAACAAGGTTAACCATGTGGTCCCAACAATGTATGGGTGTGGAGTTCAAATTCAGACTCGTCATAAGTTGCAGTAACCCTTTACCTTAATAGTAGACATTGATCTGGCCTAGTGAAACATGAGGTGAATACATGAATACCAATTAGAGTGGCTCCTCAGGCTAGATCACAAAGAAGTGGAAATGAGCTCGCATTCAAATATAAATGGCTTAAGGAAATGAAGGCTCTGAGAGACTGTTAGCAGATAAACAAGGGAATTCTAAAATATAAGTATTGAAAATCGCTCTTGATGAATCAATCTGGAAAGTAGAACAAATAAGAAAAAGATATGAAATAGAATAGGTATAAAAATAGGAGGATTAATCTTGAACTTCCAATACCTCATGAATAGGAGTTCCAGAAAGAGAGAACAGAAAAAAATGGAGACATTAAAGAGTACATACTCTATAACTGAGATGAAGTTTCTGAAAAGGTAAAACTAACTATGGTGACAGACATAGAAAGATGGCCACCTCTGGGAAAAGTAGGATGCTTGACTAATCTTAGGCCCCTTTGCTGACAGGGACTGTTATGCACTGCTCTATCACTAGCTTGCAGAAGACAATTCCTATGTGTTACATGAATAAATGGGATAAGTACTGGGTGGAATAGGGCGTTGGAATCAGACAGATGTGTGTTTGAACACTGTCTCTGTTCTTAGCTCATACGACCCGAACCAAGTTACTCAATTTCCTAAGATTGTTTTTTCATCCATGAAATGAGAGAAGGAGGGTACTTGACAAGGCTCTGAGGAGATAATGGGTAAGAGTACCTAGTATAGTGCTCAGCATGGAAATGTAATCATGAAACAATATTATTTGTAGAAGTGACAGTACCTTTAGGTAGATGGTCTAGGAAGTGCCATTCCAAGGGCATTGCAGTGAGAGACCCCAAAACAGGCAAATAAGGGGAGCACTGACTTTAGAGGATTTAAACAAATAATTAAAATGACTTCTACACTTTTATAATTATTACTATGTGCCAGAAATTCTAAATAATGTTAGTGATAAAATAGTTCTCCCTGAAAAGAATTTCAGTGGCCTAAGTTCTAAATAATCTCTGAAGTTTCAGTTGAATTTTAGTAAATGGCATTATATATTTTTGTTAAATAATGACTTTGAAATAAACATTGAAAACACAGTGATTGTAAAGAAAAAAGCACAGATTTGAATTATTTAATTATATGATTCTATACGATAACCTGGAGTTTTTCTTTGTATTTTAATTTTAAAACAGTGAAAGTGACCATGAACTGGTAGGTGCAATATTTTGCTTATCAAATGCAAATTTTAGTTCATATGTGAAACAGATGACTAAATTTCAATAATATTTTGAAAATTAAAATGTGTTCTTTTAAAATTGTCATTCTTTTTAATTCGTATTTAATCACCATTACATTTCAATGTATTTATTAGTGCAACAAGTCAATGTTTTTCCTTTTTCAAAAAAATGCTTAAATATAATTAAAAGGGATTAATCTATAGCTTTTCCCTTTTCATTGTAAAGTTAATTAATTAATTATTAATTACAAGCTTTATTATATAATGTAGTTTAATAAAAGAAAATTTATGTGATCTGAGTTTCTTTTCTGGCCATTATCATTATTTCATTTAATGATTATTTTTGAAAATAATTTTCATGTAAGGAGAAGGGTTTTATTCAGAAAATGATCTGCTCCAAGTGTCAGACAGGCTAGGTATGCTTATTTAAATGCCTCTCACATAAGGCAAGTGTAAATTTATTTATACACAATGGTATAATTATTAATAACTATTTCTTGTTTTTGACTTTGAAAGTCGTAGGCTCTCTAACATTTATTTTTGTGAGACTAGTAATGTAAAGATAAATTGCCAAGCAGTTACTTGTTACAAAGAGAAGTCTTTGTGTTGTAATATGAAAATATTTCAGTGACTGAGAGGATTTTTAACATTGCTGGAAAAACTTCAAAGATTCTACTTTTCTTCTCTCTTACTCAAGTTTCTATGACATTAACAAAAATTGGAGTTTGAAAAATTCAAACTTTTCTTATTTTTATTTAAAACTTGTTTTCTAATGAATATATATTATTAAAGGCTTAGGAAGACTTATTTTGCTAGTGGGAGTAGAGCATTTTTCTAAACTTGGTTATGATATTCCTATCATTGAGGATATAGAGTGTAGAAATATGACCAATAGTGCTTTTTTACACTCTGCACATAAATATCTTATGAGACTTACTACATTGTAGTATAGAGCCTGCCTCCGCCACTAATCTGGAATTCTTCAAGGGCAGAGACTATGTTTTATTCATCTGTCGATTCATAGATCTGGCAGGTAATATGAGTTCAATAAAGAAGTAGTGAATTATTGAATGAATGAATGCATGAGCATCAAGCACAAGTTCCTAAGTTTCCAAGTTCAGACCAGAGAGGGCAAGATGAAGTTATCATGACTACTGACTACTAAGCTCTGTGAAGAAAATAGGATTCCAATGGTCGTTCAAGTAACTGGACTGGAATTCTGAGGATTTTCTTAATAGAAGGCTTTGGAAATTTTTCAAATACAAGTGGTATATTGACTTTCAAAGTGGTTCTTCATTAAGCATACCCCAAAGAGTAGGCAGATGTCCTTCAGTAGATGAATGGATAAATAAACTGTGATACATGTGATACATTCAGAAAATAGACTATTATTCAGTGTTAAAAAGAAGTGGGTATAAAGACATGGAGGAACTTAATGATGCCAACTACGTGATATCTGGAAAACAGTAAAAAGATCAGTAGTGCCAAGGGATTAGCAGGGGGATTTGAGGCATGAATAGGCAGAGCATGGAGGACTTTTAGGGCAGTGAAAATACTCCGTATGAAATTATAATGATGGGGACATGTCATTGTACATTTGCCCAAACCCACAGAGAATGCAACATCAAGAGTGAACCCTAAGGTATACTGCAGACTTTGGGTAATTATGATGTGCCAGTGCGGTTTCATCAATTGAATGAATATACCACTTCAGTGGAGGTTGTTGATAATGGAGAGGCTGTGCATGCCTAGAGGCAGGAGTATATGGGGAATCTTTGTATTTTCCTCTCAGTTTTGCTGTGAACCTAAAACCGCTTTAACGAAATGTCTTGATTAAAAAAAAAAAACATAAATAAAAGTCGAGATACTTCTAGTGGTTAGTATAAAGCAGCTGCTCTAAGAAAGTGTCCCATACTACCCTGGCTGTCCTGGCCTTTCCTATTGGGAGATGCTCTGGGCCATCCTTATTATGCAGCTACTACAGAGTTAACACATGGCACACCGTGTTCCATGTGAGGACCGTGTTCCAGAGAGGCCAGGCTTTGCTATGGGTTAATTATTTTGGATATCACTCCTGGTTAAATTATGAAGTAAAAAATGAGTTACGACTACTGTGTGGAAAATGATAGTATTTTTGTAAAAAGAAAATGTGGATGTTGATAAATACATACATACAAATATGTTCAAATTTAGACTTGAAAGTACCTTAGAAAGATAACAATACTTATTCCTGAATGATGGTGGAATTATAGGTGACTGTATTACCTTTACATATTTCTGTATTTTCTAAACTTTAAAATTATACTATAATCATAAATATATCTGGAGAGAGAAAGAGAGGAAATGAAAGCAATCAGATTGGTAGGCTGTGTAGTGTGTTGTGCTTGCACCCAACAATTTTTCCAAGTTTTATAAAACTGGGCAACTCTCTTTCAACTATTCTTAGAATAATCAGTTTTATTCTCAAAAGCCTGTCATGTTGAGTTAACATTGCTATCAGGGTCAAAGAGTCCAAGTGTCAAAATACCAAGTCAAGTCATTAAGCAAAGGAAGCATTTAGGATTCTGAGTCCTATTACCTAGTCCCATTACCCAGTCCCATAGCTTTGGGTTAGACACATAAAGGTCAGGATCTGGGGGAAGCAGATACACAATTAGGAAATGAGGTCAAGAACACAAGAAGGAAAGAATTATTTGCCAAATTAAATCCTGGAACACAGGACAACACACAAAATGCTAAGGTCAGTTGAGGTAACAGAAACAATATAATCCAGATTTTGGAACTAATTAATAATAGAGTTCTCAGACTGTGATGATTTTGTGATGACAGCTGGAGGGAATGATACTGGGAGGAACAAGCACCCTCAGTGTCATGGGATCACTGGAGTTACCTTCTCATTTAGCTCCATATATGAGTGTGTTTCTAGGACAGAACTGAGGAAGTAAACAAGTCTATATGTCATCCAGACATAGATTATAAGTGGATCTTTGAAAACAGATAACATTGTTTAATGCATAAGGCCTGGATTCATAAAGGACCACATTACATATATGATTGCTAACCTGTAGACCACTGGCTCTTAATGAGAATGTCCCGAAGGGACATTTAACGATGTCTGGAGACATTTTTAGTTGCCACTTGGGGAAGGACTACTGGAATCTAGTGGGTAGAGGCCAGAGCTGTTGTTAAACATCCTGCAGTTCACAAGACAACCCTCTGCAAAGATTGTTATCTAGTCCGAAACATCAATAATGCCAAGATTGAGAAAACCTGTTGCAGAGAGACATTGTAGTTGAAGAGTACCCAACGTTCTTGGGTCAGTGTTCCATGCCTATCAAAACATTGTCATTTCCTTAACCAAACAGTGTTGGTTTGAGAAAATTGTACAGTAGAGGGCAGTGGTAAATAAATTTTTGTTATATTATCATTTGTCCCCCATAGTTTTCTTCTTTTCTATTTCTCAATCCTGAAAACAAAACAAAACAAAACAAATGTCAGAAACAGAACAATAAAACTAAAAAATAATTTTCTATTTTTGAGGGAAAAAACCCACCACATTTTATGTAAAAGTATATTAAATATTTTAGGGTTCCATAAATATAGGAACCATAACTTTTTATCTTCTTCGTGTCTACCTTGAGCACTGATATTTGCAAATTTTACTCATCAAAAATTACCAATGGCAACTAAATATTAAGAAAATAAAATATAGCACCTAATGAATAAATGATGATACTTTTTTTTTTGGTAGACTATGCTAATATTTAATAACTTATTTAGGGGAACTGCTAAACCTAACATTCTACTGAAATCATATGTTTTTTCTTCTGTAGGTGACTGAATGAAATTCAGGCATTTATTCTTACAGTAGACTCTACATCCTCAGGGAACTTTTAAAATATTTTTGTCTTTTTCCAAATTAAATAGTCATAAAAAAATCAGAAAGAGCTTGAGATAGGTCATTTTTCAATACTATTACTCTTTCCTTTGGTAAAAATAATTATGCTTATTATTATTATGTTAATAAGAAAAGAAAATTTGTGATAAAATATAAGACCAGGAATCTGTCTATTCTGAGTCAAATCTATCAATATTTTTATTGCAATTTCAGAATTTTATGTCATGTTGCAATAAAGGCCTTTGCTATTTCAAGATTTTAAGTGCTCATTCCATTTTCTTCTAGTTATTGTAGGATTTCTTTCTTTCTAATCTTTTTAAACATCTAAATTTAGTTTTGACTTATTATATGAGAGAAGTAATTTAAAATAATTATTTTCTAAATGGTTCTTTAATTTTCCAAATTTTATGAATAGAAATAAAAGTGATAGGTAGGTAGATAGGTAGATACATAGATAAATAGATGATAGATAGATAGATGGATTTTTTTTTTTTTTAGAGTGAAACCTGTGTGTGGTAACAAATTACTGGTATAAAACAGCTTACAATGAAATCCAACCTACTTCTGCCCTTTTCATCCTCAACCCCCTTTTATTCTCTGGAGGTAATTTCTGTTTCTGTTTTAATTATTCTAGCAGTTGCCTTCAGAACTCAAAAATTTATGTTTATAAAGTTCTTAAATTATTAATTTTGGATAAGATATTACTTTTTCAATACAAAAAAAATGAGGATATAGAACACTTACACTCCCTTCTTCTTCCAGGGTTTGCTATAAAATTGCTGTTTCATTGGTCAAATCTGTAATGTTAATTACATATACTTGAAGTGTATAACTCTCACCCTAACTCATCTTGAGACAGCATCCCCCGACTTCTCCCTTGGAAGATGAAGTTACTAGAGTCCTACCTTGCTGTCTAGCTTATCTCCTCCTCTTCAATTTCCACCTTCTGCAACTATATTTTTAAATTGCCTTATTTGTAAATATTATGACTTACCTTGCAACCAAAGCCTAATCTTTCTTACATCGTCTGTAAGATACCTCTAAAAGATTAAAAATAAGCAACATTTACATCATTATGACTATATAAAATATTTTTAATAATTAGGCAAAGAACCTTCTCTTTTGATGTCCAATGTTACAACTCAGCCTATACCTTTGCACCTGTATACAGCTATTGATCTGTGAGATATTTTTATTTATTATTATTATTATTATTATTATTATTATTATTATCTCAATAACAAGAACTTCAGAAGAAGCTCTCTTTCATTTAGAAGGAATAGCAGTGCACCTTTACTATCATGCATCAGCTCTGTGAAACTCAATAATCCACAGAGACATCGATCATCTCACCATTTTATAGGACAATATGCTGGCTCACTGTATTGATGAAATATTGCTGGAAAGACCTGAATATCAAGGTGTTACAGATATTTTAGAGTCCTGTGTATCAGACACCATTTATGAACTTCTTCAGAGGCTCCAGCATCACCTCTTTCTTGTTTTAAGCTTCCTGAGCTCTGACTGACTTCACTAATGCACCAGCAGACGGGTGGCTTGCATCCTCTCACGCAATGTGCTTCTTCCCTTTTGCCTATTCCGTGCAATTCTGACCTCCAGCCCATGCCGCATGCCCCTTATTTCCTGCTTCTGCTCTGTGATCCTGCCCATGCATGCACACCCTGGAATTGCAGAGCATTTAACACAGTACAGGGCAAATCTTTGACCACTGGAGAATGGCAGCCAATGGATTTTGCCAACTACCGAGTTGTCATTTGAGTTGTCATTGAATACAGTGTCTAAGTTTGGGGAACTATTTATTTTATGGGAATAAAAGCCAGGTAGATGATTACTTTACCAGATTACCTTATAACATGTGACCTCAGCTCTGCCAATCAGATGGGGCCACAGCAGATAGACTCAGGAATCAGAAACTAACGATAAAGCCTGCACCATGAGGAATTCATTCTGGTAAGGGTGGTGGTGTCCACGTCCAGTGCCTGTGATGTGCACAGTTGATGGTACAGTCTACAGTTTCCATACTTAGCAGTGATGACTGTGTGTTCAATTCAGTGCTGTAATTCTTTAATATCCTTTGCTGTGGAACTTCTAAGCCTGGTTTGGGGTCCCATCAGAGGGTTAGTTGCCTAATGTTTGCTCTGATCAATTAGATCACTGTCTAAATTTATCAGACCTAGTATCTTTTGGTTTCAACCACAAAATTTTACTGAAACTATTCCTTCTTTTTCACTTTATTTGATTGTTCTTTTTCAAAGTCTTGAGTTTAATATGTATTTTTATTTATTTTCACATAGTAATAGAGGTACATAAGACTATTTACTTTTTTCATTGTCACTACTATACACTGCAAATACTCGAAATTTTGGTTTTGATATTCTTTCACCCCCCAAAATTGTTTCAACAGAAAGTTTTGAATTTCTAGATGGTTGTGAGGATGTCATATTGTTTTCTATTTTCGTTGACTTCTAATTTTACTGCCTTGTGATCAGATGATGTATTCTGTGTTGTTTCTATATTTTAGAATTTATTAAATTTTTTTGTGGCTTATCATATGGTAAATTTTTGCAAATGCTTGAAGGAATTTTTGAAAAATTGTTGTTTTGCATTAAGGATATTGTATTTAATATCTACCTCGAAGTTCTATAGTATTGTCACATAGGGCCTTTATATGTTCACTTATTTTTCTCTCTACTTAATCTATTGTCATTGTTTTCTGTGTCTACTACAGCATTGCTTTTTAAATTTGGAGCTGTTATTTGGTGCATAAACATCCTTGAGAAATATTTATTATAAATTGCATTCTTTATTATTTTAAAGGATTCATTTTTTCTTTAATGCCTTTTGCTTTGAGTTAGTAATTGTCTGACAGTAATATTGCAAACCTTCCTTTTTTTCCATATGATTAACATTTGTCTTTTACTTTCAACTCTTTTTGAGTCATTTTATTGTGAATATGTTTCTTGGATCTGATTGATTATTATTTTACAGACAATCTAATAGATCAAAGTATTCTATTTCATTTATGATATGATAAATGTTGAGATTTTGTTCTGATCACATATTATTTTTGGTTTTTAGTGTTTCTATTGTTTTGTTTTGTCTGTGTGTGGGAGTGATTTGCCAAGAAAGATTTAAAGCATAATTTTTTGTGTATGTATAGATGTATTTTATTTTTGTTCATCCTAATGAGACCACATACATATAAATCAATAAATTGTTTTCTCGTTAAATATCTATCAGAAATATCTTTATAAATCAGTATAGTGCTACCTCATTCTTTTTGATGGCTATATGTGAATGTGTCATAATCTATCTATTCCCTTAATAAATAGGTGGTTATCCTAAATGTCCAAAACTACAATAAAGCTCTATCTTTACACACTTTTGCAAGAAAAGCATAATTTTAAAAAGCATAGAATATTTTTAAAAAATTATTGTCTCCCTAGTTATTAGTTACACTGATTACTACTTAACTCTGGCTTTCTCTTCTGCATTAAGGAGACCACTGACCCTGAGCCTTTCTTAGCGTAAAATCCCCAGAGTCATGTGTAATCTCCTGATTTCCTAGCTCTGGCTTTTAATTTAGCATTTTGGATATTTTTCCTGCTGACCTATCAAATATAAGACCTTATTTTCTCTTATGAGCACAGCCAACTAACTTCTCTGTGTGGAAAAAATTGCTTTCTTTCTCTCCTGTTCATAATGTTTTCTCCTTTAAAACCATGTAGTATAATCTGGGAGGAAAAGAGTTCGTAATGTATGTCCACAACTTTTAGAGCTATTTTTTCTTAGTGTTTTTTTTTTAAGAGTTATTTGTTCAATTGGCTACTCCCTCTCATTCCTTTAAGCTGAGACTTTAAAATCAAAGTTCATTGAATTATTAAGAAAATCTTAACTTCTCTTAAACTTACTACTAACATAAATTTACCTGTACCAGAAAGTGTACCTCTCTTTTCTCTTTCTACCTTCCCTTCCCAGAGTACATTACAAACACACACTCTACACAACTTGATTTTTAGAGTTACAAATCTTATGTTTTTTTCCTCAGTAGTAAGCATGTTATCCACCTTAATTGTAAACTCTTAGTGATAGCTAGGTCAATAAATGCAATTTGATAATAAACATTGAATAAATAGTGCTTTACCATGAATGTGTCATTCTTGTGGAAAAATTTGCTTTAAACTATGAGTATATTTTCAACTGAGTAAATAAGTTTGGGGTGGCAACTTATCTATTTCAAGATTAAATCATTACTTACTCAGTTCATCAACAGGAAAATGGAATTTCCGTATATCTTCAAACTTGACTTTTAGCCCAGATTTGGACTAATACACGCCCTATCATTTAGTTCATTTCATCTACAGTTGAATTAGTCATAATTTCCTTTTTGTTTCCTTATACTCCACAAAAACATCATCAACTATTAACCATTTAATTTCCATTTTCTCAAAAATTTGTTTGAATTAATTTACATTCACATAATCTACTCCTGTTAGCACAAAGACCTTTAAAAGTGATTAACTCTTAGACAAGTGAAAGTTAAAAATAACAATTTTAACTTAACATTTTATTAGACTGTGCAATAAAACTACAAGTTTTGAAGGCTCATCTTTGCAATTGTTTTTGAGTGAATTAAAATATAATGTAATTTTGAAAGATTGCTTTTGGATCATTAAATCATTGAAATATCTCCAAAAACTGATTCTAATTGAAAGTTGTTGATTAGATGTGGTTTATTGCTTTTAATAATATGGCAATATTAAAGATAAATTTTAACTTTAATTTTTCTTAAAACACTTTATATTGCAGTGTCTTCAAAATACATGTACTTAAAAAAAAAACCCTTCTGTTGATGTATTAACCAGTAGTCTGTCCTTAGGAGTTGGACAGCAGGGGATCAAATGCCTTCTCCATAATTCCCTGGCCTGATACATAACCTCTCCTTGCCTCAGTTTACTTATCTATAACATGGGGAAAATAGTAGTTCTTACCTCAGAGGGCTGTCATGAGGATTAAGAGAGTAGATATATGTTAAGTACTTTGGAGAAGGCCTGATATTTGTAAACACTACAATAATGTTAGTTATGCTTTTCTCGAATATATAGTATAGTAATTAAAATCATGGGCACTGGGCAGACCTGGGGACCAATCCCAGTTCTACCTCAAATTGTCAGTATGGCACTGGTAAGTCAATTATTTGTTCTCTCCTCCAAGTTCTTATCTTCCCTAAGTGACGGTAATAATACATACTTGACTACATTAGAAGAAAAGCTTAGCATAGTACCTAACAGGTAGTAAGCACTTAACTAATGGCACAGAGAAACTCCAAATATGTTTTAGAAAGACTTTTAAATACTTTTGACAAAAACCAAAGAATGAGTTTTCATATTAAAGTGAAGAGAGAAAAAAAATTAATAGATAGATAGATAGATAGATAGATAGATAGATAGATAGATAGATAATAGATAGGAAAGAAGGAAGAAAGGAAAGAAGGAATGGAGGAAGGAAGGAAGAAAGGAAGGAAGGAAGGAAGGAAGGAAGGAAGGAAGGAAGGAAGGAAGGAAGGAAGGAAGGAAGGAAATAAAGAAGGAAGTTAGTTTATGTTCCATGGTTCCATAAGTGCCAATCTGCAGAGGTAGACATGAACGAAAATTGCTTGCTCTTGAATCAACACAACTCTGTGTCACTCTTTCCTCACTCCAAAGCCCAGTTCAACTAAATGTCCTCATTTATCCACACACTGATTCCATGCTGCTCCTCAGACCCAGGCTAGAGTTCTCACGGGGCTGGCAAACGTCTATGTGGGAAGGCTCTCCTTCCAAAAGTGTTTTCTTCACTAACGAGTCATCATTAACAGTATTACTCTTTGTAAACTGCCTGTTCCTTGGGATTGTCAGAAATGAGTGTATTTAGTGAATTGTTTTATTTCTCTTATGAGACAAGTGAGGAGTAGAGCACTACAGAGTGAATTTTGAATGCAGAACAAAATGAAGACTATTTTCAAAGTCCAGTTGATTTTCTGGAAGGTGCAATCCATTTAGCAGGCCCAAGAAGATTCAGAGAGCAATGTTAGATGTAATTTTCTTTAAACTTAAAATACAAAATGAAACTATTATTTTCGTAAATATGTATATTTTATAAACACAGCAGGAATAAAAATAATTGAATACACTTTCAGAATTATCATAATATTTTGTTAATTTATGGATCAAGAAATCATAGTTTTAAAATAGTTCCTGTTTTACACTGGCTAAAAATAACCTTTTATAAAAAAAATAGCCAAAATTCAAGACTAGAGGTCAGCACAAATAAGAGCATGACTCACAGAAATCCCATTAAAGCTCCATCTAAAAAAGCAGGGGAAATAATTATATTCATATTTATACTATATGCATATTAGAAAAGTTCTTATAGTTATAACTAATTTGGAGCCTTAGATTTCGACTCCATTGAACTACTAATCTCTCGTTTGTATTCTGTCTCCCTGTCTAGTACCTCAATTGAAGCAGAACATTTTCCATAGGATGTATTTAGGCATTTCTTTTCAAAGCTCTTTGCTGCTAATGTGACTGACCCTGTGCCATAGATCTGAGCCACTGTCATAGTAACATTTGTGCTTTGAATATTGAATGTCCCTGATTTACGGTTACTGTTTGCTTGCCTTTTTATTGTCTTAATAATGATCGTGATATGCATTATCTGTCTATTATTTCACAACAAATTAAAACTTAGTGGCTTAAAATACCAATAAACATTTATTACTTCTTATAATTTCAGTGTCAGGAATTCAAGAGCTGCTTGCCCGGCCCCGGGTGCTTCGTGAGGTTGCAGTCAGGATGTCTGCCAGGACTACAGATGTCTGAAGACTTGACTAGGCTGGAGAGTCTGCTTCCCAGAAGGCTCTTTCACATGGATGGTAAATTGGTGCCAACTTTTGGCAGCGAACCTCAGTTTCTCTTCACACAGATCTTTCCATAAGACTGCTTGAGTGTCCCTACTACATAGTGGCTGGCTTCCCTCAGTACAGGAGTCCAAGAGAGCAAAGCAGAAGCCACAGAGCCATTTATGAACTAAGGTCAGAATTCACACACTCTAACTTCCACTATTCTCTGTTCGTCACACAGAGCAGCCCTGATCTAACGTGAGAGGAGAAAATACACGGGTATGAATACCAGAAGGTGAGGATCATTAGGAGTCATCTTGGAGGCAGCCTACCACACAATACAAGAGTATGTTCTATTGTCTGGTGTTAGACACTGTTTTTGTCTCCTAAATTAGGCTTTTCTATTTTCTAACAACTGTAGAAGCGCCTGTACCTGTCTTGTTGGCCTTAGTGATTTATTATAAATCCCAGTTCTGGCTACTCTTAGTCTTCAACATTCAGCTAAACTAGGACCCAAGAAATGCAAGTCCTACTAGAGATACACTTCTCAACTAAATTATCAGGAGTTCGTAATCAGTTTCAACTCCCAGTGAATCATCAGCTGGTAAACTTAGAGTATCCTTTTCCCTTCTTTGAGCTTAACAGCATTACATGAGTCAGTACATGCTGTTGCAAACTGGATAGAGTTTTATATGATTTCTTTCTTTTGCCTAAAATACATAAGGAAATAGGAGAAAGGATATTCACTTCATTGAATTGTACATTGTCTGTTTAGCCATAATGATGGAACTTTTAATTTTTCTAAGCTGCACTTCTGTATTTGTTTTCCTTGTAATTATTATTTATTTGGGTTATAGATTGTGACTCTCTACCCTGGTTTTACTCTAGAAGACAAGCTTTACATAAAGAAGGTTATTGTTTGCTTTTGTTAAAAGTAAGTTTTTTTGAACTCGTATTGATTCAAGTATAAGTTTTCCTTGATAAGAAGCAATTTTACCTAAGAGTAGCATGATTAATGGCACATGGCTCTATAAACCCAGGTAGTTATACAAGAATGTGGTAAAATGGTTATTCTACAACTGGCTTAACCAAAGAGTGTCCTGATTAAAGACATAGAATTCTACAAGCAAAGATATTTATACAAAGAATGTGATAATTCATGCACTAGTTTTAGAAAAAAGCATTGCTTTTTAATTCTCTAAAACAATTACTATGAAAGACAGATTATGTAAATAAATTATGTTGGATTTAGATTTGTAGACTTATTGAGCAGATATTAGATTTCAAAACCTGCATAAACAATAACTATGACCTAAAATTGTTCTAAATGTGTATTTTAGAATAAACATGCAATAGCTAGAATAAATTAATTGATTCTTATAATTTTATTTACTGTAATTTCTACATTAAATCATAGCAAAACAAATTTAAGAAGTACTTTCATGCTTTAAAGTTAGAATCCTAAGAAGATATTATTAAACTATATATCAATGACTCAGTGAAATTCACAGGAGATAGCATTTCTCATTAAAAATTCCTGAAACAGCTCATTGGGCAAGCTATATAAGTTTACCTCCAGTAATATCTAGTGAAGTAGTCTTGAAGCTCATAGAATTAAAAATTGAAAATGCTGGGAGAAAATACTGAAATACTTCCCCCTTCACTTCCACTAGTCCACAGCTTTCAGTCTGCACCCTGTTGCTCTTCTACCTGCTAACTCTTTAGGGTTAGGAAAGACTAAACAAGTAAAAAGTCATATGAACAGGTAGACAATAAGAAGTCAAGAAAAAGAAGACAAGAACCTCGCTTGGAGGAATTAGAATCTGCTTAGAAATTGTGCTATAACTGTGTCCCCTTAAAAATTCATATGTTAAAAACTTAATCCCCAAAATAAAGAGTTCGGAAGTAATTTGGAGAGGAAATTAGGTTTAGATGAGGTTGTGAGGGTGAGGCCCCATGATGGGATTAGTGCCCTTATAAGAAGAGGAGACCAGAGCCTTCTCTCTCTCCACCATGTGAGGACACAGTGAGAAGGTGGCCATCTGCATACTAGTAAGAGAGCTCTAACCAGACACTAAATCCGTGGCATGTGATTTGGGACTTCCCAGCCTCCAGAACTGTGAGAAATAAATGTCTAATGTTTAAGTTACCTGATCTATGGTATTATTTTATAGTAGCCTAAGCTAAGATAAGCAGATACCTCAAGAGAGTAACTTCTGGAAGAAAGAAGAGACAGTAGAAAGCCCTGAAGGAGAATCATGGCTGGTGTGTTACAGCAACAACAAAGAATCTGGTATGGATGGAACAGGGTGAAAAAAAGGAGAGGATATCAACCAATAAAATATCCTTTAATTGTTTCTCAGCCTTTTGGCTAAGATCAAGTGTAAAATATCCTTAAACTTGATCAACTAAAGTGGTACATTTAATTTTCTGCCAACTCAGCAGGTAGGCAATAACCTATAGCCAAGCAAGGGTGTGGCTATCACTCTGGGAGCAAGAGATTTGGGGATTATCAGAGCAATTCTGTCCTCACCATTCCAGGACACTTTTCCTAGAGGTCATTACGTCTTAATAACCACAGTAATTTTACCCTTAAAAGTAGCTCTGTTTTGTATAAAGTCTTATTCATTTTAAGATTCATCTTCTTCTCTTTTCTCTAGAAGGAGAAATTAATTTCATAATAGTCTAAATACATAGTCATGTAGGTAGTTATGAACTCAACGAACTGGTAAAATCCTTATGTTTTACTTTCCTTGGACAAACAAACTGTGGCTACTTTTAAAATGCATTATCAGCACTCTTTTAAATAAATCTCCAAGTTTGCTAACCTATCATAAATTAGCATAAATGCCATGATCAATTTGTTTTATGAATTAATGTACCTAAAGAAAATACCTTGAATATTTTTAAAATATAAATTTGGTAACTAAAGAAAATACCTTAGCTCTTTTTAAAAAAATATAAGTTGCACATCCAGCAAGTCCAGTTAAGAAACTGAGGTTTGTTCAATAGTAACATTGAATTTGTGTGTGTGTCTCTCATTCTTACATCATCGTAACTAACAAAATCTTGCCGTAAAATGTGTCTGTCATCTTATTTTCCATGACAATTAGGTGAAGACTTAGGAAGATCATCAGATCCCGAGAACAGCAAAGGAGGCATCAGGCTGAGGACTAGAAAGGCAAATCTCTACTGTCCTACTTTTGTTTCTTCCTTCTAGCTTACACTCTACTGTTCAGGGTTGTTGAGGCTATTTTCATCCTAGATTTGTTTCTTATTCAAAAACCTTGTTGTTTTAGCCAAAGATTATAAACTAATTCTGTGTGTTCAGCCCCTGGAAGACCAGGTCATCCTTGCACTTTTGTCTGACTTGGTTACAAACTATGGGATTCCCACAACTCTCTACCCCAACTCCACCCCAGGTTAAATAATTTGCTAGAATCACTTGCAGAACTTGGGAAAACAATTTACTTATATTTACTATTTTATTATAAGGGATACAACTCAAGAACATCATTGTGGAGGAGGTCCACAGAGTAAGATATGATAGTTGGGGCTGGCAGGGAGCTTCCACACCTTCTTAGGGCACATCACCCTCCCAGCATCTCAACGTGTTCACTGACCTGGAAGCTCCTCAGCCCTGTTGTTTAGGTTTCTTTTTTTTTTTTCTTTTTCTTTCTTTTATTTTTTTTTTAAATCGAGATTTCATTAAATGGACTTTACTGATTAAATCATTGGCCATTGGTTATGAAGCTCAATCTCTAACCCTTGCCTATGCTTGTTTGAGTTGGAGGAGTGAAATTAAAAATTCTAGTCACCTAGTTGGTTTTTCTGGTGATCAGGTCTCTTCCTGAAGCCATCCAGGGGCTTGCCACATCACCTCATAGCAAAAGTCAGGTGTAATTGAAAGGGGCTTGTTGTAAATAACAAAAGATGCTCCTATCATTTAAAAAATCCAAAAGAACTTCTGTGTCAAGAACTGGAGACAAAGATGAGATATTTTCTTCTATCATACCACAGCTACCCATCTCATGTCTTTCTTATTAGATACCATAAAAAGTTTAAGATGTCCTTAGGACCGAGTGTAAAGAGGCTTCCACTAGCCAAATCTGAGAAAACTAAGTCTCAGAGGAGGAAAAACTCTTAAGTAAAATGTTAACTATTAAATATTGAAAGAACAATAAGTTTGTTCCATTTGGCAACAATCAATTAGGGCAAGAATCATTAAGAGATGCTAAAACAAGTGAGTACAAGTGTGATAAGAAATAAGATATTTAAGTAGTCTCAAAATATCTCCTCCAAATACTTATTACTTAAAAGGGGTAAATGGCAATCTTACAATGGAGAAATCTGGCAGACACTATCTAAACACAAGTGATTAACATCAATAGGAGTGGGGCAGTTCAATAGCATGTGCCTCCGGACATGATACTTTCGAAGAACCCAACACTACTTCTGTGGTATTCTTGCTAAAACTGTAGAACCTAAGTCTAATTGTGGGGGGACATCAGACAAGCCCAAATTGAGGATATTCTACAAAATAACTGACCTATAGCCTTCAGAAAGTGCCAAAATCATGTAAGACACCCCTCCCCCCAAAATGAAAGAGGAACTGTTGAATTAAAGGAAACTAAGACATAAGAACTACATATAACGTGATCTTTGATCACATCGTGGACTGGATTTTCTTTTTCTTTTTTTAAAACACATTATTGAGACAATAGGGAAAAATAAAAAAAGATTTTTAGGTAATAGTATTAAATCATTGTTAATTTTCTGATTTTCATAACTGTACTATAGATATTTATCGATCATCTATCTATTATCTCTCTGTCTATCTTATCTATCTATCTATCTATCTATCTATCTATCTATCTATCTACAGAGAGTAAAATCAAATAACAGTTGAGGAGTCTGAGTGAAAGATAAATTTGAAATTATTTAAAAATATAAAGTTACACACAGAAGTTCAGCTGTTCTACTTTTATTTAAGGGAGAAGAAATCTGTTGTCTTACATGGACCTCTTCTTAGGTCTTGGAAAGGCCTCTAGTGATGTATACGGTGTGCTATAACGAATTACCAAAATCTTGGTAACTTAAAACCAAAGGAATTCGTTGTCTCCCAGTTCTGGAGGCCAAAAGTCTGAAATTAAGGTGTTGACAGGGCTGCATCCCTCTGGAGCCTCTAAGGGAGAACATTTCCCTGTCTCTTTAAGCTTCTGGTGGCTATCAACACTTGTCATGGTTGTACTATTCCACTTTCTGCCTCTGTCTTTACATGGTCTTCTGTGTTTGTTTCTCTTCTACCTTTTTTTTTTTTTCCAAATAAAAATGCTTGTTATTTGATTTAGAGCTCACCCAGCTAATCCTGGATTGTCTCATATCAAGATCCTTAAAAGGTCATATTCACAGGTTTGGAGGGTTAATAATTCAATTTTCTCAAATTAAAAAAAAACACAAACATTTATGACGTTAACAATAAGCTTCACATTATGAAGCTGCAAGATGCTTGCCTATATTATTAACATAAAAAAATTTTGATCAACCATTTGAAAAGAATGAATTCTTTTCATTTTTTCTATAGAAACAGTATTACAAAATTATCATCATAGGAAAAGTCAATCAAAGCGTATATAGTCAAAATATAGCAAAAAAAAAAAAAAGTAATTCATAGGTGAGTCAGACTAACCAATAAAATATATTAGCCCATCTTTTTGGATTTCATTTGTTGGTTTTGTTGCTTTTTAAAAAATATAAACTTGTTCTTTTTCATTCTGAACAAATATTGATTTTTATATTGAATTTTATATTTGTGTTATTTTTCTTAAAGAGGCCTTAAAACTGTATGTGCTTCAGTGTCACTGCACTAGTCCAAGAGGTATTGAACAGACACTAAAAATTGAATGTATAAATATTAGCAATTCTGTTTCAGCACATGAAGATATCTTTATATTATAGATGCAGGACTTACTTTTCAGAAGAGGCTCCTAGCATTATGAGTCATAGAAACATAGTTTAAAAAATTAAAACTATGTTCAGAAGTCTTAAATTCTCTGAGTTAATTGAAAAGGTGCTCCCCATTCAAATAATTTAAAAAATACTAGCTTTAAAAAAAGTAACACATTTACTAGTAAAAATACAAAAACCTTGAGTTTGAATTTTTTTCCTTAATGACTACAAGTATGTAGTTAAGATATATGTGAATTAAATAGTTTTCATCTAGAACTATATTTTCCAGCATAGCCTTAAGCTCAAAAATAAATTTAATTTTTGATTTAATAAACACAGGCCACAGGCCAGGTAATAAGTGGCTTAACTATCATAAGTATTTTTTTTTTAAAGTGACTGTTTTAAATCTTATCTAACAATAAAAGCCCTGTTTGTAAAACAATAAGAATTACCAACCAAGCTTACCTCCTCTAACCTGTTCCTCTTTAGTTTGTACAACATTTTGAATACACTTAATGCTACTGAATTATACACTTAAAAATGGTTAAAATAGAAATGTCTGGTCAAAGTCAAGGTGGTGGAATAGGTAAATGCTATGCTTGCCTCTTCGCATGACCACATCAAAGTTACAACTAAATTATACAACAAATACCTTTGAGAATCACCTGAAGAATAGCTGAACATCAGAACTCTTTTAAGAATATAAAGAAGCCACATGTTGACTGGAAAGAGGGGCAGAGAGGAGAAATAGGCTGGTCCCACGCTCACATGTTGTAGTAAAGAATTGGGAGGGATATCTTAGCTGTGGAGGTTCCTCCATGAGGAGTGAGGGGTCCCAGCCTTACACTGGCATCCCCAGCTCAGAGCACTAGTGTCAGGAAGAGGAGTTCCCGCAACAGCTGGCTGTGAAAATCAGTGACGATTCCAAGCGGGTGAGACGAAGGGCTTAAAGGGATTGTGCACAGACTTAATCGCTGACAGATATATTCACTGAGCTCCAGGACTGGGGCAGCAACTCTAAATAAAAGTGCCAGGGACATATGGGAAGAAACTGAACTGTCCAGCTTCAGGAAGAGGGCTGGAGGGGCAGCTCTCTCCGTCAATATGTTCCTTTGCTGAGCCCTCCCCAAACCCAGCCTGCAGGCATAGGCAGGTGCCAAATCTAAGTCTTACCCCACCCTACTAATTCCTGGAGAATCCACCCCCTTACCTCCAACAGGTGCACAGACCCAAACCTCTTTCAGTGGCTGACACTTACAAGTGGCTGGCTGGCCTCTGCTCATGCTGAGGGGTCAGCCCCCACACAGTGCTTGCCTGCTATAGTCACAGCCAGTCTTCATAGCCAGTTAGCCTGAGAGTAAATTCTACCCACTGACATAAAAACAGAAATCAAGGCTCAATTGCAACAAGAGGGCACACATAACACACATAACGGACACCCCTGGAGCATCCAGCTCAGGTAACCAGAGAAACTGCACCGCTGGGTCCTATAGGACACTTGACTGGGAGACTTAACAGATTTATCTAATACTTAGAAACAAACACAAGGAGGCACCCAAACTGAGGAGACAAATAAACGTATCACAAATGAACAAACAGGAGAAAAGAAAGAAGAAGAAGAAAAAAAAAACTAAAAGAAATGGAGACAAGCAATCTACCAAATACAGAGTTCAAAACACTGGTTATAAGGATGCTTAATGAACTTAGGAGAAGAATAGATTAACTCAGTGAGAACTTCAGCAAAGAGATAATAAACATAACAAAGGACATCGAAATCGTAAAAAAGAACCAGTCAGAAATGAAGAATAAAATAACTGAAATGAAGAATATATTAGATGGAATCAACAATAGCTTAGATAAAACAGAGGATTGAACCAAATATTTGGAAGACAAAGTAGTGAAAAACACCTAATCTGAACAGCAAAACAGAAAAGAAAAAATGAGGATATATTAAGGACTTCTGGGACAACATCAAGCAAAACAATAATCACATCATAGGGGTCCCAGAAGGAGAAGAGAGAGAGCAAGGGATTGAAAAATCTATTTGAAGAAAAAATGATAGACAACTTCTCTATCTTGGTGAAAGAAATAGATATAACAAGTCCAGGAAGCACAGAGAGTCCCAAAAGAGATAAATCCAGAGAAGCACAGACCAAGACACATTATAAGTAAAATGGCAAAGGTTAAACAAAGAGAGAATCTTAAAAGGGAGTTCCTACAAGAGAACTCTCATAACTGTCAGCTGATTTCTCAACAGAAATTTTGCAGCCCTGAAGGGATTTGTGTGAAATATTCAAAGTGATGAAAAGCAAGGACCAAGAACTAAGATTACTCTATCTAGCAAGGTTATCATTTAGAATTGAAGGACAAATAAAGAGCTTCCCAGACAAGAAAAACCTAAAGGAGTTCATTACTACCAAAGTAGTAGTACAAGAAATGTTAAAGGGACTTCTTTAAAATGAAATTTAAAAAAAATTATAAATATGAATAATAAAATGGCAATAACTATATACCTATCAATAATCACTAAATGAAAATGAATTAAATGCTCCAAACAAAAGACATAGGGTAGTGAATGGATAAGAAAATGAGACCTAAGTATTCATCAATAGACAACTGGATAAAGAAGAGGTGGCACTTATCGGCAATGGAATATTACTCAGCCATAAAAAGAATGAAATTTTACCATTTGTGACAACATAAATGGACGTAGAGGATATTATGCTATGTGAAATCAGCCAGAGAAAGACGAATACCATATGATTTTACTTATATGTGGAATCTAAAAACAAAATAAATGAACAAAGAAAACTAAAATAAACTCATAGATACAGATAAACTGCTGGTTGCCAGGTGGGAGGGGATTTGGAGGCTGGGTGAAAAAGGTGAAAGGATTAAGAAGTACAAATTTGTAGTTATAAAATAGTCATGGGTATGTAAAGTACCGCATAGGGAATACAGTCAATGATATTTTAATAACTATGATGTCAGGGGAATACTGGACTTATTAGGGAGATCACTTTGTAAGTTATGTAAATGTCTAACCACTATGCTGTACACCTAAAACTAATATAATATTGAACATCATTTGTAATTAAAAAATAAAAATAAGTAAACTGAGAAAAAAAAGGCAATTGAAACAATCAGAGGAGGACTTCCATGGAGTCCCAATACCAGATCCACCCAGAATCTCCACCCACATACTCAGACTTCCCATCCAATAAGCAGAGATGCACTAGCTGCGTTACTGCCTAAAGCTTCTACTTGTGCACTGGATCTTCTCTTCTCTCACACTTCAGCAGCATTTCTTTCTCTTTCCTACAACATCAATTAAAAAAAAATTTCTATTGTATTATCTAACAGTGCATGCTGTTATTTCTTTCACCTTAATAAAAACGTAACTTCTTTTCTATTTCACTCTGGTCTCAAGCTATGCTTTCCTGCCTCAAGTTATTTGCTATCTTTATAGCAAGTCCCTCGAAAGAGTTATCTATACTCTGTCTCCAATTCCTCTCCTATTCTTTCTTATACACATGACACTCAAAGTTTTTAATTTCTATTCTTGCTCTCATCGAGATCACCAATGACTTTCATTGCTATAACCAACGACTCATTCTCCATCCTCATGTTTTCTGGCTAATTAGCAGCAATTTTATGGTAAATCACTCCCTCTTTTTTGAAATGTTTTTCTTTGCTTAGCTTTCAGAACTCTATTCTTTCTTGGTTTTCTTCCTACCTCAGTGGATGTTCCGTCTCAGAATTTTACGGATTCTAACTTTTCTCTCTAATTTCTATGTTGGTGTGACTCAGGACTTAATTCATAAAAAAATATATATATATAATATATTATATATGATATATTATATATTATATATTACATATAATATATATATATATATATTGTGTATATTATTTATTATATATATTATATATATATTTTTTGCTGTTGCTGCTGTCCTAGATTCATATCTCCTGTCCAGCTGTTTTTCCCAAACACTCAACTGTATATCCAATGACTACTCTACATCTCTGCTGAAAAGGCTAAAAGATACCTAAAAACTAATACATATAAAACTGAACTCCTGAACTTTCTTTCCAGATCTGTTCCACCTAAAGAAAAGAAATGGTTAAAATAGTAAATTTTAGATTTTGTATATTTACCACAAAAATTTACAAATAGCATGCAAATATGTCATTTTGAAAAGCTTTAAAGGTTTTCCCAACTTCTTTGTTATTTGAA
Source organism: Eonycteris spelaea (assembly GCA_003508835.1). Classification (NCBI taxonomy): domain Eukaryota; kingdom Metazoa; phylum Chordata; class Mammalia; order Chiroptera; family Pteropodidae; genus Eonycteris; species Eonycteris spelaea. Next base: position 1,130,017 of record PUFA01000254.1, on the reverse strand, counting down.
AAAAAACTTTTCATATGACAACATCACAGATGTTGCCAAGATCAATGTGCTTTGTGATGTAAAATCCAACGTCTTTTGATGAGTATAAACCGTGATCACTAGGAAGCCAGTCAAAGAACCTCAGCTTGTGGCTGCCTTCTTATTCCTTCCTACCTGAAACCTTAGTAAATGACAAGCCCTTATAATTTTGATTGTGTGGTCCCATCTTCCTAACGCTTTGTTTTCATTACTTCTATTGAACTGATATTTGCTTCTATTATTTTTGCTAACTGCAGCCTCTTTGTTGCATTCATTTTCTCAACAAAGGACGTCGTATAAAAGCAGCATGGTAATGAGGCAAAAACAAACACATAGATCAATGAAAAATCATAAAGGGCCCAGAAATAAATCCTCATTTATATGGTCAACTAATCTATGACAAAGGAGGTAAGAAGATACAGTGGAGAAAATCTTTAACAAGTGATCTTGGGAAAACTGAACAAATACATGCAAAAAAATGAAACTAGACCACTCTTCTATACCACATATGAAAATAAACTCAAAATGAATTGAAGACTTAAATTTAAGGCCTGAAACTATAAAGCCCTAGATAAAACATAGGGTAGTAAACTATTTGCCATGGGCCTGAGTAATATTGTTTTGAATATGTACCCTTGAGCAAGGGAAACAAAAGCAAAAATAAATAAATGAGACTTTCAAAATAAAAATCTCCTGAGCAACCAAGAAACCATCAACAAAACAAAACAAAAGACCTACTGAATGGAAGGATATATTCACAGATGATATAACTATAAAGGATTGATATTCAAAACATATAAGGAACTTACAAGCTCAATAACAAAAAATAAACAATCCGTTCAAAAATGGACAGAGGACGTGAAAAGACATTCCTCCAAATAAGACATACAGATGGCCAACAGATATATGAAAAAATGCTCAACATCACTAACCATCAGGGAAATGAAAGAGAAAAACTCAGTGAGATATTACCTCACAGGAGTCAGAATGGCTATAATCAAAACATCGACAGATAGCATGTGTTGGTGAGCATGTGGAGAAAAGGGAACCCTTGTGCACTGTTGGTGGGACTGCGAATTGGTGCAGCTACTATGAAAAACAGTGTAGAGATTCCTCAGAAACTAAAAACAGATCTACCACGTGACCTAGTTATTTCACTTACAGGTATTTATCTGAAGAAAACAAAAACACTAATTTGAAAAGATATATGTACCCCTATGTTCGCTGCAGCATTACTTACAATAGGCAATATGTGAAAGCAACCTAGGTATCCATTGTTAGATGAATGGATAAAGGAGATGTGGTATATATAGATGTGGTATATATATATATATATATATATATATATATATATATATATATATATATATATATGTATAAGGGAAATATATGCAGAAAAAAAAGAAAGAAATCTTGTCATTTATAACATAATACCTGGAGGGTATTATGGTAAGTGAAATAAGTTAGACAGAGAGAGAGATGGTATATGATTTTATTTATATGTTGAAACTGAAAAACAAACAAAATGAAGAAAAGACAAAACCAAACAAGAACAGACTCAGAAACAGCGACCAAAGTGATGGTTGCAGAGGAGATGAGTGAAAAAAGTGAAGGGGAAATATAATTGATAGTATTGTGATAAGTTTGCGCGATGACAGATGGTTACTAGAACCAGTGGGTGATCACATTGTAAGGTATGAAAATGTCAGATCATTACATCATACAACCGAAACTAATATAACTATATATATGTATACCAACTATACTTAAATAAAAGAAAGGGGATTCATATGATCATACTCTCTCTGCAAACTACAGCTTCTCTACCTGGCAAAGTTCTTAGAAGTTGCTGAGGCAGTTCTTCTTTGGGTCACGTACTGATCTGTGCACAATCCAATATGTTTTGGTCAGGTTTTCGGGGCATATGACAAAAAATCATGGCAACAATCATGCAAAAACTAGCTCAGGCTATTTTATTAAGCATAAACAACCACTTTGAAGGGTTAATGTAGAATGTATTGGATACATGGATGCATTTCATGTATTGAACAATGAGCAAATTGGAAGTAAGGTTAGTATTACTACATACATGCTTAGGCAGAACATTGTGAAATTATGCAGTAACTGGAACTGTCCATCAAAACTGGCTGGGCTGGAAGGCAGAGTGAGTAGTCTATGACATTAGCTTCAGATTCCTAAAGGTTTGAAGAACAGTGGCAGATTGTGGCCTGTTGCATGTTTGCGAGATCTCATCTGTCATAATTACTATATCTTATTCTTAATATATTTCATCACTATCAATTGAAGCCCACTTTATCTAAAACAACCAGATAATATCACCACTGCCAAGGTTCTGGACCACAGCCAGTCTTCTGGCATTTCAGTCATCCTCAATGCAACCCAACTCCACTGTGAACAGGATGTTGGAGCAGCTGTTGCAGTGAGTGTAAGGGGGGCATTTGCAATCACTGAGCAGCAGAGACACAGAGCGAATTGTATAAACCAAGTCCAAGTAATGCAATAATGCCTTGAACAAACCATGTTCTTGGTTAAGAGTTTACTTGTATGAGCTAAGGTAGACTTAGAAATATAATAGTCATTTCCCAATAAAAAATTCTTCTCTGGTAAAATTTGAGAATTTGTTAATGTATTTATTATACCTTTGTGTTAATTACTCAATTTGGATTTTAGAGTATGTGATTTTTTGAATCACTCTTGTTGATAATTCAAGAAAGAACTAGGGTTAGGACTAGAAAAAGAAAGAAAACCAAATAGTGAAGAAAGAACATTTTCTTTTGCAATTAAGACTTGGAAAAGCTAAAGAAAGTTAAAGGGGAGAGAACTTAGTCCTTAGTAGAGGCATGAGTGAGCTGCATCATGTACAAAAAAGAGCTGATGGAGATGAAGTAGAGATGTGAGAACATGGAAGCAGGGAGGAAGGAATTGGCATGTAGACGTCAGCATCTCTAAGCCATCAAATCAGAAAAGCATTAGCATTTGGGTAAAGAAACAAAAAGTATTCTCAATGTGAGATGGAAAATGTATTAAACATTAATGACACTGACTTTTCTCTTCCCCTTATCTACTAAAATAAATTTTGGCTTCATCCTTCTAATTTCCAAAAAAGGTCCTCTCTAGTTCCACTTATCTTTGAGGCTTTTCTGATGGACTGTTAGAAGAAGGAATGTGGGCTGAAAGAGATCAATTTGGGTACTAGAGTTATTTAAGGATTAAGACTCACATGGAAGTGTTTCAGAGGAATTTTGGAAGGAGGGGCACAGAAGTGAAAAGCTAATGAGTGAGTGAAGGAGAATTTTAAGTATTAAAGTAGAAATATGCCTCCTTCATTGACTTTAAAAATTACATGTGAAGAGCTTAAATTATTTTAAAATTATCTCTTTGGTTGTGTTCTGATTGCACTACCCATCTCAGCCTGGACCTCATGGACTATGACTGTATAAAATTACATTAGCTTCGTACATAATCCTCAGTTTGACCCCACAGCTGTGTATATATTGTGTTGAAGCTGCAGTAAAGAGAGGGAGCCTTGATAGTGATTTAGGTGACAAACAAAAAATAATAGTACAAAAATTATTACTTGCTTTAATTAATCATCATTTATCTTATTCTAAGTGATAATAGTTTTTCTTCTGCTTTGTGTAGTGAATGCAAAAGTAAAACAGTTTTAATTGGTTAACTTCTGACTTTAGTTACTCTATTCTATTTTTTTCACTATAAATTCTCCTACACAGGAATTTTCGAAGACTTGACCTCTACATTAGGGAGCTACGATTACCATTCCCCCAAATTTATTTTTCATAAATTTATTTTTCACCTTAATCATAGAGTTGCATCTCACCTTCTAGTCATAGATTTCAGATGCACAGACACATTAATATAAAAATCCAGATAAGCCTGCGTGCCCCAGTCCCTTCCTCCCCCCTCTACATCTCTGTCTCTGTCTTTCTCTCTCTGTTACACACATACACACACACTCACACACACACACACACACACACACAACACACATGATTGATTTATTGGCACAACTAAAAAGGTGGCAATTAGAAATATTAATAACATATTACCTTTGGCCAAAGCCAAAGAGCTGATGGCAGTTCTTTAAGCCTCACAGTTTTAGCCATTCTGAGAAAGATGATGTGGTTTAAATATAGTTAGTGAAGGCTTAGGTGTCCTGTCAAAATGCAACTTGAATATTGCTGCAGTATGAGCTGAGTAAGTTTGATGAGATATCTAGCTGTAGCTAAAGAGTCTAACTTCCAATGGGTGTGTTTAAGATTACTTGCATCTCAAATATATAAAGTCTCCATGCCAAAAGACACTATAGGGAACCACAGCATTGAATTAACATTGGTTGAGCCCTGTTGGGGAAGTAACTATTTGGAGGAGTGCCTGGTCAGGTCTGGCTCAAAGTCATTTGCAAGATCTATTCTCCAATAATGTCTAGCGTAATGCAGCCTTCTCATTAGTTAGTTAGGTGGTCTTTCCAGAAGTAGTATTGTTAAAAACAACAACAACAACAACAAAGTTGGACAGTAATTAAAGCCATAAAAACAGATTTTCTATAGAAAAACAATTGCAATAAGAAAAAAAAAACACATCGTATAGAACGGAGCTCAATTCTGAATTAACAAGGAAAAACAGGTTAGAGGTTGATGGATAAAAAATTAAGAAGAGGAAATATCAAGAATAAGGAAGATTCTGGCTAAACTGACTTCCAAAAAAAATTCTTGGTGAAGGAAGGCCAGGGTAATCATACATCGCCTGTGAGACAGTGGAGGATGAGGGACCTGATTAGATATTGAGGATGGGAATTCTGGCTAAACCAACTTAGCAGTGTTCTTGCTAAAATTCAGTGATGCAGAGATGAACATGAAAGCCAAAAATAGAGATCTATTTGAAAAAAGAACTTAGAAGCCTAACTAAAGTTTAGTCATGGAAACAATCTTTGTTAGTCCAAATTGGAAAAGTTATCTACATCTACACCCTTGTTCTGTGACCCAGGGGGGTGGTTCAAAGGGGTAAATATCAAGGACGCCTCTAGGACTTGCCCTTTCTGCTAGTCCCCAACAGAGTCGAGCTCTGTCAAACTTCCTTTGGGCTTTTGATAATGGATATAAGAATTTCCCCAAATTATGTCTCAGATGTATGCTATGGACACATAATTTGCTATTGGAAATTTCTTCTCCCTTCAATTTTCTAATATAATTAAACCTGCTTGAAGATGGTGAGAGCAGTTGATCTGTACTATGAAAAATACTAAAGAAACGTATTCTCCAAAGTTTTTGCTTTTACATAAGTGTAGACAAATCAACCAAGATGAACTCCATACTCTCCCTACAAGAGCCTTTCTTTACACTCAAATTTCTATTCTCCCCTGGATCTCTCAGAGTAGTTCCCTTCAGAAAATTTCCTTGAGGTACGCCCTACAAGTTCAGTTCCATTTCACTCATCACACTCCCTCAATATGCAATCTTTTGCCTCAGCCTTAATTGTAAAATTCACTTTCAGCAAGACGATTTTCTACCTTGAGAATTAAAAATCAGTGAAATAGCTTTAAATAGAGTTCTATTTCTTCACTTAGTCTCAGGCAGAGGCAAAGAGCTGACCCTGTGTCATGCTCTAGGTAACAACGCAGCACCACCACAGCTTTTAACTTTTGTGAAAGACAAATATAGGGTCACAAGTGATCCTCTTCCTCCCTTCTGAGACTACACAGCTCAAACTCCAGAGGGTTTATCTTCCCTCAACAGAACCCTTGTTGGGTTGGGGACACCTTGGTCCAGCTGAACTAGAAGCATAATCTCTTAGCCATTCCTCTTATGGAAGTGTGTTTCTCTAGCTTTGCTTCACAAGGCAACTTCACCTTCTCATTGCCCTTCCCATTTTTCCTCATTTTTGAATTTTTTGTTATGTAATATTCTGGAAAGAAAAGTAAATGTCACCATGGCATTTAATTATAATCCCCATATCTCTGTCTAGTAGAACACTGTGCTACTCAGAAATCCATAATGTTTTCTTACACTAAATTTTACTAACCCACATCAGTATTTTCCTCCTCTTGCAAGGGTTTGAAACCATGACATTCTACTTAAGTTAAATGAAGTTTGAGTATGAAAGCTTATTCTGATGGATGAGTATCTTCCCCTTACTTCCTGTTGTTGAGGTAAAGGCCTCAGACTTTCGCTGCTATATTAGGACTTGCAAGCATTGATGCAAGACAGTCCACAGATTCCACTTACTTAAGTGAGCCATGAGTTACTTGGGTTTAAATTATAGTCACTACGAAATGAGAGACTAACCCTCTTCTTTGCGATTAGCATGCCACTGATGAGCCTCTTACATATATCCTATTTTCACTATCTCACTAAACTTAAAAGTTATACAAAACAGAAAATCTAGATCATCATATTCCTTACTGTCTCTTTAAGAATCATTCCCTAGTATTTTATATACCATGCTTTCTTTTCTTAATTAAAAGATTGTTACTAAACAAAGAAAATTAAATGTAGGCTTAAAAAGTCATAAAATGAGAATTAACATTCTTTATAAACTTATTTTCAGAGAAATTGAAAATCTTATGAATCAGTCAATTTATATTCATTTTGTCATATATCCTGGATTTTGGTGCAATTCCCTTAGACTCAGTTTGCTAATGAAAAACAGATTCATGATAATTTAACTAGATGTATTTTCATTAGAAGTAGATGGTGTAATATTTTGAAAGTCACAACTAGAAATAAATAATGAATAAATCTACATGCTAGCAATATTTTATATAACTAAGTTATCCATTGATACTTTTCTTAAGACTACATATCTATCAACAAATACCTCAAATAGAAAAGAATTAAGTGCTCCAACCAAAATATAGGAAGGCTGAATGGATAAGAAAACAAGACCTCTACATATACTGTCTACAAGAGACTCATTTCAGATTAAAAGACACACACAGATTAAAAAGGGATTAAAATAAGATATTACCGTGAGGAACCTAAGGGTATTGCGCTGAATAAAGTAAGTCAGAGAAAGACAAATATCACATGATTCCACATACATGTGGAATTTAAAGAACTAAATAAACAACAACAACAAAAAATGAAAATAAACTCATGAGAAGGGTTGGGGGGTTGGGGAGGACAGAGAAAAAGGGCAAAGAGATTAAGAATACAAATGAATAGTTAAAAAATAGACATGGAGATATAAAGCATAGCATAAGGAAAATAGTTAACAATGTTTTAATAAATATGTAACGGGAAAGGGGTACTAGATTTATTGGGATAATCACTTTGTGAGTTATATAGACCTCTAATCACTATGCTATACAACTGAAACTAATATATTATTGTATGCCAACTATAATTTAAAAAACTCAATGAATTGTACAATGCAAATATGAGCAACTAATTGTTTATCATCTTTCAATTTTCAAAGATGAAAAAAATTTTAAAAGGACAGAAAAGTGTTAAAAATTCCAAAATTATTATGATTGTCTACTCTTGATGTCCTCATTTCATGTTATCAATTCTTTCTAAAGTGATATTTCTTTCTGCCTAATAGATTTATAAAACAAGTGCCTTTTTTTTGTATATGTCTTTTGCATCTTATAACAATTATTTGTATTTAATTTAGTTCCTCCTGATTTAGTCAAATTTTATGTCATTAAAATCATCACACATGCTTACTTTAAATACAATTTTTAATTGCTTCCTTCATTTAAAAAAGAAACATGACACAACGTTCCTTGGTTTTTTCAGTTTGGAAGATATTACTCAAACTAATTATTTAATAAAACTGAAATCTTTTTGCTACTTCTGACAAAAGAATAGATTTATTTCCCATGTACATCAAATAATGAAAACTGAACAAATGCTAACAGCTGCCAGCCCATCCAATTTCTAGTTATGCCATACAAAGCACACATTTTTAAGACAGACATATGGGCTTTATATCATGTTTATGTAGGCATTTGCGAATTAAATGACAAAAAAATGTTCTGTCCCAAACTATAGTTGCATCTTTCACCTTAAGAAAATTCGTAAAAGTTCATACATCAGGTTTTGGTAGAGTTAATGTATTCTACTTAACCACGGTATGTTCTGTAGTTATCAGAAAATACTTTCTGTTGCTTGTGGTATTTGTTTTTTTATGGAGGTATAATTTACATACAATGCAAGCTATCCATTTCGTATTTTGAAAACTGCACCACAATCAAGATATAACACAGTTCCATCATTCTCCCAATTTCACTTATATCCCTTTTGTCATTATCCTCTCTCCCCATACTCAGTCCCTAGTATACAAAACCCCTGACTAATTTGTTTTTTATTTGTATGGTTTTGCCATTTTCAGAATGCCTTATAAATAGAATCAGACACTATGTAACTTTTTGAGTCGGATTTTTTTTTCTTAATATAATGCATTTGAAGTTAATGTTTTTATGTGTATCAGAGTGTATTTCTTTGAACAGCTGAGTAATATTACACTGATGAATGTACCATAGGTTGTTAATCCATTCATCAGCTAAAGGTCATGTAGCTTGTTTCCAATTTTTGGTAGTTATATGAAACTGCTGTAAACATTTAGTGTTCTTTTTAAAAATTTTTAACAGCATTCTTAAATCTCCATTTAGAGTGAGAATGAATTAATAGAAATGGCAATAGTATATAGTATAACATTTCACTCCTATCAAAGCATCACAACATAGTTTTTTGGAGATATTTCCTGATAAAGCAATATATTACCTATGATCAAGGTACAGGTACTTTCTTATCTGATATTTTTTCACGTTACCACTGTGGTTTAGGCCTAGAGCACACATCTGTGATTCAGTTGTTCTCAGTTCATGTAAGTGATCAGAGACGCATAAAATCAAAGAAGGATAGTGCATTCTTTTTCTAAGAACAGCTGACCAAGACTAAAATAAATCAGCATTATGTGAGGATATGAAAGAAACATTTACCTAGATGTGTGTAACATAAATATGGCACCAAGTCTATTCTTCTAAGCTATGTGGTACTCCATGTTATCTAGCATAGTGCTTTGTGCATAATGGTTTCAATAAATGGTTTTCTAAAAAAAATAATGTCAGTATGTTTATAAGCACGTATACAGCAAGACCCCAAGGAAGAAGCATCAGTGTACTTATTATACTTCACCCTATTGCATTTCCCACATTAATAAGTCACATCTTTGACTTACTAAATATTTTTATTTTTTTTAATTTTAATTCTCTATGCTCTAATTCTTCAGACACATACTATATCCAGGAAAAGTTATTTATTTTATTACCTAAGCTTAAAACCTTTAAAATGCCTCCTGATAAGTTGATTACATTGGAGAAATTCTTTCACAGTGAAAGAAAAATACAACTAAAAGAATGATGGGGAAAAAAAAGTTTGGGAAAAAAATTTAGAAATGAAAGAGAAGCACAAAAAAATTAAGATTTTTGTGATATTTAGGATATATAAAATGTCTTTGTTTTGAAACTAAAGTCAGTATTTAATCATCATTAGTTGAAAATTATTTCTCCCACAAAATTAATATTGAACAAATATTTAAAGAAAGGGCACCAGATCAAGAGCTTACATGGTATACTGTATGCCTCAATCTGACTTTGTTTTAGACAAATTGATCATTAAGAGAAATACTCATAGGCAAACTAGCTAAGGTGAATTATTTAGAGATCCACGAAGTCCACAGAGCTGAAATTAACATTGGGAGTATTTATTACACAAAATAGTTATTAAACTGAAATCATCTCAAGAAATTTATTATACAGAAATAAATAGTTTTTAAATATTTGCACATAAGAATATTTATTAAAACATTTTTAATGGTAAAAATTCTAAAAATGTTGAGTGGTTAGAAAGAATGGGTAAATAAATTTTAATACATCCACAATGCAGCTCTTCAAAAGTATGAATTGATTTATATTTGTTGACTCAGAAGAATGCATATGATGTATTTTTATTTTTGTAAAACAATAAACAAAAACTGTGAGAGAGAGGGAGAAAGAATGTGAGAGAGGCAGAGAGAGATAGAGAGGCGGGGAGAGAGAGAGGGAGAGAGAGAATGTGTGTACGCACTGGTTTATATGACCATGACCACGTGGAAATGCAGGATATTTCTGTTAGGTGTGCAGAAGGGTATTTAAAATATGGGGTAATGTATCTTCTTTTATCTTTCTATAACTTTTGTACGGTTCAGTTGATATGTTAGTGTTATAATTAGTACTGTTATAATTTACATTTAATCAAATTTAAAATTGCTGTCTGAGGAAACATCAGTTACTTACCACTCCATCTTTAGATCGCTCTGCGACAAATTCACAAGGTTAATCAAGAAAAAGTTTTTAATAACTATCAGCTTTTGATAATTTAAGGACACCCCTACCTAGAGGCATGGTATGGACTAGATGTCTTCTCAAATTCTTTTTGACTCTGCATGTATACTTATATCCGGATGAACATGCATTCATTCATATTAAATTACATGAAACTATTTAGCACATTTTAACCCCAAATATTTTTCTTTCATAACTTTTTTGTAGAATTAGACAGTATTTACAATGACGTCAAGTGAATGACAGACTTTCGAGTAATTTCGTTTTATAAAATTCCCATGAATACATATGTGCACAAATTGAGAATCCTTTATTTCTCACACATACGTGAAGCTAGTTGCCATTTTCAAGCAGTATTGTTTGTTAACCTGGAAAACCACACTTCTAACCATTCAATTGCTCCTCAATCTTATCCCTCACTCTCAGTGCATTACATGTAATATATCCTTTCTACCTCAAAACTTCAGAGGCATTCTAAGTAGCTTTCTTACTCTAAAAAAATTAATGGTGAGATTAGCAAGTAATGTAATCTTCTCTTTCCTTCCTCTTCAGAAAGGATGAGAACAGAAGGCACTAAAGATAATTTTCCATAGCAGTTTTAATTAACTCAAATATGGAATGAAATTGAAGTATTTGGGGGGAAAAACAAAAGTAGGTGGTATTATTCTCTTCCTCGTCACTCCAAGAGGCCATAGCAACAACAAAAATATAATGTACATTTCAACTGTTTCCCCTTCTGAAACTGAGTTGTGGGAGCAAAGGATCAGACCTCTGTGCTTCATACATATCCCAATATGGCATCTTCTATACAAACATAACATATTCAATAATTCAATAAATATGAATTAAAAATATGTCCTTATAAATGTTTTTGGTAAATAACCTGAGAGTAGAATAGACAAATAATTGCTAGCTGAGCGCTGTATGACAAAGAGAAAATCAAAACATCCCTTCTTTTTCCTCCCCTTATTTCCAGGAAATTTATAAATATGACTATTCTCTGTATGTGATATTCCCCTATGCAGAAGTAGGTATTCTATTTATTATGGAGGAATATGGGATATAATTGAGTTATCCAGTAGGGATTGAAAATGGAGCTTGGTATATAAGAAACCAATTTGAAATGATCTGCTCTATGACCATATGACTTGCTAACTGATTTGATGGAAGACTATAAATCATATAGTAAAAGTATTGGGAATTAGTTAAGAATATGGACTTTCCAGTCATACTGCTTGTCTCTGCTCCACTCATTACTAGCTAGAGATGGTAGTGAGTTAGTTCTCTAAACTCATTAGCTTCAACATTCTTGATTTCATTGATTACTTTGTAGGATTGTGAAGATCATTAAAGGGTTGCTTGCAAAGTACTTAGCAAAGTGTGTGGCACAAAGTCAGTGGTCTATATACATTAGCCATTAATGATATTAAATATATTCAGTGCCATTTCTTGCACCCGCTGAACTAAAAAAATGTTTTGTTCTATTTCTGTATATTTCCATTTTCTAGGTTTGGTAGTAAATTTAAGAAAACCAATTTAAGACAAAATAAGTTAAACAGAAATTAGATCATTCTCAGGTCAATTAGACCTAGGGAAATAGTGACCCTGAAGTAAACATAGCAAAAAATACTCTTTAGAACTGCCATGGTTCTTGGGAAATAGGCAAAGGTGATAGCATCAAAGGAAGTGATACAGAAAAGACTATCTTTGCAGCTTCAGGGGGACTAAAAAGGCAATTCCAGGTAATTTAAAACAATCTTTAAATTCTCTTTCTTGAGGCTGTCACTGTGAAGAATGAGGAAATGGTTATAAAATACTTTTCCAGTGTCTTTTTTTTTTTTTTAATAATAGCTGGTTTTTAGGATCCTGAGAAAGAGGCAGGAGAGGTGCAAAGGTAATAGGAAAGGAGGGAAGGGGTGTGGGGAAAACTTTATTGACTTCATATTCTTATAAGCTTATAACAGCAGACTCACTTTTCTGTAAATTCACAAGATTAGAGAGAAAGAGAAGGAAAAGGACCCGTATGTATTAATCAATATGTTCTAAGCACTTAGCTCAGTGTTTTATTTATATTATTCCACTTTATCTTTTCCTAATCCCACAAGGATGCTCTGTCGGGATAACGTATGTTACCTTGTGGTATCAACTCTCAGTGACTTAAAACAGCAAGATTTTAGATCCAGGTAATTCTTAAAGGCAGCATTTGTCCATGTAGTAGCTCAGACTTGTAACTCCACATCATATCAACATATGCATCTCAGACTGTCCCAGAAAAATAAGATACTTCTGTAAATTTCATAATGCCAATCAATGCTTCTTACAAGAAGTGACATATTACTTCCACTCACATTTCATTGGTCAAAGCAAGTTACAGCACCATGAGCAACATGAATGGGCAGGAGAATGTAGTTCCTCATGTGCCTCAAAGCATGAGAACCAGAAATTCTAGTGAGCAGTATTGAGTCTATCACAAAAGGAGACTTAGTTTGAAGATGAGGAATCTGAGATTCAGAGACGTTAACAACTTCGGCAAAATCACCCTGTTCCTATATGGTACTTTGGAATGCAAAACCTAAGTCTATATCTTTTCCATTACATCACTTCACTTCACATATATGCACTTTCACATTTATATGAACAGAACACACAGAACAACACATTTTCTATTTAAATCAATGTACAAGTGAACAAACATTATAAGTCACTCCGTAGTCAGATAAACACAGATAAGCGGGTCAATCAGAGTTAAAAAGTACTAATATCATAATTATGTACTGTGGCTTGAGTTATTCTTACCTACTGATATTGAGATAAAGTGTTTTCAATTTTGCAGTGTTGGCGTAGTTTTCATTTGTTTTGGTTTTGTTTTCTAGGGGATTTTAGCTCTCATGTGTCCTGAAGAAACCTCTGTTGTGCTCTTGGAGCATAGTGAAATCCATGGCATGCAGTTCAAAGAAAGTGCACCAATTAGGCCAAGAACATTTTCCAGATTCAAGGAAGCCTTCTCCACATTTGAGCATGGTCTACGGATCAGTGAAGATAGTAGTTCAAAGGGACTAGTCGGTTTAGTAAAATAAATACCTTGGTTACCCATTAAATTTGCCTTTGTAAATAAAGTACAGTGAGTTTCCCTTTGATCTTATGAAGATAGTTCAGCATGCTATACATAGCACAGAGATGAAAGTAGATGAGGCCGCTTAAAATGAAATATGCCACTGAGAGATATAAAGCTTTCAAACTCTTTTGAGCAGAAGCAGAAGTAATCTGGGAAGTAATGTCCTTGCTTTGCAGTATTTTCATATGGTATTTGACACTAATTTCAGGTTATTTTGGATTAATATGAATAAACAATAGGCACCCCAGGGAAAATGTTATAAAACATTAGGCATGAATATGATCAATAATTTATGATTGGTTGCATATATTTGTTTCTATTTATTGAAAGTTACATCTAGCTTTCACATACTATTATATTGAGAATCCTTTGTTATTCTCCTCCCTGGCCAGGTCATTAAATTTTTAAAATTTATTAGAAATGCCTTTATATCCTTACATTTTCTCTCCTAGCTAGTTGACGTGACTTGTCTTATTATTGGTAGAGGATGGTGCATTAAAAACAGAAAATAAGAAAAGTTAGATTGTTGTATTTTCCATTTTAATGACATACTTCTGGCTGGTAGATTTCTTCTGGTGTACTTCTCTCCTCAAATGTCAATTTATCCTAGTTTTTAGCAAATTCAGGCCAAGATATTTGCCAATATTTAGCTTATATTCTGAGAGCTGGTATTTTAATAGAGGTTTTGAACCCAAAAGAATGAATCCTTATTGGAGGAATTTTTGACACAGGTCAGACATGGGATATAAGAAGTGGCCTGAATAGTGGGCAGCTGGCATTCTTCTCACCTGTTTGGAAAGCTGATGCTGGATAAGGAACATTAGTAACATGTACCATAATTCCTATTCCTGCTTTGTGGCAGTTTAATTTCATCGTCCTTTTAAGTTTGTTGAAGAAACCTTATTTTTCTAAATCCCCAAATTATCCATAAGTTTGGGCTTTCAATACTTACGTGACTGTGTTTTTCTCTGACAATTAAAAAAAAAGTACCTATTTTTCAACCAGATCATTATCCTAACCTTTCTTTCTCCGATTTACTCCTTCCTACAGAAGGAGAAATGTCTTATAAGTGAAATTTGGAAGAGAAACATGTCACTCTTTTCCTTTCTCTCTGTCTCTGTCTCTGTCTCTGTCTCCGTCTCTGTGTCTGTGTCTGTGTCTGTCTGTCTGTCTCTGTCTCTCTCCCCTCTTTAGAAACTGCCCTCCCACAGGATACACACATTTTGGTCTCTGGACTTCCCTGTAGTCAGCCTGGCAGTGGGGATAACTGAGATTGAGCAGCTGTACCAGTGACAATGTCAGTTGGTCTTATTCAATGAAGAAATATTATTAAGTGCACAAGTTGCAAGCTGTGTTTCTAATCTAGCCTTTGTCAGTAATAAAGTTGACATTTTCAGCTCCATCTGTTTGACTCCATATTTGCCTTTAGTTAGTACCAAATTTTCAGTCAAAGGGATGTTATCTGTTAGGCCTTCTGAACCCTGGCAGGTATATCAGAATGTCTCGTGCTGATGTCATTAGTTATTCAAATCATATATTTAATTCCTCTTATTCTGATTCCATACTCACCAAGTCGCTTTCAGATGACAACTTGTCTCTTTATGAAGAAGCTTGTTTGTATAAAAATAATGTGTGTACCAGAAAATTTTTAGTGCCTGGCTTCCTTACCAGTTGTATTTCTTTTTGTAAATTAATACATGGACATTCTGTTTTGATATTTTCCTTTTGTAAGCCTGGTTATTAATGTTCATCTGCCCTTAAGAGATGAGTCTGTCAATAGAATGACCTTGGAAGTTGTGAGCAAATAGTCAGACAAAGCTCCAAGACATTTCAGAATTCAATACAATATTTTAAAACTGGAAAGAGTTGGGTGGTTTGGTTAATGTGAGAAAATACAGTATTGCCTTATATTCAAATGTATTTACACTTATTGTAAATACATTTACTTGTCTTAAGAACTAAGGAAAAAAAACCAAGGAAAGCAAAATCCAATTAAATATTTATGGCCACCTGGGTGGGAGTTACAGATTCTAACCTAAATATTAGATACTGATGTGATTCTCTTCTAATGGATAGGAGCCATGTGAAGTTTTTCCTTTCACTGTTGAAGTCCTTCATACAGTCTGCTATTATCTACAAGGGTCAGGATGTTCCATCCCTGTCACAGACAGGACCCAGACTCATCCCAGGACTAGCCACAGGTTGCTGAGAAGCTGAGAAGGCAGCTCCAAAAATTATATGGAGATGTAACCTTTATAATTTTGTGAGATGGTAGTTTTCTTTGTGGAATAGAATATTTTGATAACTGGGAAGATTATAATTAATTGTAGACATGCTTAGGAGAACCAAAATGTAATGACATCTTGACATTAATTAATGTGTGCATCTTGCTATATTAAATATCTGTAATACATAAGAGTGGTCAACCTGTTAAAATAATAGGTCAACCTTGTAACACCATTTTAAAAAGTCTAATTAAGAACTGATTTAGAATTGTGTGTCTAGATTGAATATAATTTTATATATAATATCCTAAGATTTAAGAAAACAAAACTGTTTTTAGTTTCATTTATTAATTTTATTGTTGCTTAAATACTTGAGAATATTTATTAGAAAATTTACATATGCATACAAAATAATTGAGTATATTAATGTATTAATGAAATTTAAAATGTTTAAAAAAGTTTAATTAACAAGGTTTATAACTGGTTCCAGGCAGTAATTGAATACCACTTTTAAAGTGACTGAAAATTTGCTAGTTTTATACATGGCATAAAAAGGTTAATAAAAAGAACTGAAAACTATAAAGAAGACATAATCCCTTTTTACTTATAACTAATAAATTAAATATTTTAAAAACTAACAATCTATTGATTTTTTCCCCATGTAAAAACCAGTTTGGAGAAATGAAACTATCATTTAACAGGAATCACTCTTAGTAACAGGCACAAATCAAGCTTCTAATATCAAAAAGTTCTGGCCACTGTCTAGATTAGGCCATGATAAATTCCCCCAGAGAATGCCAACCTAGAATGATGGTCCTTTGGGAGACAGAAAACTGACTTTTAATCCACTGCATTCTGACACCATTATTAGAAATTTCTTTCCTTTTTTGGTACTTCTACAACTTTTTTGTGCTTTATTAAAATAAGTTATTTCCTAAAATGTTGAATATTTAATATAACATATCATTGAGATTAAGGCGCCTACTTTAAGTAATTACAGGTTTTCATGGTTCTCAAGCAAATCATCTCTGGTTATAATGAAGACATAATCAAGACTTGTAACTTTGATAATAGAATTTACCTGAATTCTTAATGACTTCATGAGTTTGCTTTTCAAAAGAGCTTTTGCTCCTTCTGTAGGCCCTAGCATAAATAGTGATGCATAAATAGATCACTATTTATCATGGCAAGAGGGTGTGGGACCCAGAAAGATCTTGGTTAGAGCTACAGTTCAGGCTTACACAAGTCTGAGTCCTTGAGCAAGACACTCAACCTTTTAATTTTCTTATCTGTAAATTGGAGATCAGAATATTTATCCTATAGGGTTGCTGTAAAACTTAGAGATATTATGTAAAGAGAGCTGGCATACAACTGACATTCAATGAATCAGATGTGATTCTTGTGGGTAGTGTGTCTTATGGGTAGCACAGTCTTAAGGCTGTATATGTGCTGGTAGGTGAGAAAGGGTTAATTTCTTCAGCGGGTTAAGTGTACGTGTATGTGTGTGGTTAAAGGAGCAGCTGCCCTGACAATATGCTGCTGCAGTGAATCATGGCTGGCTGCCAAATGGAGGTTCCAAAGACCCTTGTGCAATGTTAGGCGCTGATCTGCATAGTGTAAATGATACCCTGCAAGAACTCTTCAGACTTCATGGGGTTGAAGCTCTGGCCTCGCACAATATCCCAGAGATCACAGATCCTATACCCATTAGAGTGAGAAAAATCCCTAAGCCCAACAATTTGGGCTGCCCACTTAATTCCTAAAGGTCTCCTTCATTCACCAGCTACATGCCCATGTGTTAGTTTTGCTCATATAGCCAGTGGATGTTTCCCCTTCTCCCATGATTAATTGAGGTAAAATATCAGACTTTGAAATACTTGTGGAAATTATGGGGAAAAAAAGGTTGTCTTCTACATACTGCTGTTGATGAAATTCTGACAGTGGCATTTTATATCAGGCTCCAACTCTAAACAATATTAAAAGAATCAAATAGGGTGGTGGTGTACAGGAGAGAGAGAGTGGGAGAGAGAGAAAAAATGCTAACAATATTTGGATGCAAAAGGAGTGAGGATTTTTTAGAGAGCAGTATAAAAGGGAAAAGATCTCCTCCATTGACAGCCTTACTGAATTTCACTATTTTTCAATGAAGTCTTTGTACATCTAAAGACACCTTTAAAGTAGAATAGCAAGATTGGATCTAATGAACAACAAAAGTAAACTGATGACAAATTTCATGAAGTAAAGAACATGGAAATCAAATACTTTACTATCAACAAGTACTTTGTTGATATCTTCTGTTTGATTTGCCAAAAGTCAAAATTGCCCAGTTGACAAACTGTTCCATTGAACTCTTTCCAATCTGTCCTAGAGGAGACAGATCCTTTAGGCATTAAAATATATGATGATTGACTAACTTTAAAATGCCTTCAAGAGTTAGTTACACTTTTTATCATCATGCAGATTGATTGGGTGAAACTTATTGTTGTATTATTTTAGAGCAATTAAAAAAATTTTTTTTAGGCGAGGCAACCTTTGGTTGACCTCACAGATTGCAAGGACCTTGTCAGCTTACAATCCTTTATTTTTAAAATTGTTTATGCCTACAGCACCTGGTCTTCCAAGGCGATCTCCCATCCAAGTACTAACCAGGCCCAACCCTGCTTAGCTTCCGAGATCAGACGGGATCAGGCTTGTTCAGGATAGTGTGGCCATAGACTTAGAGTATTTTTTTTTAATTTGAAAAAATATGTTTACAAAATGCTTATAGAACATTTTTAGACACTGAGGAGATGAACATTAGAGACTATTTTTAAGGAGGTTACAGCCTAATGGAGACAGACAAATAATTATGTTAAAGAGGTTACATAAGGGGTTGTGGTAGTATCAATGAGAGGCACTTAATTCAGTCTGGGGCTTTCAAAGAGTTTAATTTTAGGCCTACTGTGTTGAAAATGCCAGTGAATTATCAATATAAGCTGGATGCATGGTATTGCAGTTTTGGAGCAAGTAAAGGCTATAGATGCAACTCTAAGAACTACTCACAACTATGAGGAAAATCAAATTTCTCTGAGAAGCACGTGCCATTTTTGTATAAATGCACTATTCCTTATGATTAATTTCAAGTGTACATAAAAATACAGTTTAAGTATAAATATTATTTAGGATGGCTTAGGAATTAACCAAAAAGTCTTTTGATGATAGATTTGATCAGAAAAACAGAAAGTAGTCTCAGAAGAGCATCATTTCTGATTTCAGTTGCAAAAATCCTCCTGATTAATCCCTGTAACAATCTAGAAAATTAATAAAACCAATTGTTATAAAAATTATGAAAGTAATAAAAATTTGTTCATAAAAATATGAGTCCAACTGAGAGGTTGTAATTTTCTTGACTTAGGTTGGTGATCATGGAGATGGAGAATGGGATAGATTTGATGTGTATATTTGGGTAGAATTTCTAGAACTTTCCATTAGACTGAATGCAGTGTAGACGTAAGAGAAGAGAATGACTCAAGAATAAGATCTAGATTTCTGGTTGAAAAATGAGCAAGTGGTGAGTCCACTTACTAATTGAGAAGTGGTGTGGTTGGTATTCATCCCTGAGAGTTCCATTTTGCATACACGAAACTAGAGATTACCTGTAGGCTGGATACTAGAATTTGGAGTTCCCAGTACTGGGAGTCTGAGCTAGAGATGTACTTATAGGAATCAAGATATAAATGTAATTTAAAGCCCGAGAACCAATTGAGATTGTAGAAGAGAAGGGAGAGATTGTTACAGTGAAAGAAAAGGAAGAAAAATAACTAGAAGAGACAGAATGGCTCAGGAAATGCAGCTGCTCCTCATTCCATCATTTCCCAGTGCCCTGTAGGGAGAAAGAGCTCTTGAAATTAATCCCACTGCCTTTTTTCCTGGTTTAACTGGTGAAGTAGGGAGGGGACAGACATATATAAAAGCCTTAAATAGAAGCAGCTGCTGACTCTTCTGGGTAGTAATTTGATGACTATTTATTTAGCAACAGTGGAATAATTTTGTTAGTAGATATAATAGTTTAAAATATTCTTATGATGACTGTATATACTTTTATGTCTTACTTTTTTAAAAAAAAATTGCATAGATAGATTTACTGAAGGGCATTTACAGGTAGAATTGAGATTTTTTTAGGCTATAAAAGACTCGCATACTCCCTCTGTTCAGTGTGAGTTAGCCTAATGAGCAAATGTTACTGTTAAAGGTCTAAAGCACTACACACCTGTTAATGATGAATGATCATTTCTATCTGTACTTTCCACATTGTTATTAAATAATATAAAATCATATTAACAATTTACTCATAATATGTTTGTGATAATAAGAGAGTTTTTGGTTGGTATTTAATGGAAAGCAATAATATAATAAGCTAATGAGAGTTTAAAAATGATTACTTTATGAGCTAAGAAGCTTTTGCCATTCTCCTTTTTTAGTCTGTAAGCTTGGGTACTTTTTTTTCCCCCTAAGGAATGAAAGAGATGAAAGTCTAAAGCATCCCTGTTATGGTCTGCACTAATGTTACTAAGTTAAAAAACAAGTTCAGCAAGTTTTAAAGAAAAGACCTGTTAGTCAAGTAGAAGGCAAATATTTTCATTAGTGCTGAGTGGAAAAGGGAAAGTTTCATGTGACATATCAATGTTCTATAGCTTATCATTCTATACCCTTTAACTCAGAGAAGAGGGAGAAAACAAAATAATGAATTTGAAATGAGGAGAGTTTAAATCAGCAAAAATATATTTTTTTCTCATGACATGCAAAGAAGAAATGGTGTTATTTAATTCAGCACCTCTGTACTTTTTCATGTAAAAAGCAACTCACACAATTATTTTGGATATGTTTTTGACTAGGATGGAACAATTAAGGATAATAACAAAAAAGAAGATGCTAAATGGCGTAAGAAAGGTTGGGAATGGACCTTCCCAGCGGGTTAAGTCTGGGTTAAGATCATGTGTTCGCTGGTGATCAAACAGCTTTTTTGTCTCCTGATATCATCTCACACCTAGATAGTGCCCCGAAGGCTTTATTTACCTGCTGGAAGAGATGTGATTTCTAGACAGGCTGAAATTGAAACAGGGTTTTGGTAACAGACAGGAATTTCTCTCAACAGTGGTCCTATTGCCATGAATTCAACTTAAAAAGGGGAGAGTAAAGAAAGGCATTTCAATTTTAGAGCTGCAAACACAATTACTCTGTAATTATTCTTAAAGAGAGTTGGTTGTGGTACCTTCAATCTTGCTCCAAAGGAAGTTTGACCTGGGAAGCTAATCAAGAACTCAAATGAAAAAGTTGTATAGGAAAATACTGGGATCCCAAACCACCCTGATCATGAACCTATTAAAAGAACTGGCTGTTGTTGTACTGGCTGGACCAGGACTAGCTCATCCCCACCCTCACATACACATCCTTCCTCTTCAACCCAGGGAGGAGTGAAAATGACCATAGGAAGGAAGGAGGCAATGCAGTCATACCGTGATTTGCCTACATCATCAGGAGCAACAAGAGTCTTGAACCGGAGGTCAGCGGTGGTAGTGAAAGCTGAGTCAGTCTATTGGCACCTGGGTCTATGGAGCAAAATTCAAATGATATCCAGAGACTGGGTGAGATAGGCTAACCTTTGTCAAAGGAAAGAAGGGAATAAAAACTTGCAGTTTAAAAACAAGCAAACAAAAAACTATGGTTATTATATCACCCCTTACCCTTGCAAACGTATTCTCTCATGTTAGTGAAAACTGGCAGCACATATTCTATTCAGAGTTTATACGTAAATATTTAATACTATTATGGTCCGGACACCAAATAACGGTGGTTGTTCCAAAATATTGGAACAGACCCTAGCGGGCACATGCTGCCCCAACTTTAATGCTTTATTTTCTAGATAGTGCAAACATTTGGGGAGAGCGGACAGGGTGGCTGAGGAGCCAAGGGCTCAAAGCAGCAGCTATTTACCAAGAAGTTCAGAAGCATTTAATATTTAATGACCAGTATGGCTGTACTGGTTGCCAGATAAATATAAGCTCTGATGAAATTATATGACAGTTCCCAAATGACAGTTCCTCCCTCTTGAAAACTTGAATCAATAGTGTGCAGCATATATTTTGTTTTAATTTCATGAATCTGAACATGATTCCTTGATCACTCATCGAGTATATGTTTTACTAAACATTAATTTTGATGCCAAAAAGACTTTGGAACTCTTTATTTTGAAACTTTCGTTATGCCTCAGATCTGAAATCAAAATTGAGTTATCGAATGGCTTTTATATGTCCAAATCAATGATGATTTAAGCTTGATTTAAAAAAAAATCACAATTTCATTCCTGTATTGAAACAATATTGAAACAATATTTTAGTGCATACACGCGTTTGAAATATCTCAGGACTATTATACGTAAAGATTTGGGAAGAAACCACTTAACCCAGACTTCTTAAGCATGGTTTTTAAAAGGTAAGCAGAAAAGCAAATAAACTGAGCTGATCATAAATTACAGAAAATTACTAATAGGAAAGACTGTGTTGTTTCTTCTGATGATGAAAACTCGAGAAGAACTGACTTGGATACAACTAAATTCCACCAGACCTCTCAATGTTCTGACCATCCTAAGTGCAGTAAATGTCCCAGCCATCCAATAGGGCGTCCTCATGAAGCTGCTTTCTGGCACTGAGGTGGAGTTCGTTCTTATCCTCCTCAGAGCCCTCTGCTGATTAAAGGTCACATTTTCCAGGGGGCAGTAAGAACTTGTTATCCTCAAAAACAAGAATGACTGTCCAATTGAGTCACTCAGAGTTTTCTTGGTTATGAAAAAATGGGAAAAAAAATTTCTTAGGGAACTTGGAGAATTTTCTGTTTTCAAGAATTATTCACAGAATTTAGTCTTCTTTTTATGGGCTTTCCCTCCCTCCCAGAGGAATAAGGATGATTTAAAAACATCTGTTGTTAGTTACATGATAAATAGGTAGATAAGTAGGTAGGTAGGTAGGTAGGTAGGTAGGTAGATACATCGATAGATAGATAAACAGACAATTTTTGAAAATCAGGCTTAATCACCAACGAATAATGTGAGGACAATCTCTATGTTCTTGCTTCTCTGTTTTTCAGCCATTTCATTAACTTTTCCTTTTCTGATTTTTCCTTCTTTATTTCAATTTCTTCCCTCCCCTCCCCTCCACTCTCCTCCCTTCCCCTCTCCGCAGCTCTTCTCCCCTTCTCCCTCCCCATCCCTTTGTCCCCTTCCCTTACCTGCTTTCTTCCTTCCCTCATTGCCTTCCTGCTCTAACCCCAGTCCCATGACCTCTTTAATCTTTTCCCACCTCCTTTAAAAATTTTTTTAACTATTTATTTTTTTTATGGTGACATTGGTTAATGAAATCCAATAAGTTTCAGCTGTACACTTTAACAATAAGGCATATATATATTTACACTGTGTGTTCACCTCCCATAGGTAGATATTTTTGGGCACCATATATTTGACCCCCTTTACCCTGTCTACTTCCTCCCCACTCCCTCCCCTATGGTAACCACTAGTCTACAGTCCATGTCCATGAGTCTCTGTTTGTCCTGTTCATTTGTTGCTTTTAAGCTTATATTCCACATGTAAGTGATAACATGATATTTTCAACTTTTTCTCTCTGGCTTATTTTACTTAGCATGATTATCTCAAGGTCCATTCATGTTGTTGCAAATGGCAGTATTTCATCTCTTCTTATATGACTGAGTAATATGCCATTGTATATTTGTGCCACAGTTTCTTTATCCAATCATCTATCATAGGAGACTTCGGTTGCTTCCATGTCCTGGCCACCGTGAATAATGTTGCTATGAACATCGGTGTGCAAATATCTTTTCGGATATGGGTTTTCAAATCTTTGGGGTAAATTCTCACCTCTTTTAATGCTCCAGCACATATAACCAAGTACAATGCTGGAAATTTGTTTGGGAGAATTTTGTGGGGATGGGAGACAAGGGTGTTATGAGAAAGATTTTAAGATATGGGTATTGTAAAAGGTGTAAAGTGGTAAAAAGCTTTTCCATAGCTAAGATCATTAAAAGAAAGTATGTAAAAAGGGTACAGATTAAACTAAATGTGCCTTAGTGCTGCTAACTAATTAAACTAAGTGAATACTCATAATTTGTTTCACTTTTTATATTAAGAAAATTTCTCAAATGGAAGATAATTACAGCAAAAGCCTAATTAGATGCTAACAGACCATACTCTTCCGTTCTGATGCATTAACGATTTCTTTTGTTATAATTGTTGAATTCATCAGGGTGTATTAAGTGTTTCTTTTTCAGTATTTATGTAGAGGATGCAGACTGCAAAGTGACTTAAAAATGAGGCTGTTATTTTAAATGAGCTTGACATTTCTAGTCTGATTCAGCTTTATTATTTGCATTGAAAAATTTCTAAAACATTAGACACTACTGTTAGTTTTAGCAGAAAACACGTCTTTTGAAAATCCTACCTTTCTCTAATTCTTTCTATTCAATTGGAAATCTCAAATGAACTTGTACTGAGCTTTGATTACTGATGTACTAATTATTTTTTGTGAAGACTGTCAAGATATAAAATTGTATAATATTGCCATTTTTATCCTGTAAATGAGAGAATAATAAGTTAAGTACATTATGATTTATGGTCTTGAATCTGAGCTAACAGAGGAAATTGGTAGCTACAATTAGCATGGTTTTATAGAGTCAATTATGCCTACTATGAATGTCCAATATACAAAATATTACAGGACTACGTATGAATTTGGATGCACGGCCATGTTTTAATCATGGCCATCTTCAGAGCTGAAAGACAAAAGAAGAATAAGAAAGAAAGAAAATTTGACATCTCTGATGCTTAGATACACCAAGAAAAGACATGAGTGTTTGATTTACATAACACGGGACCATATCTAAAGCTCTCTTAGAAACAAGAGATTTTTTTAAACCAAAGCTAATATGTAAACTAGTATTGTAAACCTAATTGTGAACCTTAACAAGATGTGACTTGTCATAATAATAACAAACACTGAGCTATTGTCATCAATAGAAATGAAGGATATTCCCCATAACAGTACTTAGTGTTCAAAGAAAAGGATGTTAGGTCATGAATATTTTGCCTCTAAAAATATTACTATGGGTACTAATTTTTGTCAGAACTAGAAAGAACAGAATTTTAAATATGATCAAATTGCTCAAAGTTAAAATTGTAATATTAAAATTAAAGAAGTTAATAAAATGCTAGAGATAATAATCTTTTTCCTATCCCTTCAGATGAAGAGCCATTAAACAATTTTAGGTTTTCTGGCTGAGAAAAGATCTGGATTAGAACCTCAGTCTCTGTTTCTCAGTTCACTGGTCGCTTTACTTACTGTGTGGGCTTGAAGGAGCTCAGGTACAAAAATGAGACTTGGAAATATCATGATCTGCTAAAAGTAAAATTTCCTTCAAATATTTATTCAGAGTCTTTTTTTCCCCCAAAGTTTAGTTCAGTAATTCTTTCATGACAGAAGCCACTGATCTTAGAACCTTAACAACACTGAACCTACATGAGTGAAAAACCATGCATACGTACACGCGAGCACACATGTAAACACATGCACACACATATACGCACGCTCCTTACGTTAAGTCCTTATTCAAAAGTAGACATCACAAACTATTTACACTAATGCTCATGGATTTTTCTAGATTCTCAGAGTATATGTTCTCTGACTTGCATTCTCTTCTATCATTTTGGTTCTCCTGATTTTCCAACCAAGTAGATTAGATAATCTGTTCCTTCGCTTTGGACAGAAAAGAGAACAGGTAATAGAGAAGGGGAAAACTGTGAGGCTTGTTGCAAGCACACTATGATCAGCAAAAACAACGAGCCAGAAAAATCCAGCCTGATACTGAGGAGACAGAATGTGATGTTACAAACTTGCTCAGTGGAGAAGCTAATAACCTGCTTGCTTCTGTAAGCTGTGAGATCAACCCTGAGAACTTTTAATGTATTTGCTGTTAAAATGTAAGTATGTTAGGCAAAACAGAAACAAAGACATTAAAACCATACAAATTTCTACAGGTCGATACAGAAAAGGGCTAGGGACTGTGTCCCAGCTCTAGGGCTTCAGGTACATGTCCGAAGGGTCAAGGCAGACCCAGAATTGCTTCTTGTGTTTTGTATCCAAAGAGGTCCAATGCGCTCTCTCTCTCTCTCTCTCCTCTCTCTCTCTCTCTCTTCTCTGTGTGTGTGTGTGTGTGTGTGTGTGTGTGTGTGTGTGTGTTGGGGCTGGGGTGATGGTCCACAACAAGAAGAAAATTCTGAATTAAGCAGGTTGCACCTTGTGGTGTTTAAGTGTGCAGTCCTAACAGGTCCCAGAAAAGTAAGAAAGCAAATAAAATACAAAGGAGCAAGATCCAGCTTCTGAGGGAGAAACTAAGAATAGTATCAGGACATCGCCAGAAGATGGGGCATGGGGAAGGCTTTTTGATTCTAAACAGAATTTTAAATTAAAATGTCAGGTAAGAAAAGCAGGGGCAGGACGCCATGATTAGCCAGACAAATAGAGTGGGGCCAACAGAGACGAGATGCAACTGGGGGCAAAGGGATTCTCGGAAGCCCTGGCAGCCAGTGAGCTTGTCCTTCCTATTACACCATCTGCACTGCAGCATCAAGATTGTTTCAGCACCAGAGTAGGGTTGAGCATGCATACGAGGGCATCAGGAATTCAGCATCCGGGCTGGTATCGTCTTTGATGAGACAGGCACGTAGCATCTTCCTTCCCTTCCTTGTGGTCTTCTCCCTTATTTCTTCCCTCCCTCCCTTACTTTCTTTCTATCTTTTCTTTCTTTCTTCCTTCCCCCACCCTCCCTCTCTTTCCTTCCTTCCCTCCCTCCCTCTCTTCCTTTCTTCTTTCTTCCTTCTTCTTTTCTCTTTTCTTTCTTTCTCTTTTTCTCTTTCTTTCTTTCTTTCTTTCTTTCTTTCTTTCTTTCTTTCTTTCTTTCTTTTTTTTTCTTTCTCTCTCTCTCTTATATAATTATTACTTTATCACCTATAATCATTTCTTTAGCCCATTACAGCCTTCCTCTCATTCACTCCTTTGTGCTATTATTGGCAAATATATTACAATAATATTACATTTATATATGATATAGGCCCACAATAAATTTTGTATATATATCATTATTATGTGCGGTCCTTTCCTGACAGGCCATGGATTGGGTTGTCTACGGCCTGGGGATTGGGGACTCCTGCTTTAGATGATATATTGTAGCAAGTTTAGGTACCGGTCATCCCCTCCTTCTTTGGGACTTGTTTTTTGTTACTTGCTTGTTTAGTGATTGGATGGATTATTTCAGTGACGTGTATTTCCCCCATGGTGTTCTGACATTGTTCCTCAAGGAGGCACAGCTTTGGGTGCGCCACCAGCACCCTCGGTGACAGTGTCAGGTCCTGGGAGGGCTCTTTTCTACTCTTTCCCTGACCGCAGCCAGCTGGCGAACTCCAATAATTAATTGCCTGCTGATTCTTGTATTATTTTCAACAATTCCCCTGGGCATTCTCAACAATTCCTCTATAAACTAATCCAATCAAAATGTGGCTTCAAAACAAAATAAATAGTTTCTGAGGTCAGTGTTTGATATTTGTTCAGATCCCAGAATGACTCTTCCCAGCTGTCTTAATTCCAGTTTGTCTTCTGAAAACTAGACATCGATAGTCTAGGCTGTATCTTCATTAGATCCATGAATCTCTTCCCAATTGCCTTGCACCAGAATTTCTCTTAGGGAGAGAATTGTGTGAAAGCTGAGACCTCTAGGCCATAGTTTGAGAGAAGACCATAAAACAAACAAAAAAAGAGATAGCTGTGTCGTCTGCCTGAGAAGTTACCAGGAATTTGGGAATGGCTTGTAAGCAGTGAGAGAGAAGAACAGAGAAGGGGGTGCGGGGGAGGGGCAGTTAATATGGAAACTTCGGGGAAAGACAACCAGGAAGAAATAAGCAGTGCTAGAGTAGCCAGAGGATTTATAATATTGATTTATAATATTATATGTGGTGCTGCTATGGAAATCCCTCCAGATGCTCTGAGACTTTAGTCGAAGGCAGCTACAAACGTTGGCTTGATACTTTGAGAGGGAAGGAATATTTTTCTGAAGGCTGTCATCCTTCAGAGAAAAGAATAGCATGCATGAGATGACAAGATGATCCATAAACTGATTCCAAACTCTAGAAAAAGTGTTTCCCTCCTTTCTCCATCCCAAGAATCCCCAGAGGGATTCCAAGGGGGAAAACAAGTTTATCCACCGCTTTTGGGAAAAGAGGCTCAGTCGATTCTATTTAAACCTCAAAGGGTTGTGTGAACCCAGCTAAATTTAGGCCACTCACGTACTATATACTACTCATGACCACTTGAGGAGGTAGGTATGCCGATAAGGAAACTGAGGCTTACAGAGGTGAGGAGGTGAGGTCATTTGCTCATTATCAATTACTAGCAAGCAAGCAGGCATTCAAACACAGGTCTGACTCTCCAAACTGCTGTTATTGTTTCGTATGTTATTACGAAATCCATCAGTGGGGACCATTGCTTCTGAATAAAGTTCAAACTCCTCTGCCCAGCATTTGAGATCTTCCTTAATCTGGAAAATGCAAATTTTTCTAATTTTAGCATTATGATCTTGTAACTAGGGATTAGAGAAATTTATCTGGGACTGTGCTTCTAGTTCTGAAATCTTGCTTTTCTAGGGACCTGCCTTCATTTTCCTGGACCGATTAAGCCTTGGAGAGAGTGGCTGAATCACCTTGACGTGGAGGGGGTCTTTTCTTGCTTTTCATGTGTTTTATCTGACCAATTCCTGTACCGTTGAATCCTGTCTGTCTGCCAGGGCACCTGCCTGTTACAATTTGCTGGGCCTCGCTGATGCCGCCATCTGTCTTCCTGCTGAGATTTCCACCTCATACTTGCCAACACATTCCCCTCATACTTGGTTCCGCTCGACTGCCTGAATTTACATCGCCTTTTGATGCGTCTTCAGTCAATTCCAGTCACACCCTAATTGATTGGTCTAGTTTTTAAGTTCTGGCCATCCCCGTCTGCTCTCATAACTGAATGAGGCACTTTTGGGAAACTCTGGATGTATAGCACATGTGATAAGTTCATGGAACACTTGGCAATATGGGCCTGAACAGAGTGAAGGTTGTGGAAGGGAGGGAAGAAAGGAAATGATTTATAATATCCTTAGTACAGTGCAAGTAGGGGATAGTAAAAAAAAAAAAAACTGAAGTAACATAAATTTTGGGTTGTTATATTCTTAGTTTTTATGTCTGATCTAAGAAGTGGCTGCTGGGACCTGGTTAATTAAGTTAACATATGGTACATATGGTCAGCCTTGCAGCCCGAGCTGGCTGCTGCCATATTTTAGGCCGCCTTCTACGAAGTGAAAACTAACTTATCTCCATATCGGCAGACTTAGAAAGATTGCTCTGTGTGACCCACCAGAAAACATATACTTTAATTCCATAATTTAACACATTTAGGAAAATATGAATAAGTTTTCTAAACCAGACATATTATATCCCCAATCTTCTTTTCTAGTCATTCACATTGAGTAATATTATTGATAAAGCTAAAAAATGTATTCAAATAACAAAAATGCTTGTTAATTTTTTTAAACTAACTCTATGAGTTATACATGGATGTCCATGACATGATAGCTCTTCCTTTATTTCTGTGAACAATAATCATTTAATATTGCTTTCTAATATTGACAATACAAAGATAGTAAACATAATGGTAATTTTCAATGAAAAGAATGTTGCGTCATCATGAAAAGAAAGGAGAAACAGTAGCTTTTTTTCTTATTCATCTGTCAATCATTTATATTCAGACCATGAATTATGAAATGAAAATTAACTGTATCACTAGTTTGCCATACATGGTTACAGCTAATATACATACACACAAATAATAACATAGAAAAAAGTCTAAGCTTCAATGATGGAACTTTTGTAAAGGCTGAATTATAGTCACAAATTCACCATTGTTTTTGTTACATAAAATGGTTGGTTTATATGTGGTGGGATGAAGAAAACTGTGAGCTTGGATTAGCTAATTGAAAATAAAACTTAAAACTAAACATTTTATCTGGTATAAATAAATAAACATTATATTAAGGAGCTGTTGGAATAAACCGAAAGTTTTAAAACATAGCAAGTGAATTGAAAGAAGAGCAAAGACAAATGATTAATATTCACAGTAACTGTTTATCTTTCTCCTAGTTGTATCGTGGGTGTGACGAGAAATGGTATGATGGAATGATTCCCGGGAGATCTTTCTAAGAAAGTAGCGTTTCACAGCTGTTTGTAAATAAAGCCTATATTCCTTCTTTTTCTTTATGGTTTGTTTCAAAGAACTGTAAGTTCTCTTCCTAGGAAGAGAAACAGTTCTTAAAGTCTGTAAGTTTTGCTTTCTGGAGAGGTAGTATGCTAATGAAGTTATAAATTCTTTGAGAGTCAAAACTATGTTAGAACTTTTTGTATCTCTTAGCACAGTTCTGAGTTTATAGTACAGTTCAATAAATATTTATTGAATAAGACGGGATTATTTGTATCAATGTCAGTTGATGAGATGAGTCCAAATCTCTGAGTTTTGTACAGAGGCTGGGTTTGGATAAACTGTAACAAGAAATTCTTCTAGGATTTTTCTATGAGGGTGCTGATTTAGGCAATCAATAGTATGGCATACAAATATAAATGTAGTGCAGGATGTAAGCTCACGGTATAGGATGGAAATGAGGTGGTCTGGGTTTTCTTAGGCTCCTTGGCTGTTGCCAGTAGGTTTCTGCTTTAAAGATTCTCTTAGTAACTAAGCGCATTTTTTTGCTGAGTAGTGCTACAGAAGTAGTTGGCTGAGAGCTGGATTGTTTAGCAGTGAGCAGGAGAGAAGACGGTAGTATCTATTCCTTTTTACACCCACAATTCAAACAAAATTCTGTGATGAAAGGCTCTTCTCGGGTTCAATTTGGTCCTCTTTAAGAAATAAAAGGTGAAGATTTTAGATTTACCAGTCACAGCTTGAGTATATACATTTGTAATTCAGCCTCATATGCTTAAGAACTAATAAAAATGACTAGAATATTTTTCTTCTTGAATTTTGTCAATGAATTCCCACCCAGATTTGAAATATGATTATAATTCAGGTTAACAGTGGAGTCAGATCTTAGAATCTCAGTTTCTTTGCTTAGTACCAGTATGACCCTGGAGAATTCAACTGAGTCTCAATATCTCACTGTGTAGTTATGAAGAATTAATAAGATACATTAGGAGAAGCATCTAGTATGTTGGGCACATATTACTTGTTCAAAACATATGTCTCTTTCCAGTATTGATTGTGAAGAAGTGTCTTAAGTGTACTGTAAGGGTTTTAGATGAAGAAGCAATAGAAACCGTTCATCCTACGAAATACTTATGTTGCTCTTCCCTTTGCAACTAGAGCAGAAAGGGTGTTCGAACGAGTTGCCTATGGAATGAGGGATTTATATTTCCTTACCACATAGCTAAGTTTTACTCTTGACTCTGGGACTGACACATTCATGAATAGCAGCTGTTATCATCTAAACTGAAAAGAATAGTTTTACCTTTTCTTGGAGGATAGGTACCATCTTATTCTTAGTATCTTCAGTATACTTATACTTAGTATCTTAGTATCTTCAATGGGTGCCACATGCTCAGAAAGTACTCGCTGAAACAAAAATAGCTTTAGAGTTGGTTTTCTGCCTTGTGGGCAATGAATAGTCCATACAATTTTCCTAATGTGTTATATTCTACATTCACATTGTCTTGCCCATTTGGGGGTTTTTTCTATCTTCCTTTTGTGCACACACAAGAAAAGTTATTCTCACAGATTAAAATACAGATCCCCCCAAATGACAGCTGTGATGGGAAGTCTTACCCTGCTTCTGTAATCCTGGAGAAGAGAAGGGTTGGAGAGGGAGTTGAAGGGATGTTGATGGGAGGATCGCTCATGCTGTGGACCCCAAAAGGCAGAACTAGAGTTGAGCGGTAGAGTCAAAGAGTACAGTCAGGTTTAAACAATCAAAACTGCCCCGATTTGCAATGTCTCAAATGTGGTGAGGTCTCCTCTCCTGAAATGTTGAGTCACAGACTCTGATGACCATTCATCGGGGATAGTAAAGCAGTAACTACAGCTCTGTTTTCTTCTTAACTTATAAAACGGGGATATTAAATTTAATTTATCAACTCACAGGTGAGGGAGTTGATCCAGCTAAACCTGAAAAGACCCCTCTGCTAGTTTTCAGGCATCTGTAATGCGTTAGTTGCAGGGGCTTTCAAACTTAGCTGTAGATTAGAATTAACTTGGGAACTTTGAAAAATCTGGATGCCTAGGCCACAGCTGCAGAAATTCTGATTTAATTGGTGTCGATTATGGCTTAAGCATTAGGATTTTTTCAAAACTTCCTAAGTGATTCTAATAGACGGCAATTTTAAGACTCATTGAAGTTAGTTAGATTGCATGATTCTGGATTTTAGCTTGGAATGGAATTTAACTAGTGATGTAATATTGAGTGGTGGAGCCTATATAATTCTAAAGCACCTTCCTCTAAAATAGTATTATTCTAGGGCCTGTAAAAGTTTATGAATTGTGGAAGGACACATAACCGCTTTATATTAATAGAAGAGGATCTCTGTTCAGTGATACAGGAATTATTTGCAATCTTTCTTGTCGGTTTAATGGCTATCATAGGCTCCCTCAGTGTGGGGCGTTTCTGTCTCCCAGAGGAATGTGTGGTGCCAGCAGTATTCAGATGTGGGTTTTTTCAGCATTTCTCTGCTGAGAACTGGTGTACACCTTAACTTGAGCAAAGACTGATAGTGGATAAAAGTGGGTTTCTTTACTCTTCTCCAGGATTCTAGAAGATACTTTGTTGCCAGAGTTAGAGTTATCTGATGGGCGATAGGACATTTTTCTTGGGGTCTTGTGTGAATGGCTATCTTTGTGCTTTTTTGAGCTTGCTGCCTTACATTTAGCTTAGTGACTTGCTTACCAATAACTAACCTAATTCTAACCCAAAACACTCAGGTTCCTTTTTAGCCTTGATTTTACTTCTACCCAAACGAGTGTGTATCTAATTGTCATTCTGGTCATGCAGCAACTGACCGTGGACAGGCAATGACGGACATGGGACTCCTTTTTCTCTTAAAAGAAATTTAAAGGACTCCATTATTAGGTTTTCTCAAAGATGTTGCTTGTATTTCAGGGAATTCAGATTTGTTATGAAGATTTATTTGCCACACAGTATGCACAAAAATAATCATAGAAATATGGACCACTATGACATAAAATATAAATATTTTATATGGAGAAAATGATGGAGTGATTTTTAAGTGTGAAACTTATATCCCAAAGGGAAGGCATTTTTGGAAGAATAGTCTCATTACTTTAATACTTTCTGAATTCCTAGTTGAAAAAAAATCAAATTCCCATTACTAAGTACACAATTCAAGATAAATTGCCCACTTAAAACAATCTTGTTGGGAGAAAATTTTGCAAACTTTGAATTACTTGTGAAAGTTAAAAATATTCTTTCCTCCTATTCCGGATGTCATCGGACATGGAACATTTACTCCGGTGTTTAGCTAAATGCTATTAGTGCTCTATGGAAGTGGGAAAGAACTGTTTTGTTTTGTTTTGTTTTGTTTTAATCAGGGAGGGCAGCAAACCATTAAGAAGGTTCATAGGGCATCAAGTCAGTGACAAATCACAGGAGGAGGTTTCCAGAAAGGTTGTGAAAACTGGTTTCTCATTGCGGGAATTGGGTTGGGCCACTCCTTCACCCCCCTTCTCAAACACAAATATTTTTATATAATAAAGCCTGTTTCCCTATGGTTATAACCCAGCCTCCCCACCTCCGACACCACCATTTTAAAGGGTTTACGGCTCGGATTTCCCCAGACTTTATCTATTTCTGGACCTTGTCTTGTAGAGGTAAAGAGTCCCTTTTGGGGCTCACGTCGGGTGAGGGACAAGAAACACCCACTAAGATCCGACCCGGGCAGCCAGCGGCCGGAGCATGCGCTGAGAGTTTGTGCAGCTGGCCCTGGCTGCCGCCCCTGCCTCGTCCGGACTTGGCGAGGACTTGGGAGGGACAGCAGCGCTGGGAGGTGGCTTAGCAGAGACTTTCCAGCAACTGCTGCCCAGGACTCTTTTTTTTCTTCCTTTTTCCCAGGAGGCGGCGACGGCGGCGGCGGCGGCGGCGGCGGGGGGAGAGGAACAGGAGGAAGCGTCTCCTGCTTGAGCCAATGCAGCCCTTCGGCTCCGCGGGAGGAATGTCCCTGCGCCCATGAACCGCGGCCGTGCGTCCCTGACTGTCCCCCGGCGGGAGTGGGGCGCGAAGCCTTGCGCCGACGGTGAGTGGCCGCACGTCTCTGTCTTTCCTGCCCGCTGTCCCGCCAGCCCGCCAGCCCGCGGCGGCCGCCTTGGGTGCTGTGTGCTAAACTACTTAGAGGCTGCTTTCGCAGCTGCGGCCGCCGGCGCTTCCCCGCGCGCCCTGCCGGGGCGCGCCGCCGCGCCGGTGCGGCGGGTGACCACGCTGGGCTTTGTGCTCCTCCAGCCGCCGGGAGCGCGGGGTCGCGGCAGCGGCGGGGGCCGGGGGAGGGGACGTGAATGACTAACCCGGCGTCTGCACAGCTGCACCGGCCCTAATTCCCCTGCGCTCCTCCCCGCCCCCGGCCCCAGGCTAATCCATCATTCCGGGGCCGAAACATCATTTCTCACGTTTTTCCAAAGAAACCCTAGTCGCCGGGCGGAATCGCAGCTCAACGCTGCGCCCCTCTTTCCCCCCCTCCCCCCAGTGCCCCGCGTTCACACTCGAGCTGCGGGATGGAATGGGGTGTGGTGTTGGGGGCCCAGAAACTATCCTAATGAGAGGGACGTTCTCACCCTTAGACTCGCGGCGGCGCCTGTGACGTCTCCAGGGGGTAGTTCGGTTTTTAACCTTTGGGACAGTTCCGAGCAGAGCTGTCCCGAGGAGGGGCGTGGATCGAAGGAGGTTTTAAAGAGCGGCTCATCAGAATGCAGAGGACACCTCCGCGTGCCCCCTGAGAACTGGAGATTACTGTGCGCCTTCATCCAGCCCGAGTCTATCTTTTTCTCTTCTCAGCAGGTGTTATTTGAAGCCGATTTGGCACCCAGGGGAATTAGGTTACTATTATAACTTTAACAAATGATTTTCGGTGCAGCGGTATCTAGAATGAACCACGTTTCGGACCAGACTGTGCACTCAGCTGAGGGACTGGCCGAGGAGGGATGGGCTGGGGGTGCGGAAGCGGAGGTGAGAGTCCCCTGTTCTGCCCCGCCCCCTGCAGATCGCTGCTGCTTTACCCTTGGAAGTAGGATGTGGTGAAAAGATGGGGCTTCTCCCTTCCGGGGCTCACAATGGCCAGAGAAGATTCCGTGAAGTGCCTTCGCTGCCTGCTGTACGCCCTCAATCTGCTTTTTTGGGTAAGTCAAACAGTTCCACTGCACCAACAGGTGGGGACCGCTGGTTGGGGTTTCCTACAGCCACCACGTAATGCGCCAAAGAGCCTGGCTAAGTACTAATTAATTACATGGGAGCACACCCTCTGTTTTTCAGAGAAGTAAATTTTGACCTTAAAATGTCTTTGATCTAGCTCAAGTTCCATTTGGAAAAAGAAATCCACCCCTGGATACTAGTAGCAGTAAAATTAGACTTGAAGTTAATCTAGGGATATAAATAAATGCACGTGCTTGTGCTTGTAGATAAGAAAATTATGGCATACTACTTAGGGAACTGCTTGTTTTCAGGAATTTCAGATAACTGTGCAAGCCATAAATTGTTTCCCTCTGTCATACTGGCTTATAGAACCTGGTGTGGCAAGCAGTCTTGCTGTTTTTGTGGGAATTCATAAGATATCCTATCAAAAGACTGGATAGATTTTTCTAGAAAAGGTGGTTTTCATATAACTATTTCTAAGTTGGCAAAGTTTTAAGGAATTTTTTTGTATGCTCTTGGAAAATATCATAACCATTTAAGGAAATAAAATACATTAAATTTAACAAGCTCATGGAAATCTTTATGCCCTATGAGTTAGTGACTTTTTATGCTTTGCATTCAGACATACATTTTCATTGAGTGTTATTAATAATTACATTATTTCTAAAACTTATGAGGAAATATAAAAATTAAAACTGTTGCTTCAGGAACCTTTCATGATTAAGCAGATAATGTTTTTTGTGGGTTTTTTTTTTGCCAATTTTATTCTATTAGTAACATATTCAAACTTTTCTGTTAGAAATTTTAATGTGTAATTTATTTATTTGACTGACTGCCTGGCTTTGACAGCCTTTTTTAACAAGACTATTACATGTCGTCTTTAGAGGATGACATTTTGGTTGAACTCCTTATGGATGGCTCCATTTTAAGGTGAGAAATTAAGCCTTCAGTGAGTAATCCGAAATATATTTAAACTGGCAACATTTTCTTCTCAACATGAAAATTAAAGTATTGAGTAGTTAAATTCACCACTCGAAAATGTAAAATCGCTAATTGATCTTATTGTAGTTTTTAATTCTAAAAATGTACATTTTTAAGTGAGTCATTAAATTACCTGTTTAGCTATAAGGTATTAAGATTTCTAACTTTGTTTCTTTAAAATATAAAATAATGATCACTTCTATTTGCTAGTTCTTCACTTTCCTACCTTATGTTTATTAATTATAGAATCATCCCATTTTTATAACTAAAAGGGGATTTAAAGATGACTTGGTCAAATGTCCTTACTTTGTGGATGAGAAAACAAGTGTAGCTTAGTGACTTGACAAGGTCAAATAATCAGATAGTGACTCTTTTGTGATCTTAGTGCCTTTACATGGACAATTACAGAGTTTTCAACCTTGGAATTACTAGGACTTGTTGCTTTTGTTCAGCAAAAAATAATGCTTTGGAAGTTTTCTTAATCTGCATTGTGTAGAGGAAGGAAAACCCAACTTATTTAACAAAAATATTGCTCTTCTGAGTAATGAAATTTGCTTAAAAACACCTACTCTTTAAGCTCCTCCAGGGCCCCTTGTGTCCCCAAAGAATGAAAAATGTTTTTTCTTTGTCATTATCCTGTACTTCAGCTTTCTCTCTTTCTGTGTGTGTTCTGATTATTGAGATTGCTTCTCCCTTTCTCTAGCTCCCTTCCATTCTCTATATCACCTTCCCAACAAAGTAACCATGTGATACATCCTAGTATCTGTCCTTCTGTGTGTGTGTTTTTTTTAAATTTCATACAATGATATATTTTACATATACCTATCCATTCATGTACATTTGGATGTACATTCAGGATTTTTAAATTAAATTGTTTTTCTCATTTGGGTTATAATTGCAGGAGTGGAATTGCTATCAGAGGATATGTAATAATGATAGCAAAATATCTAACATTATAGTAGCTCTTCTGTTTGCCAGGCATGTTTAGTGCCTCAGTTTCCTAATCTGTAAAATAGGAATGATAGTTTCCAGATATTTTAGAGTTGTGAGGATTACAGTTAATATATATAAAGTGCTTGAACAGTGGCACTTAGCAAATGCTATCTATGTAGTGGTAGTGTTTACTGTGGTTACTACTAGTAATACAATAGTGATATTCAATAATTATCTCCACTAAGTAGATCACCAGGAGGTAGATTATTGAGGCACAAGTATCCTTATAGTAGGAATTATTATTGTTGTGATTAATACTGCTACTACTGTTACTACTATTACATGCCTTTGACCCAGCAATCCTGTCTTGGGAATCCAGTCCCCAGAAATAAGAGTACCGTTACACCCTGTTATATGTATACAAATGTTTGTTGCCATCTTATTGGTGTTATGATACTTTTTAATTTTTGCAAATCTGAGAGATTTAAAGTGTTATCTCACTGTTACTTTGTTTTTTACTTCCTCTACTGCCAGTGAGGATAAGCCTCATTTTATATATACAAATATATATATATATATTTATGTATATCATTTTATTTTATAATTCATGTTCATAAAATATTTAATATTTACTATTTAGGTTTGCCTTATTGTTCATTGCTTTCATTTTTGTTGTCTATTGCTATGTAAGAAACACATTTTTCTATGTTGTTTTAATGGAACTTTTCTCTAGAATTTGATGTATTCTTTTATTTTCTGTTCTTTTAAAGTACATGCCTTCTTATCTTGGTTAAAGGTATCTTTTATCATACTGACTTTAAGATTATTTTCTACAACTAAATATATTTGTGGAATTGTCAAAATGTATACAGTAGCTTTGGGGAAGTTGGCATTATTATTATATCAATGTTAAAACGATGTTTGCAGATCCTTTTTTTTTCCTATGCTGCTGAATCAGAAGCAGTTTTCTGCCTGTGCCTGGTATGTGCCTGGCCATTCTTACATGTCCTTACTCTCTCAGGCAATTTTCATAACAGCCCTGGAAAATAGTTTTTGTTTTTTTTTTTTTTTTTTTTTAGGTATACTAGAAGTTACTCAGAGAAGTTCAGTCACTTGCAAAGTCCTTTTTTTTTTTTTTTTCCTCCAAGTACAGGAGGAGTTGTACTTCTGGACTCGGTGGAGAATTTATTTGCAGCTAAGTAAACATCCTCCATAGGAAGGGATTAGCTGTTCACTGCTCAATCGCTCCAAGTCCTCTAAAGCAGCACTTCTCAAACCCCCATGTACAGACATGTCACCTGGGCATCTTGTTAAATGCAGATTCGGATTCGGTATGTCTGGGGTTGGGCCTGAAAGCCTGAATTTCTGTAAAGTACCTCTGTAATGCTGTTGGTGCAGTGTCGGACTTCAAGGAACAAGGCATTCGTCCTTAGTTTTCGTTCTCATTGGAATTAGAAGCAGAATAAGCCAGTGTGGCATATGAATCCCACTTCTTAAACTGGATTTCACGTGCTAAGTATGGAGAGGGCGATTGCTCTTGTCTCTATTTTTGCACGACTGAGTAGTCTGCCCTCATTGCCTGTGAGATCAAGAGCTGTAGCCTTTTACTCCTCGCTTGGCATTTTAAATAGGCTTTTTCCTGTCTACTATCTTGGTACCCTTTCCCCTTCTCTACCCAACAAGGATTTTAGGGAAAAGGAAAATAAACCTTAATTAGGAAAACACTGGAGGACCTATACAACTTTGTTTTGCTGTTCTGAAAGTTGGAAATCAAATGGAGTGATTGTTGTTGTTGTTGTTATTATTTATTATTATTATTATTATTATTATTATTATTATTATTATTAAGAGTATTTTAAGTGTGAGGTATAGGTGTGTCTAAGAGGAAACAATCCACAGCCCATTTCAGATCACAAATGCACTGCATCCCCTTCACTGCTATACATCTAGTCACCTTGATTTGCTATCTGTTGAGTGGCTCTTCCACGTTATAAAGAAGCACAATCCCAGGAGACGTGTACTGGGGTCGGCAGACAGATACCGAACCTCCTGAGTTTGTCATGAGTGTGGTGGGTTTGTAATGCATTGGGCACATGGGATGTGGTGCTCATGAGTGAGCTGCCTTTCGAACTTTTTTGAGACTATGATTCATATTCTGGCCACAAAGGAGCAAGGAACATGGCTATGTTTATTTTAAATTTATCATGCTTTTACTGTTTAGATGGCGTATTATCTAAATAAATGAAAGCTTTCTCCATTTTAATGACAACTTCTGTGGCTTTATGAGTGTTTGCTGTTCTTAGATGGTAGTTTTCTCCTGTTAGAAATATATGGACAGCTGTGGTTCTCTTTGGACATTCCTGAAATTGGTGAACCTTTAACATTCATCAAATATGTTTATTATTTTCTGAAACTATAATATCATACTTGTAGTTTTAAGCTCTCATTTCTCACCAGCAGATAAGAGTCATTGTTCTTTTACTTACAATTACTAAGGATAGTAGCAGTAGAGAGGAACTATCCTGATGAAATATGAAGAGAAACTTATAAAGAAAGACTAATAAGTAGCCAAGAAATCTGGTTCATGCTGTCGGGATATAGGCGAGGTAGACAAAACAGCAGGCTTGGTGTTGTGTTGCTTTTTGGCTGGCCGTCTGCAGTAAACCTCATGTGTTTGACCTCTGCAGACCCTACAGGTGTTCTTGGCAAGTGGACACTGGCATTCCCGCTGCATTCGTAGAGTCACATTAAGTGCTACTTTTTAAATTTGTGCCCCCAACTTTATACTATGAAAGGCATTCCAGTTTTCTTTAACTCTTCCTAAGGAATAATGGAGAACCCTCCAACAAATGTTAGCGCTTTTTAAAAATGAACTTAGGCATCAGGGACAAAGCGATATGCCTTTTTTTACAGTGTGGCTCAGCTGGGCAAAGATGGGTAGGTAAACCACATGCTTCTTAAGGAACGCCTTTTGAAGAGAAGAGCACAGAGCGTTCTTTGGCACACACCCCACTGCAGACTGGAGCAGTAGCCCCTCACTCATCTGTCCCACTGAGAACAGTCATGAGCGGGGCCTTTGGGGATGTTCACTGCCATTGGACTGCACAGCAACTGCAGTGCAGGAGACATTTTTCTCTTCTCTCACCTGCCATCTCTGTAGGGTAATTTGTCATGGAAACAGGACAATTTTAAGAGTGAAGTGAAGGGGATGTTGCTACTGGTGTTTATGCCATGACAACAGAGGCTTAAAACCTGGTCAGAGCAGGAGGTGTGGACTCCCTATCTACAGGCAGCATGATGATCTATAAAAACTATTAGTCAAGAACAGCTCCAGGGTACTATTGACTTATTCAGCTCTAATTAATAGATTTGATGTTTAAATAATACCCACAAGTAATCCCCAGAACTCATGTCAGCCATCATTTACATTGCCTGTTTTTCCACAGCATCCTCAAATGGCGTTAGCTGTTTGTTCTCTTTCTTGCTGCTCATCTCCTGGTAGAAGGGAAACTGGTGAGGCATCAACTGACCAAAGGCAGAGGCGGGTGGGCATGGGGACGTGAAACATACATGCTCCCGGGAAGGACTGACACTGGGCTGCCAGCCTCCGAATAACCAAGCGTTGGTTGATCTTTACCTTTCAATAAATAACAATTATATCCTTTTATTTTTAAGCAAAATGGGAATTTAAAAAAACATCTGGTCCAATTTTTCCATTTTTAAGATGAACAGAGGTTTGGAAAGTCTGAATGGCTTCTCCAAATTCTCTAGAGACAGGGCCATAAGTCCTGGTTTCTCTTCTGAGTTTGCTCTTTTCTAATACATGTAACATAAAAGGAAAGTTTCAGGTAGGTGGTGTTAGATATCTGTCAGCCCTGAACAGAAATTATTGGTGTTCCTGTCACCTTGTGTGAAACTGTGTGTTATGTGTGGCAGACAGGTGAAATCTGTTTTTTGACTATGACCTTACCATTTGGTGGAAACTGTAGTTACACACTTCATAACAAATTTAGGGAATGTGCATACACATAAAATTCTGATTTAGAAAACAAGTTGATTCAATACTTATTTTTACATAATTATATGCAAGCCAAACCAGAATGTATCTCCAACACAGCAGATTTCATATTTATAAATATTTCTTGAGAGCTGGCATTTTCTAAATGTTTTATACAGATGAATGTGGCAAGTATCTGGCTAAGCAGATATTAACTCTATTTCTCTAAAGTGATATTGTATTATTTTCTAAATATTTCCTTGAACTACAAATAATATTTTGCAATGTGGGAGAAAATGTAAGAAGTTATAAAGCTAGTTACATATGGTAACTATGTTATTCCTAATAATTTAAATATCATGAATGACAGTTGAATTAAATTAATATGGAAAATTAGTAGAAGATACCATTATTAGTAAGAAGTCCTGAATTACTTGCATAATTAGTGCTTTTCGATTTAATAACATCAAGACTAGTTATTGAGGTAAACTGGTCTCATTTTAACTTAGTTTTTTGCTATAAGTTGCACTGTATTTGTTGTTATTGTTATTATTTTCAACCTCAATATATAAAATCCTTCTCTGAGAATGGAACTGTTTTCAAACATTTAATGTAGCTGGAAATAATGTCATAATAAAAAACAGTTCATTCTCAGAGTTGTTTGTTTACTATAAGATAAGGCTTTGGGTTGATATTATTTATTTTGACTAATGCTCGGTATACAGCTATGATGCTTGGATAACTACTGTGAAAAAACAGTAGGGCCAAGTAGGACGCAAAGTTTGTAGTTTAAAGGACTTTTGAGAACATTTAAACGTGATATATAAATCTCTGATCTTGTAATTCATCAGGCATCTCTCTACTGGAAAACTTCCAGTGATGTAGAAAGCTTCGTTCTTCTTAAAGTATCTCCTAGTTTTGCTAAAGATATCTAATAGCTTATCTGCAAGTTGGAATTATCTCCCTTTAATTATTTTCTCATTCATTTATTGACCATATATTAGGTCTCATTACTGGGCTTGGTACTCTGCTATGTGAAGGGGCTGTAAGCAGTGGTCTGTGTTCTCTACAGCAATGGTCCCCAACCTTTTTGGCACTAGAGACCACTGCTCCTATGAGAATCTAATGCCTGAAGTGGAGGTGAGGCTGTGATGCTGGTGCTGGGGAGTGGCTGCAAACACAGATGAAGCTTTGCTCTCACTAGCCCGATACTCACCTCCTGCTGTGTGGCCTGGCTCCTAACAGGCCACGGACCAGTACCAGTCTGCAGCCCTGGGTTTGGGGAACCCTGCTCTCGAGAAGGGAGATGGATGGGTAAAATAGGAAACTAGAGATAACTGCTCTATGAAATTTGTACAAGAGCCTTGACTAGGGTAAAAAGGGAATTCGGAGAACATCTTCACACTCCAGCTGATATCCGAGCTGGTCTTTCAGCATGAGGTTTTTCTACCCACGAGGACAGAAAGGCTAGGGCAGGACAGCATTCCAGGCAGAAGGGACTGCATGGGCAAAGTCATAGAGGCTTTAGGAGATGTGCA
Source organism: Eonycteris spelaea (assembly GCA_003508835.1). Classification (NCBI taxonomy): domain Eukaryota; kingdom Metazoa; phylum Chordata; class Mammalia; order Chiroptera; family Pteropodidae; genus Eonycteris; species Eonycteris spelaea. Next base: position 1,087,320 of record PUFA01000254.1, on the reverse strand, counting down.
TGGTACACAGTGGAGAAGTGCAAGCGGGTTTTTTGCACATTCAAGTACAGAATATGTATGGGAAGGAGCTGGCAGGAAACAAGTTGAAGAGATAGGTTAAAGGGTGACCTCAGAGGGTCTTTGTTCCCTGCTAGAGTTTAAACTTTTTTCTCTGGGAGAGAGTTGGGGGAAGTAGAGTTGGGGAGGAGCCATCAGGGTCAGCTAGTAGAACTTTATAAGCAGAAGAACTTGATCTTTGTCTTATAAAGCTAACTGAAGGGTGAATTTGAGGTGGAATCTGTGAGCCAGAGAGTTCTGTTTTAACGTGATTGTAATTGCCTGATAAGAGATCGAGGACCCGAACTACCCAGAAGTGGCAGGGAAGGGGGAGGAATTCACTAGGCAAGTTGCAGGAACAATCTGTAGAACTTGAAAGTAATTAGATGTAGGACTGAGGAAGAGGGAGAGGATTCGGCTGGCTGCCAAGTTGCCAGTTATGTGATCGAAGCGTTGATTATACCATTTATTGAGATAGGAGGGACACACAGATTTCCAGAGGAAAGGAGATGAATTCAGTTTTTGAGATGTTAAAATTGAGAAAGCCACAAAAGTCCAATAGGTAGTTATATCACAGCATGTTTGCACTGGCCTTTATTAGACCTTCAGATATGTGAAGATTCCATTTCCGAACTGATTTTGTCATATCTCTTAAGCTGACTAAGAAAGATTAAGAGAAAGCCCTGAGGTCAAAGTGACTTGAGATAAAATAAATAATACATACAAATATATATGAATCCTCTCTTATTTTTCTTCACATAAATCTTCTATGAAGTTGGATTTATTATAACATTTAAATGTGAGAACTGGGGCTTAGGAAGATGTAATGACACACCCAAAATCATATAGCTTAAAAGGAGCAGAGCTGGAATTCAAACCAAGGTTTTCTGATTCAATGGCTTTTCATTGTCCTTATGGTCAAGACCATATGCCTTAAAATGACCTCTACAACTCTGTGATCTTGGCCCTGTCTTGCTCTCTATCCTTACCACGTGCCAATTCCCCTTCTTTAAACATATATGATGCATGATGCCTTCCACACTGGGACCTTTGCTGTTCTTTCTAACTGAAATGTTCTTTCTAACCTCCTTCTCCCTAATGAACTTGGTAAGTATCTTTCAGATTCTCAGTTGTCTTAGAGAAGTTCTGTGACCCTATGAAATAGGTTAGTCACCTCAAAAGAGTTTGCATTATTCCTTTCCAAAACTTATTACAGTTTGTAGTTATGCATGTATATCTCAGATGAGTTGATTAATGTGCGTCCTCATCACTTAGTAAATTTCACCATAGAACAGAGACGATGTCTGTTACTGCCCATCGCATCGTATAGTACCTGGCAAAGCGCAGCTGATCAATCAATACATGTTTTTTAGATGGAAGAATGACATCAAGACCCATGTCTTAACAATTCTATCATACTGGAAATGTTTTGGAATATGCCATTTAAAAGACATACTTTTCGTTATATATGAAAGAGCTGTGTATAAAGACTACCACTGATAATACATTATACAAAATGAAGAATATGATTATTTACTGACACTTGAGCTATGATACTGAAAATTGGTTAAACGGTCAGTAAAAAATTTGAGAATGGAGAAACCAAGGTCAGTTACTACTTTGAAGAGTGATAAAAAGAGGGGAGAATTATTTAAAACTGTAAGATAATTTGACGCAATTAAATAAAATAGCCTATTAATAGACTTTCCTGTCTCCATGAAACTTACAAGGTATTTAAAGATCCATAAATAACCAAACAGAGGAAGAACATGTAGCCTCCGATTTAATTAAGTGGTCCTTGGTTCCCTGCTAGTGTGTTTCAACAGGTTCTATTATTATTTTGGTATGGTAAGGCCAACGCATCAGGAGACAACTTCCATTAAAAATATAGTTTATTATACTTGCAGATCCCAAGGGAGTAGATGTCTCATTACAGCTGGGCAAGAAGGAAAACACTGGGGTCCATCACAAGGCAGAGAGGTGGGGAAACTGGGCAAGTACTTTTATTGTGGCTTTTTAAAGAAAGAACAAGTAAGGCAGGGTAAGGGGGTTTTGTATTGTCTAGTTTGAATAATTTTAGCAGCCTCTGGCGTATGGGACCTGTCTCTAGTTGTCTAGCACCTGGACTTTTCAATGATTAGGACAAGTGTAGAGTGATCCAGAATGAGAGAACTCAATAAGGAAGGTGGTTGGGTGTGTGGACACCGGACTGGTTGGTTTGTATTCGAAAATGAAAAGTGCATGCTCGGGAGAAGGATTCCTCCCAAGGGTAGGAAGCTCAGGTGAGGTAGCTCAGGCATGTTATCAGTTTGTCCAGACAAACGTATGTCCAGCATAAGCATGTAGAACAGATGTTAAAGTATTAAGTTTATGGAAGCTAGAAGCATGGTTAATACACTGGGTAATTTTATTAGGTTTACAATCTGTTCTTCATTCCCATTGGGAATGAGGATAATAAGAACTAGCCTAATTCTCTGAATTGTGGTCTCAGGGTTCCTAACATGTTTTAGGCCAAAGACCCCTGAGCCCTTCACCAAAGATATGGTTCAAACGTTCAGACTGAGCCTAATCATACAGACGACCCTGCAACCCCACCACAACACCTTTTCTTAAAGGAAACGCCTGGTGCTGTGCAGATTTGTCTCCTCAACGTCTGTGGAACTTGTCATGCTCGTCTCTAAACTTGGAAAGCAGTGAGTGACTGAACCTAAAGCCCCAAAGGACCAAAGGACCGAATTTGAATCCTAGCTCAGTCACTTAGAGTCTGTAAGACTTGAACAGGTTACCTCTCGCTTCTGTGCTTTTGCTTCATGGTACTTTTTATATTCTGTAATTATCTGTTTATATATTTATTCCTACATCCACAAGAGGCTCCATACAGGCTGGGCTCTTGCTTCTCTTATTTATTGCGAGTCTCCCAATCTGGCTGACAATACAAGGCAGATAGTAGGTGTTGAGTAAATATTGCAACTGAATGCAGGACTAGGGAATTCACTAGCTGGCTTTTTATGCAGATAGCCATACTTCACTGCACAAGAAGTCAGAGATCTACATGTTTTGCTTACCTTGGAGCCTTTATCCAGAAAGGTGTTTCATGGCCGCTGCTTGAGTCAATACAGACACATTCCAATCTTGTATTTCTTACTTCATCATTAAAGATAAATCTGTAACATGTAATGTAATTGATACATTAAGGTTACAGAAATATTAAGTCAAGTTAAGTAGAATTGCACTATATTGTGCTTAAGAAGATAAGTATAAAGCATATTTAGAAAAACTTCCATCAAATGGAAAGGACTTCAGAACTTGGTCTGACTTTCAGCTTTTGGAAAGCTTCCCAGGAAGACTCATTTTGAAGCATTCTAGACAGTTGTTTAAAAAAAACTGAATTGAACAATTTAAAACATATACAAAAGCAGAAACTGCAGTATAATTAATCCCCACTCACTTACCCGTTACCAGTTTTAATATTAACTTCCGCTAACCCTATGCGTCATGATTATTTATCAAACCATTCAGGATAATCTCTGATGAAGATAAGGATTTTTTTAAAAAATAATTTTTAAAATAAACCTTAATACTTTGTATATCTGAAATAATAAATAATTAATATTTTTCAATATCCATTCATGTTAAATATTCCTAGTCATCTCATAAATGTCTCTTTGTGATTGGTTTGTTGAAATAGGATTCAATCCAGGTCAACATATTGCATTGGGTAATCTCTTAATCCCTTAATTTGTAACGATTTTCCTTCCTTTCTTTTTTTTCCACTTGCTAGTTTTTTTATGAAGAAATTATATCATTTTCCCATAAATTTCATGTTCTTGATTTTGCTGATTGCATCCCCGCAGCGGTATTAAAAGTTTAATCTATTTCCCGTAATTCATATAAAGTGAAAGTGGAAGCTTGATTAAATTCGGGTTTCAAACTTTTTGGTAAAAACATTCAAAGGTGTACGTCTGATTGCATCACCTTAGGAGATTTATATCTGGTTGTTCCTTTTTGTGATGCTAAGACTGATCAGTGGGGGTCTGGTATTAAGTCACCTGAGCTCTCCATTCTAAAAGTTCCATCAGCCTTTCATGTGGCAGTAGTTCTCAGTCCTGACTACCATTAGAACATCTGTGGATCCTCTACACTTTCTTATGCTCAAGCCCCAAGAATTGGTCCAAGGTGGTTCGGGTTCAGTAATTTGAGTCCTAGGTGATTTTGATGTGCAGACAGGACTGATAACTACTAACCTGATTAATTTGGCAGCCATGAAAGATCTTGCCTAGAAAATTCATTATTCAGAAGACGTTGTAAACAGTGCTACTCTGTTATGCTTCCTTCACATGTTAGCAGAATTCATCTATAAAAATTTCATTAAGTGTTTGTGTTTTGGTTTGTATAGGAAGATAGGGTAAATATTGAATCATATTAGTTTTCTGAATAAAGAGTTGAGTATCCAGCATCTACAAAGTGACAGTGAGTTTTTTTAAGTATTATTATGATTAAGATATTTAGCAGACTTACGCTTGAAACCATTGCATTCGTTGTTGTTGTGTGTTGTTGTTGGTGTGTGTATATAATTATTATTATTATTATTATTCTTTTGATGCTCAAATTGTTGAACTTTAGCCTGTGACTTTTTTACAACATCAGTAGTTTTTGATTGCTTCCTTGCTTTACATATGACATGGTTTAAGCTCATCTGTAGATTTGATAATTCAGTCCCATTGTGTCTTCTTGTGCAATTCTTGTCTTGAATCTGGCATCAGCAATTTGATAATATATCTATCCATCCTATTTGGTGACATTCTATTATATGGCTGTGACATAATTCCAAAATGGAATGGCTGATATTTATAATAACAATAAATTTCAATGGGTGGACGTGGTAATGGGTAAAACGCGTAATGGTTATGTAACAAAAGTCCTTAATTTTTTTTTTTTTTTTACTATTAATCTGGCATAGAGTGCATAAGTGTTTGGTAACCAGTTTATATATTTTTCCTTGCCAGTTAATGTCCATCAGCGTGTTGGCAGTTCTGCTGGATGAGGGACTACCTAAATAATGTTCTGACTTTAACTGCAGAAACCAGGTAGGCTTTACAATTAACAATTGGTTTCTTTCATTAGGTTTCCTCAGGCACTAGTTTAGTAACTTTGCCCGCAGCTGTTTAGATGGTAGTGCTCTTCCACAAGCATTCAGCAAGTTTTCTCGGCCCATGGCTGGCTACCTTGTTATGGAGCTTGCATTTTCTAGCATTGTCGTTAAGGTGTGCCCGGATCCTAGAGAACATTTATGGGTATAAAATAACACTTGCCTGTCCTCCTGTTGGTGATGCCATATTTGCATATAAAGGACACAGAGCTACTTGTTCTATGAAACACTGCTAGCTTTCTTACTTTCATTTTCCTGCGAATGAAAACCAAACCAGAAATGCCATTTTCTTTCAAATTTCAAAGTTGATCCACTAACATCACAAGAGGCAAATAAATTACTTCTCTAAGCCTCAATATTTTCACCTCTGAACAGTGAATGCAATATATACCATTCTGAAATGATTAACTGAGATACATTTTGTAAAGTCCTTAACAGTGAGCTTAGTAATGGTAATTTTATTATCATTATTATTACTCTTTATTCTGGTTATAGTTAATGACTTTTTTTTTTCATAGTTTTCTAACAAAAATCATCTCTCTCCCTTCCTCTTTCTTTAATATAAGAAATATTAAAATTTTCCTTATATATACAGTTTTTCACATCTTTAGAAGGATCAGTTCTCAGGGAGAAATAAAATGCTGTACATGAAGCCTGAGATCAGGAAAGAGAGGAGGGAGGAGATTCTTCTCAGCTGGGAAATAACAAAGGGTCCAGTGTGGTTCCCTCAGGCTGACGCTTCCGAGCTAATAGTAGGTCAACTTCTTATAAAGGAGCCCTATCATGTAATATATTTTAAATGAGTTGAAGTAGGAATGTACCACTTGCATAAAAACTAAACAAAAATAAAGCAAACAAGCAAATTAGCAATAGCTCAATGATGTTGAAAATAGCAATACATTCATTTATAGGATTACTAACACAAATAACAATTGTGTCTTGTACCATGTTTTGAGTGTCTTTTAATTACATTGTATTTATAATGTGACATCATTATTCTTCTTTCAGGGTAGAGGAGGCTGTCATCTTGACTTACTTTCCTGTAGTTCATCCGGTCATGATTGCTGTTTGCTGTTTCCTGATCATTGTGGGGATGTTAGGATACTGTGGAACAGTGAAAAGAAATCTGTTGCTTCTTGCATGGGTATGATGTTTCTCTCTTCTCTTTATTATACTTAAAAAGACCAACCAGTAATGTATTATTTTTCCATCAGAGCACACCATTATGTGCTGAGGGAACTGTGATAGCCATGCTCCAATCTGTGGTAATTGTTCACCATCCTGTGAGAAGGGAAGTCTTCTTTCCATGAGAGATGATTTCAATACAAGTATTTGCTTTACTCAAATGATGAAGTATGGAAATATGTGCTCTATTTAATTATTTTACTCAGGCTATGTGTTGACATCTTCATTTGAAAGTATGATTTTTTTCTGTCGTCATGCTCTCAAACAGGTCCCTCGGACTAGAACTGAGCAGTCATAATGGAACTCTGTTTCTTTCTCTCTCTTTTTTAAGACAAATCCACCATATAAACTCACATAGAAATTCAGATGGTCAGGTTGCAGGCAGACATTGAAATTCTGGTGCTGCCTTTACAATAGGTTAGTGTATATCAGTGAGTGTTAGTTTATATGATCTTAGTGCTTTTTTTTTTTTAATTCTGAAAGAATTGGACTAGATCACTTCTTAAATTCCATTCAGCACTCAAATTCTATGATTCCAAAATCTATGATTAAACCTGTAATTAAAAATTAGCAAACTCTCTTTTAACATTATAGGTTTGAGTCAATTAAAAATACAGATTATATATAGATTTTGAAGCACATCGAGTATATAAAATATTGCATGTTTTTGGCACTAGGCAGTGAGGCTGCCAACGTGTAATTGCAGACATATCAGAAGCTCTTAAACTTAATTCATTGAGTATATTCCTTGTCAGTAGTTCTCAAGTCTAGCTGTGCATTAATTCCTTGTAGGGAGCATAAAAAATTTTAACTATGTGCCGATATTCCTTGTAGGAACATAAAATATTTTAACTGTGTGCTGTAGTTCTCAAGCTAGTTGTGCATTATTTCCTTGTAGGGAGCATAAAAAATAAAAATAAATAAACAAAACAAAACAAAACAAAACAAAAACTTTAAATGTGAGCAGAAAAAAAAAAGCCCCGATTTGTAGCATTTGCAGATTTCTGTGGGGTAAACACTCCCAGCATGGTGCATTTCGGGCTACCAATGTGGTGTCACCGAATGCAGAGTTGGGGAGAGATGAGCACAAATTGGCTCTCAGGGGAGCTTCTGCACCCAGTGCTTGACTGGCTCCCGTTCCAAGCCAATTAAAACAATGTTAGTGCGAAGCTGAATTAAACCCTTGAATTTCCCAGGAACAACCTGTGTTAATGCATTTCTTGGCTTCTTGGAAAACAGAAAAGTTTGTCCATGACTGGGAAACAGAAGAAGCTGCAGAAAATAAACCACAGAGAAGGGGAATCTGCTCATTGCCTTATCTACTCCATTTTGGCGTACAGTGAGAAGATGAATGATGGAAGGATTTTGAATCATATTTTACCATTTAAGATATTTGGGCAATAATTTAAACATAAACTAAGGGACGTGGACCTTATATGAAACTTAGAGTTTAAGGGATGGATAATTTATTTTAAACTAAAAAAAAATCTCAGTCATTTTTAAAAACCACAGTCTTACAATAATGTTCACTTACACAACCAATTTACGTATAACTGCTCTTCTTCCCCCTACCCCAAACTTGTATGACTCTGGATAGTCCCTGGACTAAGAGATGGGGTTGAGGTGGGACAGACAGCAAGTATCATGGAACCCAAAGGCTTTTAGGAACACATTTTGAAAAAAATTTATGGATTTCGTTAGGCTGTTTGATTGCTGGTAAAGCAAGTCAATGAAGAGCAAAGTTATTTGGTCTCTGCCTGAGTCAGGATGAGTTATAAAGACTTGTACATGAGAGGCTAGTTTGTGAGGCTAGAAAGAGCATTATGATGTAAAGGTGACATTGCTCTGAGGCAAAGGGAGGAGCTCTAAGCTCAGCTCCAAAGGGTCAGCACCTCCTTTCCAGGACCAGCATAGATTGATTGAGCTTTATCCCCACCCTCCTTTGCTTGTTGGATGCACTTCTTTTCACAAAGCAGCCTTTGGTGCATTGCTGTTCAGTGTGTCTGTCTTGGTTGCTCCTTCCCATTGACTGTCTGTGGCAGTTCATTCCCGTTCTTATGGGGCTGCCTCTCTTCTCATGTTTCTAGACCTTGCTCTGTCTAGGCCCAGTGCAGGTTTCCCCTTCCTTAAGAATGATCGTGTTCTCAACTCCCATTTATCTGCCAGTCAACCAATCACATCTGATTTTCTTTTCGGGTCTCTTCTTCTCTGGCTTCCTTTCCTCTTCTAAACAGTTGCCTAGTCCTATAAGTTCTAATTCTACAGTCTCAGGAACCTGTCCCTTCTTTTCTACCCTTATTAGGAATGCCCCAGATTCAGGCTCTCCTGAGTTCTTTTATATATAAGTCCAACACATTTCCCTTATTGTAAATTCCTCTTTTTATAACCATACTACAAACAACTCGATAATGTGAACCATTCACCTTGCTTATTGCTTTAATAAGTGTTTATTAAATTGAATAATAGACAGGAAATCAGAACAGAGTGAGGAGCGGTAGCCAGCACATCTGATGGAGGATGGTGCCTGGAAGGTGGTGAAGAGAATGAGATTTTAAAGGAGGAGCCTGGCAGCTATATAACTTTAGTCTACAAGGAGAATGGCTTGTTAAAAGGAGGAAATCTAATACAAATATGACAGGATTTAATAGATCTTTGGCAAGTATTTGAATGACAGCCCTTATGTTTTCTTCCATTATACCCTTTAGTTTTTTATCCTAAGTAATAAATAAATAATTAATAAATTAATAATAAGGTAGTTTCTTACAAGCAGAATGCATTCAGTCTAACTTTTCCATTTCCTTGTTTTCAAAGTCTTCTTTCTTGCTTAAGACCTGTAAGCTAGATCAGCAGGAGGAAGCCTTTTTTTTGTTTTTTGTTTTTTTTGTTGTTGTTGCTTTTTTTTTTTTTTTAAAAGACAACCAGTATATCTGAGAGCCCTCATATCTCTTGAGTGATTACTGAAAAAGAACAGCAACTTAGCTATGGCGCTGCTCAAGCAGATGTCAAAATGCCATTATTCATTAGAATGATCAAGAAAAAGTGGGGGAGCTTCAAAATAGAGCTTTATAACCAACCTGCCCTCCCACCCCACTCACACCTCCCAAAGAACAACTCTGCAGGCTAAGAGACCACCCACAAGAAAACATTTCTGGTGAAACTTGGTCATAAATTTGACCCACCTATTATAGAATCAAGTTGTTAAAATACCCTAATTTAAGGTTCTTGAATAATATACAGGACATCCAATTAAATTTAGATTTCAGGTAAACAATGAATAATATTTTAGGGTGTAAATGTGTTCCATACAATATTGAGGTACACATGTACTAAAACATTATTCATTGTTTATCTGAAATTCAAAATTAAATGGACATCCTGTATTTTTCTTTGCTGAATCTGGTGATCCTACTCTGACTAGATTTCTTCTTCTTTTTTTCTTTAACCTGAGGTTCTTTCTTTTCTTTTCTTTTCTTTTTTTTCTTTTCTTTTCTTTTCTTTCTTTTCTTTTCTTTTCTTTTCCTTATCCTGAGGTTCTTTATTTTATTTTATTTATTTTAATTTATATATTTAAATTAGTTTCAAGTATACAGTACATTGGTTAGGCATCTATATAGTTCATAAAATGATCCCTCCAATTGCACCTCCCTCCACTGGCCCTGACTAGATTTGTTTTTAATAAATATGAATTTGTCACAGGATAGAACTTTTTATATATTTACTAGAGGAGATTAGGAATAATTAAATTCTAATTATATTGGGAAAACAAGCCAAAAATGACTAGGAAAATAAACTTGATTATGCCGTGATTTTCAAAGTAATTTAAGTAGCAGAAATTTCTCTTTAAAAGAGAAATTGAAGCTAAATGGAAATTGGTTTTAAGCCTTAGATGGGTACTTCTCAAGGCTTTTAGCCATAGACTAAATGAAATTCATTTGTTATTGCAATTCTACCTTGCTATTAATGTAGGCATTAGGAAAGCTGTGCCAGCTCAGGGGGAATGTAAACAGATTTAACAGACATGTTTACAACACTGGCAACAGCTGAATGTCCCCATCAGGAAATCATCATTTGTCAGAATGTGATACTAATATATGCTCAACTGCTAGAAAACCACTAGTCAAGTAATGGTCAGAAATTAAGTCGGACGCATGTCACATGTTTTAGAGCAGTACTTTGTGTTAAAAGGGGAAGGTTTCCTCTTTTTTTCCCCAATTTTATTATTCCAGAGAATTTTCATGTGGCCATTGATTGTGTGGATACATTTTTAAAGCTTTCTTAACATTTACAGCCATTGAACCAGATTGGAAATGATTCTTGTAATGGTAATCAAATCAATTTTTAATGTTCATGGAGAAATTAACCATTCTCAGTTTTTTGTGTTTCAAATCACAGCACGAAAAAGGAATATCTTTAAAAAGTAATTAATTTTCTATAAATTCTGTTTGAGGCCTTCTCTTGAGTAGTTATGAATTTTATAGTTATATAGCTAGTCATGAGTTATTTAGCTAAAATTAAATTATTAAATTTAATATCTTTATTATCTTTTTATTTTCAGTTTGTTTTGGTTGATAGCTTTGAAACTTTATTTCTAAATCAAGGTCCATCATACTATTGACTGCATATTCAGCATCCGCCCAGTGTTTACCCCTGTTTTCTGAGAAAATACTTATAGCAACCATATGTGGTCGGACTTATTTTACAGATAAGTGAAGGTAGGATGCTCAGAGTTGCACAGTCACTGGTTTCTGTCAGTAACATTCAAATGCAGTCTGCTCAAAGCCCATGCACGTTTTGTTCCACTACACTACCATTATAATACGTTTAATCAATTATTGGCATTATTTCCGTAAGACCTAAATAAGCTTCATTTGTAAATCCAAGGCATTAAGTTGTCATTGAACTTTAAAAAATATAATCTTTAATGTCATTTTTCTAAAAGGCCTGCAGAGTCCTGCCATAGTTCTCCTGTCAAAGGAGGAAACCATTTCTCTTATGTGAAAACCATTTCTCCTTTCCTTTCTCCCCTCCTCCTGCCCATTTCCTTTTCTTTCCTTTTTCCCTCCTGAAACATATATCGAGTACCCAGTCTGTGCCAGAATTACAAAAAAGAAAATGAAAGGGAGAATACAAAGAAAATAACAAAGGAAAACACAGTATTAACATTATAAATAAATTATTGTGGGAACACAGAATAAGGTGCGATTGGAGGCTTTCGGCAGGTTACAGGAGAATCTCTCTCTACTTGACCTGGATATTGAAAATGTGTCAGAGCTTTCTGGAGAGAAGGGAAGGGAAGGGGGTATATAGCAACATGAAGAGTGTGTGCAAAGACGTGGAGAAGCAAAGGAACACATAAGGCATAACTTAGAAATGCAGCGTGGATGTGGCATCGTGCACAGTGAGAAGCACGTGAAGTAGGTTCAATTGTGAAGGTCTTTGTAGGGGAGTCTGATGTTCTCTCTTGGGCTATAGAGAACCAGTGGGTTTTCCAGCATGGGAAGAAGTGATAACATTTAGGGCTGGAGGCACTGGCAAGCCCTGTTAGTGGTTACACTATAGCTTTTGGAAGCCATGGTTGGAGTCTGGACTAAGACTGGGACTGGTGGACAGTGGCTGAATTCAGTAGACCTTGCTGAGATAGAATTATGAATAAAGAATTACACATGATAGTAAGGTTTGTATTACTTGACGTTGCGGAATAAAGCATTATTTAACATTTATGCATTTTTTTCACATAAGAGAAATATATCCCTTCAATGTATGCATTTTATTTTGCATGTTAACTAGAATTCTTTGAAAGCCGTAGTTATTAAACTTAGCTGTTAAACTCAAAAAAATCTCAAGCAGAGGAAACTGAAGATGATTTAGGCGTTTCTGGATCTAGAGGCTTAGTTTGCAGCATCCAGTTTTTGTATGCTTAAGAACCTAAGATAGAACTCCGTGACCACTTCTGTTTCATAAGTGATATTGGTATGACCGCTTCTAATTATGCCCCAGAAAACCATGTGAGCACATGTCTTTAACAGTAAATGTTATGTCAGAGACTGGGGCCTAGGACAATTGTGTGAAATTCATGGCCTTTTTTATTGGGTCTTTGTGACAGGATTTTGAGTGCTCATTGGACTTTTTACTTACTTCAGAGTTTGAAGCACGAATGGTCCCAGTATTTGTATTTCTGCCCTTGAATAATTCAGGTGTACTCTGTCATAGTAAACATTTAGAGCTTTCTTATACGCTGTTTCTTCACATGTACATTCAAGGTAACTTTCGTTACATATAAGCTGTATACATCTATATTCATTGAATTGGTGAATGTCCTTAGGGTGAGCAGAGTTCAAAGCCAGGTATTTCTCTAGCAGCAGCGCGTGCTATTGAAGGGCTTGTTCCAGCTGTGACTGCTGGTCGCCAGCTCAACAAACGCTACCTTGAGGCTAATTTAGCAATTGTACAGCGTTTTTGCTTTCTCATCTGCTTTGACATTGTTGGTCTATTGACTTCCTTTAGCAAACATAAAACTGGACATTCATTTAAAATCGTAGATGACTCAGGAAACAGTATGCCTAAATGCACAGAGTTAAAATAAGGGCATAAAACACATGCAAAAGAGAGAATTAAGTCATTTAAGCCAGGTGAGGAAAGTAGCTTTCAGATAATGTTTAAGAAAATTACGTTTAATGTTTACTTTATGTGCAGTTTCTAATAGAGCTGATAACTAATAATAGCTTATGAATTAAAGTTAGGCCTTTTTCATGAAATTTCATAAATTTAAATAACTTACATTTTCAGAATTGTCATTCGTACATCTTTCCCCTTTTTCAGGTAACAGGCCCTGGTTATGTGCTGAGATAGAGTGAAGCTTTGCGACCCAGATGACAGAAACTCTAATTTAAATTAAGAAAAAATGTATATACATTGTAGTTGTATCACTTAATATTCCTGTTGCAGAATACATTTGAATTATCTCAAAGTGTTTATCTCAGAATTTTCTTTAGATTACCATTATTTTACTTTTAAAACTTTAAAATTTGAAAACTACAAATTTCCTTAAAATGATTGCAACTAGGAAGACATTTTAGAAACATTGCCTTTAAGAATATAGGGATTTTATTAGGTGATATTTGCCAATGTAAAATCATTTCTAATTAAGTAAAAATATAAATTCTTTTGGTGTTTCTTCTATGAAACTACCATTTAAAATATTTTAAAATTTCAAGTTCTGTGCAGGGTTTGCATAGTTAGTTGAAGACAGGACTAATAACTTTCAAATGGGACAACGTGAAGTTTGCCTTTTATAATTAATGTGTTTTAATTTAAAAAGTTCTTTCTTTGTGATATTCAAGTTTCTTTAAAAAGAGCTCTATGATGTATATACATTAAAAGAACTAAGTATGCAGGGCTGAGAGTTGGCTTTGTGACTTAGGGCCAAATCATGCAGAGTCTTAATATTGTGCTTATGTGTTCTGCAGTTTGAAGTTTTATGACCTGAAGAAGAGTCATGTGAACTGCTCTATTTTTTGCTACATAACCCTAGTGACAGTGTTCATTCTTGCTTTCTTCTGGGCCTTTTGCTCGTTTATCTGGGAGAAAATAGTTACCTGGCCTTGACACTCTAGGCTAACATGGCTTCACATTTAGAGAACCTTTTTGAAATGACAGACGAGAGAATGGAAGACATACTTGTATTCTAACCATGTGCCTTTGCTGATGACAAAATAAAGGTACTCAGGTGGGAAAGTCTAATGTTTTAGAATTTTTTTCCATATGTTAATCTGGGTGTATGGACTTCAGATGTCATAGCAAAATATAGTTAGACACTGGGTGCCAGGCTAAGATGCCCTTAGGGAAACAAGTCGGCGTCAAGGACTCTTGTGCAAGAGTGGGAACAGTAATTCTTTGGAACGCTACAGCAAGCTTTCAGTCTCGGGGGAAAAAGTTCCATGAACAATTCACTAGTATAAGGAGAGTGTTGTAGAACTGCTTTCACTCGTTTGAAAACTAACTTTTCCAGCACGTTTGAAGCCATTTACCTACAGATAATTGATATGCGCCCTTAAGATCATCATTGATCTGTTTATGAAAGCCGGTCTTTAAGGGCTTCTACTTTTCAACATTGTTATAGCTCAAATATTTATAACAGAAGTGTTTTTCTTTAAAACCATTCTGTAATTCATCCTATTTAATTAAAAGTGTTTTTTTCTATCAATTAGCCTGATTACTGATGTTTGGGCAACTTTGGTGAGAATTTAATGCATTTATCATCATTCACACACGGCTTTTTACCCTGAACATTAAGCGTGACTGTGACTCATGCTGTGTTCTTATGCTTTCTTCTAATAAGGAAGAAAATATATTTTTGGTTCAGGAAGAAAGTGTTTTTGCTTGAATTGATTTATCTAGGAAAGAAAAACAAATCTCTCCACTTGTAATAAACATTTGTATGCATGGATTTTTAAAATTTAAGGGAAACATTTTTACTCTTTAATATTCTTTAATATTCTTTTAACAGATAGGTTTGTGGTTATTCTGGAGAATATACAAAAATAAGTTCAAATTATATCTTGTCTGAAAATAAAGGCATAAAAATTAAAAGAACATGATTTAGAAGAAATTTCACAGACATAGAGCTATAGATAGCTTTGAAAGTTATTGGCCGATATTAAGGTATGAGTTTTCTTTCTACATAATAAAACATCGTCTTTTAAAATTGCCAATTTCCAAACCTGTTGCTTTATAAAAGGTGTCGTAAAGGTGCCTGAGATAATGAGCTCAGGCCCCTTTGTGTTTGGGAGGGATTTGACCACATTTGGCTGGGTCTGAGTGAGAGGCATGATCTGCATCAGAATTGAGTCTGGTGTTATTTGGCTTCGTTTCTTAGGATATTTCAAAAGCTCTTTACTTTTGGCTCTTTCCTGTCCTGATTCTGGTGATGGGGCTCCCTGTCTCGCATTCTGAGGAATGGCCCTATAATATGTAGAAACAACCTCTTCAAAGACCAGTAACACCCTGTAAATCTTTAGAGATGGGGTTGAGCATGCAGACCTAGTGTACAAAGCAATAGAAACTATCTATGTGTGTGGGGACCTGTCTGGACTGTCCACCTACTTTATTGCCTCAGTCTTAATGCTTTACTGCTCATGATATAGATCATTGACCTTGGGAACTCAGAGCCCTTGACTTAAGTCCTTCAGAGATCCTGGCATAACACATTTTTCTGTTGAAAAGTTTGAACAACACTTGAAGCAAACACATACTAATTTGAACTTCACCAGCATCTTTGATAAAGATATTAGCTCAGCAATTACCAGTGTAAATATAATTGAAAAAGTACATAAATTAAGATATATTATTAGAAATCTTCTGTATTTATTCAAATATAAGCACGTACACAGGACCACAGCATGCCAAGACTTTCTTACTTTAGCTTGAATATTTGCATGGGATCTGGAGTTATAAGACTTTGTTTCTTTGAAAACTGGTTTATTGTTCTAGCTTTTTCTAAATTAGATGGATCTCATTTTATTTATGACTCTTAAAAGAAAGTATATTTAGTGTTGACTTTTCTTTGAAAATTTTGTAGATGGACATAGGACATAGTGAATAATTGGCCTTCAGACAGTACCAAGACTGTCTCTACTACGACATCATTTTAAAATGAGGCTAAAACAGAGGCTTCATGTGGCTGTGTGTTTTAAACAGCAAGCACTTTGGGACTGTTAGTAGTCTAGTCTCAGTGGATTCTTAACAGAATGTCGGCTGTTCCATTATCTTGTACAAATATTTGGCACTGGAATTCTCTTATTTACTAACTATAAGTAATATAATATTTTTAAACCTCCAATCACTGGGAAAGGAAAAATAAACACCTGACATAGACATACTTAGCCCTGAAAGTTTGCAGAGTTTAGTATTTGACAGGGGAGAGGCTGGAGTTTATCATTTATCATTTAGTGAATGCAGGCCTTTAATCAAACTTTTTGTTTATTAAAAGTGTTGGTTATGTAGCATGTAGACAGGAGTCAAAAGGCCTTGTGTTTTTAAAATACTAAAATGTCCAGTGAAGTATGTTATATTTTGAAATAGTTTTTATTTGGGGAAAGTGAATCTCAGGTTGTATTAATTTTCCAAGATAAGCAAATATGACTTTTGTGGTTTCAAAATATGTTGAATGTTATTTATGAAAAAAACAATCTGAGTTTTTAGTTATAAATTAAGAGTAGCAGGTTAAAACAACTTCTTTAGTGTTTATAATTTTTATTTTTCTCTCAGTGAAATATATTCTTACTGAGGAAGTATCCTTAGGTAATTGCTTGCTTACACAAAGAAACTTATGTAAAAGTGTTCAAGGAAGACATTACAATTTTCTTTTAATATAAACATTCTTTTCCAGTTGGAATTTATATAGAAAAACAGTTTGGAAAATAAGTGCTTTGTCTATTTCTGGTAGGTTGGATACAGAATTTTTGTTTCCCTTAAATAGTATATGTCTCACTGTACTCTATAAAGCTGGAGAGAATGAGGATAAGTTTTATATTAATAGAATATATTTTCTATGGGAAAGGTCTTAGTAATCAAAACTGTCTTTTCCTATATTTCTCAACTATTTACTAAGTTTAATATTCTCAGTACATATAAGCACTTATTAAATTAATTGGCTTTGTAAGGACAGATTACTTTATTTGTTTTCATTAGATTGATACAAATTAGAAATGAAAATTTCAAATGAATCTATTTTCCCAAAAGTGAAAATTATCTGAGATATTTTATATAAAAGCAGTGATTATTATTTTCTTAAAAATGTCATTAATATCAATTATTAACAGTAAAGAGGTAAAGATATAAAAATAAAATAAGTCACTTTTACTCATCAGTGCTTTTATGAACTGTTTAATGAACTGTTAAGCACTCATTGGCTACATGGCACCATACTTTATTATACAAGTTGTAAAATGTGAATTGGAACAAAAATTAATTTTATAATCAATCTTAAAAGAAGCCGATCTGACTGACTTAATTTAAGTTCAAAACAAAGACAAAATGAAATTCTCGATGTAATTTGTCAAGGATTTGACATAGCAATTAAAGTGGCATTTGTACCTTTAACTAGCTATATTAGGTGGAAGGAAAAAGGAAATAATTTTTTTGGCCATCCTTAAACTTTTGATATTATTGGTATATTTTCTTCTACTGGAAATGTCAAAGAACATAGGAATTTTAGGTCATTCCTCCTTAGTTCAAAGACCCGAAAGATTTTGTATATACCTGTGTGAACATGTACTTATGTGCATAATGCCCAGAAGTCAGGGGTCTGTAGGTGATGGATTGTGAGATATTGCTAACAGCACCACCAGCATCCCTAATATGACATATACTATGTGCTAGAAGGACACCATTATGCGTAATTTATGTGTATTGACTTATTAAATTCTCCCAACGGTAGTATAAGGTTGGCACTACTGTTATCCCCATTTTACAGATGAGACGCAGAAAAGGTAAGTGGCTTGTCCAACTGTTTAGTAGTATATCTGGAATCCGAATCTCGGATGCGTGGCTCCAGAATTTGTGCTCTGAAAAACTTAGTGTTCCATTGCCTTTCAGTCATGGATGAATGTGTTTAGCTCCATTTTCTCTTTTTTAAAAACAGAAATTATGATTTTTTTGTAATATTTTTTGAGGAGTAAATTATATAATATATGTAAATCTCTGGCACAATAAATTATTTGTGCATTCACACCTGTGTGTGTATTCACACATTTGCATATGCACATATGTACATATAAATACATATAAGTACATATTTTTATATACTTTTACAGATGTTTAATTTTATATAGTTATACTACTTGCTTATATATACATACATATATGTCTTTCTTCTACAAATAAACTAAATCCAGGCCTCTCTCATGGAATGAAATTGCCCATAACATAAAATTCTTAGCTTTGTGAACTATCTTGAAAAATAATCTATCTCACACTGATTCGAGCTAACTGTATGTGTGGTTTTCATGAGTAGTAGTACTTCAGGAGAAGTATTTCTATACTTCTCCAAATTTCTATACAGGGTCTAGTGAAAGAGACCTCTGGGTGGGGGTTCTAAATTACATTTAAACATACACTTATTAAATTTTGTTACAGCGCTCCTATTTTGAGCAACTTAAGGAACATTTAGCAAAAGGATGATGCTATCTGAGCGTAGAGTTTCCATTTGCCACACCCACCTTTAGTGCCACTCACCATGAAGTATAATTGGGCTGCTTACAATTTTCAGCCATATTGCATAACTTTTTCTATAAATTATGTGTATGAAGCACTCTGATAAAAGTAAAAACAAAATTAAAGCCTTCACCCAAAGAGAAGATTGGTTGCTGAAGGATTTTATATAGATTTTATATAGAAAGAGTTACACAACATGCCTTCATTGGGTTAGAAATCATTTTTTTTTTCTTCAGAAATTTGAAGTATTTCTTCCAATGTCCTCTGGCTGCCAAAATTTCATTGAGAAATCCAGTGCTATTTGGGTTTGATTTGAGTTTTGAGTTTTGTGAAAAAGATATGCAAATTTGGACTTCAATTCTGTTTTCAGTACTGTACTTTATACTCTGCTGTATCTACTGTCCCCATCCTGGGACTCTGTTTTACTGTTGCCACAGAATAACGACCCCCCAACTTCTGTATTGGTTGGGGTGGGTATTCACCCAGCTACATAGTCTGGGGAAGGGACCTGAGAGTCTACCTTCTTCCTAAACAGGTTTTCAAGAAGTCATTCTCTTTTTAGATCTACCTTCATCCACTTCCAGGAATATCTGTGGCTGCCAATATGTGAGCATTTGGGGGACTCTGTAGTGTGAATCAGGTTGTTTCCAACTCTCCCCACTACTGGTTGAACGTTCAGCTTTTGAAGGACTGCTGGAGAATTTGCTACTCTTTTGTCTTCTTTTTACCTTCCAAAATATACTTGATGTTTTTTCTTTTACTTTCTCTCTCTTTCTCTCTCTCTCTCTTTTTTTTCCTCTCTGGGTTATACCTTTTAAAATATCCTTTTATTGTTGCTTTAGTGAAATTTCAAGAGGGAAAGCGATGCGGGCTTATGTTTAATCTGCTTTATTTAGGGAGAATCCTGGAGGTTGAAAGTGTGAGGGAACCAGCTCATTTTTATTAATAAATGTTTCTTGAATAAAGGACCTCCTTGAGATTTTACTATTTTGTATGCACGTACAATGATATAAAACATTTAATAGGGGGAATAAATTCCCTTTTTTTTTCTGTTGGGGGACACATTTACCTATAAGTCACCAGTGGCTTAAATAGCAATGTGGGATTTCATGTTTCTCCCTTCCTCCTCAAATACTTCCAGTGGATGCAGGGACCGGTAACCTATGACGTTCCTGCCATTCTGTGGTCAACCTTAGTTTAAAATAACAGACAAACCGATTTCAGTATTTTTAAAAAAGAAGTTCTCCACCCTCAACACCCTTCCTGCTTTAGTTTCCTAATAAAAATGTTTGAAAAATACCAGCTCTATTTGCATGGGACAGGGATTTTACTTGTGGAATTAGGTATTCGTTAGTGGGAGTGACACCGATCATCTTAGAAGGAGATGAATAGCTTTGTTCACCGTCATCCTCCAATCATAGTTATATTTGTTCAAGGAATATTCATTGAGTACGTACTCTATGTCAGGCATGTTAAGTATTCAAAACACAATGATACCTCTTGTCCTCATGGAGTTTATATTCTAACAGTTACTCTTAACAATGGGCACCATTTATGCTTACCATGAGACAACACTTTATCTGATCAACTTCTTAGCACAACAGTGCAAGGTGCTGCTAACATTCTCATAAGTGGGGAAATGAGGCTTAGTGGTTTGCTCAAGGTTATCCAGTCGGTATGTAACAGAACCAGAATCTGAAGCCAGATCTGTTTCAGAGCCCATGTCCTTCCATTTGTATAGTTAAAAAAAAAAAATCAACAAAGCAATTTTATATAGTGTTTTATCTAATCTTCTGTTGTCTAACCCAATGGAGGCACTCATTTTTTAACTAAAGGTAATTATTTTCAGTTTGAGAGATTTGGTGAAAGACATCACTAACTAATTGAATCATTCTGGGGATGTGTCCTATTATCAATTTGTCTTATTTGATGAATTTTTCTTCATGAACATGTGTTTAGGGATAAAACTTATTTGTAGAACACAAATTTTAGTTTAATCACAATAGAGGAACTTAGCTATTTTAAGGAATTCCGTATTGAATACTTTTTAAAGCAAATGAAATGGTTTGTAATGCAAATAATTGCGTACTAATTCTCTTGTATAAACACACTTTCCCAGTCTCCATTTGTTTCAAATGTTTAGTTGATAGTAACTCAGGAAAGGTGAGGAGAGTTCTGTTCTTTTCTTTAGCTATGTAAATCGCCTTAAATGTTCAAAGGCACATTAAATTACCACAGTGTAATCCAAAAAAAAAAAAAAAAAAAAAAAAGGACACAGAAAAACATAGAAGTGATATTTAAAATAGAAATGTGTCAACAGAAGTCAAGGGGTGTCAAATGATAACAAGGAACTCAGGGTTCAGAGAAACTCAAGGAAATCTGAAATTGTTTTTTTCAGTTGGTAAGCTGATCATTATTTTCGCCGATGTTTGCTGAATACCTGCTGTGTGACAGGTACCACTTAGGCACTGGGAATGAAATAATGTTTACGAACAAGATCCCTGCCAGTCTGAACGGATGGTCTGGCAGTTAAGTGAGCTCTGTGACTAGTGGGTAAGGCAGCCAACTGGTTTAAAAGCCGAAGCTTCTGAAGATTGATGTACAGCAGATAGGGAAACTCTACTACATGGAGGGAAGGAGAAAAGGGATGAAATACTGGAAAACAATGAGTAAGAAACTGCGGCGTACTGCAGGAAATGAAGGCTGTGTCTAGGAGGAGAAGACAAGCCAAAATTGGGTTGTATTTCACAAACTGGTTCAGAATGGCATTTGTATAATGCTTTACAAATTAAAATTTTTTTGAACTTCTTTCCCATGTATGTATCAAATCAACCTTGATGATAACATTGAAGAAGACTTTATTTTTATCCTCATTATACTGATGGGCAAACTGATTCCAGGGCGTTTAGTGATTTTACCAAAAGATCACAAGAGTATATCTCAGAGCTGGTTTTAAACTTTAATCATATGACTCCAAATTTAGAGCTCTTCCCACCATTCCAGTAGGACAGCTCTCAAGGAGAAGAGAGAGTAGTTCTGCAAACTAGATTGGGACAGAGCATCTCATCAAACCACTTGCATTAGGAAAGTAAGAAGCATGAGAGACACATGCCAACACCATTACAGGAGAGATATATACATGTTCCCAATACCGTTGAGGACAACAGATGGTTCTGTAGTGAAATGTGATATATGTGTACACTTCCAGCCATAACAAAGCTCAGTGGGAGCTGTTGCTTAATTCTTTGCCAGTTTTGTTCTGTTGAAACTGGGGATTAACACCATGTTTTATAGATGCCTCACTCAGAGCCAGCCCTTAAGCTAAACAGTGGCAGAGTGATTTTTTGTGCAATAATCAATATGAGGATAACTTTATCTAGGATTCAGAGCTTACTGAAAAAGAAAATGTAGGTGTAAAAGCAGTTGATCTATGTACATTATATTAAGAATGGATTTGGCATTTAAAATTTTCCTTGGAATTAAAAGAGTAGATGTTTGAGGACAATGCTATGACAACGAAGCAGAGGCCGCTGACCAGGAAGCTGCAGCATTATTTGTAAAATAAATAAATAATAAATAAATAAGTAAATAAATATATGTATTATATATATAATGTGTATGTATGTATGTATATATATGCATACACACATATACATATATAGTTTTGTGTGTGTGTATACACACACACATATATATATTTATTTGAATTAAATTTTACATTTAATTTGTTCCAAGAGAATTTTATAATGCCTATGAAACTCGTACTTTCAATCTCAAGGTGAAAGAAATCTGCGCCCCTGAGTGTAAGTGGAATAAAGACAGGGGAATTATTTTATAAGAGAGCCTGCATCAAATGAGAACTCTGGAAATCATAAAGATAGAATCATTTTAGAGTTTTCCCGGAGGTAAAAGATTATTCAACTCATATAGACCTTACGTCCTCACTCCCATGATTGATAATCTCAGTTTTGAGTTTGTAGGGAGGTTGCATTAGATATATATGCTTTACATATACAATCCACGTTATAGTTTTACTAGCCCATTGTAAAGCTCACTTTAAAAAGTCAAAGTTCGTTAATAATGGCTACTTTTTAATGGATGTCATGCCCATAGTTATTGCACTGTTGTTTGGATCCATAAACCTGAGTTATTCAGATGTTGCTTGTATTACATACCTCTGGGCACTGATCCTAGGCCCTGTGCTGGGGGCCTTCCAGCTGGTGCAGCATAGACATTGTAAGCTGGTCAGTGACTCCAGGAGGCAGGAGACAGATAACTCAAATGGGAAATAAAGCATATAAAGTTAATCCAGAAATCAGCATGGTAATCCCCAAGGCAAAATCCAGGTATATCCTATTCTCTATCAACAGCATACGTAATTCTGGACCATGTCCACTTTTTATCTTTAGAGTTTTCTTGCCTTTTCAGGGCTGCTTTGGTTTTCAGTGTAGCTAGACATCAATTTTGAAAAGAATCTAGGTTAGGGAACCAAGAAAGCAAAAGTGGAGTAGTCCCACTTATCTGTGGGAGGTACGTTCCAAGCCCATAAGTGGATGCTTGAAACCACAGATAATACTGAACCCTGTATATACTATGTTTTTTTTTATACATACATACCCATGATAAAGTTTAACTTATAGATCAGGCATAGTAAGAGATTAACAGCAACAACTAATAAAATAGAGCAATTAAATCGAGAACTATTACCTTTTCACTAAAGGGAGTGCTTTACAGCTTCTCTTTGGCATGGCTGAATTGCCAACATCAATAGTCTTACACTTTGGGGCTATTTTTAAGTAAAATAAAGGTTAGTTGAACACAAGCACTGTGATACCACAAGAGTCCATCTGATAAGCAGCTACTCAGTGACTAACGGGCAGGGAGCGTTTGCAGCCTGAACGTACTGGACACAGGGATGATTCATGTTCGGCTGAGAGGGAGTGCGACAGCTCAAGATTTCATCACGCTACTCAGCATGGAACATGCTTTAAACCTATGAATTGTTTACTTCTGGAATTTTCCATTTAATATTTTCAGACAGTTGATTACGGGTAGCTGAAACCGCAGGAAAGGAAACTACAGATAAGGGGAGGCTACTGCATCCTGTAGTGTAATATTTCTCTGGGGTCTCACCCTTTCCCAGGGTTTTCAAAGATAAGAAAATCGATCTAGCATATAGTTGTTGAACATTTTTTCTCTCTAACATAAGGTGCAAATATAGTATTGTTCATGTCTAGAATTCCTACATAAAACTTTAAAGAGAGTATAAAGAAAAACTGACCTGGAGTACTGTGTTCACAAAATTTCTTCTAATCATCATTTGAAGGCTTGTGACTCTTAGATTTGCAGATGGCCCCTTAGCAGAATAAAAGGAAGTATCTTAAGTATAAATTCCTTTTCTCCTTTTCTTTAACCTTTGGCATTTTAATGATAATGTGTCTTGGTGTGGGTCTGTTTGGGTTCCTCTTGTTTGAGACTCTTTGTGCTTCCTGGACTTGTATATCTGTTTCCTTAGCTAGGTTAGGGAAGTTATTTCTTCATATAGGTTCTCAATCCCTTGCTCTCTCCCTGTTCTCCTTCTGGTATCCTTATGATGTGAAACTTTCCTCATTTTTTTTTTTTTGATTCTTTTTTCTTGTTGCTATTCCAGTTGGGTGTTTTCTGCTACCTTGTCTTCCAATTCACTGATTCGATCCTCTGCTTCATTTAGGTTACTCTTGGTTCCTTCTAGTGTATTCTTCATTTCAGTTATCATATTCTTCATTTCTGACGGTTTCTTTTTTTGTAGTTTCCTTTTTGATGCTTAGTATCTCTCTGTTGAAGTCCTCACTGAGCTCATCTGTTTCCCCTCCCAATTCCATTGAGCATCCTTATAACCAGTTTTGAGCTCTCTCTCTCTGGTGGGTTGCTTGCCTCCCTTTTGTTTAGCTTTTTTCTGGAGTTTTCTCCTGTTGTTTCATTTGTGACACGTTTCTTTGTTTTCTCATTTTTCTCATCTCTGCATTGATTTCTATGAAGTAGGACGATATGTTGTATCTTCCAGCCTTGGTCAAGTTGCCTTATGTAGTATGTGTTCTGTGTGGCCTGGTGATGCAGTCTCTCTGATCACCTGTGCCAGGGACTCTGGACTTGCTTTCTGTGTGGGTTGTGTGTGTTCTTTTGCTGTAGCTAATCCTTGATTGCTGCTGGCATGTCAGTGGGGATTGGTCATGCCCATGTAGTATGAACGGCTATGTGGGGGCTGACCCCAAGGAGTGGAATTTGCACCAGCAGGCTCATGTACCTGTTGAGACCACCTTTTGAGTGTGCCGCTTTTGGGGCTAGTCAGGTGGTGCTATGTTGTGATTTGACACCAGTCTTTGGGTGTGTTGTTTCTGAGGCCCTTTGGGAGCAGCTCCGGTGTAGGTCAAGGTCAGCCGCTGCCTTTGATTGTTCGGGGCTACCTGGTAAGAGCTACAAAGCAATCCGTGAATGACTGCTGTCTGTGCTGGATCTTGAGGCAAGTGAGAGAGACCACGCTGGGAGCCAAGATACCCTCAGTACTGGCCTGGGGGGCGTCAGCAAGAGGACCAGGGCACCTCAAGGCCTGAAGCTGTTTGCCATTTACCTGTATGTCTCTGTAGCTGTGAGAGCTGTTGATTGGTAGGAAAATTGCATGGGACAGACACCCAGGGAGTCACCAAGGTAAAGCATGCACATTTCACCTGGCCAGTGCAGTGGAGCGAGCTGATTTTGTCAGGCCAATGCAGATTGCTGCCAGTGCTGAGCCTGCAGGCTCCCACAAAAGTCACAGATGACAACGAGGCCAGACACCATTCTCCTTGTGCCTGCGGACCCCAGCAGTCTGCCCAAGAGACACTGCAGTTTGGGCTGGCACCAGTGGCCTTCCAACAAAAGTCTTCCTTGTAATGTGATACAGCTCATGGGTAGCCCGTGTGAGCTGAGGTATGCTGCCTGCTTCTGAATGCTTGGTCTAGGGAGGTGCAGGGTGGGGCTGGCTGCCTGGTAATGGGCCCACCGAGGGCAATTTGTAGGTTGGGTGGAGTAGGCCAATCTCACCCGGCCAACACAGCTTCAGTATTGACCATGCAGGGGAGGGGTCAACAAAGGGATGATAGCACCCATCTGCAGACTGCCTGGAGGGGTACCGACAAAGGAGCAATGGGCTTTCCCTATAGCCCTCACTCCAGTGCCACACAACTTAGCTACTCCCTATATGTCACTTGCGCCTCCTGTGCTGCTGCTCACCCTCTGCTGGAGCCCAGGGAGAGTGTCTGCAAGCAAGTAAGTCTCTGTGTGGGCCCTTTAAGGCAGACATCTGGGTTTTCAGGTTTCTTCTCTCTCACTCAGACAGCCACACTCCCCACTGAGTTTTATAGTCAGATTTTGTGGGAACTCCTCTTTCTGGGACTGGAACTCTAGGCTGAGGAGCCCCTGTGTGGAGATAGGGCCCTTCCTTCCTCTGCAGTTGTGTTTTCCCTCCTGGTGCTCAACCGTCACAGGTAGGTGCAAGACCAGCCCACTTCTC
This sequence comes from Eonycteris spelaea, assembly GCA_003508835.1. Taxonomy (NCBI): domain Eukaryota; kingdom Metazoa; phylum Chordata; class Mammalia; order Chiroptera; family Pteropodidae; genus Eonycteris; species Eonycteris spelaea. Next base: position 1,061,209 of record PUFA01000254.1, on the reverse strand, counting down.
GTCTCCACCCCTCCTACTGGTCTCGATGTTGCTTTTTCTTTATATCCTCAGAGATATGTGTTTTATGATCAGCAAGACTTCAGGTGATGCTCCAAGTTGTTTGTATTATAATTTGGTTGTAATTTTAATGTGGTTTTGGAAGGAGATGAACCCTGCTTTTACCTAGCCAGACTTCTTGCCCAGAATTCACCAATCTTTCATTTAGTTGCTCCGATCACACCCTTACTTTTATGCAGGCCATTTTTCACAAAACAGCCAGAATTACGTTTTTATAGTGCACATCAGATCATGTCACCTGCTAATGGATTTCAATTACACTTAGAATAAAATGCAAAATCCTTTCTGCAGTCCATAGGATCTGGCTTGTACTTCTCGACATCATCTACTTGTACTCCTTGTACCCTTCCAGTTACCACTGAGTTTTTAACTAACTAACTCACCCTGAAAGGTGGTCTTGCTTTGATCTTTTCTCTTCACAGATTGCTTTTCCACAAATCTTCACCTTCTCCTTGTCATTACTGACTCATCTTAAAAATGACCTTTATAACGAAGCCTTTCCTGATCATCCAAGGAAGTTGCTAGTCTCTTATATTGTATCACTCTGTTTTGTTTTGTTTCTTTCTTTCTTTTTTTTTGTTATGTAACAAATATTCATGGAGCACCTACGTTGTGATAAGGAACACAATGAAGTTCTTACCCTTAATGAAGCTGTCATTCCAGTGAAGGGGAACATTACTACCTGGTTCCCCATCCTGACCCTGCACAATGAACAGAGTGGATGATTCCTCAGAGCAGTGGCACTGTTTTCTTTCTGTTGAAATTAGTGAAGAGAACTTTCAGAGAGCCCATTCTTTCTCAATTTTACTACTTAACTTCTGTGAAGTTAGCTCTGCACCTGGAGAGATGGCAAGTTATAGCATAAAGAACAAGGCCACAATGATCAAGTCCTCCAAAGTTTACTATGCACATTCTTGAGCGAGTCACATTATCTACTTTTTTGCATTAATTTTCTTGTTTGTAAGATGAGGTAGTCCTATCCATCTCACAAGGTTCTTGAATGAATTATGACCATGTGCTACTTTGATTTTAGCCTAACAGCATTACTTTTCTATTTTTCTACAGTACTTTGGAAGTTTACTTGTCATTTTCTGTGTAGAACTGGCTTGTGGTGTTTGGACATATGAGCAGGAAATTATGGTAAGTTCAAAGCATAATATCACAATCTAAAACAATATCCAGTTCAGCCTTATATATCAGATACTTTGGAGTCATTTAGGCATACAATTATTAATTTGAGTGCTTATGATATATGGTAACAATGTGTAGTCCTAGTACTTCTGAAAAGTAACATTTTTTTCTGTGTCTAAAGCATAGTTCCAAACTATAATTTATAATATTTCATTTGATATACTATGATATTTGTCTTTAATTTCACAGATTGCTTAAGCATGGACATAACAGACTAAAAATAACATATGTTCTAAAATAACTTCACCCATTTATGACTGTATAATAGAAAAAATTCACATTCGCAACGAGTTTTGAGAAAGCTTGAAAATCTGAAGAAAGACTAATAAAAGCTGTACACCCATGGGGGGCAAGTGCTCATCTCCCGTTTACAACAAGCTGAACTACCTTCCACTTTAATAAGTGTATTTGAGGACCTGCCGTATGTTTACTCCAGTCTAGAAACATTATCACAGTTTGACACTTGGCTATATGAAAACAGCTCTTCAGCTTTTTAAAAATTTTTTATATATTTTTATTTTATCAATTGAAACCATTAGAACAACTTTCACAGTTATATTGGAATGGATGAGGATAAGTGTTTCCCATCTTAAGATTTTAGCAGTCATGTTTGGTTTACCATTTGCATTTCACCCTTGCTTGCATTGGGCTTTATTACTTATGTAATGTTTGTTCACTTCATTGGTGAAAATTGGTGGGTTTATCACCATGAAGCACCTTTGCATGCCTGTGATTGCTGGCTGTTTTCATGGTGACAGGCCAGATTTGCCCAGTGTGAGTATCTTAGAGTAATTCTGTTTCAGTAAGATGATGCTTTTCAACATGTAGTCCTTGGACTGTCTACAGCAGGAGCTGGAGTGATTCTTAAAAATGTGCATTATAGCACTCTAGGCCAGATCTGCTAAATCAGAACAGAGGAAAAGGCAGAGGAAGAAGGGGCGAAGGACTGGGCATTTGCATTTGTGACAGATTCCCCAGGTGAATCTTCAACTTTTTTAAAATACAAGAGCTCTTAAGAAGAAAGGGAGATTACTTCATATTTGTTTCAGAGAGGTATTTCAGCAGCTGTGTAAGAAAATTGAAGTTGTTTACGGTACTGATGCAGTTATTAAAGATTTTATGGCGAATCTGCTACTGTACTGCAACATTGTTTTGAATACTAAGTGGGAATTGCAGACAAGTGGGTACTCTCCGTGCTCCAATTTATATGTAAACGATGCTCTGGCACTGCCACACATCCAAACCCCTCTGGAAAACCCTCTGAAGCATACACCCCCAAGAGTATGCTTCCAATATGACAACTCTCAGTAAGGAGAGAGAATTTATAATTATGTATTTCCATATTAAAAATTGAAAACTCAGGGCAGGTTCTAACTGATTCAATATAAACCTAAGAATTTTCTTTAAAATTAAATCTATTAAAATGAGAATGTTCTTGCTGTCTTAGAGAATCAAGTTTTTATTCCATACCCTAGAAAGTATATATTTGGGGGAGTGAAAAATTAGTTGTTTCCAGGGACTCAGTTTCTGTGTTTTATTGATAAAGGGATAGTCTCTTTTAATTTCTTTCTGTTTTAAAAAAATAAGTGTATCTCCTTGACATTTAAGCAATAAGTAGTAAATAGTATAATTGATTTTTGATTCCCTCACATCTTTTTGATAGTTAAAAGGTTTTTATTTATTGTTTGTTTTTTTCCTATTTATTTATTTTTAATTGAATAAATGATTTATTTTTTTCTACCATCATCTAAAAGATTTTTAGAAATGAGTTTACTTTCTGTGGATTTTAAAATGGTTTGTATGTCATACTAATATTCGATAAATCTCCTAAGTTAAAACATTTTTGAAATGAATTAATTTAAGATATTTGAATGGAAATGCTTTTATTCTAATATAACTCTAAGAAACTGAGATAAGTGAAAGGAATTTATACTCAAAGTGCTTTCTTCCCTTCTGCTAAGGGGCCATCTGCAAATCTTCTAAGTGTTACAGTGGTACAAGATGGGAGCACACCACCATTTCAGTTGAGGGCGTACATCACTGTTTCGTTTGTGCAAATCTCCACAATAGAGCAAGGACTGTTTAAAAGTAAAATGTGGAAAGTAGTTTGTTAGAAAAAAGTTCTCAAGAATTTTTTTTTTTTATTGCTTTTGCATTAATAGCAGTGTGAGTGAAAAGTGCCGTTAAAGTTTATTAGCTGCCAAATTTTGCAGAATCCAGCCTTTGCATAGAATGGGCTTTGTGCTCTTAGCCGTTCCTTGCAAGGAGCCAATAAATGTGTGTTTTCTTTTATGGCCAGGTCACAGTGCTTTTTTCTTTTTTGCCAGAACCTCAATGATCTTCTCTGTTTCTTGTCATGTTTGGTCTCGGATCGATTGTGGTCACAAGAGGGAAACAACTTGTATTTATTTTGGAAATTAGAAATAAGATGGTTCTGATAACCTCATTAAGAGATTTTACATCAGTCTGTTTCTTTGTTGCTTTTGTTGTTTATTATAATCACCTCCTAATATTCCTTCTCTCAAAAAAAGTGTCAATAATATTGTTTTAGATTATACATTTCTAGAGGATTTATTCACTTTTACTTATTTTATGCTCAAAGGGAAATGAAATAATAATAATTTAAAGTGAGTAGCTTGAACTTGGTTAGTTCCTTGAATACTGTTGAAACGGCATGAACACTAAGTCTACCCAATAAGCCCATTATTTAGAGAACAAAATTGTATACCCAAGTATCGGAGAGTTTTCTTTTGTATTTTGCATTTCCAAGTACAAATAAAAAATATTCACTAAGGAAGAAAAGAAGCATTTCGGTGGTCAAGACTTTTTAAACTGCTCATATTGATATTACTATTTTTTAAAATAAAACTTCCAAATAATCTAGTTCTTGAGTTAGCATTGAGCTTGCTTGTCTAAGCCTGGGCTGTGTTACTCTATACATCAGATGTGGATGTTTGTCCAGCTTCCCAAGAGTCACTTTAATACTGCACATGTGGTGAGGCTAGGATTTGTATGCTCGTTTTCTCCTCTGGCACTGTAGATAAAATATAGAATGATATGCTGACTAGGTTTCTAGCCAGCTGTTGTGGTGTGTACCTGAAGCTCTGTCATGATTAAAGACTCTTTTAAGGGGCATGGACTTGAAAATAGAAACAAAAAATGTTTTAATTTGGGAACTAGTCTTTCTAGAATTATAGCAAATCTCTAAAATCCAGTTTTTGAAAGATGTTTACAAATTTATTCCAGAGTGAGGCTTGACTTGAGCTAAACTCTTTCTCTTCTTAATTCTTCTCTCTTTATTTTAGTACCATCGTCTGCAGTCACTTAAAGAACAACTTTATGAAATCAAATCAAAGGGCTTTTATCTGCAGTAGTCATTCATTATAAGGAGCTCTTCTGGTCTATCTGGAGGATAATAGTTTATTTATTTTGTGATTTTCTTGAGCTTGATGTTGGCATTAAATGCTTTTGCATTATTTGCTTAACATAAAGTACCTCGTCATTTAGTACAAAAATTCACATGTAGAGTTTGTTCAGTAAGTATTTAGTAACTCTAAGTTAACTTGGACCACAAACAAATATGTTTAAAATAGTATTTGTCAATCATAATACATTCCAAATATGTTCGAGTATGCGTATGAGACCACGAGTGATAGAGTTTGTGAATATGTGAACGTATGTGTGCCTTTATGCGTTACAGTTGTTGATATTTTATTTTCTATCTCCAGGTCCAGTTCAGTGGTCAGACATGGTCACTTTGAAAGCCAGAATGACAAATTATGGCTTACCTAGATACCGATGGCTTACTCATGCTTGGAACTTTTTTCAGAGAGAGGTAAATGCTACAATTTATGAGGTAGAGGGTATGGAATAAATGACACACTTTCAAAACAAAGGTTTAAAACTTTGGCTTTGGTCACTTTCTCTGTGCTGAAAAGTTAAGCCTGAGATTCAGTTACCACGGGTGTAATTCTTTCTTGAAAAATACTTTAAGGAATTCCAGGCTTTGCTTTTCTTCCTATGTATACCATTTCCTCTTCATTTCACACATTTCACATATATTTTAGAATTCTTAAAATCCTCTTTACTAAACTACTATGACGTTTCCTTTTATGAGACTTGCTCAATAAATATCCAAGTTCTATTTGAAAAATTGTAATGACTACTTGTTTTTTAAACATCATTTAAATTTTTTTAGTGATTATTCTTATTTGAGAATTAAAAATCAGTGTACTGTTAGAGGCATGACCTTTCTAGACAGGAATACCTTGGTTCAAATCCTGGTTCTACTGCTTACTTTCCATGAACTTCCAAAATTTAACTTTCTTAAGCCTCAGTCTCCTCACCTGTAAAATAGGGATATAAAATACTTATCTCCTTTAGTTCTTGAGAAGATTAAATGAGATAAGTTTGATCTTATTTAGCTTATCGTTATTAAAAATAACATTAGAACGATAAAATATTAGAAAGAATAGATAGTTTTAGCATTTTTACCTAACTTCCATATATCACTGCATCCAATCATCTTCTCAAATGGAGACTATATTTAGATGTTTAAAATCTGGTAACTTGAGGTTAATCATTGATCTTGCTTCAAACTAAGCTTTTCTCCCAAGCAGTTTTCTTGTGATTGGAGTGACATTTTCAGATGATCAAGCATATCCGTTTCCTTGAATTTTATTTATAGCTGGGCCACAAAGCATTTGAGAATCAGTGTCTTACACGATGGATATTTAGCTGTCTGCTATATTACTCTGTATTAGATCCTGGCAGAGGTTCAAATCCAGATTAATCTCCAAATCTGGCCCTTTGTGTTAGAGTTGTTGAGATGGTAAAAATTATCATTGTAACACAGATTTCCTGTTTATTTAAATGCTTCCGACTTTGTTTGTTTACTGTTCATTTGTACTAAAAACAACATGCAGGGAAAATAAGTAAGGCTTTAGGAAGTTTACAGAAAGATGTATTCAGCTACTGCTCTGGGTAGAAGCTACCCAGAGCTTTTTATTTTCTGGGATTTGTGATGTAGACCATGACAATCCAGGTTTAAAAAAAAACAACGAAAACAAAAACGAGTTTTCTCTAATGGTAGGAAGAGGAACTCCACCTAGATAGACAATGTACAAACCCTGCAACTGGTAGCACACATATTTTTAGATTTGTTGCATAAGTGCCCTCCTCTGTATCATAGGCTGGTTTCACCCAGAGGAGGTGGTACAGACCTCAGGGCATCCTGAAAGAGTTTTTAAAAGCCCCTTGTATTGGTTTGCTAGGGCTGCGGCCCTATCTAAGTACCACAAACTAGATGGCTTAAACAACAGAAATTTATTTTCTCACAGTTCTGAGTCTAGAAATCTAAGGTCAAGGCTTGCAGGGTTGGTTTCTTTGGAGGCTTCTCTCTTGGGCTTATAGATGGCCATCTTCTTCCTGTGTCTTCGTCTTGACTTCCCTTCATATGTGTTTGTGTTTAAATGTCCTCTTCTTATAAGGACATCAGTCATATGGGTTTAGGGTCCACTGTAATGACCTTAATTGAATTACCTCTGTAAAGACCCTGTCTTCAAATATGGTCGCATTTTGGAATGAGAACATCAACATGAATTTTGGGTGGTATACGATTCAGCTATTACACTTACAAAATAAGTGGTATAGCTAAGAGTGAGCTTGTCAGGCCCCAGATTTCCTGACTCCTCATTCAGTGCCATTGTGCACATCTGTCAACTTAGCAGACTCTCACTTAAGCCCTGGTTTATTTAACTGTCTCTTAAAAAATGTATTTCTTTATTTTAACATAGTGGTGTGGAGCATAGGCTTTGGAGTAGATAGGCTCTGCCACACACTGATCTGTGATCTTGGCAAGTTACTTGACCTGTGAGAGCCTCAGTTTCTTTATGTGTAAAGTGGTGGTGGCATGTTCTGAGTCTGACACAATGTTAGCAATGTTAGCAAGACACATGTTCTGAGTCTGACATAATCAACAATGTGATTTTAAAGGAGGCAGGAAAACTACAAGGAGATGTAGATCAGTCACGTGTGGCCCAGTAATGGGTTTGCTTAAGGGAATTTTCAGGAAAAGTTTCAATTCGATATCTTCTGTTGACGAAGGAAAACAACTTTGTAAAAAGCAAAAAATATCTCGGTGATTTATTAAAAAAAAAAAAAGTGTTTGGCACTGAATGTGATATAGTTAAGTCATTTGGAAAAGCCGTTTCTGGGGAGCACCTCATTTCCTGACAGGGTCAGATAAATGGACTGTTCTGTGGTGGATGGGGTTAGAGATCCAAGAGCTGTTCTGTCACCAACATGGAAACACACATGTCCTTTGGAAATGAGAAAAGTAGGTTTTCTCTGAGAATTTTAAAAGACTGACTTGGAAATGTAGTGGTTTGTGGTGTTTAGAAAGTAAAATCTTTTACTACCTATGTTTTTTATGTATACCAAAGGACTTGCATAAAATATGTGATATCATATTATGTTCGAGTTAATTTGTGATGTTTGTGGTATATTCATGGCTTTTAGAACAAGTTTATAAAAGGAAAATACCAAAACATTTTTAAAGTTTCTGGGAAATTTTTTGTACTATTCAGTGTCCAGTAATTCATCATTTATAATATTCTTAAGGCGATTTTTTTTCTTTTTTAAAATTAAATACTTTACACAAATGAAAAATTTTAAATTATTTTTAGCATTTTCTGCAATAAATTTTATATGAGAAGTTTAGAAGTCTTTAAGGATGATTTTGGTTGAATTTTGAAATGGTGGAACTTGATGTTTTATGAAAGTGTCAATCCGGCATGGATTGATGTACTTGGGCGACATAATTTGCAGAGCCAGTCACTCTTGGCAGAGTCTTCTCAGTGACTGCCCTTCATCCTTGTTTTTCACTACGCGGAAGAGTCACCCACCTCTACACAAGGGCAGAAAATTAGCATAGTTAATTATTCTGAACCTAATCTACATATGTCCCTAAACAGTGTATCTAACCTTGATGAGAGGAAGGTTTTGCTAATTCTTGGTGAATGAGACAAAAAGAAGACAAAACTATTTTTCTTAAATCTAACTTTATTCAACTAAAGGAACGTCATTTCTTCTGAGATTAAGGTGAGAGTGTGATAATTTATTTCAAGAATCTCATTTGGTTGACTAAAATTTTGTTGGCCAAACCTGTGTTTACATCTCAAGAATTTTGGAAATGTTACTTGTCAATGAATTCAACTCCGGTAATCTTTGGTCAACAAATCTTTCTATGGAGATTACAGAAAGTTTTAATATGATTTTTAAATTTCATTCAGCAATTAAACTGGTAACTAGGTGTATGCATATGGATTAACTACCCTTTAGTGCCTAGAGGCTTACTGATAACTATGAGATCTCAGCTATTTGTTTTGTTAGTTATATATATTAACTCTTGCTACATGATCACTTGTAGAGGATCTTACAGTTAGGGAATGAGACTCAGTCATGAGTGGTCTGTTTTCATGTGTTATGGGCATTATTGTTCAGAATTGTTCCATTATGGGTGCTGTTACTACATTTCTGTCATCAGCATGGAATGTACACATATCATTAGGCGATGACAGAAGTGAGTTTATCTCTAGGCACAAAAATTTTAGAAATCCGATGTTTATTCTCCAAAAGTTAAGAAAATGTTTTTGTAGTTTCTGAGACTGACTAGTCATTTTTTTTTGCAGTTCAAGTGCTGTGGAGTAGTTTACTTCACGACTGGTTGGAGATGACGGAGATGGACTGGCCACCAGATTCCTGTTGTGTTAGGGAATTCCCGGGATGTTCCCAACAGGCCCACCAGGAGGATCTGAGTGACCTTTATCAAGAGGTGAGGCCATGTGTAGTTAACTTATTACAGATAAAAGTTTTATTATAATGACATAAGTAAAGAATCAACAGCATGCCAAGTGAAAATTCCTCTTCTGTCTAAATATAAATGCCCTTAATTTTTTCTCTGATATGTGGAGAAACAGGATAAAGCTAAAAGTCAATATAAAAATCTGAACACTAATTACTTTTTAACAAAGAAAATGGGGAAAAACTAGATTTTAGAATTAATTAAATTTTTAACTGTGTTTTCAAGAATCCAGTTCTGTTGCCCCCTCCTAGGAGACCTTTGAAATCAGTATATGCAGAGCGTGTAGCTAACTCTGGATGTTAGGGAAGACACAGTGTGGAGTTCCTGTGAAGAATATGTATTTTAGAGCCTTCACATAAATTGAAATAGATGTAAAGAAAAAATCCCAGAGAAAATACTGGCCTATATACTCTTTAGTTCCCCCTGCTGGTTAATGATTAGTGATGTTGGTTTTAGTTCACAGATTTAATGAAGTTAAAAGCTCACTGGGAGAGAAAGAGCAATCAAGGGGATTGTCTAGCCAATGTACTGTATACTGGAAACTAATAATAAACAGGTTTAAAAAAGCTCACGAATTAAAATCAATTGTCATGTGCCCAAGAAACTTGCATTTTTGTGTTTTCTGGGATATTTATCAGAATCGTCAGTTGTTTCTTTGTTAGCAGTTTTCCCATTCCTTCATTGTTAGTGGTCATTTTCAAATTTTGTTAGCAGCGGAATCCTATTTTCAAATTAAAATCTGGAACGGGTACACCATTACGTATAGTAGCCATTGGTTAATGTGACTACTTAAATTAAAATAAAAAAATTAAATTTTAATTTCTTCAGTCACATTAGCCACATTTCAGATGCTCGACACCCTCTCAGGACTGGCTACTTCTGTAGTGGATAATGCAAATATAAGACATTTCCATTATTACAGAAAGTTTTATTATAGTCTTGATTTAGAATGGAAGCTCAAAATATAAATCAGATGGAAGGTAAGCTGCTCAGGCTGAGAGGCTGGAATTATTTCTAAGATACATCTCCAGTCAAGAACCTGGGTACCACAAAGTACTGTTGAAAACTTCTGGATTAACATTCATAATATAACACACACACGCACACACACGCACTCACCCACACACAGTATAGCTTTGAAGAATGAAACTTTAAAATAAAACACATAGAATTATGAAACATAAATTTTTACATATTTCAAGATGGTTACCTTAGGAGGTTACACATTTTCCTCTAGATATATTGTTATTATTCAAAATATCTTTTAGGCAGTCTGCCAAAGTCAATTGTAGAGATGTACAAGAATCAGCTTCATTAATTTATAGTGTAAATTAACTAATTTGAAAAAGACGATGGATTACTTACACAAATGATCCAGAATATTCATGTCTTACATATGAATAACTTTTGACTTAAAAAATTAACCTCAGAGAACCAGACTTTGACACATTTAGGATATCCAAAATAAAGCACTTTGGACTCTGAAGGCATGCACAAGAAAGAATGCAAAGTTGTTTTGTTTTGTTTCGTAAGAGATTCAAAATTGTATCATTTCCTACGACTGCTGTAACAAAGTACCACAAAGCAAGTGGCTCAAAAACAGGCATTTATTGCCTCACAGTTCTGAAGGCTATAATCTGAGATCAAGATGTCAGCAAAGTTGGTTCTTTCTGAGGGATAGGAGGAAGAACCTGTTTTATGCCTCTCCTTCAGCTTGTGGTGGTTCGCTGGCAATCACTGGCCCTCCTTGGCTTGTAGAAGCATCACTCCTATCTATGCCTTCATCTTCCCATAGCTTTCTTCTTGTATGGATCTGTCTCCAAATTCCCCACCCCCTCTTTTTTTCCTTATAAGGACACTAGTCACATTGGATCAGGGACCTACTCTTCTCCAGTGTACTCGTCTGAACTTATTACAGCTGCAACAACTCTCTAAATGAGATCTGATTCTGGGGTACTGGAATTAGGACCACAACACATGCATTTGGAGGGGACACAATTCAACTCATAAAAACTGAGTAACTCAGGTTATTTATTTTCAAAGATAATCAAAATACTTTTAGTCAAATATTGTGTTTGGATATTATCATTTAAAACATCCTCTGTTTAGTAACTTTGGGCTTTGAAGGAAAAGAATATACAAGATATTGTATCCTAAACAAGCATTGTTGGGTCAGTGTCTCTGAGTTCCTCAGTGATTGTGCTATATCTTGTTTTCTGGATGAAAGCTGAGTGTTGGCTGGCATCTGTAGTAGAGATGGCCAGCTAACAAGTGCAACAGTTAAAGTCCTATTCATCCTATAAAACAGAAACAGTGCTTAATATTTCTAAGATAATATTAAATGCAGCCATAATTGTGGATATTGACATAAAACTCACCACTAGGTTTAGAAAAAGCAGATGATTACAGTATAGATACAAATATAAACATGTGAGTTGAAACCTGTCAACTTTTCTGGTGTGAACTTAATCCATTTCTTAGGTTTTAGGGGTGGCAAGTCAATATGGGAAGTTATTGGGCTACAGCAACATATATTATAATGTCTACCTTCTTTAGTGGTTAATACTGATAGTAGGATTATAGCCAATATTGATCATAAGAATGGCAAAACGAATCCGTTTACCAGATCTTCTCACAAAGTCTTCACTCCAATTTGCTGTGTTTAGTTGAACAGCCTTCAGTTAAACATTTAATAAAATTTTCTTGTTGTAAAAATGGAATTCATTTTTACTAATTTGTCTTAGAGTATTTCTACTAGCGTTATTTATAATGGGCTGCTTTACTTTCAGGATGTTGATAATAGTTCCATGAATTTTAAGATTGAAAGAAGCCACACTGTTATGCATGTGCAAATTGATGGCCTAGATTATTTTAAAGTGTTTTTTTTCATGTATTTCATCAAAAGACTTTCAGTAGTAAGCTGGCATTTTCAATTATGCGGTGTTTCTTTAGACAGAATTCCAGCAGAGATGGAGGTTCATTATATCAGAGTAATCTGTTTTTGCATTTTATAATTAATAACAGATGTTAATATTGGTAATGTTATAGTGCATAATTATATGCATAGTTGACTTACAAAAGTGGATCATTTAGTAGCTTTATGGCACGAGTATAATTAAATCTATCATTAAAAATAAAATTTAATTCCACTTTGCCCTGGAAAACATGTTTCCTAATTGCAGTGTGCCCAGAGAGCATCCACCTGGAAGATGAGGTGTCTAGATGGAGGAGCAAGTGTTAGACAGCTGGAGATATCCAGTAATAAGGGGAAATATTTTAGATGTCTTCAAATATTTCATTTCAAAGTTCATCATTCAGAGCAGGAACTAGACTTACCCATTGTTGCTCCAAAGGCCAGAAGTCACAGGAAGGAAATTTTGAATCAATAGAAGGAAGAGCTTACTCATCAAAATCCATCCAATTGTGATAAAGGTTCTCTTGTAAAAAAGTGAGTGTCTCATCTCTAAAAATATTAAAGTCAAGGTCAGAAAACCATGTCATTGGTGGGTAGAACGGGTTTTTAAATTAAGAGTGAATCTGGACTAGATGAACTTCAAGGTCCCTTTTATCTTTTATATTCTGTAAGCTTAGAGATAAGAACTGGCTTTCTTCCTCTAGTCTTTCTTCAATAGTGTGAAATCAAGGAAATAAATCATCCTCAACCATCTGGTGGCCTGTTTGGTCCCTGACCCAATAATATTTTACGACACATTTGAAACCTGTGAAAAATGACAGAGCAGAAATATAGCAACAATTATACGTTTTAGAAACATTTCCACCAGAGATTTTGGTGGGTCTGGCAGCTCCTCAAATATCCATGATGAGCTACACACTTCTGGAAAGTATACATTTAAAAATCAGAGATAAAAATTTCTGGCAATCAATTTGGTTCCAATGCATTCATTCATTGAAATATTTTGTGAGTAACTACTGGGTTCCAGTGCGCTCTTATAAATGCTGTGGTTACTGTGGAGAATGTTGCAGACAATCTCTCCTCTCATGTAACTTATATTCTAGTGAGGGATATAGACATTTAATAAGAAAAAATATCAATTAAAAATAATTTCAGTGGTGGTAAGCACTGAAGATGCTGAACATGTTCATGTGCTAGAGAATGGCTTCATTGGTTGGAGAACTACTTAAGATAGGATGGGTAGAAATAGGCTCTCTTAGGGAGTAGCATGTGAACTGAGACCAATTAATGAGAAGAACCCCACCATGCAAAGATCTGTCAAAGAGTATTTTTTAGCTTTGGGAGCTGCAAGTGCAAATATCCACCCAGAGGCGGCCTGGGCCAATGATTATTGGCTACTTACTACTCTGTCCTTTGAGATCGTTTGTGTAGCCACACTCTCCAAGTATTAGGTGTGAGACTTGGCCTCAGCAAAACATCAGACTCAGAGTTTAAGATGGTAAATGCAGGACTAAGACGTGTCCGTTCCTTTGTTCATCTGCTGAGTTTTCCACCATATCAGTTACTGGATTGCTGTGTCGAGACTTGATTTGGAGAAAAAAAAAAATCCAGAAAGAAAGAAGAATGAAAAAGACTGGTAGACAAAAAAGTCTTTGTAGATCACTGCTGGATGTGTAACTGATCCAAAGTCTGTATGCCTGATGCTTCGAAAGGCCAAAACTCAAAATGTCAGAGTTGGGAGTAAGGAAATGTTTATTGATAGAGAAACACTGACTGAGAAGATGGTAGACCCAATGGTACCTCACATCCATCTTGCTCTCTGGACTAGGTTAAGGATTTTTAAAGGGTATAAGGAGAAAATGTATGTGGAAGTGCAGGGGGCAAGTGTTAATGGGAGGACTTTGGAACTTGGCCATTTATCGTAAAGGAGACTCAACATTGGATCTAACTAGACAATGAATCCTTGGCTTCTGAAAAGGTTTTGGTGTTCAAGTTCTGGTTATATCCTTGGGTTCTATGTATGGCTGAGAGTTGGGGTGGATGCAGCTGGAGGTAAAATATCTCTTCTCTGCACATGCCCCAGCTGCATGACTTGGTGTCTTGGTCTTTTGTCTCTGAAAAGCGACTCAGTATCTTGTTAAACAGTATAGGACCATTTTGAGCTGGTTTTGTGGTTACAGATGGGTTTCAAGGAGAAAGTGATACTGCTGAAATCGTTTTTGATATTTTATGTGCATTTTTTCAGTGACAGGATCCATAGCTTTCATTAACTTTCTTGCTGTCTCATATCTAAAAGTGTGAAGAACCACAGTTGTAGAGAACAGTGGCATGTTTGCTATCTCAGGTAGTAAATGAAGCATAAACATCTCAAAGGGACTGAAAATGGCATTTTCTTCCTCTTTATGCCACCTCAAGAAAAATAAATGGAAGTCAACAGGCTTACAACAGGCTGTACTTCAAATGGACCAACTCAAAATGTGAAATAAATAGGACGGAGAGTCAGGTAAAGATAGCTCCAAAGACAATTTTCTTTGTTCTGTAGTTAGGAGAAAGACCACTGTTAAAAGATATTGACTGTTTCTTTAGAAAAGTGGTATTCACAGAGGTTTGTGTAAGGGCTAGACGGAGAGATGTTTCCACACAGCTATGCGCGTTTGGACACATGCTTATACCCTCAGTCTTTATATGGTCCATGAGGTGTTGGGTTTGAATATCAAATACTCTTAATACTTTTTATGACAAATAATTTTACATCTTCCTCTTTAGATGGTTGTTTATTTCCCTGAGTAACAGGAGACGCCTACGAATATAGAGATAAAGAAGGGCAGGGTGTATAGACGTAAAGGTATGTGATCTTTTTCTCTGGCTTACAGAACAAAGAACCCAAATGATTACAAGTGTGTGCAGGTCTCCAGTGCTCACAGCTGGTAAGTGGACAGGTAGGGGTATTCCCCTAGGTTAAAGGCAGGGCAACTCACTGGGAACCACGTGGCAAACCACATGTGAGGGTTTTATTCTCTTAGTTGCATGTTATCTATTCCGTGAGCTGAGAGTCATGAATTGACTCTCACAGTCCTCAGCCAGAGTGGAGGTCCTTCTTTGTATCCTGCTGTCCTTAGTAAATGGTTCTTGTTTTATGATCTATGTACATTTTTTTTTTTCTGGGCAGTATCTCAGCCCTGAACACTTTTTGTTAACGCTCTTCTCCTGCTAATATTTTTAATCAGTTAGAAAGATGAGTCAAAACTATATGTCTGTTTTGACTAATAGAAACTCTTACAATTTTCACATACAACATCCTAATGCATATTTCCTCAGCACTCTGAGCCAGAGATAGAGACTTGACAGAATGTTATAGATACAAAAGGACATGGTGGGGAATGGGGTTGTGGCCTTCTGCAATTTTACATATTATGAGATTTTATTATTTTTTCTCAATAACTCTGCTCTCAAGTTGCTAGTGAATTCTTCTTAAAGCTAAGTAAATTGCCACACTGTAAATGAACAAAATTAGGGGCAATTGTTAAAAGAAAAATCCAAGGTAGCAAGTGAGAGGTAGCAGCTTAGGTCCCTGGCCAGGTACTGGCCAATTGCATTAACCTAGAGTCAGTCAAATCTACATAGAAATAATCTTCATATCAGTGGCTAGAATAAGAGGTAGGAATTTGACAATCTTGAATTGGGACTCAAGAAGCCTGATACAGGTAGACAGTCCTTATTTGCCATTGTGTTTATGTTTGAGATATGCAATGGGAGCACTTAGACGGGGTAGGAATTCACTGGGCTTCCGGTCTTAAAAGATAAAAGCAGACATTGGCCAGGTGTAAATATCTGGGTGGCATGGGGCTGAACGAGGGCATTCCAAGGAAGAGGCGCTGGTGCAAAGTTAGAGCTTAAAGCAAGGTAGCACCTCTAGAGGGAGCAAGGGGCTGGATGTAATAGGCACTGGATTATAAAGGACCCTGTATGACTTGATAACGCATGCATTTTATACAGAAGTCTGTGAGTAGTTGCCAAATGAAAAAGGCAAACATGTTTACAAAATCGAAGCATGATTATGAAAGCAAGGCTGAAGACTGAATAGTTGTGGGATTCTGATTTATTAATAATGAAGCTCCATTTTCAGATAAACATACGTAGAATCTCCTGCCCAGATAATAAATGGTAGGCAGTTTTCAGACTCAGTGGTTATTTAGATGGAATATCCCCAAGAAGTTCCATTCTCAGGGTTCTTTTATATAAAGCCAAAGACACTCTGTCTACCTCTCTCCTTACTTCATTATCTCCTTGGCAACTGCTGGCAGGGATCAGGTGGACTCTGTCTTGGGGTGATATCTGTTTTATCATTCAAAACCCTGAACGGCCACTTTGGGCATAGCGAAGGGGAGGGGGCAGATTTCTTTTATCTTCAGGCCTTGGTCTGTCCTGCTGGTTTTACTTCAGGTATACAAATACATTCTTCTTTTCTTTCACTCCCTTTCCTGACATACTTTAATTGTGAGTTTCCTGTTACCTATTCACTATTCAAACAACTTTTCCCCTTGTGTTTTATTCGTAGAGACTTGCAAATTTTGCCTTTAGAATTTACTGATGTGAAGGTCATTATAATGTTTGACCTGGAAAGTAATAATTTTAAATTTGTGCTTAAAAATCATTATATTGGTAGAGTATGAGTTGAGGTGAGGATTAGATCTTGAGACAGGGAATTCTGGAGGAGACTGTTGTAAATCATTCATGTGAGTGATTATAAGGGCTGGAATTCAGGTTGTGCCATTCAAGATGGAGAGGAGGGAATAAAAGTGAAAAATTTTAAAGCAGGAGAATGAACAGGACTGGGCAATGAATTGGCTGCCTGGAGTGAGTGACAGGGAAGCTGCAAGGACAGTTGACTTGGACTTGGACCCCGAATACATGAAGAAGCCATTTATTGTGGTGCTAGGTTGGCTTTGACTATTTCACTCTGGACATGCTGGTTTTAAGGGTCCTGTCACGTTTTCCATGTGCAGAAATGCAGTAAGAGATACGAAGCTTAGGAGACAGAACTCAACCAGAGATATGGGTCTTTCGTGTATGAATTAGAGAAAGAGCTAACTCAAAATACAATAGCTTGGGTAAGGAAAGAGTCTATTTTTCTCTTATAGACCAGTCAGCTGGTCCAGTTTGCCATGCAGCTTTGCTGCGTAAATTCATCCAGGGGCCCAGGATGGTGTGATAGCTTCACCTTTTTAATACCTGTCTTCCAACTGTTCTCCTCCAGTTTCAGTCCATTAGAAGAAGGAGGAAGCAGGAAGGAGCACATTCAATGCATGAAGCTCTACACTCATCACCTTTGCTCGTATTCCGTTAGGGCTCACAAAGCTGTGCTCGTCTGCAAGAGAGTCTGGGAAATGTAGTATCTGGCTAGAAGACTGTGTTCCTATAGACTAGGTGAATTACTATGAAGAAGTGGCGAACAGACTGGGGCAAATTGGGGGACTGACAGTTTATAAATGTTATCAGTGTGTATGAGGCAATGAATGCATGGGAGGAAAGACCATAAAAGAGACTGTGATGTAAGCCACAAAGGACTGAAGTTGGGGAATGGCAACACTTAAGGACAGAGGAGTAGTCACCAATTAATTATAGGCAGAAAAGAACTGGAAAGCAGTGTCCTGGAAATCAAAGGAGAGGTTTTTAGGAATGAGCTTTTCTAAGTGAGGAAGCATTGTTTGGTGGTTAAGACTAGGCTCTGGGGCCAGACTCTTGGTTAAATCTTTGATCTGCTCCTTACTAGCTGTGAAATCTTGGACAAGTTTTTAACCTCTCTGTGCTTCCTTTTCCTCACCATTTTTTGTGAGGTCCAACCTAAAAAATGAGGATCACCAGAGTACCCATCTTCTGGGGTTGTTTAGAGAGTAAAATGAATTAGCATATTTAAAATCCCTAGAACAATGCCTATTTGCAGTATATACTACTAGTAAAAGCTGAGAGTTAAAGTAAATCAGAGATTGAAAAGTACACATTGAGTTTTTCAAATAGTACACACATTTGTATAGATCAATGAGCAAGTATTTTTACATGCATTACCTCATTTAAGCCCCAAAACAATTCTATGAAGATACAGTATTTTTATCTCCATTTTACAAATGAGAGAAGTGAGGCTAAAAAAGGCTAAATGATCTAGTCCAATGTCATAGAGCTACTCAGTGACTGAACTCAGACCTATTTGATTCCAAAGTCCATACTTTTAGACACTAAAATTTTGAGATGTGGAATACATGGTGAGGGACCAGCTGAGTATTTGTGGATTTTTTTTCACTTCCAAACCTCAATTTCCTAATCTATTAAGCAACCTCCTTATAGTCTTACTTGATGAGAAACCCTTAGCAAACCACTTTGCACATACAATTAACAACAATAGTAACAGTAACTTATTAATGTATTGATTAAAGTAAATAGAAACCTTAGTCATGTGTGGTTAGAATTTTCCCCAGCCAAACTGTCCCTAGTTTTGCTTGTAATGACAGAAAAATATGAGTTTTCTGGTTATGTAAATTTGCTGACTGAGGGTAGATTTTCAGGTCAAGGTTTTGGGGGCTTCATATGGTTTCCCACTTTGCTTGTTTTTTTAACACCTTCATGTTTCTTATAGATGAACGTTTAGGTGGACAAAAGGGCTCAATCAGAGTGTTTGAAAGAGCAGTTTGTAAAGGTTCAGCTCAGTCAGGCAGGATACGCCTGCTGCTGCATCTGACCTTAGGAAGTACAGCACCTTCTGGGTTTTCTGACTCTAGACTCTTTATAAACATTTTTTTTTCTTTGTTAAAAATGAAAAATGTTCAGTAAATGCAGTTTTAAAAATTTGATCATTCTTCCTATCTAATCGAAGATTAAATGATATATGAGAGCTTGTCATTATTAAAAAAATAAGAAGACTTTCTACTGCATTTCCTGTGGATGGGTTTGGTTAACCTTAATCATTAGAGAACATAAAGTCTTGGAGTGAATATTACTACTTGCTGTTTAATTTTTTTCCTGCAAAACTTATGATTATCAGTGGAGAACTTATAGACTTATAGTTCAACCTGTTTAAAGTTCATGAACTGCAATCACTCAATTTTTTAATTTTAGAAGAAATAAGGCAGATTATATATTTGTACCTGATAATTAACACAGTCATTTCAAACTTGGGTCATGTTTATTACCAAAAATCCATTATAAAAATAACCTGGTATGCATGGCTCCTATTTTATTTATACTTTATTTCATAAGCATATGAGGTCCTCCTAATTCTTTGACATGGCTGAAAAGCCATGGGCGCTCTTTTTAGAAACTTATTTTGGAGATAGATCAGAATAGTTTCAAGTGTATAATTTCCTCAAGTGAAATGAGACATCCTGACATGCCTTTGAATACATTCCAGGAATTTTAGGGATTAGTAATTTTTCTCTCATAAAAAGGTAATATTATTTACAGTTAATAGTTGACCAGAATTTTAATATTACAGCAAGTAGGTTAGCCAATATGTCTTATTCATAGCTTTGAATTATCTGAGGTTATTACCATAGGACTAACATGGCTTTATTTAGGAAGAAAACATATCTAAGGTAAATCAACTCAGAGTATTTTATTTTGAGAAAAGCAAATAAGTACAATTCAGTTCTTTCCTATTGGGAATAAAACACCCTTTGTGAAATGGAATGCACTTTTGAACTCTAACATTTCTATTTCCTCTTCTGACTCACTTAACAGAAATGTTTATTTGTGCAACTAAATATCTATGAACAGTACAATAGATTATATAGAGACACTTCTATTCTTTTCTTCTCCAGACTTAGTATCTTGCTTTTCAACAAAAGTGTCCAAGTTTGCACTGAAAAGTTTAAATCATATGTGTGATTATTTGATTGGCTTAAAATAAACTCACAACTTGGGTTCAGACTGGATTACTTCAATGAGGATGACGCAGAATGGACCACAAACCTTGCAGTTGTTTCTATGAAGAATTTAGAGAGTGGCTGAGGAGGACAGACATTTTATACAAAGACATCTGGGAAAATACTGTCTTCTCAAGAAGAGAAATATTCTTTTGGAAAGTTAATCCTTAAGTAATTGTGTAAACAAATCACTAATATTCAGCAATATGCTGCGGGGTTCTACAATGCCTTCTGAGTCGTCAAAGAGATATTAAATTGTGTGCAGAATAAAGAGATTTTCGCTTTCATTTATATATTTACACCTTGTATCTTTTTTTATTAAATAAATGACAATGCAGCACACAAGAAAGGTACGATGAAGTAATAATTAAATATAAATGTCATTGGAAAGTCAGGGTTAAGAACAGAGTAATTAGACATGCTTAATATGAAGACACATGGGGTTGTAGAGTTACATATTTGCCTCTGAGCTTTTTGAAAGCCCAGGTGAAAAGGGATATAATAATTTGCATGATTTAATGTTTTAATGGAATATTCTACTTTTTCAAAGTGAGCAACATTCTGAAGTATTTTTTTCAAGTGGGATTTTTTAATCTACTGCTCTGAGTTACCTAGGAAAATATCTTTAATATTATTTTGCACAATTCTTTTTGAACAATTTCTTGTGGTGGTCTTTAATACACATCATTAAATTATAGCTTAGTGGAGATATTCCAATGTAGCAGGTTTTGGTGATCTGGTTTGATACTTGAACATAATTTTAAATTATCTAGAGTTGTCAATTGATTTCATTTCTTTTAAATTATCTGTAGATAATGTTTTCCTGAGAGATTGTTGATAGAGAAGCATAAGTTATAATTTAGTGTATTGCAATGACAAAGTCAAGTACTAAAATTTGTTTTGTTTAAGGGATTATCTATGTGTTTATAAACTAAATGAGGAAGTGATAGGACTAATGCATGTTATAAAAATTGAGAACTCTAACTTCTAATTTTGCTTTGAATTAAAAATCCCTTGCTCATTTCGACATGGAGATAATCTTCAGGGCTCAGTGACCTGGAAGGAAGCCAGGTCTAACTATGTGCCGTACGATCCTATGTCCACTCTTCTGGGGTACCTGAAAAATTTTTTTCATGGGATCCAAAACCATTCAACAGTCTTGGTTGTCTTAATATTTCATTGCATTTTCTAGTTTTTTTTAAAGTTAAAAATCAGTGTTATTTTCAAAGAAACATTGACAATATCAGCACAATCCAGAAAGAGGCCATCAGGAAGATGAAGAATACGTATCTGGAAAACCTGGAGGAACTAGGAACATTTAATCTAGAGAAGAGAACAGTTAAACGGTAAAGCAGTGCTTCAGCAATGCTTCTACCTTTTGGAAAAGTATCACCTGCGGGCAGAACTAGGACCAGGGAATCTTATTAAGAAATAGGTTCCAATAAGAAAGTGCTTGTCATTCAAGTGTGGACAGGCCTGTCTAGTGAGACGGAGTTCCCTTATTAGAAGTGTTTTCTTTGATGACTCTTTGTGTATGTGTATGAGCCATACTTTCTTGTTTCTTTGCATGTCTTATGATTTTGTTGTTGTTGAAAATTGGACATTTTAAATAATATATTGTGGTAACTCTGGAAATCAGATTCTCCTGCCTCCCCAAAGTTTGTTGTTTATCATTATTGTTGTTTGTTCATTAATGACTTTCCTGAACTAATTCTTAAAGTCTGTATTCTTCGTTATGTGTGGCCCCTGAAGTCTGCTTGTCAGCCTAATGGTCAGTTAATGAAAGAACAGAGATTCTTAGATGCCCAGAGTGCACAGAGCCTCAAGGTTAGCTAGAGGTGAGATCTCTGGGCCTTTCTAGGACTTCTCTTAGCATATCCATGGTCCTGGGCATGAGCATTAGGACGACATGTTCTGACCACAAATATATCACAGCTTTGCCAAAGGCTCTACAGGCTTCTTTTTCCCCCAGCTTTTTCTTTTAACTTTTTTGACGTGCATTGTGGTGCAACTGTTACCCACTACCTCAGATAGCCTCCGTGTTCAGCATTACCTTTGGCTGCTTTTGACAATCTTCAGGGGAAAAGGCTTCTTCCTTCTGATTTAGCTGCAAATCAGGTTCAAATAAAGATGACTGGCAAGTGAGATCTTACAAGGAACCACCAGATAGGACAAATAAACCATACTCTGGAATGGCCTTTGAAGTAGCTCCGCCACTATTGTGTTGCCTCTGTGGCTTCTAGGCCACTGTTTTTCACTATAATTGTGGCTGTTGATTTTCATACTGTAGAGCTGGGAGGATGGGAATATGGCAAATGAAAATGCTACAAAGCTTGCTTTGTTACGGAGACTCACTTGCTTTTATTAAATAAATGCTCCTCAGATTGCTGCAAGCCTCTGTTAATTTCTTAGATTCTAAAAGAGTGATTCTGACAATTTTTTGCTAGTGCTTCATTGCTATATGGTAGAGGACTATGGAGAGGTCTTTCTCTGCCGGTTTCGCTGATGTCATTCTAGAAGTGCTTTTTAGCCATAATTTTAAAAGTTAAGTTGAACTCATTGAATTCTTAGATCCCCCCACTTAGAAAATTCAATGTCAATATAATCACATTTCCAAACCTCATAATAATAATTTGCTGTACCTTTTAAAATATGCGATTGTTTAAAAAAAATGAAACAGACTCTCTAATTCAAAATATGAAACCACAATAGGCTGTACTTATTGTCAAATACTGCTTTATTTTATTCACAATTTAAAAAATAATATTATCTTCCGCAGTTTTTCAGGTTAGAATGAATTAGTCAAAAAGAGTGGAGATCTTTGCCAATAAGAAAATATGTAGGTAAAATTTAAGTGCCGAGACTATTGAAAAGTAAAAATCAAGTATAAATTGACTTACAGCATTCCACAATCTTTTGCTATTGATTTGCATTACATGATATACCAGAAAAAGATAGTTATGAAATGTGTCTATGACTAGTTTATTTTTTATTTCTTGAGATAATGACTTACTGGGATATGGTACTGACTGGTATCTTTGGAAATCTCAGAATTGTGTTTTTGTTCCTCCCCTCCAATGGAATGCACATTAACTGATTCAGTACTCTTGTTTTCCTTGGTTTAGTTGAGTTCTTTATGGGATCTAAGAAGAAAACAGAAGAATAGTTTAAATAATTGTTAATTTCTTTTTATTCAAGTAGCTGCCTCAGTAGGCTAAGTACTGTCACTTTTACTGCAAACTCAGAATAAAAGCTATGAAAAGTCAAGTTCTTGCTGTTGGGGATAATTTCCATGGGCCTCTTGCATTTCTGCATGTCTTGTAAGCAGAGGCACTGGCTGCCTTTGTTCTGAACTATCTTTTCAAGGGTTTTTGCATAGAAAACAACCCTGAACACAGAGGTACTATCTCCCATCAGAAAAAAGGGAAGATATGTTTACTCTCCAGTATAATAAAGATTATGTCTCCAATGCAAAGTACAAGTTTACTTACTGCCCATTATTAAAGGTTAGGGTTTCCTAAACTTGGGGTTCCTCTCCCATAATACAACCCACTGTGTATGTGTGTGTCATCTGGGACTCAAATAACTGGCACATACTCTGGCTATTGCTGTTGCTGTAAGTGATAAAGTAAGTTCTTTGCCTTCATCTTTATCAGGACCCATGAAACTATGACAGGCTAACTTGTTAACTTCCAAGTAGAATAAAATATAAGAATCTTCAAAGTGCTTGAAATTTTTTATTGTTATAAAGTTCTTTCCTAGATTTTTCACTTTGATTTAGAATCAGCTTCCCTTTATAAGAATGAATTATCTTTCTTTACTGTGAATTCAGGAGAGACATGGAAGGTACTCAAGGTACTCTAAGCTTTTGTCACTGAGAGGTGACATGACAATTGTTAGCCACATTCTACCTTCTTTTCTTTGCCCCATCCACCCACCCACCATTTTCCTTGGCTATGATTTTTCTTTATCTTATTTTATATTTTTTTACTCCTTCCTTTTCTTTCAAATTTTCTTCTATATCTACCATAAGAACCCTTAGACTTTTTGTCCTTAAAACTAAACACAAACAAATAAAAATCTCGTTAATCCTTTTTAAGCAGATGTCTCTAGCTTGTAGGGGATCTAAAGATACCTTTCAAATGCTTACCTGGTAGAATTAGAACTTGGTATTGTGTCATACATTCTCCCATGTGTATTTCTGCTGCAGGCAGAGGACAGAGGTGTGTATCATCTGGAGGGTAAGGGTAAGGGAATAGATTGATGTCCACCCACCAGCATGCTTCAGCAGCAAACTGAGGAAACATTCCTGATGCTTGGGAAAAAACCTCTGACCAAACGAACTATAATCTAACATGAATACAAATAAGAATAATGAAACATTATTTTGGAAAATTTTGGAGTCAGCACTCTGTGGCCTGGGCTCCAAATCTGGCCTACTGCCTTAGTTGCTCATGAAGCGTCTTTCATTGGAACACAGCTGTATCCATTCATTTACATAATGTCTACAGCCACTTTCATGTGACAGTGGCAGAGGTGAATAGTTGGAACAGAGACCACCACGTGGCCTACCAAGCCTAAAATATTTACTATCTGGCCATTTACCAAAAAAAGTTTGCCAACCGCTGCTCTAGATGTTGTATTTTATACCCGTGGCTCTCAATTTGAAGTTGAGAGGAAAACAGGAGTTGTAAGCTCCTCAGAATCACTGGGGAAGGCTTTTCAAAAAGTGCACATTGTTCTTCTCTCTGGCTTCTCATAAGTGTTCCCTGTTGAGAGTCACTGTCTTAAACTTAATGAGTCAAGTCGTTTGGTTCCATTAACTGATATGGATTATTGTCACCATTTTGGCCCTCTGTAACACATCTAAAGGTAATACTGACCATGTTATTATTATTATTTTTTTTACAGGGTTGTGGGAAGAAAATGTATTCCTTTTTGAGAGGAACCAAACAACTGCAGGTGCTAAGGTTTCTGGGAATCTCCATTGGAGTGACACAAATCCTGGCCATGATTCTCACTATAACTCTGCTCTGGGCTCTCTATTATGATAGAAGGGAACCTGGGACAGACCAAATGATGTCCCTGAAGAATGATACGACTCAACACCTGTCATGTCACTCAGTAGAACTATTGAAACCAAGCCTGTCAAGGATCTTTGAACATACTTCTATGGCAAACAGCTTTAATACACACTTTGAGATGGAGGAATTATAGAGAATGCCAAAGAAGAAAACCACAAATTTATTTCATTGGACTTGTGATTTTTTGAGCACACTCAACTGTTCAGAAATGTGTAAAAATAAAAATGTTGCATTAAAGAATGCCTAAGCATATAATTTTCTACCCTTTAAAATGAAGAGGGAAAAGTTTCCTATATTATAGGTCACCACTTGGACAATAGTCGATGCCCTTTATACTGCTGAGGAGAGATCTAACACCCACTTTATAGCCTGTGTTAAGATTTTTACTGAATACAGTTATGCTTTGAGGTTTATGCTTTGCTACAGTTCAACCAATGTTTCTGCAGCAATGTAAACAAGCCATGCTATGGTAGGATTAGAGCTATAGTAAAGTGTGACTTCCTTAAGCTTGCTAGTATATAAAGTACCAATTAACTGCTAACCCAGGAAGTTAGACAGTACTAATGATTTTTATTACTTGGTGATAGTCTTTTGAAGGTAAATAGATTATACATAAGAAAACTTAAGATTGATGACTACCTAAATGTGATTTTTGCTAGTTACTAAAATATTCTCACTGCTTACAAGAGCAAACTAACGTATTGTCTTAAACTGATCAGGGATCTATGTGTATATAAGAGTCTGTGTGAAGTCTGTATAATTCAATAGATTTAAGTTCTTGTAATGTTAAAATTAACAATTGCGAAAGGATAAATTTGTCTTGTATAGTACCATTATTTTTAACCTTTCCTGTTAATAGAGTTTTAGAATTCTGTCTTGGGTTTATCTTACATACATAACTGTTAATTTAAATACTTAACCACTAATTTGAAAAATTGCTAGTGTGTTATAAAGGAGTCATTATAATTCAGAATATAGTCTGGTCTTAGGAAGTATTAATAAGAAAGTTTACACATAACTTAGTTCATTCATCAAAGACTGGATGTTATCTTTCTCTCTAACTAAGACTCTTTTTGACACTAAACAGTTTTTTAAAAACCTTATCTTTGTCAGTCTCCAAGTCTGAATATCATTCTACAGAGAATAGTGCTTCCTTTCTCCAGTAGAATGCTATGAGAATCATAAAAGTAAGTGACAACTTAGAGAATTTCTTTACTCTATTACACTTTGCTTTATTTCACTGAACTACACAGATTATTAAATTTTTTACAAGATTAAAATATATTTATTTGAGATGGGAAAAGTGCATTTTACTGTATTTTGTGTATTATGTTTATTTCTCAGAAAATGGAGAGAAAATTAAAACTTGTCAATAAATATTTTCTAGAGAGTAATAATTCGTCTGTCTAATTTTTATACATTATAAGCACTTTTACCACTCAAGGAGATTAACAAAGAGAGAAAAGTGTGAGAAGGAATGACTGAATAAAGTAATAATAATGATTTCTAAACTCTGGAACTAATTATAAGAATGTATACGTTCACTGACAAAAACCAAAAAAGATGCCCATTGACTTCTCAATTTTGATTTTGAGTTGAATGATAACGTAGTTGTTTGATGTAGTATAACAGTATGCCTATTTTTATTAATTAATCTTCCAGGTTTTTGCAGTCATTTTTAAGATAAAAAAGTTTAAGGAATACAATACTTGAAATTAACTGCTAGATTTTATCTCTTCCATAGATTTAAATAAAAACTGAGTAAATAATTTGCTCTCTCAGTGCCCAAAGCATCCCTTTTTATAATTTCCTCAACACCCAAATTCCCCATAATTTCACCTATAATGCCCAAGTAATTGAGACAGCTATGAATATTATTTGAATTATTTAGATAGTGATCAAATTTGGCTACTTCTCTTTATATGTCACAGAAAGAGCAAGCATATATTGTGTTGAACTCAGTAAAAAAAAAAAATCGTCAATTTATAAATAAAAGTCAATTTCTACATTTTTAGACTTAATATATTTTGATGCTTAATACTCAGAATAGTGACATAAACTTAGACAATCATATACTTATGCACTTGCTTAATGCGAGCAAATGACATAACAGTGGCCTACAAAGGCCTCTCATGGTAGTGGTGTACCTGGAATAATAAAACTGCAAAGGACTTTAAAAAGTGTATTTAATGTGGCAGAGCTGAGGGAATTCATTATTTGGGTTGCTGTAAGCAAAATTGTTAACTGGTACTCTGGAAATTTTTAAAAGCTCTTTTGTAAAAAATCACAATTGTTTAAAAGTCATAATTTAAATAGATTTTTTTTAGACTGGTTAATAGTCAATTCGAAATACCCTGGAGATAGAGATGACAATAAGAGATGGTGTGGGTCTTCTAGCACTGTAGAATCTGGTTGAAAGACGCTGCGCTCACCACTGATAAAATTAATACACACAGGAATATGCAGTGAGTGGGGCCATATTTAGCATATGAGCCGGAGGAGAGTAGAATGAAGGCAGTTACAAAGAGGAGATGGGAAGGAAGAGCTGAGTTTCGCTGGTTCGCAGAGAACATTCCATGAGCCACTACCCTAAGATGAAACGGCATACATTATTTTGGAGGCAAGACCTGTCATTCAGTGTGGTTAGAGAATAGAATGCTTGAAGAGATACCACAGGAAAGGAAATGGGTGAAATCTGGGTTTTTGGACTTCATTCTGTAAGTTCAAGGGAGAATCATTTAAAGCATTTTCAGAATAAGAAGTGATTTGTGTTTCAGGAACTTAACTGGATTAGTCAAGTGAGAAACTGGGGGCAGAGAGACAGGCACCCCCATTGCCCAGCTCCTCACGGTGGGTCATTCTGTACCTGTTCGAGGTGTGGAACATTGGAGGTGCAGCACCCGGGTGACTTCTGAGGGGTCTGGTTAGGCTGCCGCTGCTGTGGTTCTGGAGAGAGACAAGAAGCCTCGCCAGCACCGTGGAAGTCAAAAAGACCTAGTTCGTAAAACAGGTTACAACAGAGCAAATCCACAAAAGTGGGCGGCGGATTAATCCTGGGGAGTGTGGGATGAGAAGTGAAACAATTAAAATGTCCAGATTTTGTACCTGGAAATGCATTGAGTATAAGACTGGAAAGGGAGTGGGTGTGGGGAGGGTGACTAATTTGGTTTGGGACACACTGAGTTGGGCATGCCTGCAGGACATGCAGATGGTGATGTCTACACTGCCTTCCAGTCTGGAGCTCAGGAGAGTTCACTGTTGAGCCTGAGAATTTTTATGCATTGCTTTTGCTTCTCAGGAAGCCTGACAGAAAATGGGCTGAAACCAAACCTTCTAGAGGGGAATCTTAAGCAGGATGCTGCAAGAGCTTCCTTTTGTCTGAACTCCCACTCCTGCAGATGAGTCAACGTGCAAAAGGAGAAATAAACACATCACTGAATCTTCTGCGGTAAAAGGAGCTTCCGCCTTTTAAAACAATACTGTCAACTGCCATGTTGCTTCTCCCGACCCTCCTTCCTATTACTTTCCTCTAATTTACGAAGTGGATTCATCTTCACTATTAATTGAGCTCTTATTTCTCATATCCTAGAAACATGTATGGGAGTGTCTGATATCATCTCAAAAGTATATTTTTTAATATTCTAATGTGTGATTGCAATCATTCTTTATCTCAGTCATTTATACATGCCTACAAGGTGGCAGGCCATAGGGTGCTAGGTGTTTTACATATATTTTCCTGATCTTTATAACTTTTTTGCAATCTGTAGGCATCATGACATTTTACAAATGAACAAAAGGGACTTGGCGAGACAACATTTGTTTAACTAGCAAGTGGCAGTGCTCTACCTTCCTTTCTTTCCATTTTGTGACATGGCATCTTCATCAGCCTGTGGGGAAGCTCAGCTGTTATCTTCCATAGAAAAGCCAGATCCTCCTACACATGAATCAATATCTCTAGGCCAATTTGTCTCTCCAAATCTGTTACTTCTTTCATCAAAACAACTGTTTTGTGAATGTAATTTTATTCTTCCTATATCTTTAGAATAAGTCCTAATTATCTAAAGCTTTGATTGAGAGCATAAATTGCTCTTTTTGCCCACTTCATGTCTCCTCCCACTGATCTAACTCACACACACACACACACACACACACACACAGTTAATTTCTATAATCAACGTTATTAAACATATATCACCACTTTTAAGTGTGAGTTTTGACAAATATATGTGTGTGTATACACACATACACACATATAAAACATAGTAGGAAACACTGATCTGCTATACATTACATTAATTCTTGTAAAATGCAATTCTTATTCTGTCACTTCTTTGCTGACACTTCCAGGGGTTCCCTGTTTTAACTAAGACAGAGCTTCCTAACTTGTTTGTGTGTGTCATTCACACATGTATGTTTTATGAAATAAAAACTCACTTCTATTTTGTTGAAGCCACTGTATTACAAAGAAACCTGTGTGCTGAGCCATCGCCTCCCTGTGGTCCTCATTTATCCAGGCAAGGCCTAGGATGACTGGTCATCTCTGACCTTCACTGACCCCAATGTGCCATGTAAATGACACACAGAAACAAGTTAGGAAGCTCTGTGTTAGTTAAAACAGGGAACCCCTGGAAGTGTCAGCAAAGAAGCGACAGAATAAAGCTTCCTATATGAAGCTTTCCTTGACCACTCCGCCTTTCTTACAGCACTCCTTCCTTCTCTGAGCTCAGCATTTATTTGTTGCTAATTTGGTCCTTGTATTTTCTATTTCATAACATTATTTTTTATTTGTATTATTTTTTTTTTCTGATCTCTCTTAAGAACAAATTTGCCATTTTGAGTCCCATTCAGCATTTTGCGTAAGGCCAGGTAATGTTTCTTGTCTATCATTTGCATATCTATGCACTATGTGTGTGAATTAATAAGTGCATGAATTATGAGTCAGTGTAATGAATCAAAAGCCATTGTCCAAAATGATTCCAGTAAGGAGAAACTGCTCTAAAGAAGGTCATCTGTTCTTGACTGGGATAGAGGACACTGGGTTATCACAGGCTAAGTATTCATTTAGCTATAAATGGATGTAGATTGGATCAGCAGAATGTGTTTAGAGCTCATTCAAGTCTTATAAATGTATTAGTGAACTACCAAATTGCGCTTGTGGTCTAATACTACAATAGTCTCTCAGGTTTATAAGCTTTTATGCCTAACTGCAAATCCTTTAACTTTTACATCTACATTTGTTGAACTGGGAGTGTACAGAGTAAAAGTTGAGCTCACATCACTAAAGAACCTACTCCTCAAAATTTCCTTCTCATATGGTTTTAGAGTTTATTATCCACTGAGAGCCACTTTTCAGAAGTTCAGAGGGCTCAGTCCTCACTTCTTCCTGTGGCAGCTGTAGACTGAGTTGGTGGCCCCTGCCTTTGAACTTCTAGATTTCTGGCCATGTTCTGGATTTACTTTTGCTTCCTCCAGCCCTAAAGTTGTGTGCACCTCTAATTTCCTGTATTTAACCCCTTTCTACTCTAAATTTCTAGACTAGAGTCTTCTTTCCTCATGGATCCTGAGAGAAAAATAAATTCTGGATAAAGAGAACATGAACAATGACTGACAATGAGCTATATTTTTGTGTGTGTTGGAGTAAAAATAGAACCAATGAAAGACACGGAGATGGAATGGTCAGAAAATTAAGGAAAAAATGAGTAGATCCTGTAGGAAAAGCCATTCAAGGGAAAATTGTTGGGAGGGAGATAATTTTTTATCAGGTACAGTGACAAAATAAAGAAAAAGAGATGCACACTGAGAAAAAGGTATAATATTTGCCAAAGTGAAGGATGACTTGCAGGAATTCAGTTTCAGTGTAAGAATATTCCTGCACATTTAATTCTTGGGACAATTAAAATGATGTTACAAAATAGTGGACCAACGTAGTGTCTAGTGAGATGGTAAGATGATCAGGATCCCTGGAACCTGGTTATGACAGAGAGCCAGAGAGACTTCAAAGTCTTGAGTTGATTCAGGGGTTCTACAGAACTGTCCCTGCTACATGAGAGCAAATTACTTCTCTGGTCTTTACTAACTGGTCTATAGAAAGAAAGCATTTGCCAGATTTAATAGTGGCATACTATTAACCATATCTCGAACAAGTGTTCAAGTGGCACCACTACCTAATTATATTTATGAAAATCCACATGATTCTACGAAATCCATCTGTCTTTGGCATAGATAGACCTTATAAATAAGTTAAATAGAGGAGGTGACAGTAATGCCCACATCTTCTCTTTTAAATTTGATAGTGGCACTATTAAATTTGATTTGATTTTCATTTGTCCTTCCTGCTCCATAGATCAATGAGTTAAAGTAGATATACTTCCTGTTGATTAATGTATGATTTGCATTCAGAAACTGCGCAGTTAAACATAGGTGAGTTCACAGACCCACTCAGTCCACTGTGAGACGAATTCTAACTTTTGCATTCCTTTCTGTGCATTGTAATAAAGAATTTCTGGTTTCTCAACTCTATCTCATGTAAGTAATTGACTTTTGTAAGTTCCAACTCTGACTACTGGGCCACATTGACATATAGGATCTCCCCAGGTTACTGTTACTAGTAAGCCCGTCCGATAATCTCTGAAGAGACTGAGTATTTCTCTTTCCCCAGGGCACAGCCACGCGAGTAAATGATGGAAGTGCTTTCGAGAAATTCAAGGAAGAGTTACACAACCTTCTTGCAGTAGTTTGGCACAGGGGAATCCTTGAGGGAATCTGATCTGCCCTTCATTGAAGGGGCTCATGTTTATGAACATGCTTGAGTCTGAGAGTTGAGTGACAAGTTATGACTCTCCATTGTGTCAATTCAAGTCAAGACTCTTCACAAGAATTAAAAATTAAAAACTTTTAAAAAATATATAGACTTTCCAAATATATTTTTTTTTCTAGGAATATATAATCAATTAGCTACTACCAAAGATCTCTGTGGGTTAAACTATTTCCATTACTGCTCTAATACCGCTGCCCATTTTTAAATCACCTCCAGTTGTCCCTTAGGACTGTGAATCAGGGAACCCATTTCAGAGCGAGTATCTCTCAACATCATCACTGACTCAAAGCACCCTGAGCTTTTTTGGATGTTGGTTCTTTCCTAAGAGTTATAGGGTGCACGAATAGGTCACACGATAAATTCACTCCACATTCCCATTCCCTTAAACCTTTGAATCTCTTCATCTACAATAACCAAAGACATTCTGGTACTTCAACTTTACTTAATTTGCATACATTCATATATAGTACATTACTGAAACATAAATGGACAGTGTGACATACAGATCTCAGGGTAAGTTTTGTGTGTGGAAAGGGAATAAAGATGGAATCTGGAAAGCTTCACCTATAATTTTAATGCTTCATTTCCTTAAAATAATAGAACTATCTGAAATAAACAAGACATAACATTAACATTTGTTAGTCTTAGTGGTGAGAACATAATTGTTTGTTTATTTCTCCTACTTTTCAGGATTTTCACTATTTTATACTAAAAACACTTTAAGCCCTCAGTTGAGAGGAAGCCAAAAGTTGCAGGTGAACACATTTGTAGTACAGTTAACTATAAACATGTTTGCTGAAGTTCAGAAATAAGGGCCCTTAAAAATAACTGATTATAAAAAAAAAAACAACCTCTGAGAAGGCAAAGCAGAAATAAATTATGTGTTTTTTTTTAATGAAGAGATGCTAATTCTGCATGTACCTTCACCAGTTTAGATTCATCAAGCTTGCCATTATAATTCTTTTATTCCCTTTTCCCCTAGAGACCAGGAGCTTCTCCTAGGAATATCCTTCTCTTAAAGGTTAAGAGAAGAGGAAGATAAAAGAAAAAAAGAAAAGTTAAGCCTGATGCCGCAGTTATTTCAATAACCAACCATGAGCACATATATTTTGTTTATATAAATTGTATCTGTAAGACATTTCTCAAAGTGTAGATTTTATGAGAGACTTTTAAAATGATCATCTGCTTACAAGTGACTACTATGATTAGTACCATTCTTTTTAATGATTTCAGCAGAGAAATAAGAGTAGAAACTGATGCTAACGATGTTAACTAATTTGACTCAGATTCTATGGCTATTCCTAAGATTTTCTGTGTCTTTAATTCAGATAAAACAGCTCATAACAAGATTTGTCAAAGGGGAGAAAGAACAAGTTCCTAATAATCACATATAAAAGTAAAATAGAAGAATAGCTGAAATCGGGTAATGCAGCTATTTGGGGACACTTAGGTAGAAATGTGTGCTGGGTTCATACAATCTATGAACAATTTGAAAGAGGAATATTCGGGGTCACCTGAATAAATGTATTCAATCCTCCAACAGACTATTGACCTCTATCCAGGTCTTCCATCAACATCGGTAGCAGACAGAGTAGATGGGAGGGCCTGTGTGATCATCCGAAAACCTTGTCATTTAAAAGGGCTTTTCACATGCTTTATCTTATTTAACCCCACATCCATCAATGAGCTGTGCAGAATTTCATTTTAGAGATGCAGACATTGGAGCTCGAAAGGCTGGATAAATTTCCAAGTCTCACAGCTGGGTGGTGGATGAGCCTGGGTGTCTGTGCTTTTCCTTTTTCTCACATTCTCCCTACTACTCTCTCTATGTTCTCCTGGTCTTGCCCTTTCAATTTCAGGGAGGTTGGGGGAGGGTTTAAAATAATTTCTTTTGAAAATAATTTATGAAACCTGTAGTGTATTGATCCTGACCCCAGGGTTCTGTTTCATTATCAGAAACACTAATCAAGGTAGGCGGTACTTTGACTGAACTGGCTAAAGGTAGACGATACTAACCACACCTGGATCCTTGCCACAAGATCTCATTTCTGTGTGGAGAAAGATGATGTCAATTCTGATGTCCCCAAATACATTTAGCAGATTTGGTATTTTTCCCCCGTAGGAGTGAAGCAATAAGAATATTATAGGGGAAGTTTATCACACATAGGTACATAACATTTTTTTGGTCTACATTCTGGTGATATTAGTTATCTGTTGGTTTCTAACATATTATCCAAAATTTAATGTTTAAACAACAACATTTATTATTTTACAGTTTCTGAGCTCTGGGCTGGTGATTCTGGCTCGGGGTCTCTAATGAAGATATTGGATGAGGCAGCAGTCACCCAAAGGTTTGACTAGGGATGAAGGATTCACCTCCAAGCTGGTTCATTCACATGGCTGGCAAGTTGGTGCCAGCTGTTGATTGGGGCTCTTAGCATCTCTCAACATGGGTCACTTCACTACATGGCAGCCAGCTCGCCTCAGAGCAAGTGATCCCAGACAGTGAGAAAGAGTACCCAAGATAAAAGCTGCAGACTTTTTACGATCTAATATTGAAGTGATAACCCATCATTATTGCAGATTCAACTAACTAGAAGTGATTCATTATATGTAGGACACACACCAGGGGAGGGAAATTCAACTCCACTTCTTGGCAAGAGGAGTTCCAAAGAATTTGTGGCATAACTTTAAAACCACCACAATGCCTCTCCCAAATTCTTAGCTTTTTCAGAAGAAAGACCTTAAAATAGATTTATACCTCTACAGCTGTTTCATATACTAGTAAAACTGATAAAAACTGGTAAAAAAAAAATCTCTCTTGCTATATCTCATTTTTCACCAATAGTTTCTTCTATTTTTTTTTTCTGCCCTTCCTCCTCTGTTTGCCTTCAAATGTTGGAGCGTCCCTTCTGCTCAGGATTCTTATTTATACACATGTTCACCTTACTAACATCCTCTAGTACCAACCATCCTTTATACACCATCTCTGTTCTCACAGTTCTCATATTTCTATCTTCAGCCTGATCTCTCCTTGCAATCCCAGTCTTATATATCCAGCTGCTCCTTGACACTGCCACACAGACCACGTATCACATGACTTTAGAATGAACTGTGGCTAGCAGAACTCTTGATTCCTTCCCCCACCCCACCCCCACTTTGCTACCAGCGTTCTCTTTCTTATAAAATCCACCAGTTGTTTAAGCCCTTACTTATCTCATGTCTAATCCCTCAGTGAGTCCTGTCAGCACTTTCTTCAAAATTTTTCCTAGATCTACCAAACTTTATTTCTACTGTTACCACCCAAGTTTAAGCTCCTCATCTGGACCTTGACAATGGCCTCCTAATAGTTTTTCTTACTTCTCATATTTGTGTAAGTATTCTCTCCATAGTGCAGGCATGGTGGTATTTTGAAAACAAAATCATTTTTTTATCACTCCTCTGCTTAAAACTCTTTACGGCTTTCTATTTTGCTTAGAATGATAAGCCTAAACTCTTTGCTCTGACTTACAATGCTTTATATATTCTTGTCCCTGCTCACTAACCCACACCACTGCTCTCACACACACACACACACACACACACACACACACACACACACACACACACATTTAAACAGCTTAATTGGAATTTAAATTTTATTTCAATTGTAACTAAAAATTTAGAACATATGGTTTGAGTAATAATTATGAAAAACAGTTATATAGAAAATCTGAAGATAAGAGTAGCCCATAAAAGTGAAGATGATTATCATTTGTGCCATGTTATGTTAAAAAAAAAATGACCGAGATTAGGATCAATAAGTTGGTGAATGATGAGCTGATAAATAAAGATGGCAATCTGAGTGTTACTAAAGAAGGTAGATTCAATGTAACAAATACACAGTATCTAGGTATATTGGCTCATTCTGCACATGTGTATCTGATTTGTGTGTTTGTGTGTTTATATATGTTTATGTGCATGCTGTCTAGGTATGTATAATGTATGGCATCTTGATGTGTTAGTACGTGACTGAGTATATGTATGTACATCTCCGAGTGTGTGCCTGTGTGTGTATCTGGTATGCCTCTGTGTATCTAGGGCCATTCTGATGGATAGGCAGATTGGGCAGCATAGACAGCTCCCTTGAGAATACTCAAGGACCAAAGATATCTTTTCTCTCAATATTAATATTTCTTTAGAGATTCATTGAGTTTAAATAGTCTCTTTTTAATTGCAAATATCCTGAGAGTTGCATTTGTCATCTGTATCTTTGTGTGAGTTATGATAATTAGATTGTGTTCCTCCTAGCACTTATTGACAACAAGCAGAGATACAAACAAATCCAAGTTGTCTCAAGAAAGGAAACCCAGGGACATTTGCGTGATGGGTGGATAGCTTGCTGGATGAGGTAATATCTTCTCAATTCTCTCCTTGGATCATAGGGATTCCTTTTCGTCCATAAGATTGGCCAACATTAGGAATGAGAAGAGAGTACAGAGAGGAATTCAGAGGAAACCAATGAAAAAGTTAGTTGTTTCTAAATTTTGCTGAGTGCCACAAGTGCCTGGTACATTCTGTGCTTCAGATGTTTCCAAGTGCTCTTCAGAGTTAGGGTCATTTCTCCTTCTATTCGAAATAGTGAAAGGGCAGATTTTTCGCAGTAGACGCAGTCACTGTTTGGTGAGCACCAGCCGACGGAGCACATCCAATGAGTGTTCCTTGTTCCATCACACATAGCCACACAAGGAGTCTTTCAGAGAGGTGCTGTTGGCTCCTCCCATCCAGAGCCTCTTCCTTCTCCTGCTCTTTAATTCCATGCCCCCCCGCCCTTTTTCACAGTGTATATTCTTCCTCTTTTTCCTGCAAATTCAACCTTTCCTGTTCTATCTACTAGATCTTTCTTACTAAGATTGAGGCATGTCACATTACATCCTACCAAGTCAAGAAAATAAAAATCCCACCTCCTTTTACCCTATATTCCCTTAGAAATCTTCTCATCTCGAAGCTGTACTTCGAGGCCAAGCTGTTCAAGCATGTTTTCTACCCTTTGAGTCCTAATCCAATCTAGGTTTTGTGCTCAGCACATCATATCTTGTGCTTTTGCTCAGTTGAGAACAATGACCACTCTGGTGCCAGCTGGCCCCAGCTCTTCCAGGGTGTACCTCACTAGACATTCCAGAGGCATTTACCGAGCCAAACTTCCCTTTGATAGATATACTTTCTCCTGCCTCTCTGGCTACTTTTCTACTTTTTTTCAGACTTCTTTGTAGCTCCTCCCAGATCACTCCAGGAATCCTCTTCTTATTCTATATTTTATTTCATTCCTTTAAATTCAATACCTCTTATGTGATACTGATTCCGAAAAGGAATAACCCTTGATACTTCTTCTGTACCCTGTACTCCTCTGTCTAACTGTGTACTTAGACCACAGAGTGAGATCTCTGGTGGAGGGGTGGTAAGTTTTCAGGCTTCAGAGTCAGAGTCAGAAACATGGGTTTCAGTCCTCATCTTGCATCTCATTTTCTGCATGGCCCTACGTAAGTTATGTGACATTTCTGTGTTTATAGATAAAATGTCTTTATAAACTAAAAAAAACCACAACACAAAACAACTAGTAGCATATCCTTTATAGGCTTTTCTGATGAAAGTTAATACATTTAAAGCATTTAAAAATTGTGCTGGCCCAGTTAAATATTTACTATTAACAGTAAGCACTTAATAAATACTTACTAATTCTTGTTATCATTAATTTACTTGCCCCTTCCTCTTGGATGATTATCCTCATCTTATGATTGTCTCGTCAAATGACACTTTCTTCCACTCAGCTGCTTAAATCAGAAATCGACAGCTTTCCTAGAATTTTCTCATGCTGGTACCAATTACTACCAAGTCTCCTTAAGTTTAACTGCAAAATGTCCCTTAAATTGTCCAGTTTTCTCAGGTGACACTCAATCAGCCCGCCCTACCTCTTGAATTACCGAAATGGTTTCCTAATTGGTCTTTGTGCTTCCTCTTGTGCCCCTTTTCCCAACGCATTCTTCAGCACAGCAACTGGAGTGATCTTTAAAAAGCATAAATTAGATTATGTCACTCCTCGGCACTGGGCTGAAGACAAAATCCCAAATCCTTAAGTGGAAAGGTCTGTAAGTTCGTACATGTCCTTTGCCATATCCACTTTCCAATCAGGAGTCACTCTTTCCCTCACTTACTGTGACTCAGCCACACAGGCCTTCTAACAGGTTTTCAAATTTTACAAGAGCTTTTCTGTCTGTGAGTGTGAGTTATAATTTTGCTTCTCGATTCTGCCTGAAATGTTTTCTCCCATTTTTGTATAATTCCATTTCTCTTTTGGGCCTCAATAAATGTCAATTTCTCAAAGAGAACTTTTCTGGACCTTAAGTCTGACTGAGGACCCTGTTATCTCTTTTGTA
This sequence comes from Eonycteris spelaea, assembly GCA_003508835.1. Taxonomy (NCBI): domain Eukaryota; kingdom Metazoa; phylum Chordata; class Mammalia; order Chiroptera; family Pteropodidae; genus Eonycteris; species Eonycteris spelaea. The sequence continues at coordinate 1,022,953 of PUFA01000254.1, read as the reverse complement.
GAACCCCTTATTTTTTACTATGGCACATAATCACAATTTGCAATGACCTATTATCTGTGTGTTTATTTGCTTAATGATAATCTGAAAAACTAAATGCAAACACTATAATGACAGGGACTGCATTTGTATTTTCCACTGCTTTATTTCAAGTGTCTAGCAGAGAAATGTCTAATCAATATTTGTTGTGTGAATGAATGAATAAACTCTGGTTGTTACAAATACTTACTAGTCATTTTAGTAATGAAAACACAATAAAATAAAATGAATATATGCAAGTCACAAAATATTCCTAAACTTGTTTCTTTAAGTGATGAAATCCAGAATTGTGTTTTGTATGCAGATTTAATAGTGTTTAATTATATTGTTAACGAAATGAGAGACTCTGCTGGGGGGAAAGCACTTGGGCTTTGTAGTCAGACGCAGGTGATTCCACCTTAATTATTTACCAGTGTTGTGGCCAGGGGCGAGTTGTTCAACTTCCCTTGGTTATCCTAACACCAGCTCACAAAGTTGTTGTAAAGGGAGTAAATGGCTCCAGTTGGTTGTTTAATGAATAAATGTTAGCTGTCATTTTCACTGAAAGACCTTTATTTTTGGCACTTAACTGTGAAAGGGAAAGAAATAGGAATCAAGAATGATAAACTGTTGATTAAAAATATATGTATCTAGAAAAATTTGGCCCTTGAATCATACAAAGGCCTGAAATAACAGGTAATAGAAAGAAAGAATTAAAACCCATGAATTTTACTGGAATCGAATAGATTGGTGCTTTACATTCTCTGAGTGAATATACATGTGCTTCCCAGGCCTGGAAGGGCTGCCTTCCTTCTGTCTTTTCCTCATCTGTTTTTTCTTAGAGGCCTTTGCTTCGACACCACATTAAACACCTCCCAGCACCTTCCCACCACCATTTCATCACTTATCTGAACACTATATCTTTTTTCCCCCATAATGTATCTCACTCCGAAGTTAGGTTCCTTAATTATTTCTATCTGTTCAGCATCCAAGTCAAAAAGTAGACTATAAATATTGATGGGTAGAAAAGGATACCACTCCAAAATATGCCTCTTTAGTGTATGATTTGGAGCCGTAGGCACTTGGAAAACAGCAAATGCAGGGAGAGAATTTCTCTGAACTCCCTTAATGTTCTCAACATCCATCCTTTTAAAGAACTCAATTCTCATATATCCCTTCCCTGGGAATTTCATCAACTCTTGTCAAAAGAGGGGGTACTACAACTCATTACTATACCTAGACAAACTTTGCCACAAACTATCATACCTACTATCTTTTCTTCTAAAGGCCCATTCATCCTCCTTAAAAATGATTTACTTTTCCATAAGAGGCCTACATCTGCCTATGCCTTCCCCATTAAGATGCTATTTCATTCTGTATTCTAGACCACCTCAGACGGTTAGTTTTCCTGAGTATCTTTGTGCAGACATGAAGTATACATATTACTAAACTTCTTGTTTTCCTTGTTGATCTTTGTTTTATTACAGAGGGTTTCAGTCAAGAACTCAGAAAAATGGAGGGAAATTTTTCCTTTTCTACAACACCATCACAGTTGTCTTGTTATCACGTCATTCTAGCACCTACCACAGTGTCTGGGACATATGCTCACAAAGAAAATGAAGAAATAGAATGGCTTCCTCTACAGCCTGGGCATTCTTATAATCTTTGCAGTACTGTTTTAGTCATCGCTGAAGCATAATGCCAGAATCATTTTTTTTTAAAGTCCTCTTCTAGTTAGAAATCTCTTGAAATTTACATAATTTGAAGCTGCAGGTGATATATAGTCCAACTCTTTTGAGCTGCATTTCACACTGTTTAATATTCGGGATGCATTTAACATTCCCTCTGAGTAAGGAGACCTTGCTTCCTTCCCCCCGGTGTGTCCCCAGTTCTCTACACAGTGATTAACGTGGACTGGAGAATGTGGGCATATGGATACATATGTGATCCTTATGAATTACAAAGCCCCCAGAAAGTAGCTTAGGCACTTGAAAAGTAGTAAGGAGAATAGGACAGAAACTCATAGATACATTCTGAAAACAAGATTTGAAGTGCTTAGTGTCCTTTATAATTTCATGGTAATAAAATAGAAGGATATTTTGCTTTTCACAACCCTATTATCAGAGACGATTACCTTAAAGTTTAAAATAAATTTACTGAAGAAATGGATTGAATTTAAAAAAACACAACTATTTGTTGCTTACTTAAAAGTAACCTATAGGCATGGATTTTCAATATATTTGCAAGTTAATAAGCAATGAGTTTCTCTTTTTCATGTGTGCACTCAAAATCACTGCTATCTCATTTCTTCCCTGTACTAGCTAATGCAAGTTCAGGCATTTTACACATTTAAGCTGTAGAAAAAAGACAATGATGTTTAGTAATCCTAAGAATGCTACTTTTGACAGTTCTTTTCAGGAAGATTCATTTAAAAAGCCTAGACACAGTTACGTTGTAATTTTCTACAATCAACAAAGAAAAAAGCACCAGAAGATATAATGATTACTGGCAAGAAAAAGCTTCCTTCTGCATTTCATTATAATATAGGTATAAAACAAATGAACTTCATATTCGGCTTGTGTATGTGTCTGTTTATTCTCTCCCTCCCCCATTTTCTCTCCTTTTATCTGAGACATGAAAGGCATTTCACCAGAAAACCATAAGATCTATGGTTTCAAAATAAAAATGTATATAAAAGAGATTTCCTAAGAACTTATATTTTATAGGAATATTTTATATTATTTTACATTACTATTATGAGAAATGCACTGGATGCTTATGTTAATTTGTTTGGCTTTCTCTTATATTATGAAAAACCGTTTGCTGAGGCTGTGCTCTTACAATACATTTAGGACATCAGATATTTTTTTCTCTGTTATAAGAAGAAATAGAGAAGGGGAGTACAACTAATTAAAAATGAACAATAGTCATTCCAAAGATTATTTGTATTTAAATTTTGATTATGGTCAGAGATTATTGCAGAAATATATTTGTCAGATTCAGAGATACTCAGACACATAAACTGAGGCATTTGTCATTTATATTCTTGCTTTTTGACTTTACCCTTACTTTCTTAAATTGAGTTCATTATAATTATTTTAGCATTCCATCTAAATTTAGGTTGAGATACTTATTATAATTTGAGGCTATGAGTGATGGAGGGAATGTCTTAAATTAATTTCAGATAATCCTACAAAATTTATAATCTATATCTAATAGTAAATAATTACAGAATAATCAAATACTCTCAGAATCTTTGCCAATGAATGAAGAAATTCTAGATAAGACAGCTAAATAAGCTGACATGATGTTGAATTCCTCCAGTCTTTCAAACTCTGTATCTTGCAAATAATGTATAGTTTAAAGTTCCTGCAGTTACTCACAGCTCCATTTCTCTCTTGGTCTTTCATTAGTGGGCTTGTGCACACTTGGATGAATAAATGCATTTTGTTTTAGATACCAGTGGAGCTGCTGTTAGATATCATATATATGCCTCCTTTGTAAAATATAGTGTGATATTTATTTTAGAGTTTACCTGCTGAATGTAACTACTTTGGGAAAAAGCAGAAATGAGAATTTTAATCTTCTATAAGATAATTTGAAGAAATTTTATCTCACTGAGGCAAATATTTATGTTATCATGTCAGTAGAATTTGAAAATAATAAACTATTTATTAATACTAAATTTTATACATTTTAAAAAATCATAATTACACCTTCACGTAAAAAAATTTGGACACAATATTAATATTTCTGATGAATGACACATTCACTTTTTAAGAAATAAGAAAGAAAAGATTAAGGTAGAAAGTAAAGAGATATTAACAGGCCAGTATTATTTTGGAACATAAAATAAGCAAACAAGGAAACCCAAAGAAGAAGTTTTATGACAAGTAGTTATATCCCAAGTGCCATTTTAAAAGGCTCATTAAATTTTCTACAGTTCTGTATAAATCAAATGTCTGTGTTTACACCTTTATTGAAGCTTTCTATTTTATTAGGAGCAAATAAAAAAATATCAATGCCCCATAAAAAATTTTGAAATTTTTTGAGAGTAAAAAACTTCAAGAATACTTTTAATTGTTTCATATTAATTTGTGATAATAAAATATGCAGTTTGTTTATCTGAATCTCTCTGCATCTTATTTTGCATGTAGCGTTAAATGCCAATAGGCACTTCATTGTCGTTCTCTGGGAATTTTTGCCTGCAATAATTTGAGGAAGATACAAAAGATGATGAGGGGTAGGAACTGTGGTTAGTGACAATTCCAAAATATCTCTGTTCTGTTGTTACTAGTCTCTAGGACTTGGACAATGGGCCAATGAGATATTATAGGCTATAACTGCAGCCCTAATCAGCTACCTTAAAAATTTTGTCAGGCCTGCTTCAAAAAGAGAAGCAAGTGAAAGACGATGGAAGTTCTAACTCATAATTCTGTTACTAGAAGATTAACTCTATGTATATGTTGTGCTGGTAAGGAGTAGCTGGAAAAATCTGTTAATTAGGATAGCAATACATTTCTCAGCTAGTTTCCATTTTTATTGTAATTCACCAATAGTCAATCAGGAATAGTTATTAGCAGCACATTTTTCAAGATTAGAAAAATTTAGACCAAAGGAAATGAGAAGAAAACTTGACTATCTTTGATAATGCGTTGCAACCAACAGAGAATCAGCATAACCAGGCTTCTTCCTGTCCCCTTTCCTTTCACTTCTATTTTACTCTAAAAGAAGAAATAGCATGAATATTTCTATAGAGTAGAACTCTGTCACAGAAATACATGATTTAATTAAATATGTGTATTATCTGAATTAAGAAAATCCAGACCCCTCATTTTACAGTGTTAAAGTATTCATAGCAGATATGCGGCTAATACAATTACCTGATAGACTGATACATGTAAAGTGATTAGCACAGTTCCTGGGCATATATTTAGGATCCAGTAAAAGTGAGTAGTCATTGCCATTGTTGTTGAAACGGCACACTGCTTCTGCATCCTTAAACAGATTGATGATTAATGAATGCAGTCCTTGAGTTATTTTATAGACAGCACTGCACATGTACCACTCTGTCCTCTATATGACCTGGGAACCTAGAATCTTCAGTCTACAGAACTCTAGTAACAGGAATGTGGCCACGGGAGCCCTTTACAAAGGGGGATGTCCTTCCATGAGGGAGATCCAGTGCCTAGACCACGTATGGACACGTATAGAACTGACCAATCATACCCTGCATGATTGGAATTCCTTCGTGCTTTTTCTTGCCCACCTACTCTATACTATAACTGGCGAAGTTCCAAAACTCTCTGATCAAAACTTGCCCCACCAGCACTACCACATGCAACCTCGTTCTCCCTAATCCTTAAAACTTGTCCAGACAGATTTGAGTGGCACCTCCTGTCTTCTGTGGACTGACTCAGTAGCCAATGTCATAGTTTTGGCTCCGAAGCGTGTCAGGCAGCAGGCCTTTGCTTGGTAATAGTGTTATCTTTTCATGGCTCTTATAATCATTATTCTTTAGTGTTTACTGTAAATCTATAGAAGAAAAAAACTGTATATTGAAAAGGCTGCATTTGGATTTTACTTCTGTAGTTTGTATATTGGTTTCTTGTCAGGTTGGCTAGGAATAAAAATAATGCTAATTAAATCCAGATGAGGACTTGTCTAAAATTGTGATGTGTGTGACATTTTTTACTTTGAGAATTTTTATACCTAGTGCCAATGATAGAGAAATTTAACAGATTCATCCAGCGAAGGTCAAGGTCCATAGTGTGGCTCTTTCAATTCTCTTTCCTGTTTCTCAGTACTAGTTCTTTATTCTGCTCTTTCAGGCTTTTGTCATCTATTGGATAGGGATCCTGGAGATTTCTGAGCAATTTATCTGTGCTCAAATATTAAAACTGAATAAGTTAAGATAAATATCTTTCAGTGTTACAATTTTAGCTTTAACAAAAGAATTAGCTTGATCTAACTGAAAAATTCTGAATTTGCAATTAGAATAAAAGCCCAAGGATGCCTCTCATTTACCTCACGGCCCTCGTCAACTCCCCAAACTTGTCCTCTAGGGTGCCTTTAAATCTCTCTTCACATCTTTAGTACCCACTCTTCAATACCCTTTCTCCAGCCAGCCCCATGCTTTGAACTGACATAGACCACCTAGGCCCACATTTTGATGAGTTCTGCTGGTTATCACCTTAGTTCTCTTTCTAGACCTACTGCTCTATTGTCCCATTCTCTCACATATTTCAATGGGATTAATCAGGTGAATTAGTTTGAGGTATAGTTAGGATTCACAGCAATATCGTGTGGTACTCCTCATGGAAAACTGTTTTAGTAGCCTTCTTCATATCCTCTGAAACTGGTAAAAAGGGCCGAGTGTGTACTTGGAAAAGCCTAGCATTTTTGTTTGTTTGTTTGTTTTGTTTTTGTTTGTTTTTTTTACTATGTTTACATCATGAATGTGAAGGTCTGCTTTCTTTTTTGTTTTGTTTTGTCTTGTCTTGTTTTCTAGTCTTTCTCCAAGCAGATAGGTAGAGATTGATGCCCCCCTTTTCCCAACCCCTTCCTCCATAGAAAGAGGACTAGGGCCTACAGAAAGATGATTTCAATGATGTGATGGGAAGATATTAGACAATGGTTTGAAGAACACTATCTTGATGTAGCTTCTGTTGAAGTGACGTCTTCATGAAGTTGAAGTAGAAAAATAATTGTCAATATGTCAGAAAGAAGACAACTGTAGTATTAGATTATGAATAGCAGTGTCAAGTAGAGAGAGAATACTCTAATCTATTTTCCCTATGTAACTGCTTGAGGAGAATTTGGTCTGGAATCTAACCACTATTTCTCTAGCGCCTATCACAATGTCTGGCTTATCCTATTCACTCAAGAATTTGAGTTATAAAAAGAATGAACAGTAGCCACCTAGTGGATTTCTAGTCAAAGAATGATTAGTGCTTTAGAGAAAGGAAGGAAAGATAAGGCAGGCAATAAATAATAAAGGATTAGAAGGTACAGGTTGAATCTAATATTATTTACACTAAAAGCTTTTGCAATAAATGTAGTTTATAAAAGTCTTAAGCAAACATGCTGTTCAAGAGTAATAATTCCTTACAAGTAAAAATTTTACCCTTTTGAGAATATTTTACTACCCTAAATATGACCAGCTCAAGTAGATACAAATTTAAAATTATTTTTTTCAAAAAATTTAGAGTGGTCTGCACAATTGTGTTGAAAGTTCTGATAAAGTTCACACAGTACGAAGTAATAACCATTTTTGTACTTGTGAGTTTGTTAGGTAGTTAAGTAGTCATGAATGACAGGAGTGTAGGCTCAACTCTGTTACCATAGAAACCTCCCATAAGGACCTCCTAAAAACACCCATTTTATGGCTATAAATTATCCCTACATCCTAAGGCACAAAGACCATAAGTGCTGCTGGCTTAAAGCAGCCACAAATACTGAAAGCAACACTTTAACCTGCCTGTAACCTCAGCCTCATTATACCATCATGATAATATCATGCATGTGCCAGGAAGTTCATGAATCTAATTATAACAGACTGAATTCTGGGTAAGGACATGCTTAGTAGGTAAATGGCTGTTAATAGCCAATTGTCAGTCAAGGTGACCTCGAATCTCACTTGCCGATCATCTAGGACCACCCTGTAACCTCCCATCATGCCTCAAATATAAACAGACCTTCCCACTTCTATGCTGTTACAACTCTTCACTGAAACCCACCCCTCCTTTGGAGTGTACACTTTCTTTTGTCTTTTCCCCTTCTGAATTCCAAAGGGCTGCAGCCTTCCTTGGCGAGGCCCATCTCTTTCTAAAAATGTACTTTCAATAAATCTCACTTTTTCTAAATCTTGCTGACCTGTAATTCTTTATGAAGTCAGTGAGGAAGAACCAAGGACCCCCTCCAGGCCACTGGGGTGATACTGGATTTCACATCACCCCGTGAGGTAACAAGTTAATAAAATATACACCTTAATAACTCTCTAGGAAGAGGAGGTAAGTTTCTTCTAAAACTCTGAGGTGTCATCCATTTGATATCAAGAGCCATTTTTTATCCTTTTGAGCAATGTTACTGGCAGGCATTGATATAACTCCCTGCCTAAGTTGAATGAATAGCGAGGTGTATCGAACCTTTTAATGCAGCATTGACATCTCAATAAATCAAGGACTGTAAAGGAAAGAAAACAAATGGAGACTACCCACCAAGAAGATCAGTAGTTATCACTAGTTAAAATCACTCTGTACTAAATGATTTATTTTGTCTTTTTCTTTATTCTAATAATCTCATAACATCATCTTGTTTTCTGTCCCCTATTGAACGGAAACCATCAGTATGTGCATAGTTTTCAAAAAATGAATAAAAATCTGTGTATGTGTATGAATAAATGTACATAAACATACACATTTATTCACACACATACACAGATTATATATATAGACATGTATATATAACTAGACAAATGAATTACCCTGTCTGCTTTCCTAGGTAGAAAAGAGTCTTTGACTAAGAATCTATTGAGTTCTGACTGAAGTTATTAGCTTGGAGTATCTCTTTGCTAATCTCAAATAGTGGTGTTGAAGAAATACATAGGTTCAGGTAATAGCCTTACTTCTCTCCAGTCTACACTATGCAAGAATACACTGCGGGTCACACAATGAAGAGAGCACTCTACCTGAAAGTATCATATATAAATCACACTACCTCTTTTTTAACAACCAATAAAACCTTGTAATATACTTATCATAATTCATACCTGTGGAGTTGTATTTGACAAAATATTTCCAAAAATTGCCTCTTAAAGCAGTAGTCCTCTTTTATATTTAAATGATATTAACTATTCTATTAAAGTCTCTGCCTAATTTCCCATTGTTGGCAAAAAGCTGATATCTCCATCGGGTTAGACTAGATTTAAGTGTTATTTTGAATAACACTTAAATCTAGTTTGTACATGTGACAGAGTTTTCCCAAGTAAGTACTAGGAGTGTGGCACATCCTAGATTTTGGAAAGGATGGAAATCTAAGAAAAAAGGGCAACAGTCAACCATGTGTCCTGTTCAAGCATGCACATGTTTTATTTAAGTATTCTCCAAAAGTCTATTTTTTTCCAGCATAATGCAGATATTATGCTATCCTTTGAAATAAGATATATGAATTTCAAAGAAAATTGTCAAAAACAATGACCTTGATTACTCCATATGGTACACAGAAATAATTACATTTCACTTACAATACAGATGCACTTAACACAGTCATCAATAGTCATTCACCACCAACACAGTATATTTTTAAATCACCTAAAACACCAAAAAGTTTTTTTTTCTTTTCCAAAAGTCTAAAGAAAGTAATAGTTTTGGATAAATGATAAACTAAAAAGGAGGCAGAATTTTCAAATGAAATAATCTAACTGCATTTTTTTCAATGTAATATCAGAACATGAAAATAGAACTTCTCATTGGGAATCAAAAGACCTAAGTATTCCTGATCGTGTTTTCTTTAGTCTACTTTTTAAAAAGTTTTTCAACAAATGCCATCAGAGAAGTTTCACTATATATTTGCTCTAGAAGCATAAAGTGACATGAGGCAGTTGTTAATATAATTGTTAATATTCACACTCCAGGAAGGTTAGTAACTTTTAAAAAGACATACTATAAATAAAGCCAGTTCTTCCCAATAGTGGAGTTTATCTTACTTTCACTCAGCAAACATTTATTAAAATCTACTGTGTGCACAGCATTTTTCTAGAAGCTGTTCTAGAAATGGGAAGCAAGAATTTCTGGCTTTACTTGAAAAGAGTTGGATTAATTCTTTTTATGATAAATTATGATAAGCATTATAAAATTTCTATAATAGAGGGATAATTATTAACTCTTTCCATGTACAAAAGCTAAACTTTATTCCTTACACTGTTGACTTAGAATGAACAAAACTTTTCATTTGACATAAAACTTTTTTACAGTCATGTGCAGACATGTCTGCTGATACATTTTAAAGGCGAAAAGGAATCAAGACTTTTCACGTAACTGTACATAGAGATCAACTCTGCATCATGAATTCCTGTCCTGATTTTGTGGAGAAAATTGCTCCCTGCAATACACAGGAGCCTTTCTGAAATAAATTTGTGCAGTCTTCCCCAATGGTTAGAAAGCGTGTTTTCATCAAGTATTGTTATATAAAGCACTCCAGTTTATCTCCGCATTTCGATTCACATTAGTTATTCTCAAAATGTATTTGAGATCTAAAGCAAAATAAATAATACATTGAGTGAGATTCTGGGATCACTGATCCTGTGATATTAGTCCCAGCCAATTCTTTTCTTAAAACCTACAGTGGTACATCCAGTATCTGGGCTTTTCCATGACAGCAAAGAGGTTAGAGATAATTCATATATGTCAACTCCTTTTTTTCCCTAATTTTTGACAAGGGAATTGATAATGATAATCTACTTACAAGTAATGTGTTGGGGGATAGAAAAGTAGGAAAGGTCATTTGAACTACAAAATGCTAGTCTAGTTGATGATGATAAACCCAATAGAAAGGTACTACCGAAACACAGGAACAAGTAATGCACTGTCACGGGAATACCAAAGAATATTACTGAAAAACATTTATGACACAAGAGTTTTGGGTTAAAAGTTATCTAAAACTTGGCCACACTAGAAATTTTTCTATGAATGTGGCTCTTACCGTGTTTATGAAGATCTGGAAAGTACGACAACAAAAAATCCTGATTCCTGATACAACAGGTATACAATGAATTATTGCAGTTGTAACAGTATCTAGGTGCAAGTTAAAATGACAATTAATACTTAACTATCTGAACACTTTAGATTTACTATTGAGCATCCCTATGAGAAATGCTATAGTTCTAAAAGGAGTTTATTTGCACAGCCCACCATGGAACATCAACAATCAGCTTGTTGTAAGTGCACAGAAATCCCCCCTTTCTACAATTATAGTTTGTCATGCCTATTCTGAAGACAACATAAAGAAACTGAGATCACAGCTCCAAAGAATTTTAGCATGCATTATGATGGTTTCCTTCAGTCAATACAAATGTGTTGCATGAGTTTTTTTTTTTAAATATGCAATAATCTTCATCATAGCCAATGTTCATGGTTTTAACAGGAAAAATTTTTATCAAAATGTTTTCCATATTTTTTTTGTTTTGCATTCAACTGGAACATTAGGTTCAAAGATTTATTTTATTTGTTTTATTAAAAAAGAGTTCTGGTCATAAGAAGCATCAACAGGCGGCATTTCATTGTGCTCATTCACACAGTCAAAGGGCCACAGGCCACTCCTCTGTGTAAGAGGTCAAACTCTGTCTAGAAATGCCATTTGGTGGTTTTATTTCCATCCTCTAGTTTGGAAGCTTTTTTTTTTTTTTTTTTTTTTCCACTGCCAATCTTCTTGCTTTGTCATTTTCATCTGCAAAGGTTTATTGTTTCTTCTTTCTTCCACATTAAGATTCTTTCCATAACTAGGGTTCAAGTGTTCTTTCGACCCGATTCTGATCGTCTTACAAAGCGGACACTCTGACAATGTTTCCTCCTGAGTACTCGGGAGATTCTGGCCTGTCGTCTCCTTCGGGAGTGGTTACTGGAGGTGTTGGGATGCTTATTATTGCTGTAGTCACATAAGGTTGTTCACAGTTTAGTTTAACACACTCTTCCATTTTGGCGTTTAAACTGGATCGGCTGATGAGGAAAAAAAGATTTAAGAAAGTAAGTTGTTTACTTAATTTTTTCTGTGCAACCGAATATACATATTTTCATGTTTATATGTAACATTTTAAATGTCTAAGAATAATCACCATGATTTACAAAGATGATGCACAAAACCTTAATATATGTTAAAGTGAACATTAGTCGGGTCATTAATATTAAATTAATATCTAAAAGCCAGCTAAATTTGTTTCCAACAGTGGTTCTCAAACAAAGTGTTTCCTATAAAAATGCAAGCAAGAGGAACAGGTAAGCTGTGGAGGCCCTAGGGTGTGCAAAATAAAATCGTTTTCTTTAAGATAGACTCTCTGAGAGGCTTGAGATACCATCAGGAAAAGGATCTATCCTATGGATATACCTTAATTCTTTGACCACAGAATCATTTTACTATCTTATCTCTTTGGTACCCTGATAGTCAAAAGTTAAGAACCCCCAAAAGTTAGCAATCACTAATACTTAAAGACTTTCTTAAGTGGTGTTTTTATATGAGTTTTATTTTATATTTATATGGGAAGGGAGAAAGGGGGCAAAGAGCAAGCAGAGCAGACATAGGAACTTAAAAATATTTCATTTTCATGAAAAACTTTATTTAATTAAAAATAATTTAAATTAAGTTTTATGTCAAGATTTATTTTCTTTCTAAAAACTTCTCCATTTCCTACTTCAGAATGGTAGAATATCTTCAAGACAGAAATCTTTCTTTGCTCCAACATTTAATATTCTGATTCCAGAGACATCTAACTTATGTAAATCAACATAGCCTGAATTCCGAATCTCATCCAGGTTTTCCACAAGGATTGCTGGATGCCAACAAAGAAGTAGCACTGAATTAATGGTTGTTAATCTAAAAATATAAGCTATTTAATATGAAGAACAAAGTCAAATTATTTTGGCAGAAACTGATCTTTTTAATGAATTGTAAAAACAAGTAGTACAAAAAGGAAGCAAAGGGAAAATATGAATAGAAAAAAAATTTCTCTTAAATTGTCCATAAACTCACCAGAGTAAATAATTTTAGCGTTTCACTTGTCTTTCTTTAATTGGATTCATTTTTGTGGTGGTTTCTTTCTTTCTTTTTTTTTTTTTTTTTTTGTGGCCAGAGATACTTTTATATCAAAATTATCTATTGGTTCAAAAGATTGGCATAGGCGTAGTTTTATTTTTCACTGTCACGTTGACTGTGTTGATATATTTTTAGTGCTGTTGAATACTTTTCAATTATATCAATGTCACTATAATTTGTTTCTTTTAGTAGTGGTGACTATCATTTTGGGCTATTTGCGTTTACCTAAGGGCTCCTGAGTGCAAAGGTGTCTACTCAAATAAGAAACAGCTGTGGATCGAAGAGGCAGAAATACATTTGTGAGTGCCTGACCATCTTATCTTCTTTCTGCTTTTAACAATGAAACAGCTACTACTTTTGACTCTTAATGAATATTACAGTGGATTCATTGTCCTACTTGTTACAGCCTAAGTTTCGCCTCATACTAAACTCTAGGATTTAGATGCCCCAGAGGCAGCGACGTGACTGCAGGTGGGGCTACATTCTGAGGACCAGCACAAATGTACATCCACACACAGATGAGTCTCAGGTACCTGTTAGAGAGCGGGGTTCTCTCCACACATCTGATCTGGATTGTACTGAGTTCTTGCACACTGCCTCGGTGGCTTCCGGATACGTTGGCGTTTGGGATGCGGAAAGTTTTTTGTGGCGTCGTGAACAGCAAGTGCTGGTGACTCCTTGTTGTGAAGAGAGAGAAGGGCTGTGGCTTGAAGGACGATTAACAGTTGCAACTTCCATGCACTTTCTTCAAAGACTTGTTCATCCACAAACTCGTGATTCTGTTCCGAAGGTGTAAAGAAATGGGAAGAAAGACAGAAACACACTTTAACTTTTAAAAAAAGACAACTTTGTGCTTAAAAATAAATAAATAAATAGGAAATGAATAGCTTCATTTTCAAAGTTCAAAAATATCTACGTACATTGAAACTATCTAATGGGTAACTAATATTATTTTCATAAAGATTAGACTATCAAAGCCACCTCATATTGGCATTTGTAGGGAAATAAAATCTCTCTAGTTAGACCTTGAGATTTATATATGCAGGCTGATTTAATATCTACTTATAGGCTGACTTTATCTTAAGATATCATTTATTAACTTAAACATCAAATCTGTAAGTTATAAGCTAGAAAAATCTGGACATGAATATAGTAATATCCACAAGGATAAATTCACATCAACTTTTATTTTTCAAACAGATTGAAATTACGAAAAGAGACTATTTTAATCGAATGTCCAAGTTAGATTTTACATATTAGCAAATATTTTGGATTGAAACATTTTTTATTTAGAAAATGAGATACGTGAGACACTTCACATTTCTTTAGATGCTCCAATAAAATTCTTAGCAGAGAAAAACATATGACTTATTAGATAAATAAGTCAAATACATTTATCTGAAAAATGCGTTACTTTATGTTTGCCCTGGAAGAGGTTACCACTGAACTTTTCAGGTCTCCTTTCTTATTTTTGCAATACCTCACTAGCTGTACTCATGATCTCTGCCTGCATCGGAATTCTTCAGCAAACAGTGATGGACACCATTTCCTATACCACATCTTAGAAAAACACAGTGTAAAATTTGCTTTTAAAATATTTAATAAAGAATTACCTCCTAAAATGCCTATGTAAGACTTTTCTCTCAGACACATAAGGGAAAATATTTTTGGTCTGAGCCTCTAAGAATGACTTCAATTACTATTTTTCCCTGGTGTTGGTGGGGATCATCTTATAATGGGAGGCTTTGCACATGTTGAATTCCACTTTATCTCTCATCCTAAAATATTAGTAAAATAATTGAAGCAATTCCCTGGCTAATAGAAAACAGATTGTTTTAGTTACTCATTTTGTCATTTCTTTGCTGAGACATGCATTTTGAAGTAAATGAAATGTAACAATCTATTGTTTGAAGTCCAGAGAAAAATATGAGCAGATAACAGAATTTTATGCTAAATATTAAAATTTATAGAAAAAACTTCACTAAGGAGTCACATTTTGTTTTCTTCTTTTGCAATGTGCATTTCAGACACATAATACAAGTTACAATGCATGAGATTTTAATTTATCTCATCAGAGACTGTAAATTCTGTTGCTGGTTACCATATATTTTTATAGCTCAATCGATATAACTCAATTTAAACTATATCAATTGGTATTAAATAATTTTTATTTTAAAAAAACTAAATAATAAAATAGTAAAAAATGAAAATAAAAAGAGAGGAAAGGATAGAGAAAATATATTCTATTATTAATATTATTTAAATTTCAAAGAGTATCCTAGTAAATTACAGATCTGTCTATATCTTTATTTAAAAATGCTGCCACAATCACGTAACTTTCTTGTTTAAAGCGCTCAGTTTTCCATTTGAGATAAAGATCAAAATTTTTCACATGTCTCCAAAACCTAGTGTTATTTAGCCACTTCCTTCTCCTTGTGCCATGCTACACTCTCTCCTTCTACCCCCCTCAGATATATTCATACCCTCTTGGCCAAGTTCTAGCCTTCCTCAGGTTACATCACCTTTTAGGCCCTTCATTTCTTTGCCTAACTACTCCTAGTCATGCTATGGATCTCAACTCAAGTTCCTCCTTCCTGGAGGAAGCCTCGCCTGATCTTGAATCCTCTGGCCTCATCCACTTTACCTTGTTCCACTGTGGCCCCACTGTTACTTCTGCACTCATTGCTCTTTTCTAGTAATATCGGTTTTGTCCCATATGTGGAGGTTGATGGGAGCAGAGGTCACACCTGAATTCACAGTCCATCTACGGTCTGACTCACTGTCTGGAGCATAGTAGGCAAGTAATATATGTTTGTCGAATGACTATATATTTAAATAAAAAAAAATGAATAAATGTATGGACAATATGTTGAAAATGAGAATACAATATACATCCCCAGTGAGTGAGTGAGAAAACTTGACCTAAATATGGTGAAAGTTTTATTCTGCTCTGTGGTCACAGACTGTGAAGCTGAAATAAAATAAAATAATCAGAGCGTCCGATCCTACCTTGCTTGAACCTTCCCAGTTAAACAACTTTTGCTTGGTCTTGTTATAGATACGCTAATCATTAAAGGGATCTAACCTGTAGCCTAGGAATTACTGAAATAATCTCCTTACTAAACTACCTTACTAAGGATAAGGAAGTTATGTACAAAATAATAATTGTTTGTTAAAAGATTTATAGGAACCTTATGACTGGGACCACGGCAATCAGAGTTTGTTGACCCAAAACAAAGAAGTTTCTTTCACCATCGCCCTTGGACCCTTGCTGATGTCCAGATGTCTGTGGTCATCAATCACCTCCTGACCTGAAACCTGAAACTCCTCCTATTTTCCCCTTTCCTTGACATAAAAGAAGCCTGAATTCTGTACTTCCTCAAGATGGTTCTTTAGGACACTAGTGTGCTTTCTTCTCAACTTGCTGGCTTTCAGAATAAAGTCGCTTTTTTGCCCCAACTCCTTGTTACCTGACTTGTTGGCTGTTGTGAAGCATGCAGTTCAAGCCTTCACTTGAGTACAATACCTTGTCATAACCTAGCTAGAAAATCGGTGACTTTGCCAAAGAGGATAGATATCCAACTGGATACTTATAAATGGGTAAATGCGTACCCAGTCTTCAGCCAAAAGGGCACATCAGTGATTAAGTGTGTCATTTTTCTTATGACATTTTTATTATCTATTTCTGTTAATTATACCTGTAAATGAAGGAAATGCTTATAGGTAGCCATTTTCTATTTTTTTTTTTGTTATTGTTAT
This sequence comes from Eonycteris spelaea, assembly GCA_003508835.1. Lineage (NCBI taxonomy): Eukaryota > Metazoa > Chordata > Mammalia > Chiroptera > Pteropodidae > Eonycteris > Eonycteris spelaea. The sequence continues at coordinate 1,006,375 of PUFA01000254.1, read as the reverse complement.
TGACATTCCCTTTACCCAGATGTCAGGAACACTTGAAATTCATTATTTTTTTCCTGTTTAATCAGCAATTTAAGAATCAGAAAAAAATGATATTTTATAGAACTTGCAGTGGGGTACTGGAAAACAAATTTCCATCTGCATTAAGCAGATATTTTAGACTAAAGATAACCACTAAGGATAAAAACAGTGTAAATAAGTCTCTAAAGGACTGTTCAAGTTGAAATGTTACAATAGTTTTTCAAAATAATTTCAAATATTGTGGCAGTGTTTTTTTCCCCCCAGTATCACAGACAGTGAAATCCTGCTGGGAAGCACTGACTATTCCCTAAAGCAAATGGGATTGCTGTGGAGTAAGTGCCAGGGCAGGTAGTCATGCTGCTTCCTTACCGTGGTTTTTTCCAGGCAGTGAAGCAGGTGGTGGTGCTGGGTTTCAAAGCTGGAGCCGGATTTACTAACAAAGGCCTGCTCATCCTCGGAGGACTGTTAACACAGAGAAGATAGAAATGCTTTCTGTTTTATTTGCAAACAATGAGAGCCTCCACTACACATTTCCAAAGAGAGACCTGGCCTAGTTCCTCAGATTAAATGGCAGCATTACATATATTTTTAAACTAGAAAGAAATAAGGAAGCGTTGCTTTTAAGTTTGATAATCAGCATTTACATTTTATTTATTTATTTATTTATTTTGTGTCAAATTAGCAGTTTGGTCTTTTCGACATACCTCCCTGAATTTTTTTTTTTTTTTTTTTTTTTTTTTTTTTTTTTTTACTCTTACACCACCTGGTCTTCCTAGGTAGTCTCCCATCCAAGTACTAACCAGGCTTGACCCTGCTTAGTTTTCGAGATCAGATGAGATCAGGCTTGTTCATGGTGGCATGGCCATAGACTGAACTGAAAATTTAAATCTTCCCTACTCATTCAACTACCAACTATCTTCAAAAGCCTGAGAGCCATTATTTTTGGAAAATAAAATTTAATCTAATACTTAGATAAGCCTGAAACTGCTGTCCTGCTCACCTAAATAAAAGCTATTTTGTAAATAAAGATGATTGGAATCCTATAGTAAAGGAAAGTTATGAAGTAAAAGTGTTTTTTTCAAATTATATTTCATACTATGTGACTTTTATATAATACTAAATGGTGTTTCCTCCCATTAAAAAGGAAAACAAGACATGTCACCCTGTACCTCTACCCAAATGAACTCCAAAAAACATAAATTAATTTTGAGATAAAAAATAATGAGATATTTGAGTCTTTGAGAATTGTTTCCTTTTCCCATGTTAAAAGGGTTCTGGACCCAGTTTCAAAGTGGTGACGAGTTTCCCCCATGCTATCAAGCAATGCTCTCTGGACACTAACCAGGTGTCCTACAATTCAACTCAATTTGGACCTCATCTACCTAGAGACAGCATCATAGTCCACGGGTTAAGGGCTCAGTCCTAAAGAATGCCTCACCCCACTTTAGATGCAATCTTAGATTATCACCTGTGCTTCTGATTAATCAACTATAGTTTAGAGGTTGTAATGACCTCTTCTGTAGACTTCAGACACCAGTTACAAATCCAGTTGTTACCTGTGCTTTTCACCAACTGGCTATAAATCAGAGAGTCTCATGACCCTCTCCTTGAGTTTTGTTAATTTGCTAAAGTGACTCACAGAATTCAGAGAAACATTTTATTTACTAGATTAGCAGTTTACCATAAAAGAGTATAATATAACTCAGAAACAGCCAAATGAAAGGGATGCATAGGGCAAGGTATATGGAAAGGGGTGATGAGCTTCCATGTTCTCTGATTATACCACTCTCCCAAATCTCCACGAGTTCACTAACTTGGGAACCCCCACCTTCTGGGTTTTTATGGAGGCTTCATTACCTAGGCAAGACTGATTAAATCAATGGCCATTGCTGATTGAATCTCCAGCCCTCTCCCTTCCCAGTAGGTTGGGGCGGGAGGACTGAAAATTCCAACCCTATAATTAATTAGTTGGTTCCCCTGGCAACCAGCCTCAACCTTGGGTGCTTTCCAAAAGTCTCATTAATATAAAAAAGACATCTTTTTAGCTCTCACTTAGGAAATTCCAAGGGATTTAGGAGCTCCTGTGCCATAAACAGGAGGAAGACCAAATATATATTTATTATAAAGCAGAATATCATACCATGTTTACATGATATAGTGTAGAAACATTGTCAATCATGTTTTGAGAATCATGATCCACTGGCAACATTTCATAGCCCAGTTTCTAAACTGCTACTGCCAATAAGACTGTATAGGGTGAGGTTATTAAAAAATGACACTTGTTTCAGTAACCATTTCACAATTACCACAATAAAATTATATGGCTAAGTAGAAGTAATTGATGTAATATTCATCAATACATTGAACATTAAAAAAGTGAGGTGCTCGACCATACCTGTAGTTGATTGCTGAGTAAACCATTCCGTTTGCTCTGCATATAAGCATTAGCACTTCCGCTTTTGGCTGCCCGGATCCTGGCAAGTCTGGCTTTCTATAAAAGAAGGAAAATGAATGTCCTGCTAATACTTATGAACTCTTTTTTTAAAACAGTGCATGAACTCTTGTGTAATCCTAAGTCAGCATACAAATTTTAAAAAAAAAATATGCCAGTTTTTCACATATAACTATTGACAATTAAATTTTCATCATGAGTGCTTTATTTTAGTTACCATATATATTGGTAAGATCAATGAAGTACTTTGGAACTGGGTCACGCATTTAAGAATTGTAATTAAGTCTTTACAGTAGTATTGAGCTATTTCTTTATCGTTTCTGTCAATTGTGTTAAGAGAAAAATAACAGTATTTCTTTACTTATATTTTCACTTTCCCCAATTTGAGTAACTTAATGAAATGAGGACCCGGACATCAGCTGTCAACTCCTTTTCATTTAAAGTAATGTCCTTTTTAAAATTAGTAATTAAGTTCTAATTAAGTTCCAGGAACCACTTCCCTCCCTCCCTCCCTCCCTCCCTCCCTCCCTCCCTTCCTTCCTTCCTTCCTTCGTTCCTTCCTTCCTTCCTTCTTTCCTTCCTTCCCTCCTTCCTTCCTCCTTCCTTCTCTCTTTCCCTCCTCCTTTTTTTCTTTAAAAAAAAAAAACTATTCAGTGCATCTGTGCCTTCAAATATAATTTTTTTTTGCCATCATTTTGCTAAATTGGCCAAAATAACCCTGTGCTGAACAATATGGGCTCCTAAAAAAACCCCTAAATTTATCCACTTCGTATTGGCACAGGTCCAAACAAAATCATGCTCACTGGATTTCTATTTCATTCTTAAATTTGTTGAACATGATGTGCCACTTCAAAGAGATTCATAACATTATTTTTAATTTTTAAGCACTTATGTATAGAGAATGTTCTTCACATTAGAGGGTTTAGGGTGGTCACTTTAATTGTTCACCCTAAACCCTCTAATCACCAAAGTGATATTATGGAGCAAATTGCCCTGTTTAGCCAGATTTCCGGTATTCCATTCTACTTCAGAACTGCTGTTATTTATCTGCTCCAGACTGTTGTGGAATGAGTCCGGTTTTCATGTCCTGGAGAACACTGTTTTGATAATTGTATTTATATGACACGTATCTATCACGTATATGTAAGGAAGTGGCTGGGATGACTTGAATCAGAAATTTTTTTTGTAAAATTATCCCACGAAGACGCCTTCTCTCTTTCTAAACAACCTATGAAAATAGTATCGTTAGTTTCTAGTTCTCAAATGTTCCTTTCAGTAACAATAAAATATTATTTAGATTTTAAAAATAGAAAATAAATATATACATATGGTAAAATTGTAATACAACAAACGTGAATGAAAAACAAGTCAAGTCTCTCAAGACCTTGGAGATGCCCTACTCCTATGCTTCAAGGTCAACTACTGATTATTTTTCTAGAGAATCTTGTCAGAAATTTTCTAGGCATATAAAAGCAAGTTATATATATTCATATGTATATACACATATATTTTTACTTGGGGGAATATGCTCCACACTTCTGAACTCAGCTGTTTTCATTTACTACAGCTTGGAACTTCTTCCATACCTACTCATATAGATCTATCTCATTTGTTTATAGATATATAATATACACAGTATGGATGAAGCATCATTTATTTATCCAGACAGCTACAATTAATTTTTAAAGCATCTTTTGCTACTATGAGCAATGCCTCCTGCTTTGAAATCATAATGAGCTTATCTACAAGATAAATTTCTACAAACAAAATTACTCCTGAATCAAAAAGTGTGTGTGTGTGTGTGTGTGTGTGTGTGTGTGTGTATTTTGTTGGACAGGTTTTACCAAACTTCCCTCCCTAGTTGTATCAAGATGCCCTTTTACCCACAGCATTAAGACATCTGAAGCTCTCAAAATAGCATTAAAATATCATCTGGCTTCAACTCCATGCCTCTCTTCCTCCATGAATTTATTCTTTCTATGTGCTGATTCCAGGTTAAAATAATACTTGTACAAAGATCACATTTATAAGTAATAGGAAAAATAGTTAAAATTTTATTATTTGTTGATGGTATAATGTTTTTTTTTACATTGTTTTTCAAAAATACAGAGACAATACTAGACAATGAAGTTGGAAAGGTAGAAAAATTTTTAACTTCTAAAGCTGTATTGAGCAGCCACAATTTCAGGTTAGACTGAATAAAACAATGGCAAGCAAAAACACATTTGGAAATGACTTAGAATTGACATAGAAATTCAGAAATAAGTAATTTAAATATACATTTGATTTCCAGAAAGAATTAGTATTGAAATTTCAGTCCTCAAGTTTCACTGGTCTCCTGAAACATTCAATGCTTTTTTGTTTCCTTTCCTCTCCCTTCATCCCCCAAGTTCCCTTCCTTCCTTCCTTCCTTCCTTCCTTCCTTCTTCCTTCCTTCCTTCCTTCCTTCCTTCCTTCCTTCCTTCCTTCCTTTCCTTTATTCAATGACTGCATACAATTATAATGCTTATATCATAGTTACTGGCCTCATCTATGCCATTCTCTAAGCATTTAGTAGTAGTATTAGAGCGCATTATGTCCTCCATAAAGGACACATGTAAATTAACCAAAAATACTGTCCAAAGAAGGAAAATGAAACATATTTCTCATATGAAGCCTACATACAGTGGCAACCACTACCACAGAAAGTATTTCTAAGCTTAGGGAAAGAGAAGCAGTTATGTTAGACTCAGAATAGTCATTTTGCTAAGTCATGTTCTATGTTAGAAAAAGAACCTCCCATCTCAATTTCAATCATTTTTCTTTCATTTTCCTACAATGCTATGAGTTAATGGGTTTAATTGGTCTGTGGAGCACCACACCAAAATGTCTGCTGAGTGTTAGCCTTTATTGACCTATGATTACATCTTTGTTTCCAGTAGATAATTGAAGTAAATTCTTTTACAAAGATATTTTAGAAAATCACTTTACTTCTGACCCACTCAGCATGGCAATCTTCACAACTCTGGCTGTGTAATTAGGAGGTTAAAAGAATACCATTCACTGGTAGAGAAAATGTGTTCTTTTCAGCCCTCAACCCCCAGCCCTATAGGAAATACAACTTCTTTGCGTGGTAAAGTACAAGTAAATATTATGGAAGTTAGAGTAAGTATTCAGTAAATCCTTATCCTATATGGACAATAGGAGGCTTCCAAAATTTTAATTAAAAAATAAAGTTTATATCATGAGTGTAAAAGAATAACTTTGCAGTTATCTTCAAATTCTTTATCTGCCTTGAGAAATATTGATGGTGTTGGGAAAAATTAGTTGTCTCATGAGCACATTTTTCCTATGCATGCCAATTCTTCATAAATTCAGTTTTTAAAAAAATTCTTTAAATTTTGCAAGGTTTCTCAATGTCATTTCCAAGAAACTAGTAAGTGTTATGGCTAAAATCCAAACTACAAAATGAAACAAACAACTGGTTCTGTGGTCAAGAAAAATTTGGGAAATGCTGAGAGGTTAAACAGATTTCTTTTAGGTTGGCTTCTTCACAACAGATCATAATGTGGATGCTCATTGTGAAGATGAAAGGGTGATATAGTATGCAATTTTTCTAAAACTAACTTGACATGGAATTATCTTACTGTAGAACATTCAGAGGCAAGTATGCAGTGATTTTTAGCAAGTGAATTGTTTTTCAATTGCACCAAATAACATTTTATAGACTTTCCAATGCATTTTCTAGAACAGAGGCTGGGGAGCCAATCAGAGAAAGATGTATAAGCCAGAAACCATTGAGACAGCAACTTCCTTAAATGGGGTCCATCTTCTAAATGAGGTATGAAGTCGACTGAGAGAAGTTATTACACTGTCTTCTTACTAAATCACAAAATGTTTACAATACTTTTGAAAATCAAAGGTATCTTAGGCAGCCTTATAAGTGAGGCAATTATAATCTGAGGCAATTTCTTACTCCTCAAATATCAGACCACATACTTTTTGTACCATTTATTCTGGAAGTTTTATTTACACTTGTTATTTTCATTTAAGGGTTAGTAAAATGCCTCCTGTGGTGGCAGCATATTAAGCTTCATCAGTTTTAAAAAATTTAAGAATTTTTTGGAATCTCTACATTTGCTAAGGAAATCACTCCCCTAGAAATGACACGTTAGTGCCAAATAATAATATAAATAGACAGAGGAAGGAAATCAGTGGAAGAAAGTGTAAGATTCCCGGCTCTAGAGCTTGGTTAATCCTGGTGATGTCAGGGCTGGGCTGTCACAGTGCTTGGATTTAGGCCAGTGGAAAGGATACTGAAAGGATCAGAGGAATGCTCAGTGGAATGAGAGGGCAAAAAGGGGAATGGAGGTGGGAAGAATTGAGAATGAAAGAGGATGTAGGAAGGCACAGGAGAAAAAAAAATCATGCTTTCCAATATTGTTTGCACCCAGTCCTGGAAATGTCCATCCTACTCTAGAAATGGAGAACATATCAAGGTGAACAAAATCTGTTAATCAGTCTTTCAGTTATTACACAAATATTAAATGCCCATTTTATCTCAGGCACTGTACTCAGTACAATGGAGAAGGGGGAGAATATAATGTAATACATAATAATAGACTATGTGGAATACTGTGGGAGAAAAGAAGAGGAAGCAACTAGCGGTGTTCATACCATTCAGAAAAATTTTCATAAACTGGGTGATAATTTGAATTAAGTCTTGACCTCTGAGTGTGGGTTTGCCAGGTGGCTATATTAGGTAGTGTGGGGATGGAATGGAGACTTAAGAGCAGAGGCAAGTAATTCAATAAGGCTGAAATGTAGAGTGAATATTGAGAAGTGTGTAATCTCCAAATTTTTACATGTGTTGATAATAGAGGAATATTAAGCTATACACAAACAGAAAATCCCTAGAGATTTGAGGTAGGATCTGGGTGAATATCTATCTATCTATCTATCTATCTATCTATCTATCTATCTATCTATTTTATGGTGACCTTAGTTAACCAAATCCAGTAAGTTTCATCTGTATACTTTAACAGTAAGGCATATATATAAAAGAGATCATTCTGATGCCCTAGCCAGGAATTATTTTTACCTTTTAACTATTCTAGAATTCTGCAAACAATTGTTTTATTTGATTTGAACATTGCTGAATGTATAGGCAATTGTTCTCAAAGTGTGGTCCCCAGACCAGCAGTCTCAGCATCACCTGGGAACTTGTTGGAAATGCAAATTTTTAGTTTCTACTCCAAAACTACTAAATCAGATACTAAATCAGATATATTTTAACAAGCTCTTCAAATGATTCTGATGAATCTAAAGTTTGAGAATCACTATAGTAGAGTGTGATAAATGGAAGACTGAATATTGGTAACATCTTTTTTTGTTGTTGTTGTATCAAAGTCAACATCTCATGTGAAAGGTAAAAAAAATTCACTTAATTGTACATTGTCCCTACATTGTCTCATTGGTTCTAAGATTCTCACTGTATTTAGAATTATCTATAGGAAAATTCCTAAAGACTCATAGTTCTAACAATGCCAGAATTTTCTTGATTTTTTACTTTAAGCAATAGGTGTGTAAGTATGAATAAGTTATCTGCAAAATGGAAATAATAACACTTCCTTTGCACATTAATTGCGAAAATGTAGGTAACAGATATAAAGCACCTGAAACATACCAGAAACTCTAGAGAGGGTTGTTGTTGTTACTGTTAGCATCGTTAAATTATAATTACTATTATTATTACTATTATACATGATACTTATTTACTAGTTAGCTTTAAGTATGCAGATGATTAAGTGGTGGGATTGGTATTTTAAAACAGGGTAGGCTCTTTGCTTCAAAATATCAACCCTACCACCTGTCATTGCATCAATTTTGCTTTATTTTGACTATTATATTCTATTCAATAAATATTTGTTGAATAACTAAGTGAATAAATAAATCTGTTAAAATCTAATTACCAATGATAAGGGTGGGGAAAGAGGTCACAGTTAAGTCTAGATTCACCCACATATCGGTGTTTTGCTAAGAACTGATCAAGGATTGATAGAAATGGGGTAAATGATGCAGTCCCTTTAAAGGACAAGGACAGGTGGTAAAAGCAGGAAGGGTGCTTGCTAGTGGGAAGAGCCTGGAAAAGGGAAAGTATCCTTGAGTGATGACGGGAATGTGTCCAAATGCATAATGTATATTTTTCATGTTTTTGTGTGAGCTTGAAGTTGGCAAAGGCTAAGCTAAATACCACAAGATCTGCTCTGAAAAACCATTTTAATGTTTCTTGTTATTCATCTTGACTGATGTTTTTACTGAATGGACTTCTTGCTTGGCTGAATTAGCTGGTTATTTTTGCCTAACTTTGTTATTTGTCAAATGACCCCATTCCAGATAAATCTAAACTACCTTAATCTAATCATTTTTTAAAAAAAATCTTCTCATAAGAAAAATAGAAACTATCCCTTGGTAACTTACTTAGTTACATATCGACTGTTTCTTCTCAGATGATATGTTTAGTTCATTGATCTATTTCCTGAACATATCACATTAGATTATTATATTTGGCTTTATTAAGTCATTTTTTAGTAGTCATAATATGAAAAATCCATCACTTTATGATAGTAGATACTTAAAATATAGGAGATATGCTAAAGCTACTAAAAAGCATTCATAAAAGACTTTTTAATTTAATGTACTCATTTGACATCACATTAAAAAAATTTTGCATCCTAAATTTATGTAGGAAAAAGACTACTAAAATATTTTAAGTTTGTTTTTTTGTTGTTGCTGTTGTCGATTTACTTGTTACAGATGATGAGATTTGAAAAAATATAGATATTTTGAAGATTGGTTTATTTAAAATCAGATTTGTATTTCCTACAGATTTCATATAGGTACCTTTTTTGGCATTGGGAAAATGATTTACAGGTAGTTCTTATATTAAAGAAGAAACTTCTAGAATGGAGATTGATGGGTGCTGGGGAGCTAAGGTTTTCTTAAGATTCTGTTATTTTAAACAATGTACTTGTGTGCCCAGTATAGGGATTTTAATATGTGGACAGAACCACAGTTGTGGTGCATGAAAGCCCCTGGAAACTCCTCCTTCTCTGCTTGCCAAAGGTATGCCCTGCAGGAGACCACTACCGTCCAGAAGATGCCTTTTCCTAACCCTCCCTGTTTGTTGGATTAGCAGTTCTATATATTCAGGGTAACTGGTCTATTTATTACTATTCTCTATAATAATTAAAGATTAGGTACTTGTCCAAAAATAGGAGATTCTCTAAAGCAGAAACTATAAAGCTGAAAGAGTGATTCTTTGCTAAAGAAAGAGGATATATGACAAAGGTCATGAAGAAATTCTCTGAACAATGTGCTGTGGGACTATAATGATCAACTTGAACTTTCCAGAGTTACCTCATGAGATTTCATACTTTACCAAAAAGACTGACATTGTTCAAAAGCATATTTAAAATCCTATTCTAGAATTCCTACAAAGTCACTTATGAACTGCCTTAAAATCTCTGATATTTTATAACTATAACACATTACAGGTTGTGTGTCCACTTTAGTCTTGGTTGTGAATGGTTTGGGATATTAAGAAAAGTGAATCTATCCTTAAAAGACAATGATATAGTGTCTCATGAAGAATATTGGATATCAAGCACTAGAGTCCTGAGGAAATTACGAAATTTTCCAAAATTATTTCTAAGAAACAAGGGCCCCAGCTCTCAAGACATCTATTTTGACAAAAATGGGGAAGAGAAGTGTGCTAACATTTAATTAGTTTGTCTGAGAAGCAATCTACTATAGTGTTTGTTGGGGGCTGCTTGGCTAAAATGGCTGCCTGACCAAAATGGTCGCTCAGCAAATACTTAAAGGCTTCTCTCTAAGGCCCACGTAAGCCCTCCCGGATATCTCCGCTTTGCTTCCCGCCAAAGGACTTGCCAAAGGACTTTCGGTGGGACTTTCTGTCCGGCCCCTTTTAGTTACGCAATATCGCCTGACTGCCCCTGGCCAATCAGCCCCGCCAGCGCAACATCACCTGATCACGCCCTATATAAGCCTGCAGCAAGCCTTAATAAATGAGGCTTGATCAGAACACTGTCTTGCCTCCACTCCTTTCTCTCGTCCATGTTTCCTTTTCAGGTGAAGTCCTCCTCAGGTTCCATTAAATAACTGCGCCCCGCTGGCCGGGGCAAGTGTTTAAGTATATAAACCTGGGAGCCAGATTGGCTTGGATTGAACCATGTTCTCCAATTTATTAGGTATGTGACTTTAGAATTTCTCAGTTTCTAGGTACTTAGGATTCTCATAATACAACTAACTCCTTTACATATTGTAAAGATTTTACAATTCTTTTTTGGAAACTCTAAACCAAATCCTGGTACATAGTAAGCCATCAATAAATATAAAGTTAATATGAAATGCTTGTATAGATTTATATACATTTGCATAGTTGCTTAATCTGATGTGAGGTGAGTATTATTTTCCCCATTTGGCAGATGACTATGCATCTTGCTTAGTCTTAGAGGGATTAATTAACTGGTATGAAGTTCAGAGAAACAATAAAATGCTAAGCCAAGAATAGAACTCAGTTACGAGTGATCGGATTTCTCCCACTTCCTGTGTCAATTATGTAAAATATCTGAGATACATTTTGGTGCCCTTTAATAGTCCTTGTCTACTGGAACCAGCCTGACCCCTGATGGACAGAGATTAAATAAATCAGGTCTAGAAAACTGATTCTAATAAAATTGCCAAGAATCTATCTTTGATTTTGCTACTGTTGTTAGTGTTGTTCACTAGGTATTTCAGCCTCTGATTGCATAGTGGGATTGTATTTTCTTGGCCATTTTGAAGTTGCACGTGGCTATGTGACTTGCTTTGGCTAATGCAACAGAGATGGAAATGATTTGGCCCAGTCCCAGGAGGAGGTTTTACAGTCAGTGTGTGATTCAATCATGTCCTTTTACCCCTGCTTAAATGGTTGCAGAAGTACATTGTCAAAATGGAGTTTCCATCACTGGACCAGTAATGGACTTGTAGCATGTTTGAGAAATATTCCTCATTTTAAGCCACTGAGATATTAAGGTTCTCTTTTGCTTGGGTACAGCCTAGCTTTGCCGACTAATGCAACTATTGACCAAAACTGAAACCTTGAATAGTCAGTAAAGGATTTTAAAGCTCACTGTAAGAAGCGGGAGATGCTGAATCATGGTTACACAGAGCGAAATACACACCTTTTGTGCTCTCCGTTTGTCTGCTCGTTGATTCTGGTGGTAGATCCGACTGAAGTTGGATACGATCACTGGAACAGGTAGAGCAATGACCAAGACCCCACTCAGAGAGCAGATGGATCCAAAAATCTTCCCTGCTATGGTTTTTGGTACCATGTCACCATACCTGGGTTAGAGAAAAAAAGATTGTTTTAAGTCACAGAAAGTTATTTTCACCTGCTACAAATACCTTTTTGCTTTAAGCCAAATGATATTTTGAAACGATTTATCTCTTCTTCATGACTACAATATACATGGCTTGAGACTTTAATAAATCAGAAATTACAAATCTTCGAATATAAAAATTAATGTTTTAACCTTGCAGAAATTGATTCTGACATTTAAAAATCTTTTTGATTGGAAAATATTTTAAGCCAGATGATGTAATGATAGCTCTTCAATTTTCTATAATATGGCATAGTTCTTTACATTTACTTAATCATAAATACTTCCACGCTGAATTTTATAGTCTAGATAACACACTTTTCCACTTAATTTTTTTCAATATTGGATTGGTTATAAAATGTAAGTAGAAAAAGTGTTACATCACATTCCTTTCATCAGATATAATCACTTAAAAATAAACTTTCCAAGGTCCCATTAACCTTCACTTATCCAATCCAAGGCCATTTCTCCACGGTAATCTTACTCAGTCTCTCATTTGTATTTGGTTAGTTGACTTCGCTCTCCTTGAAACACTTTTTGGCTTCAGTATTAGAAAATTCCCTTAGTGGTGCTTCTCTACCTCGACTATTGTTCCATCTTCTCTGCCTCTTTTCTTAACTGATTTCTACATGCTGGAGTAATTTAGTTTTCAAACTCAAGTCCTCTTATCTCCTCCATCTAAACCCTCTTTCTATGTGATTTCATCCAATCTCGTAGCTTAAGACTACTATCTATATGCTGATGATGCCCTCATTTGTATCGACAGCCCCAATGTCTATCTTGAAAATCAGACTCAAATCTTTAGTGGTCTTGTTTGATTATTTCTACCTCTGGGTGTTTAAGAGCTAATTAAGACTTAAATCAGCCAAAAAAGAACTCTTATTTTCCTAACTTCTTCTGCCCACCCTCAAATATGTTCCACACACAATTTATCACCTCTAACTAAATGGAACTGTAAATCACCCAAATGCTCATATCAAAATTGAAAGAGCCACCAAATCCTCAGGCTTCTCATCTCATTTCTCAGGTAGTCTTGTTTTCTCTGTTCAAACCAAATTATATCTAATTTGGGTCTCTTTCCTCAACCTCCATTTTCCACAATAACCTAAGCCCATCATCTCTTGCCAGAGCCATGGATATGGCTTCTTACCTGAACTCTCTTCTACATTTACCACTTTATAGTCATTCTAATGTAGCAGCCAGAGCTCATAGTTTTATAAAGGGAAATTGTACAATTGTTATTTGCTTCACCTTCTAATAGACTTGAAACAAAAATAAATCCAAACTTCTTATTTAGTTCCTGCCTATATTTCACACTGCCTTGCACTAAGCTCACTGCCCTCTGGCCACACTGGCCATCTGGGTTTCTGTCACATATACAGCCCCAAGATCATCATTATTCAGATTGAACCTTAAATATCTCCATTCCAGAAGTTATTTTCCTGCCACCTTCCATAGTGGTTATATTGCTCCCTGCCATTTTTTTTATAACATTTTCCCATTTGATTACCTTCACAGTACTTATCAACACTTGATATTTTCTAATTTACTAATGTGTTTACTGTCTGACTCCTCACTTGCCCTACCAACATTAGAATATAACCAGGGGTTGCTCTATTTTGTGTCTTAAATAAATTCATGTCTTTGGTCCTCTGCTTTGAAGACCCGGTTGCTCATTCTTGTCAGCATTTGTAGGTGATGAACAGTAGAGTCAATTCACCATAACTAAAATTCTCACAAGGTTTTGGCATCAGAAAGACAGTATTAATTTATCATAAAAAATAATAATAACCCGGGGACTGGAACGCTGTATCCATATGAAACATGGTGTCTTTCTGTAGGCTACCAGGGGAGTAACCATAATCTGAAGATTACGTTAGGAGGAAATGGTCAAAACTAAAGAAATTTATGAAGCAAGCAAAGCAAGCTTGAGAAATTTCTTACTATAGGGATAGATCAGTAGAATTGGAAGATCAATTTTTATACAATGCTGTGTGCACGAGCCAATTTCTATGTTTGCCACAGTTTACATTGAGTATGTAGCCATATGTTATGAAAATCTTTCCCTTTGCACTGAGTGTGCCGGAGGCCCTGGAGAAGTGTAACCTCCTGTACCCCTCCCCGCCCCCACAGACATATAAGTACCTTTTCAAAAAAGGGGTTTGATTTTAATGACTGCCAATTAAGATCTGGAAAGTATTTCTCAAAAGGGAAGGTAAATAAAATTCAACTATTTGTTATGTCCAGAGAATACAAGCATTGAGTCCATGTAATTAAAATAAACCTTTAAAGACATAAATACATGAAATGAAATAGTTAGATGAATCCATCATACAGTTTTTCCTGCCTCTCTTTAAGACATTTGTTAAAAATTAGTATTTATTAGTGATTTTTTGTGTGTGTGACCCTCTGAGGTATGAACTTAGTGACTTTTTTAATATTTCAGGCTCACTATGTCATAGAGTGGACAAGGCGAGCACTTGTAATTATTAGAGAAAATTAAGGATTCAACTGTGGGGTATGGACCCAAAGCTCAGGAAGACTTTTACGAAGACAGACTGGTAAGTTCAGGCAGCAAGTGGTGGTGGTGAAAGGGGAGATTCAGGTACTCAGAAGGGTACCTCTAAAAGAAGGGAGAAAATCGAATCTGAGGGACTTTGCTCAAAAGGATTCTGGGCCAATTAATAAAGGTTTCCTCGGGAAAGCAATTTTTGATGAAGTGCCTGGGATTCAACTAGAGAAAGAATCCCTGCAACTCTTTTTGAATGTAAACACAGATTATAATAGAAAGAAAGGAAGGAAGGAAGGAAGGAAAAAAGGAAGGAAGGAAGGACAGAAGGATGGAAGGAAGAGAAAGAAAGAAAGAAAAAGAAAGAAAGAAGAAAAAGAAAAGGATCCATAAGGGAAAAGAAGTAACAGATACATAAGGCGGTTTGATGCCATAAAGCTATGCTACTCTGCATTAAATACAGCTATAGTTATTAATTACCTCTATCACATTTGTGTTGTAACCCCCAAAATTCCTTCACAATCAAGAAAGTGTAGGGGAGCGCTGGAGACAACTGTTCGTACTGCAATTGTTCTGGTGCAGGGATGAAGGGAAAGTAATTGCTCATTCACTCCTTGGGACACCTTCTGCCATCTTTTCACTCTTGGGTAGAAAGCCAGAGCTTTCCCAGTTATCGCAAATTAGGATGGTGTCTAAGGCTCTGTTGTTCTGAGGTCAAGGCAGAGGGAGATGGTGAGGGCACAAGTGAGCAGAACTGCAAGGGCGCTTGTGGTGGTCCCGGCGCCCCCGGGATCGCTGATAACCACTGCCGGAGCCGGGCTGATTGCCAACCAGCGCCCACTGCCCTTGCCACACGCCCCTTGGTCCTGTATATATCACTCTTTCTTTTTTTCCACCCTGCTTTGCTTCCCTTTTAAAAATTGGACTGCTATGGATATTTGTAATATTTCAAGCGTGGTTTACTAATGTGACTGTCTTAAAGAATCATGCAAAATACACAGTGTGATTGGTATCTGTTCTCACAGTGTCCGTTTGGTCTCTCTTCTGCTTTCGTGATATACTTGCAAAATGAAAATGAGCAATTTTTATCTACGAAAGTTGTAATTGGGGACAGAATCTGCTTAGAATGGAGTATATCTCTCTGGAAAAATCAACTGCTTTCATTTGTTTAACAAAGGGTCTTTTAACTAGTGTTTATACACTTAGTCAGAAGCAAAATAGCATTATATATTTCAGGAGTAATATCTCCAAAACTCAGTGAAGGAAAGACTTAGAAAAGAAACCTTCATAATGAAAAGTGACACTTACTGTAGCTAAATGATCATTAATAAAATATTGCCTACAGTACTGGCATTTTTTAATGATTATTTCGATCCTAGGCAACGGGTTTAACAATTGGTATTTTCTTCTTACATTCCATATAAAAACACACTGCATTTCTCTTGACTCCTTATTCTTAAATTTATGCTAAGCCCAGAGTATTATATATTCTATTCTTTCATTTTTCCTTCAGAATTTAATATTATGTCTCATCTTCAAAATTCCATTTCCCAAAGAGTTACACTAAAACATCATGCTGATGTGTTTTTGTTTTCACAGAGACATTTTTCTATATTTAAATATAATTTATTCAAAGACTATAGAGGCCTCTAAGGTCAAATAAGATAAATATTGAATTCTTAAAAGATAAAAAAAAATAGGAGAGAGGATAGTATATATAAAAGAACGAATATCAGAAAGTTTTAGATAATAAGAATGAGCAGACTTGAACTTTGTTAATTGAAGAGAAGATTTTCCTAGACATCCTCTACGTTCTTCAGCTGCTTCTAACTTTTCGCTCTCTCTCTTCCATCACCATGTAGAGCCACTCCATCTACCATCTGAATTTTTTTCACCCTGGACATCTGCCAAACTTCATGTTTATTACTCCCTTTCCTCCTTGCATCAGTTGAAAGGTACAATATGGAGGTGTCATTCACATAAAATATTAATTCTGAATTTGCACATATTGCCTTAAAATACTTAGTTACAATTACAATCTTTGGCCATATGTTAAAGATCATATTGAGTGGAAGACCAATTCTTTAGGAAAGGTTAAATTGTTGGTTCTTGAAGATTTTAATCTTAACTATCATCCACAGTTTTCATGTAAAGTACTTAAATTCTTGCACGCTCTCAGTGCCAAAAAAGTGGCTAAAGCTGTTCATTAAATAGGTAGAGTGAGTCTATTATCTATTTATCATCATCATCTATTTGTATATCCATCTTCTCAATTTATCAAGTAATATCAAAATAGGTTGAACAGTATGCATAGTTTTTAAAAATAATATATTATAAACCAAATTTTATTATTATCTGCTCAATTTTTCCCTTTTTGTCATTTCTGCAGAAACGAGTGTGGCTGTCTTTAGATCTCAAACGGAGAAATATTTTCTTGAATCTTCTTTCTGTTCGAACACAACACGGATAGCTTCCTAGTCCTATTCATGTAGTTTCTATTTTTTTCTCTTTTTATTTGAAGAGTATAAATATAGACTCATTTGATAAAATAGAAATGTTATATAAGTCAAACCTCCCAGGTATGGCATGACTTTTCATCTGTAAAACTATATCACATGAACACTAACAAAAACCATGTATTTTATGAACAATCATGAAGGTAGAAAAGATCTTCACATAACAGGAAGAAAATGCTGATTTAAAAATAAACCTCAGTGCTTACTGTAACTCAGTCTCTTACCTTCCTCCTCCCCCACCCCCTTTTTTTTAAATTACAATAAACAAGTTAAATTTTTAGGTATAAGGAATGGAGTGAATAGATCCTGTGCAACTGTACAGAAGTCCAGGGGAAGTGCTGGTCCAATAAATACTATATTTCAAATACTACATTAGTTAAAACAAAATAGAACACAACCCAACAACTTTACATGGGACATAAAGTAATATTTGAAAAATAGAATGTGTCTTTTGAAAATTCATATGTTGAAATCCAATGTTCAATGTGATGATTTAGGAGATTAGGCCTTTGGATAGTGATTAAGTCATGAGCTCTCATAAATGGGATTAGTGCTTTTATAAAAGGAGATGCTATAGAGCTCCCTAACCCCTTCCACCACCTAAGAACTTTGTGAAAAAAGGCCAGTCTGTGAACCAGGAAATGGGCCCTCACCAGCCACCACAACTGAAGCTGCTGGCACCCATGATCTTGGACCTTGCAGCCTCCAGAACTATGAGAAATACATTTCTGCTGTTTCTAAACTACCAAATCTGTGGTATTTTGTTATAGCAGCCCAAACGGACTAAAGACTGTATTCTTTAAAAAATTAGATGCAAGTGATATGTATAATAATATCCTGGTGAAAGCTATTAGCTGATTCTCTCTCTCTCTCTCTCTCTCTCTCTCTCTCTCTCTCTCTCTCTCTCTCTCTCTCTCTCTCTTGCTGTATTTTACTGATTTTGTGTTTGAGTTTTCTCCTAGACATGACTGCTAGTCAGAGAGGTCTGAGAAATAATTCTCTGACCTGTAAGCTGGGTCACTTCTCAATTAATAATTCTACCCCTTAGGGTCTCACTAGCTATGTTATTCATGAATTTTCTGCCATCAGCTTAGTATTCTAGAAGGAACCATATATTTTGATGGATAATTTTTATAGTAGCTGTAATATTTGCAAATAGCAAATGACATTTTTTAGAGTGTTGGTATGTAACACCTGCTTGTGGTACAGAACTTGTTTGCTAGAAGGGCCCAGGTATTACTTCAATAATAGATTTCTCTTTGACATTTTAAAATTAATGTTTGCCTAAAAAGCTGCTTTGATTTTGTCTCTACCTCTCTTGCCTGTAGGATTAATCACTATCCTATCTTAACTAGCTGTCCTGAAAACTTGAGAATTTTTTTGGATTTTATTACACACACACACACACACACACACACACACGGTTATTTGAAGTATGTTGTGTTCTCTTGTTTCTTAAAATGTAAGCCAAATTTTGAGCTATTTAAAAATATTTTCCCTTTTTCCTATTCCCATTGTTCATGTTAGCAATTTTAGCATCTACTATAGAATCCCACAGCTTAATTAGTTCTCATCCAGAAGTCCATGGACTCTTAAGGAATTTATGTATAAATTTAAGTGGGTCAAGAACTCCATTATAGTGTGTGACTTCATGGGCATTTTTCTGAAAGTTTTCATAGCTTTTACTAAATTATTAAAAGGTGTATGACCCAAATAATGTTAAGCCCCTGTGGTTTGAATATTTAGGGGGCATATCAATGCCATATATATATCGCTGATATAAACACACATTGCTGTAAAAATGTCAGCATTATTTTACAACTGCAGGAATCCCAAGTATCCACTAGGGGGCATAAAAACCTAAACGAAAGTTTGAAAACAAACCAGGATCTTTTTTGGCTTTCACAGTGACAAGTATTTCCAGTAAATTACCTGTTCTGATTTCTTATCTTTGCCTACATACATTCAATATTTAGTAAATAGTTTGGACACTTTATTCCTCTGGAAACAGTTGAATAGGACAAAACCTCGCCAATATTATATTATATCATCTCTTTTCATGATGTTTAAAAAAAGATGAAAAATAAGTCTGAGAGTATTTTCTATTTCTTTTAGAAAGATAAGTGAATTTCTGTAATGTGAGATATCACTAAAGTATGATTTAAACAATAAGCCTTTTAATCAAGACTCTTAGTGTGAAAATTAGGGGCAATTAAAAAAATGGGTTTGCATATAGAAATGGGGGAAATTGAGGAAAGGACTAAGATGCTTTTAGTATATTTACTAAAATTAATACTCAAAACTCAACATTAGATTTCAGCAGGTCTTACTACATTCCTCTAGCTTGTGCCTTTTTTCAAAAACAATTCTTTTCTATTTTTTCTCTTGCTTTTTATTATATGATCAAATGAGGCTTTAAAGATTATAAATGAAACATGATTATAACCTAACATCCTAATAAAATGTCTCTTTCTAAAGAATGTTTTCAAAATATACTTTTCAGAGCCTTATTTTATTCTTTATTTTTACAAAGTTACAGAAACATATGTACAATTGATTATTGTGAGGCACACATTAAAAGAAAATAAAAAAACACTGGAGGCTGTCTGTCCCAGCTGTGGGACCACCGGAAATATTTTCTCTTGCTTTGGGTTCCTAGTCTTTGTTGCCTGGAGCTATCCTTTCACCCTCACAAATCTTAGAGTCTAATCATGTCATTCTCCAGGCATAAAAGCCTGCATTGTCTCTCCATCACCTGCAGGAAAAAGCTCCAGTTCACTCGTATGACATACACAGCATTTCAGGACTTTGCCTTCCCATCCTCCACTGCTCACCCCACACTCTATGTTCAAACTGGAACAAATAATTTTCTATTAATGCAATATACTGCGTCCTACAAAAGCTTTGTATATGCTTTTCTTAATAGAATATCCCCTGTTGCACAAATCCTTTGGGTGAACTCCTAATTTGCATTGGTAAAGCTCAAGCATCAGTGCTTATCTGAAGAACCTCTTGACAATTTTATCTCTGTCCAATAAAAGTAATATTCTCCCTCTTAATGCCTCCAACGCTGATTGCAACTAATAGAGTTCAATTAGTTCTTTACGGGTCTATTTTCTCCATTCAACACGAGGTGCAGGAGGTCAAGGATAATGTCATCATTATAAACCCAAGTCTAGCACAGACCTTGTCCAGTGCTGAGCAAATAGTTGGAACTCGATAAATGTTTATTGCTTAAATAAATCCTCCAGGGAGAGGTCTGGTGGTAAACAAATATGGGAGGGAGTAAAGGGGAATACACACCTACTGCTGTTTCTCCAGGCCCAGTACCATCTTATCTCCTCAGTTTGTCTAGATTCCTCTCCTAATACTTAGATTTAAAAGTCCAGAATAACCTAGTTTTACAGTTAATTAATTTTACTTTTTTTTACCCAGAGAAATCGTTTTTAACCTACATGATTTTAAATGAACAGAGAAGCTGAGAGATCTGACACTTTTCCAGTCTCTACCTGTTTTCCATTGTCATATGCTTAACCAACCTGTGTCCAGCCAGAATTTCAAAATACAAATCCCCCCAAATATGACAGATTAGGAGATCCTGAAATGCCGAACAATTCTAGTGAATATGACTCCTGGTTCTCTGATCTCACATGTTCATCCTGGGAGATGACGGTCTTCCAGACCTCTCGGATCTTCTCACAGATGCTGCTCATCTGAGGCAGTGAGGGCTAGCAGTTCTCTGAAAGTTTCCACTGCTTGGTATTCATTCATCTCAACAAGGTCCTCTCTGGTTATGCCCTGAGAATATATTGGAGGAGGTATGCTAGTCTTCCACCAGAAGAAATCCATCAAGCAAATCAAGTTCTCAGCCAATGCATGGTCATTTTGGCTTTGGGCTGATATCACCAGCTAGGTAAGATGTGTGTTTTAGTTTTGTGTCCCAAGGATTTTCATCAACACTGTCAGCTCCTCTCACACTGGGACTTTTCTCCAGTTACCTGCTGCTGTTGCTTCCATCTCTCCCCATCCTTTGAAAGGTAGCTCTGTTGGTGTAAGCTCCCCACTGTGCATGGTTCCAAGTCACTGCTGCTGTACTGTCAGCTGTCATTCAAAGAGCCAGATCTCAATGCTGTTTTGACAGATCTCTTCATAATTTGGTTTTCTCATAACCAGCCACCTACCTACTTGCTGACACTACCAAAATTATTTATTGTTTGCAATCTACTCAAAGACTCCTAGATGCCTTTGCCATGGATGTAAGAAGAGTTGGTCCCCAGGGTTGTGCCTACAGAGCCAGTATTAGAGGAGAATTCAATTAGGCAGCGTAAAAGCATAGAGTGGAGATGTTTATTGTTAAAGTTATTTATTTTTATTTTTTTCCACCTAAGTTTACACAATCTGAAACCTATGAGCTATTATAAGCCTCAAGGACCCTTTAATATGTCTTTAAGAGTTTACTTATTTTATTTTGGGCTTGTACTTTTAAAATTACTTATAGATTACACTGTAATGACTTAACATATCTCTTGTTTCTAATTCTTCCCAAAGAGGCCTGATAATTTTGCTACTATTGTCTACTTCTTAAGTTTTACAGAAAAGAATTGCAAAAAATTCTAACTTTACCAGAGATAAGACTCGACTCTCAAATGGGGCAGGAAATTAGGTTCTGTTCTGGCAGCAGCAGGATCTGACTGAGCTGATGGTACTGCAAATACAAGCTGTGTCCCTCCTGCAGAGTTGGAGGCTTGGAAGTCCAAGGTCAAGATGCTGACACATGGGGTATCTGGTGAGCGCTCACTTCTTAGTTCATAGATGGCTGTCTTATTGTGTCCTCACATGGCAGCAGAGGGAAGGAAGCTCTCTGGGGCTCTGATTTCATTCATGACGGCTCTACCTTCACGATCTCATCACCTCCCACTGGCCCCACCTCTAAACATCACATTCGGTGTTAGAATTTAATGTATACATTTTGGGTTTGGGGGGGGGCAAACATGTGGTTTATAGCATGATCTAATGTGATCCCATGAATGGACTGGCACCTCTTTATCAGCTGACCACCCTAGGCAGGACCTAGGCTCCTCCTTATTCTGAGGTGGAGGGAACGATCCCGTTTGGAACCACACCACAGAGCAGTTTCTCACAAGCCATATAGCCAAGTCGTGTGCTGCCATGTTCTTTCTTCATCTACACATCGCTCAGCACCATCACTGACAGGGGCTGCTTTCTGCTAAAAATTGCAAAATTCTTTAAGCATAAATAATTTAATATAATTTGTTTCATGTAAAGAGTCACAGTTGTTTAAATATAACAGGAAAGGAGATTAGAGAAGCTCTGAGTTAACCTCCCAAAGACAGCCAGGCATTTCCACTAAAATTCTAGTCTTCAATTTAACTTAGTAAGTTTCTATATCCTTAAACAAACTTTGTTTCTGATGAGAATCCAAGGGTCTATATTTACATTAGAGATGCTTTTGGAGAACAATTCTATTCCAATCAATGTAAAACAAAGTTATTTCCTAAAACCAAATGAGGATAATATATTCATTTTGCATTTAGATTTATTTACTTCTTCTCAGAGATTAAAACATTGATTGAATGGTCATCCTTCTATTAACTATGTAAATTAGGGTACATCCTGAATAAATATAAATGAAGAGGGTCTTAAATAAATTCATGTCTTTGTAATTTTAACTGATCAGATTTGTGTACGAAACCATTCCTGTGGTACATTTTGATTCTATCTAGTTAAAACAACAACAATATAAAGCAAAATAATAAAAATAAAACAAAAAAGTTCATCTGCTTAAAAGTAAACCGACTAAAAATAATCTTTTATAAAATAAAACTGTTTTCCTGAAGTTTCATTTTGAAGAAAGAAAGGCAAACAAATTATGTGAAAACAAGTTGAAACTAAAAATAAATTTTTTACAAATATTCAAGAATACATCTTATATTCCAAGCACATTAAATGCATAACTTGTTACGTTTCTTTGCACGTTCCTATCTACACTGAATTTTCCTGGAAATGAGATTGGGTTAGGTTATAGGCACAATACCTTACTTTTAAGATAGCATTTCTTGTATTCAGAGTCTAAGCAGGAAAACAGAAACCACCTAAGTATTAACCACAGAATGGACTTAAGGAAGGGAATGTGGGGGCCATGGGCAATGGCTGGCAATGGAGTTGCTGGGACCTGAACACAAGACAAAACTGTAGATCGCTCAGGAGGTAGTGGCCAGAAGCCACTACCACAGTGAGGCTAGAAGGGAAAAATGAGGGGAGAGTTGGTTAAGTACAAGGGAAGAGTCCCTGATGGAAGCTGGATCTTTACCCAGCCTTTATAGAAAGAAGAGAGAGTCAGCTGCTGCCTTGGAAAATGCAAAGAAGAGAGACAAATACCCCGACTCCTCCCCCGTCTCCTTCCAACTTCTACCACTGCTCTCATTGGCCAACCTGGCAGAAAATCAGATGACAAGCCGGCCTAGAAAATACAGCCCGCACGGTAGCTAGTAAGAGGCATAATCAAACTGGAACCCAGGGCTTTTTCCCCCAGAGCTGTACTCTGCCCACCTCACCATGGCTCTCTGCTAAGGTCTATTCTGGTTCCAAGATGTTATGATCCAGACACAGAGCTGTTATTTTGTTGATTGACTCCAGCCCTCCCCTAAAAAAGGAAATACATTTTACCAGAATTAGAACCTTGGTAGTGAGACCGATAGGACCTCTTTGGGTAGCAGCACCATGTGTCATGTTACTCTGTTTTCTGAGACATGCCATCAGCCTTCCTACCTTAAGGATAAGAAAAAGTTGGATTTTCTTCTAAAGCAGGCTCCAGGTTTTTCATTTTTTGTCAAAGATGTTCATTACAATCCATCGTAAACTGAGAATAAACTAAAGAACCAAAATATCTGTTTTGACAGAGTGAGGAAAAAATGCCAAACATGAAGCAACATTATATAAATGTCTAGTTAGATCTGATGATTGTAAAATGTTCTACTTGTATGAAATGGGCACAGCGTGTAATAAAAGCTTGCCCATGGGGGCTTCTAAGCCCTATGGTGACTAAGTGCTGGCAACAAGCTCCTAATTAGAATGAATCATTTCAGAGTTCTATCCTTCAACAGGTCATTGAGAATGCCATTAGTAATAAATCAAAGCATATTTTAAAGGCAGGTGAATATATGTAAAACCAAGTCGCCTTTAAAAATGAACATAGTTCCACAATTGGTTCAATGGCTCTTGAGGATTTTAGTTGATGCGGGGTTTGCTTTTATTGTTGTTGTAGTTTATTCTAGTAATAAAAGCCTATAGCTAAACATGTCAAAGCCTGGATGTTAGTTATAAATTTAAATGAAGAAAAAATTGTCATATGTTTAAAGGAGAATATAAGATTGTGAATGAGGGTTTGGACAATAAAATGAAAATACACTATGTGTGCTTTAAATTAAAAAAAGAAAAAAAGAACATAGTGGTTCAATAATAGATGTCTTTACCGTGGATAGAACACTCTGTTAAGATTTTTTGACAACTTGATGTTTCTACCACTAAGGAAGGTTTATGAAGATTATGATAATGATTTACTTATAGTTATAAGGTAAAGACAATGCCTTAACCTCTGAAGAGCAGTCACTATGTGATCAAAGATGATTGATTTTCATTATGAGAAAATGAGGCTTAAACTTGAAATAGCAAAAGTAACATTCCTTAAAATATTCCTTGAAACATTTTCTAATGGTTTTATAAACACAAGTAAAATTGTCTGCTTAGATAAAATCACTCGAAGTAGCAAACTTCCACAAATAAGAAAAGAAAAATAAGTTAAAGCAAATGATAAAGCTAAAAGTAAATATTCTTCTTAAATATATTTTCCTTCTTTTTGCTCTTGTTTTCTTTCTTCCTCAAGAGTTTATATAGTCTACGGCCATGCCACCCTGAACAAGCCTGATGTCTTATCTCAGAAGCTAAGCAGGTTAGGGCCTGGTTAGTACTTGGATGGAAGACCATCTAGGAAGATCAGGTGCTGTAGGCATAAAAAATAAAAAAATAAGAGATTGTAAGCTGACAAGGTCCTTGAAATCTGTGAGGTCAACAAAGGATTGCCTTTCCTTAAAAAAAAAAAAGAGCTTATCTAGTTCCTATAGTCAGTGGGGTACTTTAATACTGATAATACGGTTAATACTTGATTCTTTTTTCTCCCTCAAAAATCTCCCAGTTAAGGAAGGAAGTTGGAATAATAAAAAAATAATTAAACTCTTGCATTTTCTCAGAATTCTAAATATTTATATATATTTTTCTCCAACCTCCAAGATGCTGTATTGCTTGCATTCATGACTTATCTGACCTAACTTCTATTGGAAACAATTGTTAATTATGTGTTTACATTTCCTCTATTCACACAAAGGAAGAATGCCCCAGCGGCTTATTCTCTTCAAGCCTAAGTATAGCTTTTGCTCATTCTCAATTGTTTCTGAATTATATTTTAAAAGAGAGGTAAATAATGTCATTAGGTTCCTAATATACTTATTTAGAGTACTCTTTTGTAAAGGTGAAATAATAAATATTTTAGGTTTTGCAGGACATATAGTTTCTGTTACAGCTATTTAACTGCTTTTGTAGTGCAGAAACAGCCCTAGATAATCCATTAATAAATGAGGATGACTCTAATTCAATCAAAATAATGTCAGTGTCTATAAATAAATAGAAATTTTATTTATAGATTTTGAAATATGGATTTTGTATAATTTGATGTGTCAATAAATATTCTTCTTTTGATTATTTTTTAACCATTTAAACATATAAATACTCTCTAAAGATCACAACCAGTACACACACAGGAAATGGACCGTATTTAATCAGCAGGTTGTATCTGGCCAGTCCCTGATATAGAATGACCTATCTTGGTGTAATCAACTCGCTTTGGAAAGGTAGAAGAGTTTGTTCCTGTAGAAGAGTTTGAAATCATTCACCAAATCATTACCTCAATACTGTTAAACATTTTTTTTTCAAACATTTTATAATTCTTGACTTTAGGAAATGTACCTTCTCAGGGAAGAGGGTAGAGGAGGCTCTGTGTCCCAGCTCATCCACCTCTTTCCCACAACTGACCTCTTCACCATTACAGGACGCCTGGTGTCATGGGCCATAGTAGATGAATAGGAGAATGAGCTGAGTGCCCTGGTTCTGTCTACTATTTACGCAGCATTGGTACAGCAGGGATCGAAAAGAGGACATATTACATTCCAAACACTGTGCTAAGTGTGGGAAGGCAGAGATTAAAAGCAGCAGTCCTTACTCTTAGTGACTTCTAGCAGGGAGAGAGGTGACAGAAAATAATAGTTAAGTGTAATAACTACTATAATAGAAATGATTGTGAGGTTCCTTGGGAGTTGAGTGTATTTGGGAAATACTTTCATAGGAGGCAAGATATGAACTGAATCTGGAATAAAAAAGAGTTAGCCAAGCATTTAAGAGAGGGAGTGTGTGAAGCGACTTCCAGGCAATGCCAAAGGGTTATGAGTAGGTGGAGTGAATCTCTGTGATGACTCTGAGACAAATGCCTGACAACTTTATGTCTCTCAAGCTCTTTGAATTACTGAATTCCACAATTAAAGATTTATCTACCTAAGAATTCTTATCTTTGCTGAAGTTCAACCCTTCTGAAAGTAGTAACACATTATGCCTTTGAACTCATGTGTACTTTTTGGGGATTGAATTTATATATCAAATTGTTCCTTGAAGGCAGGTTTTAATGGGAAAAGGTCAGAGTGGGGTCACATGCAAAGGGAAAGGAGCCCAGAAATGATGCCTGTAGAACTAAAATTCAAACTTGATCTTGCAAATTTTTACCCAGGGCTGGTTGTGCCTAGAAAAAGCTTTTCCTGTGAACTGACTTTTAAAAGGGCGTTTGTTTGTCGAGTAGGAGTGAGCTGGAGCCAGCCATTATGCCTTAGAGACCCTGTATTGATCTTTGCAGTCAAACCACTAAATGGAACTTGACTGTTACACAATGGAGGATTAATCCTTCTTCCGCATAAGCCTGCAGTGGGCACATCAATATGCGTTTATGAAATCTCCCTCTGTGCAGAGAAGAGAGCAGAGAACCTAATAAACAAATTAATGTAGGGAAGTCAAAACATGTATTTTTAAAATTAAATTCTATTATAGGAAATCAGAAAAAAAGCAAGTTTTTATGTAACTTTCTAACTTTATTCATGTTTTTGGATTTACTGTTTATACATAGTGGGTGATAATTATTTTATATTATAGAAGAAATAAAATGTGAAAAACATGTTTTGTTTTGTTTTATTTGCCTTAGTGAGCCTTTCTTGTTGAAACATTCTAAAAGATTGTAGAAAATTTAAAATAAGAACGAACCTAGGTCATTATGAGCTTCTGTTGGAATAGAGACGTGATAATTTTGAGTGGAATTTTGTTTAGGCTTACTAAGTGAACAGAAAAAAGAATAGTCTCTTAGCAAATTGTCTGAGTGAACTCAAACAAACTTCACATTAAAACATGAAATAGTTTTTTAACTGGACTGAGTATGAATACAAGTTTAACTCCCTAATAATGAATTCATGATAAAAGTCAAATGAGTCTACAACTGGTTTTCAGGAAAGACTGCAAGGAGAGAACTTACATAGAAAGCTACATGTTGGATTTAATATAAAGTCAGTTAATATTCTGGCTTCTCTGAAGAGTTGTCACTATGTACCTGCTGAAATAGGACACCATGGAGTGAAAGGAGATGTGAAACCGGGTTGGTATGTGTTAATATTAAGCTCTGTGATCTTACTCATGTTATGTGTAATATGCTGTTTTAACTTCCCCTCAATTTTCCTACTCAAAAAAAAAAAAAAAGTAATCCTGTAGTAACTAATCCTGAGTCCTAACATAATTAAGTGACTTGGAAATAATTTTAATGAGTTTGTTTTAACTGTTTTTGTGCCTTTGCACACAGAACATCTACCTTTCATATGGTAATATCTTTTGAGAGCAGGAGCATCTACTGTCATGAAGTAACAGGTTCAGGTAAGAAGAGCAGCCAGCAGTTAAGGGTTATTAACTGAAAACAAGAAGGTGAGTGTAGCAATATTTTCTATTCTTTTATAAATTGTACATGTAAAGTCCAAGTAGTTTCAGAGGAGCAAAACAAACTTTGGACATTTTCTTACCTTATCTGATTACACAACTATTATTTTACTTTTTGCTCAAAACTAATCTTAACATCTCTAAAAGAAAAAAACCAAATTTTGGGACAATGTAGACCATCTTATTTTAAACACCCTGCCAGACCCCTGCCATCTGTGAGCAGAGATGTGAGTCATTCACAATAAATACCAGCAAAGAGCCTCCTTAATCAGTCAAGTTCGATCAGTAACGTCGGTGCTCTATCTCTAATGCTCCAGAAGGTGAATACCATGGAAAGCCAGAGAAATGAGTGAGAAATATATCTGGTATATTTGGTCTGCACTATCTATATGCTCTAAATTCTTGATTCCAAATAATTGATTTCTGGTGTTCCAGTATGTCTTTATCTTAAGAATTACTTAATATTTCCATTTTTTGTGTGTGTGATTTATTTTACACTTCATTCTCTTGGAAAGCGTGTGTGTGTATAATATACATATATATGTGCATACATATTCACAAACATATATATGTGTGTATATGTATGTATATATACACATATGTATACATATATGTGTGTATATATATACATATACATATATACACATATGTATGTCGTATTCTGCTCTCTAACAGAAAAATGGGAACATGTTATAAAGTCAAAATGAAACAAGAAAAACGTTTCAATTTCCAAAGGCTAGGACTAGCTCCAGAAATTAGATTTTTCTATATTTATTTATGCTTTATTTTTTTATGCCATATTACCCTCCGCTATGAAATGCCATAAATATTAAACATGAGCAAACAGAATGATACGGAAGTAATAGACAAAATGTACCTGAATATTGCCATATTCTTATGATTTCAAATTAATATACAATTCTGGGAACAGAAGTTCAAAGATCAGAAATAAAAACTGGTAAACTACATCAACATGATTAGTTGTTTCTATGGATAGTTATTTGCAAGCACAATGCTAGCTCATCCTGGGTTGTAGTACAAACAAATCTATGAATTATAGCTGAACACTTTTTATATGTTAATTGCATTGTGTTCTATAACCAACAGATATTTTTACTCATATAATTACATCAAAAAGTAATTTATTTTCTTTGTCAGAACTTCCTTATCATGTAAAGGAAGCTTTAACTGACCAACTTTACATAGTAAATTAAAATTTTCAATGATTGAACATATTAGTACCATTTTCAGTGAAAGAATGTAGAAAGGAAATGACTTTTTTTAGGAAGAAATCAAGTGAGCTTGTTTAGAGAAACTGAAGGACTGTAGCTCTCAGAATTATATATCAAATGTTTTTCTTGTATTAATTGAATATCAGTATTAGAGATTAAATAATAATGTGCTCAAGGAAGTACTATAAATAATGTAATATCCCTTAGATATGAGCAAAACCTTTTTATTTTATTTTATAACTCTCCTGGAATAAGCTATTGCACAGAGGATATATAAAACCAATATTGCTGAGATTTTTAATGTTTATGTCTGAATTTGCTTCTGATTTTCGAGAAAAACTAAACCAAACCAAGACAGAATAGTATGTCACCACAATCCAGACCTTCTGAAGTCATTACCCTCACATTTAAGACTGTGCAATTCACATAGGTAATAACATTGCAAAAAAAAACCTCCCAATGACAACGGGGTCTGTAAGCCCAGTTGTCACTGTAGTTTGTTTCAGAAAAAAAAATTTAAATTCATGCAACTGAATTTCATATTAGCAAGAGTTGACAGGATCATTTGAATGAATGAGGGTCTTACATATGAGGCACTTACCACTATCCATGTCCATCTCTGATGGCACGTTTGCCCAGATTTGTGACCTGAATGAATTTTGTTAAATAAAAGGAAAAAAGCCGACTATTACTGATTATTAAATACTAGTGCATTATGCCCCCTTGTTACTGTTTCACACTTGATGACATTTTATTTGAGACAACACGACTGTAAATTATTTCATTTTAATCTTGGCAAGACGTGGAGCCAGAACACCTGTGCTCAAGTTCAGCTCTGTCTCCCAACAGCTTTGTGATATTGGGTTAATACTCTCTCTGAGGCTATTTTCTTATCTTTAAAATGTGAGGATAAGCATATCCACTCTTCCCACTTTTCACTTTGTAATGGAGATTTCTATTCCAAACTATCTTGCCAGGTGGACTTTTTGCCTCAGAGATGAGTTAGTTCATGGAGGCCAAATGGATTCCTGAGGAACTTCCCTTACAAAGGGCTGAGTTCCAGTGATGCTGGAAAACTTTAGTCTACTTTGGCTAAGCAATAAATAACATTTATTGGGCACTGTGCTAAGAACCTTATGAGGAAAAACACCTTTGTCATAAGTTCATAACCCCACAGTGAGTAGGTACCATTACTACTCTGTTTTACAGATAAGGGAATGAAGGCTTAGAGGGGTTATTACCTGTAAAGACAATCACAGGAGAGGCAAGAAGGGCTAAGTGAGCCTGGCCTCACATTCGGGCCTAGTTACAAATGATGTTATATAGACATAGATGCATGATTATTAAATCTGAACTCCGGCATTCTGGACATTGCAGATGAAAAAAAGTCTTTCAAGAAGCAAACTGGGATAGACCCTGTCCTGAATTTGTTTGGGAAATTTAGGTTCAGCCATTACCTCAAGGACCTGCAGCTAGTTTCTGAATTTCCATTTTAAGATGACTATCTCTTTTAGTTTTGATTTAAAATCAAATCAAATAAAATTTATTTATTTTTTTAGGTAGAATTGTTTTGTGCTTTTCATTATGGACTTCTGTTGCCCTCCTTATTTAATATTCTTTTGTTTATTTATATTTTTCCTAGACTACCAAGCTAAGTTAAAAAATATATCAGAAATCCGAAATTCAAAGGAAAACCACAAAACTGAAGGTTTAAAAATTAAATAGGCTCTACAAATACAAGTACAAATTAAACTTACCATATCAAAAAGAAATAGCTTTCTTATCTCAGTCCTTTTAACATCAACTGAGCCTGATCACATCAACTTTAAATCTTTTACATTGAAAGGAAGTGCTTGAGACATCAACTATTGTGGCACAGAATAAATACTGAGTCTTGTTAATTTTCCTAAACATTAGTTAGAGTCTTTGTTACACAATAAACTCTTTTACTGTCCACTTAACTTGTATATTTTGATTTGTTCATTTATTGAGTTGTCTGATTATAACCTTGCCTTAAATAAATAAATTATGATCCTTACTATAAATACAGACTTTGACGAATTCTCATATTCAAATGAACCAAAATAAAAATAAACTCACTCCTACAAATCTGTTACAAACTGCTTTTGCCCAGAAACCAGTCTCTAGGAATACAATCAGGATATTCTCTGAAGTAAAAATATGAACAGAATTTGCATAAAACACAAAAACCATTTAAAGTGTTTTACTTATTCCTGCAGCAATACAAAGAATTCATGTCAAATCCTCCTTACGTGCTCTAACTTAGGCACCTATTGGGTTCCTTTTCTTGGCATGATCCTCTCCACTTCCCATCTGACTCTAGCTGTATTCATAAGGAGCATGATTTCTTTCAATATGGGCCTTTGGTACTTCTTATATTAAGTCTGGAAAATTACATCTTCATAGTTAATAGGCATTGAATTGTTTTAGGCATCCTGGTAAAGTGAATGCAAGTCATTCAAATACAATGTTGAATTCACTGCCTTGCATACCCTAAACTTCAGTTTTACTGAGTAAATAATAAATGTTATACAAAATATGAAACATAAACCTAGAGATATAAACATATATGGACACAAATGATGAAATTGGTTTCTTTGAATCTTTGATCAAGGGCTACAATCAATATCTTTGGTGAGAAGATATGACATCTTTCAGACAACTGATGCCTTTACTTTGCGATTTTTATTTAATCATTTATAAATTATACATAACATAAATGTATAAAAATGTAATATGTAATCTACATTTTACTTTTCTGTATCATATATATGAATAACTAAGGAAAAACTTTAGTATAAAATTTTCTAATTACACTGTAGTTTAAAGAAATATCTTCAGGTAGATAGTGGCAGAGAAGTAAAAAGAAGTGAGAAACGGTGTAGACACACAAAATGTGTACCCTAGCCTAGTATGTAAGAACATAATAGAGCTAACCGACTAATGCAAATGAAAAATCAGACAGAATGGGGAAAAGGATATAATAGCTCTAGTTTTGTAAAAGAGACACAGATATTATCATTACTGTATTTCTGGCTTTAGTGAGCTTATTGAGAATAAATTGGGTAAGAATGCACACTCTGCCAACCCTGGCTAAAAATTTCTAATGCTGCTATTTACCAGCTGTGTGAGTTACATAACCTTTATGAGACTAAGTATTCTCGTCTGTTAAACAAACCAGAAAACTTCAGTTTGTTAATTTTCTTGATACAGCTGAAGTACCGACCTCTGAATGGCTCCTTAAGTGAAGGTAGTCCCCAGTGTGATGATAAGTAAGAAAACTTGTTTTGGGTATGGGTCTTTGAGCATATGTCCTCAGAATTGGGGTTCATGTCAGGAGGAACTGTGGGAAAAATTACAAATCCCACCCAGACCCAAAGAACTTTGAAGATGGTTGGCTTTGTTTATGATTGTCTCTCTTTTCAAGAGAGGCTGAAGAGTATGATGTCCTTCTGGCTAAAATATTTATAATTGCAATGTTGTATTATTTAACTTTTATTCAATTTTAATAGTGAAGTAGAGGAGAAAATACTGCTGCACTAAATTACTTGCTTCCTGCTCAGATTTGAATATTTAATAGCTCAGTCAATAGCAAAACGATTATAAATGTCTGCAAATAAAAATAATTCCTTATTTCTTGTGTGTAAACATATGTATCTGCATCTTGTACCAGTTATAACAGAAGTTAGAAAAAGTACTTGGGAACTACTTGTCATCTGTTTTTGTCCTCATAGGGTGCTGAAATCAGGTGTATTTACCTTATTTTAACATGACTCATTCTCGTAACTCTGGAGTTTGGATATACCATTATCAGGTTAAAAGCAGCAGCACAGTACACAGGGCTGCTTCCTGTTGTGTGACCTGTGCAGTTGCATAGCACCCCATGCTCACAAAGGCCCCCTGCTTGGTTTAATGCTCTGCTATTGAAATGCTTCATAATTTTATCGTTGATTTTGTGTTTTGTAGGTGAAATCCTGTGGGATAAAGGAGCGTGTGTGTGAGCAGGGGAGATGCATATAGTATGTGCATCAGCTGCTCCTTGCTGCTCGGTTTGTATGAACACAGAGACCACGTTGGTGGAGTCACCATGTGTGGAAGTTCAGCAAAACTCCAAGCAAGTACACTACAGCATATGATGTCTACGCCTGAGAAAGGGGGTGCTGATAACCCTGAAAAACCATGTTTTCTTCTTGAACCAAACTTTGCTTCGAACACAGAAAGAAGAAATGGTATTCTGAGAAACATGAACAACCAAAGGTCCTCTACCAGATCCTTTCTTACTCTTGTTAATTTCCTCGATTAGCCAACCACTTAAGCTGAAATGATGACCTAGACGGAAAGAGAAAAGGCAGGCAGATTTTCCTCTGAGTCCCTCTTTGCTCATCAGCAAGCTGAAGGTAGACAGTGTTGATATAATAATGAATGCATAATCATGAAGTGACATGAAACCAATGAATTAGTTTTGTGCAGTGTTTCCACCGTTCTTAGCAGACCAAAATACATATATATGTTCAAGTTACGAAATGTGAATTGTCTAATTTCAGTGATTCTGCATACAAGGTGAATACTCATATTTGCTTTTAAAAAACTAATTTTGCACAATATAAAGATGAATGGTAAAATTCATGGTAATAATTTAAAGTTTTAAGTTTACTTAAAACTACATTAAGTAGCAAATTAAAAATATGGCAAATGAAGGGAAACTGTGAAAGAAATGATAAAGCTTTGTATTTTAATACATTTAATAGCACTTTTTTCTTGCTTTTTGAACAGAGGGTCAATTTTTATTTTGGACTGAGCCCTGAAAATTATGTAGCCTAGCTGGCATGGATTAGGTAACATAGTGCTTAAGTCCAAGGGCTCTGAAGGTGCTGAGAGCTCCATTTGAATCACATTCTGTAACTTAGCCATGGTCTCTTTTAACTTTTCTAAGTCTGTTGTCTCATCATTTGGTTATTTAATCAACCTATGTTTATTGAGCCCACTGGGTATACAAGGAACACAAAAGACTCTCTCTACCCTTGTAGAACTTGACCGGTAGAGTGGAAGATAGAATGAAACTGATGAACAAAAATAAATGCATAATTACACATATGATAATTACTATAAAGAAATACTAGAATATTTTGAAATAGAAAGTTGAGGAGGCTGTTGATATTAACTTTGGGTGGCAAAATATTTAAGTTGAGGCATAGAAGATAAGTAGGAGATAACTGGGAAAAGGGTTGGAAAAGGGGAGAAATGAAAATACCTTTTTCACAATGCAAATATGAAGATTATACAATTATATGATACCTATGAAAAACATTAGCACAGTCCTGGCAATAGTAAATAGTGAATACATGAGTAGCTACCATTATTAGAAGGTTGATATTAGGCAATCTATAAGGTGATTTATAGTCCTGTCCTCACCATCCATTTATGTTCAGCAATATGTGTGTAAATATTTTTCTGGAAAGTTTATTATCAACATAATCACTCATTGAACAGTATTTAGCTGACCTTTAAGAATGTAATACAATTCTATTCTATTAATTCTCTCTCCTTGGTATAGCTCTTTCTCACACACACCTATCAGTTTCTCATGAATTTACTTTGGATGTCCATAGTACATGATCTAAATCTATGATTTTTGATTCAGTTTTGTTTTATTATATTGTGATAGCATGCTTATTATGCCCCGGGGCATAATAGAATTTCAATTAAAGAAATCTAGTGAAGTTTTTTTTATTCCTGTCTTTAGTTTGCTTTTACTTGTCATTGATTTTTAACAACTGTTATGAAAATGTACAAAAAAGTGTCTTTCTTCTCTTCAAGTTGTCATGTTTCTCTTTCCCTTTCTGCCAATCACGGAACTGGTGTCTCTCATATGCCTCTTTTATCTGAAAACAGCCTCTGCTGTCATCTTGCCTGATGGAATCCCAGGTCTGAGGTCAAGTTGGCTAGTTTCTTGCTAAAGCAGAGACATCTGGGAGAGGCCAGCAAATGTAGAACTGTCTCTGAGCACAATATTGTAACAGGTGAAGCTGGTCTTTGATGTCACTTCACCTACCTCATCAATAGTTCCTTATATTTCTTTCCTTGATCACCCAGAACCCTCAAGCTGACCCCTCAGGAATAATGCCCACCTCCATCAGCCTGGCTCGTTGTCCCTCAGCAGCATCCTGGGTCCCTTGTTTACCCTAAAGAGAAGCAGTTAACAAAGCATAAACTTCAGGCTCTGAGAGGGGGTCTAACCATGTGTTCAGTATATTGTACATATTTATTTAATTCTCCAGAGTAGGACATTGTAACCACTCTAGATTAGTGCTACTGTCCCACTTCAGCTTCCTCTCCTTCATCTTTGCCATATGGTCAGAGAGTGTTGGAACATTTTGGGATCTGGAGAAAGGCTTAAGCTGGGCGTATGCTCAGTTTGAGTTCAGTAGGCTATATTTATATGATTTGCAGTAATTTCCATGAATAGTTATTATTGATATAGCTGTCCTGGTGTAGGAATTATTTCCAGGAATACACCTACCACTCTTTGTGCCAGTCTCCCTGTATCTGGCCCAAAGTTGCTGGCTAAAATCTATATCGATCTATGAAGGTATTGCACGTGGCCTGGCACTGGTAACAGGTAGATTTCTTCCAGACTAGCCAGAAGGTAGTCTAAGGAAATTTCCTCCAGTCATCAGATGTATAAACTGGTAAGCAAAAGATTCGGTTCTAATTAATGCCACGTTAAAGGACAAGTCCTCTCCTGTGACAGATAGAATTGGTAATGCAAGGTTCACTGCATCATACACTTTTAAGGGAAATTTTTAAATAGAATTGTACTGTGCTACATTCTAGCAGAATTCTAACAGAATTCTTCTTCTTATTATTTTTTTTAGAAAGCAAACCTATAATAGTATTACCAACAATAAATATATCTGTTTTATGCATCTCAATCGACAATTAGACAAAACCAAATTTTGATCAACCGTGTTATAGAAAAGGCTGAATTATGTTTATATTCTCTTTACAAAAAATATTGCAAATATCATTATTATGCAAAGAGGTGAGCAAAAAATAAGCAACTTAAAAGTAAACAATCTAAAAGAAAAGGTATTACTGATGTATGTTAAGCAATTAATTCATAAAAATTATTCTGGATTTCATATTTATGTCACTATCCCACTTTCTTAAAATGTATAATCCTTGCTTTCTTTTCTAATTCTAAATAAACATTTGCTTTTATATAAAATTTTGCATTCATCATTTTACTTTTTGTGTGTGTTAAAGAGGGGCCTCAAAATATAGGCTTCCAGCTCTACAAATGCTCTATCCACCCCTCCCTGACTCCAATTCTATAAATCTGTCATCAGAATATTAACGTTAAGGTGGTAAGAAGCCCTTTCTGTTACCCTGTGTTTTATGTTGGGGTAGTCTCTGCTGTATACCCATTTAAAGAGTCTTCCCACAACCTAACTCTGTGAAATGGACAGTGGATGGCACAACCCCATTCTCTGGTTTTACCTTCTGTCCCACAGCTGTCAGTGAAATAGAAGTTAGTAAGTAAAGGATCCTCTGTGAGGATAACAGAGACAGAAGGGGATTCCAGGGGTATTAAAGCTGGGATGAAAAAAAAGAGGAGAGAGAAATTAAGCAGATGTTCTGATAGAAAGGCACACATCACATGCAGAAATGGGGCAGGGGGAGAGGAGAGAGAGGAGAGAAAGAGAGAGAGAGAGAGAGAGAGAGAGAGAGAGAGAGAGAGAGAGAGAAGAGAGAGAGAGAGAGAGAAGAGAGAGACTTTTATTTCTTTTCATTTCCCAGTTCCAGATCCAGATCTTCTGTCTTGAGATCCATGAAACTACCTGTAACCTTATAAGACCACTGCTTCACATCCCTCTCATTGATTGAGATTTGAGTGGCTCTCTGTTACTGGAAACCAAAAACATCCTGAAAAATTATCATTTCCAACAAATTTGCATTTTACTGCAGGATTCTGGAAAATAATAGCTATGATTAATTGAATGCCCAACAAATTATTAAATACCTACACCATCTCTAATTTCACAACCTCCCCAGCAAGTAGCTATTATCAACATTTTACAAGTGAGAAAATAGATGGCCTCGGAGAAGGTAACTTGCTAACTAACAGTCAAATAATGAGAAAGCAAAACTGGATTGCAAGTCAGCTTTCTGTGACTCCGAACTGTGTTATACCATATTGTTTGCCAATGTCTAAAGCCAAAGGAATTGATTTCTGCTGATGGAATTTAATACATGGTTTTGAATTCACAATTATTGGATGTTAGAAGACATACAGGTTAACTAGTTCAACCCTTCATTTTTACATTAAGGCCATTGCAGACTTAGAAGTGCTGCTGCTCGAGGTTCCAGAATAAGTGTCTGAGACAGCCAAGAACTTGGATGTCCTGCATGCCTTCCATTAAATTTTACCTATTCTGAGAGTGTATAAGGATCCTAGACATAGCTTCACACTGTTTCTGTTGAATAAAAACTATTTGCCTGCTGGTAAATTCAAATCTAATAATTCACATTTTTCATTCCAAAAGAGAATATTGACAGGCAATATTAAAGAAACTGAAATGCTAATTCCTTTAAAAAAGGGTTTAAAATGTATTTCACATATTCATTCATTTAAAAGAATTTACTGTTTATGTCATTTAGTTTATTTAAAACCTAGAAAAATGACTATAATACTTGCTGTCAATAACATCTGCTGTGTCTTACATATGTTATGTCTAATCCATATATAATGTAGTATTATATGTGTGTGTGTGTATATATATACACACATATATGCATAAACACACACACGCACACGCACACACACACACACACACACATATAGTGAAACTTAGATAGATGAAGTCACTTACCCAAGGTCACCCAAATGATAAAGGGCAAAACAGAATTTAACCCAGGTCTTGGTTGACTAAAAATAGCAAATATTTCACCAATTTTGTTGAAGTTTAACATATATAAGATTCCATATATGGGCATTTAAACATGCTTATGTTATGTCCTTATTATATTGTGTTTCTTTTCCTACTACCTGTGAAATGATTATGGTTTGCCATTGAAATCAATGATCTGATCACTAGCTTTTGAATATTCCTTCAACAGAAACCTTGGTGCATAAATACTCAGGGCTGTGAATTTTCTCATTGAGCAGAAATAGATATAAGAAAAACAACTCATCTGACCAGAGCTTTCAGATTTAAGAATCATTTCTGTGTTTTAAATTGAAGACCAAGGATTTAAAATATTTACTTTTGCCCTAGAAGAAAAAATATATTAGGAATTCCACCATCCTGAATAATGTATCATCCAAAAATAAACCAAAATTTATTTTAAAATTCTGATATTTTAGAAATGTTTTTTTCTAAAAATTGCTTCTTGGCTATGTTATGGTTGAGTACACTGATATTGATTTTTGTTTTTCTTGAATAAACAGAGGTTATAAAAGGTAATATTCTTTATCCAGACTTTTTCAATCAGGATTCTATTAGAAGGAAAGTAGACAGGACTGAATAGTGTTTGGCCAATAGCCATTATTATGTGAGATGAAATGAATATAAATTTAGCACAGTGCCTGGCATACAGTAAAAGCTCAATTAAGTGTTAGCTATTGCTGTTTATATTATTGGTGGTAGAAGGATGCCCGGGAAACCATTAGAGATGCGGATGACTTCCTTAAATGAACATAGCATTTTGGCAAATGTTTCATGAGATATCTGAAGGCGCGAGGCTAGTGGTGAAATAAAGCAGCTTTATGTAGTTACAAAACGAGATTTGGTTTGCACCTGGCTTTGTGCCAACCGTGTCAGAGCCCTTGTCGATTACTGTGGAAGTTTGATCTGACCTGCTGATGCGACATTGCTGACACCACAGTGCAGCCAGTGCCACCTGCAATGTATCAGCACTTTTTCTCCTGCAAGTGCACATACCTCTAATAAATATCCAATTTCTCACTCCGCGGATGTACTTTCTTTTCTCCTCTTCTTGAACTTAGGGCACTAATTTAGGTTCTAGTGCTGTGTAATAACTGTCCTGAATGTTACAACAGATGAGTAGGCTCCCATCATTTACCACTTGTAGTTATCTAAAAGGAAAATTGGCAGCCAAATATTCTGTCAACATAGCCACATTGTTCCCAGTTATTTCAACTATAAAGGTAAAAAAAAATCGGTTCAATATCCAGATAATTATTCTCCATTAGAGTTCACAACCTTTAAAAGGCAGCATGCCAACATTCTGAATATCACCATCTGGAGGGTGATGGCTGAATGCTGATCCTGTCATAAAGTAGTAAGAATGGAAGAAAGCTGACCTTGGTTAATTCCTGGAGAAAGTTTCTGCTGAAGGGTAGGAGCAGCTATGATTCTGTTAATTTTATAGACAGCTGGTTGCAGTGATGGTTGTATCCAGCTAATATGCCAGTGAAAACTGGCATGTGTGAAACTTTGACTCATGTTCAGATGCTTTCTCTCTTTGACAGCAGCCATTTGAGAGTTTCTCAATGTCAATTTAGGTCCCCATCGCTGGAACAATTAAGACATCTAGATTACATATTCCACATGTGAGGCTCAGTTTTCTACTCTTTTCATGGACTTATTAAAGTTGTGTAAGAAGATCTATGACAGTGAACATTCACAAAAGAACTAATGTAACTTCTCACAACTGATTTAGGGATATTAACACTCCTTCAGAACCTGACCTGTTAGGCATCCCGATTTTCATCCTAAATTTGCCTAGTGCCTGCTTCTTGTCCTCATTACTGGGCAAGGAGGAAGCTTTTGAAGCTTTAAATATTCATCATGAAGGCACCGTATAGCAGAAATTGCTATATAGCCAATATAGCTGATATATATTTTTCTTAGTAATAGAAATATGTAATGTGTACTATGGCGATTCAACTAAACATTAATTCAGCTAGGTATTACCATGTAACTAAGATCTGGCTAGTAAAATATATGCAGTAATATTAGAAAGAACTTTTGGGAACTTTTCTTAAAAAAGAAATGGAACATCTTTATTTTTCCTTTTGTACAACCTACTGCCTAAAATATGAATGTTGCAGATGGGACTCTAGAAGCTTTCTTAGGCCACCAGGACAAGGGCCACATCCTAAGTATAGGAAAGCAGAGATCTGGAAGCAGCCTGGGTCCCTCAAGCCTTTGTGGAGTCTTCATACCAGCTTTCTATTTCCTACCTCCTTTAAATAAAGTTAAATAAAGATTCTTCCTTTATATAAAGGTCAAATATATATTTATCTTTTTAAAGTTACATGGGCAAACTAATCTTAATACAGATCATAACGGATTTATAGAAGTGTTTTTTTTTTTTACATTACATTTATTACCTATTGTCTTCCCCTTCATGACTGTAGAAACCAATGGACTTTTTGCATTCATAAATATTTAATGGGCAAATGAATCTTAACCATCTCATGAGTTTTGTGCAGCATCTATAGAATTGAAAAAATTGATTTAAATTTTTTTTGTTTCAAAAATGACCTTGCCAAATTGACTAAAATTACTTTCTTAACTTTTAAAAGGTCAATTTTTACATTTTTTTTTCTTTTTCAGTTAAATTTATTGAGGTGACATTGGTTAACAAAATTATATGGGTTTCAAATGTACCATTCAATAATACATCATATGTATATTGCATTATGAATTCACCCCCCAAGTTAAGTTTCCTTTCATCACCCTTTATTTGACCCCCTTGACCCTAACCACCTCCCCCGCTTTTCCTCTAGAAATCACTAAACGGTTGTCTGTGTCCTTGAGTCTCTGTTTATTTGTCTTGTTTGTTTGTTACTTTCAGTTTTATATCTCACATATGAGTGAAATCATATGGTTCTCATCTTTTTCTGTCTGACTTATTTCATTCAGCATTATAATCTCAGGATCTATCCTTATTGTTGTTAATGGCATTATTTCATCTTTTCCAATGGCTGAGTAATATTCCATTATATATATATATACCACATCTTCTTTATCTAGCAAAGGGCACTTCAGCTGTTTCCATGTCTTGGCTACCATGAATAATGCTGCAATAAACAATGGGGGATATAATGGGGGATATCCCATTAAAGATATATATATATATATATATATATATATATATATATATATATATATATATATATCTTTATTGATAAATGCTTTCAAAATTTTGGGGTAGATACCCAGAAGAGGGATTGCTGGGTCATATGGTAATTCTATTCTTAATTTTTTGAGGAAACTCTATATATTTTAGAATGGCTATCATTAACCAGACAAGTAATAACAAGTATTGGAGAGGTTGTGGGGGAAAAGGAACTCTCATACACTGCTGGTGGGAATGTAAATTGGTACAGCCACTATAATTTTTGCATTTTTTAAGTGCTCAAAAGTTTGCATGTTGACAGGGCCATAATGTTGATTATGATCTATGTTATGGTTATAAGCTTGTATCTAAACAGAAAACTCACTTCGAATAAAAAAAAAAAAAACCTAAGAGGTAGCTAATTTATGATGTCATAGTTTTATATCATGGCCACTGATGAAAACGTGGCTTTATAAG
Source organism: Eonycteris spelaea (assembly GCA_003508835.1). NCBI lineage: Eukaryota > Metazoa > Chordata > Mammalia > Chiroptera > Pteropodidae > Eonycteris > Eonycteris spelaea. The sequence continues at coordinate 964,544 of PUFA01000254.1, read as the reverse complement.
TTGAACAGGCTTTCACTCAATTTGGAATAATATTTCACATAGCTTCAATAAGGCACCATAGTACCTAGGGGAATAGAGTTAGTATGGATACAGATAACTTTGTAAGAGTTCCTTTTACACTTTTTAAAAGAAATTCTTTTCTTCTAGCATATAATTAGCTTTATGTGAATTACTCATGTGAAACTTCTTTCAAACTGGCTTATTATTTTCAGTAAGTACATATGATCAAAATATTTCCATTAAAAAAAAAAAAACCATCTCCTCACCACTGTGTCCATCTACTTTACTGTCTATTTACCTCCATTTTTATAGAGATCAACTTCACCACTAGTCTAAAATAGCTCCACATTCTCACTTTTGTGAGACTTTTTTTGATCTAATTTTTCCTGACCAACCTTTGGCATTTGTCACTGTCTTTAACATCATCCCTGAACTCCCTTTGCTTCATGAGAATTCTTACTTCCATGAAAGTTCTTGTCCTGGTTCTCCAAACTTAGTAGCCACCCCTCATTCTCATTTACCTAAGTCTTTTCTTTTGCCGTGCCCCAAATATTGTTTTTCTTAGGATTCTTTCTATCTTGAGTTTCTTTCTCTCTTACTTCATATACCACCTATTTTCTGATGACTCATAACCGTACATTCTATTTCCTGAAATTTAAAATTATCTTTCTGTAATTGTTAAAAAAAAATCCACAAATCTAAGACTGAACTCATCTACCTCCCTCAAATGTCAAGCCGTTTCTCCTCCAACAGTATTCTCTCTTTCAGTGATGGCATCGTCGTTTTCCTTCTCTACCCCTCTTTGCCTTAAAAAAAAACAAACAAAAAAAAACACACACACAAAAAAACAAACAAAAAAACCCTCATTCATCTTTTAAGATTAATTTTAAATCTCACGTTTGTTTGGGAACGTTCCTGACCTTACTGGGCTTTTTGTTCTCCTGTGCTCTTGCTCTTTGCCTCCATAATACCACAGTCTGATTTCTGTTTAATATGTTCACCCTGTGTGTTATCATTAATTTACTTAAATCATCTTCACTGTTAGTTCCTTTTGAGCCAGACTTTGGTGTGTTTATCTCTGTGTCTGTTGGATCTACCAAAGTGATTCATACAAATTAGGAACTCAAGAAATGCTTTTGAATAAATGAATATTTCCTCAACTTTTGCAAATATAGCCATAGTTTAGATATATTATTCATTGATTTCATCTCCATTTTTTTTTTGCTATACTTTAATCATCTCCCATCTCAACTAGTCTTCTTTTTTATAAGTTAAATTTCTATTTGTTTTAGAGGCTTTTTTTTTATGTAAAAGAAATATCTAAGTGTATAGGCAAGAATTACAGAAGAATCATAGCAATATTTTGTTTCTCTCATCTTTTGAACCCAAAGAACACAATTGTTTTCTTGGTGATGAGAAAGAAATACATGTCAGATTACAATACCAAATTTCTTTTATAAGGTAATTGTGATTAGAACCCTAGCCCACTTACTGAGTCTGACATTAGAATTTACCCTAAAACCAATTAATCTACTAGCCTGGTACTAGTAGGGACACAGTAAAAATTTGTTGACTGATTTTATGCTTGAATCTCTTCATCTATTATTTCAAATTGAGACAGTATGTAAACTAGCTCATAACTCATGGTAATCATTAGTAGCTGGCATTTACTGAGAGTACAATATTGCCATGCACGACGTTTCTTACTGCTTTACATGTATTATATTATCTCATTTAATCCTCTACAATCTTATAAGGTAGATTTATTATTGTTATTGTTATTATCATTTAACAAATTGAGAAACTGAACCATAGAGAGGTTTAGTAACTTATGCAGAATATCACTACTAGCAAGCAGAGTAGTCTGGTTCCGGCCTGCATGTTCTTGAGTAATCTGTAATAGCTGCTCTGTGATAGACAAAGGATTCCAAATGTATGTGTAAAGTAAATGTATATAACCAAATATGCTTCTCCAAAATATGAGAGTTATGAGAAATCTAAATAATTATTTCTTGACATTTTTTTCTAAGTATGAATATAGTGATATTTAAAAACCCACAACCACAACTGGGTGAACAGTAAATAAAGGCTCCTTATTATTTTCTAAAATGTCCAGTAATTTTATTTAAAAGCAGTTGATACATGATGTTAAAAATATTTCTTCAATCTAAGGCACTGCCAACTATATCTTATTGTGTAGTGGCAGATTACTTCCTATTTAACTATACTTCACAACTTTGTTGATTGTTGTTCTTACTATTTTCCTGTCATTAGCCTCTCAGCTTCTACTTTTCAGTCCCTTGTAGCTGGTCCAGTGGGGTAAATAAACTGCTTTCTTACTCTTTTGCATTTTACGTGCTCTCAGGTTTTTATGAAACCTCTCTAAAGTACAATCTGTATATCACAGCATGCATGACTTACATATTAGAGTATACAGCAAAAATTTATACTCTGCAAACACTATTAAAACCTGGTAGCATATCAAAGTAGGGACTCTCAAATATGAGGTATCTTGAGTTCTTTTAAAGTATCCTTGAGTTCTTTTTCAGCTTCCAACACAAATAATTGCAATTAAAAATTCCTCTCACACCCAGATAAATATAAAAGGGAATTATTTTACCCATATTGGCAGAAAAAATATTAACTTTTTAGAGTTTGGCATTCTAAAAATCAACGCTGGAAAGATGCTTAGTTAAGTAATGCAAAAATCATTGGTCATGGTATAAAAAGTTATCCTCTGATTACTCGTTGTAATCTCATTTGAAAGGAGAAAACACATAAACCATATCTGTAATTAAAATGCAAACTCACGCATTTATCAGTGCTTGGGGAAGATTGATCCCCTCAATACATTCTCTACCTATATGAAAAATGATAACACTTGCACTGATTCAGCAGTTCAAAGCTGTAAAAAATAGAATAGTCTCAAGATTTAAAAAAAGGATAATGTCAGTATTTGAAAATGTATATAACTCTAGGTTTTTCAAATATTTAGTAGTTATATTTGTTTAATAATCTACAAGCATTTTACGTCCTCGTCATCAAGACAATTTAGGGATTAACTTCAGTCTACACAGTTTTGTAACATGGCTAACTTTAATATGAAAACAAATGTCCTAAGAGGTCACAATATGATCCCAACAAAGTAATACAAAATAATACAAGTTGGGTGGGGTCTTTGCAGCCACTGCTATTTAGCAATGGAAATGGCTAAATTAAACTTGACCTGAGCACTCAGCGAAATGCTTATTTAGCTTTGGCTCAGTCAAAATTTTTTTCTTGAGGGGAAAAATATATAGTGAAATGATTTTCTTTTCCCCATTCAATACCAACAAAAAATGTCTGCAAATTATATGGGAAATAACATCATATTGGGTTGTCCATGAAAAATATAACCAGATTTTTAAGAAAGTAAATTACAGTTTGAGTTAGGCAGCTTTATGCAATAGAAATGGTGCTTGGGATAATGACATTTCTGGCTGGTTGCCTTGTTTGAAGCTTCCAGAAGTGGTTTCCTTTGAGACTATTAAATAAAAGGATTGATGTGAAGTGGAACTTGAGTCAGTGGTGACCTTTGTATGAGGATTAGTTGACTCTTTGATTAATTTTGGCATTTCATTTTACACCTCTTTTTGAAATCAACTCATGGCAATGTAGTCAATCAACTTCCTTCTATAAACTACTCGGTGTACTCTGAGATACTTTATATGTATTCTGATTAGTGTTACATCATCCTAAACTTTACCAAAAATAAGTGAATCAAGGGTACTAAATGCAGGGGAGAAAGTGGAGGGCTCTGTGGAAAAGCAGAAGAAAATGAAGTTTCTTTTTCCATTGTTGTTATCATCATCATCATCATCCTCATCATCAATAAATGAATTAAGTTCCCATTTGCCATTTTCTGCCTTTTTTCCATTATAATCTCTTTTTAAGTCATTCACATTTAAAAATTATTAAAAGCATGCTTATTTAAATCTAGCCTAAGTCCTCTCTTTCTTAAAAAGCAACAGATAGTGTGATAAAATACCGGCCTATATAACAATTTGCTGACACTCTACCGTAAAATATGTCTGACATAAAGTGAGAGATCTCATTGTCTCACCAATAGAGAAAATCAAAACCTTAAATTTAGCATACTTTGTATTCCCAATATTCCTGAGTTTAGGGTGAAGTACACTTTTTCTGTATATGGTTGCTTCTTAAAATGAAAGTGAACAAACTTCACGATCCTCAGTTAGCCAGCACAGGGCGTTGTAGGTATCAAGATAGGTAGTAACATGGACATGAACTAAAATTGTGATGGTCCTCCTAACTCTGAATTTAGTCATTTTAGTAACTGGAGGCTGTATAACATTACTATGGAAAAGTATCCACAGTTCCTTTGGAACAAAAGGCAGTAGAGTGTGAACTTGTCATTATCTACAGCCTGGCTAACATAAGAAGAGACAGTTTCCCTCCAAGCTGGGTCTACATGTGGCCTTTTCCAATAGGAAAAATAATTTCAAAGACATAATTATTTATTTATAAATTGTGCTTGACTTAATTAAACCCAGGAACCAAACTGTACAGTCCATATACACATGATAATATTTTGTAAAGACCACCTGCGAGGACTGTACCTAGGTATAGGTGTCCAAAATGAAGGGCTGTTCCCTAAGATATCACACTGGGGTGGATCTGCCCTACCAAAGTGTTGTGATTGCTAATAGACAAATTTTAAAGTTTGGGGAAATGTAGATGATAATTACATCTGGCAAAAATGGGCTCAGGAAAGAAAGCATCATGTGAATTGTCAAGAGTTGATTCAGAGCCTAATTTCTAGAAAGCAGACAGAGATTATTTTTGTTTATTTTTAAATATTTACATTTTTCATATCCTTTCTGCCTCTGCCATATTGCTACTCTTGGTGTTCCAGTATGGTAGGAAGGAAAGGGGCAAATGCCTTGGACATTTAGATAGGACAGTGTTCTATTTGCCATTTGCCAGTTGTGTGACCATAACCACTTTGAGTCTGTTTTTTCTTCTATAAAAGAGGAAAGATAATGTTTAGCATTTTTTTTTGTCAGGATTGAAGTAGTGCATATAAAACAGCCAACATAGAGCTAGACGTGCAATAATTAAACATTGGAAGCTATTTTACTTTCCTACTTCTTTCCTTCGTTCCCTCTTTCTCCACTTTACCTCTCCTCCCTATCTCTCCTTTCTTTGCCTCCTTCCTCTCATTCTTTATTCATTATCTATTGGAAAAATTTTTTAACTACTTTCCATTTGCTAAGTACTATGCTTGGCACTGAGGATAAATTGGTGACTTGATGGAAAAGATAATTCCTGCCCTCATCAGCTTACCATCTAACAAAAGAGACAAACATTAATCGGAGTAGGATATAAATGAATGTAAAAAATTATAATTTGCATTTAAAGCAGAAGTACATAGAGGTACGAGAATGAATAATTGGATTATTAATACATTTTCCTTTGTCCCTTTCTATAAATATAAACAGAAAAATAAACTACATTAGAATAGAACCCAGAATATTAATAGATAATGTAAATGTTTATATGTTGGTTGATTGTTCTTGAAAGTCTATGAAAGTTGGTACTTCTGTATTTTGAAATTCTGGAATCAGGAAGTTGAATAACAGACATCACAATCTAACATATTTCTATTTCATGCTTGTCTTTCACGCTTGTTTTGCTTTTTTTTTTTTTTTTTTTGGATAGTAGTTGTTTTAGTAGATTTCATGGGTTTACTCTTCCTTTGATTAAATAAATAGAAATTCCTTTGTTCCTCAGAGGGAAATATCTACTTCAGAGTTCAAAATAGTGGGTTGTCCAGAAACTCTATGTTAAATCACATTACAACCACTAACTAGAAAATAAAGCTTCTTCTCTCATAGGAGCTTCATTGTAATGAATAGAGCTGAGGCAGCTTCGTGGCATGGAATGCCCTGTTGGCGAGGCTGCGGCCTCTTCCAGGCCCTGTGTCTTGGACAAATAGAGAACTCAAAGTCCCATCTACATAAGTACTCTTGCTGCCAAGAGAAAAAAGTCAGCAGTCCCAAATAGCAAGACACTTCCTTATTGCATAATAATTCTCTTCTTGTTAATCCTAGAAGGAATGCAGGATGCTTTGGAGTCTGGGATAAAATTAACTTTTATTAAAGGACTGCCTGAGAAATCTCTTTTCCTCACTTGCCTTGCCTACCAAGGCTGGGAAATTTGGGTCCTGTCACTATGTTTATGTTACTTAAACATAATCTGTGTAACATTTTCTCTCATTATAATAAGTGTCTATTTTAGGGACAAAACTTGAGAGAAAGAAAAGATAGCTACCAAAAATTGTAATTGAGAATTTGGAGTTAACTGATTAAGTACCAGTCAAGAACTGTCACTACAGTGATCTTTGTTGCATTAGGATTGGCCTTCATGTAATAACTGACCCCCCCCCACACACAACACACATGCACGCTTACATACGTATATGCACACACAGACATTCCTTATCTCTCCTCCCACTACCCATCACCAAACAAACAAAAAAACTTTTGACTCCATTTCGTCTCGTCTACCTCCTCGTTTCTCTCCTATCTTTGTTTTTTTAGCACGTTTCTTGAGAGTATTGTCATTTCTGGTTCATCTCCTTTCATTTTCTCTCTATTGCATTACAATCAGTCTTTTTCCCCTACCACTTTGCCAAAACTGTTCCTTTGAAGGTCCTCTAAATTGCTAAATCTAGATTTCAATTCTTTGTTGTACGATCAAACTGTTGATCTTGCTTTATCCATTCACAGAATTTGATAGAACTGACCACAAGCTCCTCCTCAATACATTTTACCAATGTGACTTAACACCCTCCCCCATTTCTCCTGGTTTTCTTCTTACCTAACTGGTCTCTGCTTCTGAGTCTGTCTCCACATTGTATTAATCCCTTTGCAGTGGAGTGATCCAGTTCTCAGCGCCAGCACCTCTCCTCTTTCATATTCATATTTGCTCCCTTGGGGATCATATCCAGTGACTGGCTTTCTAATGATTATACTTGGATAACGCTCAAATACAAAAAAAAAAACAGATTTGTTCCCAGGATTCCAGACCTGCATATCCAATTGCCTATGTTCATGCCCACTTGACGTCTAGTTATGTGTCCAAAACTCCACTTTTAATCCTCCCTTTTGGTTCTGTTGCTCCCTGTCCCCCCAAGTTGCTTAGGCACAAACTTAGAGCCACTTAGCTTCTTTTTTCCTACACTCAACTGTCCAATCTGTCAGCTCGACATGTGAAATAAATTTACTGTCCAATCTCTTCTCTACATTTCCTCTGCCAACACCTGGTTCATGTCACTATCTATTTTGTCTTAGATTTTGTAATAGCCACTTGCTTCCGCCTTGTCCCTCATAGTTCAACTTAGTAGCGAGAGAGATCCAGTTAAAGCAGATGTTAGAAATGTTTTAGAGCTGTTACTTCTCTGCTTAAAATTTTGCATTAGCTTCCAGTCTCACTGTGGCTAAAGCCAAAGTCATTGAAATGGCCCAAAAGGCCTTACACTATTTGATCCCCAGTTTAGTGAGTTCCTGACCTCATTCTGCACTAGCGTCACTCACTGGCCTCTTTGTTGTTCCTCACAGATCCTGAACATGCTCCTGCCTCCGCACTCTTACATTTGCTTGGACTTCTCTTTCCATGGATACCCAAGGCTTTTATGTCTTTACTTCAATGTCATGTCAATATGGATTTTCCTGACTACATTATTTAAAATTTCAACATTTAAACCTCTTTCCAACACTCTTTAAACTCATTCTTGTTTTCTTTTTCTCTATGTCTTGCATCGCCCTCCAACATGTTATGTATTTTACTTGTCTATTTGCTTCTACCTGTCTTCTCCAACCCTTCCTCCCCACTAAAATCCAAGCTCCATGAAGGCGAAGGTATTTGTCTCTTGTATTCACTGCCGTATCCTCATGACTGAGAACATTGCTTGGCACAGAGGCCGCCAATAAATATTTCTCAGTTCAATAAATGTGATTGTCAGAAACAGAATTTGTTACTCTAAAGCGTATCCTTACCCTGCTTGATGTGTTTCTACTTTACTTCCTATTCCCTTCTGCTTCTTGTACTCCCTTCTTCTGCACTGTTCCAGTGTCCTGGCCGTCACCGTGTGGGTGGGTAAGCAAAGATGATGGTGTGAGTGATTCGAACAGGATTACATCACTGGATGGGTTGGAGCTCTGGTGACTCTGCATGTCTGTGCAAGCACATGGTTTCCCCCTCTGTCCTGAGGCCACCCATTCAGTGATACCTGGAAACAACTAAACGCTGAGTGTCAGGATCTCTCTGGGAGTTATTTGTGGATTTCTTTCATTTACAAGACGTATTACACAAAAAGGTAGTAAAACTATTTTTGTGCACATGCATGCTTTTATTTAAAAGAATAAAGCAAATTTAAAAGTCATCACAATGAAGATATTTTTCTACGTGCTTTACACTTGCATAACACATTAGTTCTTCACAAATAGATGCCAGTACCCATACTTATTTATTGAATGCCTGTCACTGAAAATAAATAATATATCCATTTTTAATAAAAAAAATTACTGTTGAAAAAAAGAAACATTTCTAATGTCAGAATCATGTAGAAACATTTGTGCTGTGATTTATAAGGTGCTAAGGAGAAAATCAGGAAGCATACAGCAGTATCATTAATTTGACTAGAACTTTTACATACCCCTCAGCATATATCCCTTGTACAACCTGGTATAAAGGGAGTAAGAGATAGGCACTAGCAAATACTTTCTAAGCTCTTATGCTCCCTGAAACTGGTACACAGAACCAAGAATCCTGCTGCTTAGCCAAAGGCTGCTCTGAGGAATTACTTAATAGGGAATATTCCCAAGAAAAAAAGTTGTTAATCTCCTATCCTGATTTTATTTATTTGCTTCTAAGGAGAAAAAACATAGCTGCAAAACAAAGTCAACTCACACAAATTCCATGCTATGAAGAAGCACATTATTGGAATCCAAGTACATTATCCAAGTAGTTTTAGAGAGAAAAATAGTGATGCTTTATGATCAAATTTTCATATAAATTATAATTATTAAACCAGAATATTGATCCAAATATTGATCTAAGAGGTCACCGGCATCATAAATTTTATAATTTGAGATTTATTATATACAAATCTCAAGTAAATATTAAGTGATGACTTTAGACCCACACATGTTATAAACAAAAATGTAACAAACTATAAAATCAGATTATTGAGCTAGAAACATTTTAAAGACAAAATTAAAGACCTATTTCAATGAATGTATCTAAGACAAGATATTTAAAATAAAGATAATCAAATTTTAATTGCACTATTATTCACTGTGACAAAATTGGTGACAACCACAACTATTGTTTCCTGGTACACCGTATTGTGCTTGTTGAATGTTTTTATTTTGTGTCCTGTGTTGCATTTTTTTTTTGTACAGAAAGCAAAAGCAAAAATGCAAAGTGATATTGTAAGTTAATATCTGAGTTAGTTCCACTACTGTGCATTTTTCAGCTCACATTCCCATTTTCTCATAAGGCTGTTATGCAGTGACACCGTGTGTGTATTTACCCGTGATATGGTTCTTTAAAGCATCTGGAAAACAGGAAAGCAGTAAAGGTACTAAATGGAGAGAGGATTGACTATGTGGAACTTGCTTTTAAATCCATCACTGAGTAATTCCATCTACAGAAAAAGTTTATATTTTTAATATTAAGGACCTGGCTATTGGCACACAGGAGGAAAGACTTCCATTACTTGAGCTCAATTTTACAGAAGGAGATCTTTTTGAGAATATTAATACCAGGAATACAAACTAAAGTATTCTCAAGTGGGGCAGTTAGCACTATTTTTAAAATCATAACCAAGCTTGAGTTTTATTCTAATTTTTTTCCTTCAAGGATTATGTTATAGAATCAAGATGGAGTCTTGAAACAAACACTGAAGATGACAAACGTGGTTTTCACAAGCTCAAAGATGAGGACAATAACCTACTTATTGCTATAAGTATGATCTCCAGGGCCTGGGAAGATCTCCACCTATTGAGCAAAATTTGTCATATTACAGACATGGCTGAATTTGGTCATCCTCATGTTCTTGTATGGCCTTGTATGGCATACCAAGAATAGTCCTTAAAAGTTTAAATGACTGAAAAAATTCAAAAAAATATTTCATGACAAGTACAAATAGTATGAAATTCAAATTTCAGTGTCTATAAATAAAGTTTTATTGGAACTCACACAAGTTAATTTGTTTTCTGTGATTGCTTTCATGCTTCAACAGCAGAGTTGAGTTGTTTTGACAGAGATCTTATGACATGTAAAGCTGAAAATATATACTATCTCGTGCTTTACAGAAAACATTTGTAGACTTATGGCATAATTTACATGACTCTTCCCTTAAATTGAAAGGTAAGTTATTTGCAATTCTTTTACATTCGATACAAACTCAGGGATAACTGTGTCTATTCCACAGTATAGCTTTAGTTTTTGCAGCTCTAAGGTATTGAAAAGCCACGTTCTGTTTTGTTTGTTTGTTTATTTTGTTCTTTAGATTCCACATATAAGTAAAGTCATAGAGAATACAGACTCATAGGTAGAGTGAACAAACTGATGATTGCCAGATAGGAAGACAGTTGAGGAGCTGGTTGGAAAATGTGAAGGGATTAAGAAATACAAATTTGTAGCCACAAAATGGTCACAGAGATGTAAAATACAGCATAGGAAATACAGTCAATAATGTAATAACTATAGTGTCAGGTGGGTACTAAACTAATTAGGGGGCTCACTTTGAAATTATATAAATGTCTAACTGCTATGCTATACACCTGAGACTAATATTAAATAATATTTAGTGTCAACTGTAATTGAAAAATAAAAAATTATAATTTATCACAAAAAATCACTTACGAACTCTTTCTCCCTTTCTCTCACTCTGTGTGTGTGCGTGTGTCTGTGTTTGTATACACACACACATATAAGACTATATATATATATATATATATATATATATATATATATATATATATATATAACCACATTCACCTATGTACTTGACTGAACCTGAGATTCAGGAATGCTTTCTCCAGGTTCAGCTTTATATAGTCCGGACTAGTAGCTGATGCTTTCCGTACTCTCTCTTTAAAAAAAAAAAAAAAAAAAAAAAAAAATACACACACACACACACACACACACACACACACACACGTTTTATATATATATAAATATATATATATATGTTGTTGTTGTTTGTTTTTCAATTACAATTGACATACAATATTATACTAGTTTCAAGAGTACAACATAGTGATTAGATATTTATACAGCTTACGAAGTGATCACCCTGAAAATCTAATATCCATCTGACACCATACAGTTATAGACTATATTCCTCATGATATACTTTACATCCTCGTGACTGTTTTGTAACTACCAATTTGTACATCTTAATTTCTTCCCTTCTTTCACCCACCCTCCAACTCCCCTCTCATCTGGCAACCATCGAAATGTTCTCTGTATCTATGAGTTTATTTCCATTTTGTTTGTTTATTTTGTTCTTTAGGTTCCACATGTAAGTGAAATCATGTGCCATTTGTCTTTCTCTGAATTACACCACTAAGCACAATACCTTCTAAGTCCATCTGTGTTGTTGTAGATGGCAAAATTTCATTCTTCTTTAAGGCTGAGTAATATTCCATTGTATATATGTACCATCTTTTCCTTATCTATCTATTCATTCATGAACACCCAGTCTGCCTCCATATCTTGGCTATTGTAAATAATGCTGCAGTGAACATATGGATTTACATTCCCTTCAAAGTAGTGTTTTGGGTTTCTTCAAATACTCAGAAGTGGAACTACTGGGTTCTTTTCCGTTTCTTCTTATAGTCTTTGTTTTGAAAATATTTTGTCTGGTATAAGTATTGTCACCCCAGCCTGTTTTTTATTTCTAGTTTCATAAAATATCTTTATCCATCCCCTTAAACCCAGCTAGTGTGTGTATTTTGATCTGAAGTTTCTTTCTTGTAGGCAGCGTATTGTTTTGTACACAAGGTGTTGTTTTCTTATCCATTCAGTCACCCTATCTTTTGATTGGAGTATTCAATCCTTTCACATTTGAAACAATTGTTAATAATTGTTAATAGGTAAGCAGTTATTGCCATTTTATTATTCATATTTTTTATCTATTTTTTTCTTCTTTTTCTTCCTTAAGGTGTTCCTCTAACATTTCTTGTAATTCTGGTTTGGTGATGATGACGTCCTTTAGCTTTTTCTTATCTGGAAAGCTCTTTATTGCTCCTTCAATTCTAAATGATAACTTTGCTGGGTAGAGGAATCTTGGTTGAATATTTCATGACAATCTCTTTTGGCTTGCAAAGTTTCTGTTGAGAAATCAGCTGACAGTCTTCTGGGAGCTCCCTAGTAGGTAACTAACTGCTTTCCTATTGCTGCTTTTAAGGTTCTTTCTTTGTCTTTAATCTTTGGCATTTGAATGATAATGTGTCTTGGTGTGGGCCTTCTTGGGTGTATTATGTTTGGGACTCTCTGCACGTCCTGAGGTTGAATGTCTATTTCCTTCACCAGGTTAGGGAAGTTTTTAGTCATTAGTTCTTGAAACAGGTTTTCAATTCCTTGATCTCTCTCTTCTCTTTCTGGTACCCTTATGATGTAAATATTGATATGCCTGATGTTGTTCCAGAGCTCCCTTAAACTATCTTCGTTTTTCTGGATTCTTTTTTCTTGCTGCTGTTCTGATTGGGTGTTTTCTTCTACCTTTTCTTCATAAAATGAGGAACTGGGTTTTCTGGCTTCAGAGAGAGGGCTGGAGAAGATGATTTGATCCTCCACTTCATATAATCAATCTATATTCCTCCTAAGGTATTCTTTATTTCAGTTATTGTATTCTTCATTTCTAACTGGTTCTTTTTTATGTTTTCTATCTCCATTTTAATAGTTCCTATTTATTTGTTAAAATTCTCTCTGAGTTCATCTACTCTTCCCTTAAGTTAATTGAGCATCCTTATAACCAGTGTTTTTAACTCTGCATCTGGTAGATTGCTTGTCTCCATTTTCTTTAGTTCTTTTTCTGGGGCTTTATTCTGTTCTTTTATTTAAGACACATTTCTTTGTTTCTCCATTTTGTCTTCCTCCCTGTGTTTGTTTCTATATATTAAGGGTAAGGCTTCTATGGCTCTTGGTCTTAGGAGAATGGTCTTATGTAGTAAGTGTCTAGTGCAGCCCAATGGCCCAGTCTTTCCTGGTCACTTGAGCTGGATGTTCTAGGTGTGTCCCTTGTTGTGTGTGCCGTGTGTGCTCTCCTGTTTTTGTTGAGCTTTGCTTGCTCTTTAGACATGAATGAAAAGGATTGACTGTTAGGCTGATTGATTGTGAGGACTGAACAGTGAAGGGTTGATCTTATGAGGCAAGGTTTGCTTAGCAGGGCCCTAGTGCCTGCCCAGTGCATCCCTGAGTGAGGGTCTAGCTTGGTCAGAAGCTAGTCACCTGGTGTGTTGGCCTAGGACCTCCTGAGAGGGGGCCTGCTTCAGGTTCAGCTGTAGCTTATACCCTGCCCAGGGTCACCCGGCAAGATTCCCCAAGCAATCCACAGATGGCTGCCACTCATGCTGGGCTTCTAAAGGTGGCTGAGAAGCCAAGATGCCAACTGAGGCCAGCTGTTGCAAGTGCCAGGCTTAGGGCTGCTCAGCAAGATGTAGAGGGCATGCCTGGATCCGACGTTGCTTGTTTGGTTTTTTAAAACTTTTGAGTAATTTTAGGAAAGTTTGCAGCATGAGACAAGATAGGCCATTTGTATGGAAAAGCCACAAGAGGCAGCTTGAGTGGGCCCAAAATTTGGATTAGTCAGGATCTCAGGAAATCACAAGGGTGGGGCAACCAGTGTTAGCCAGGTGGATGGAAACAGATATGGTAGTTGCCTGGGTGTACACAGGGAGCAGGGAGGGCTCAACAAAGGGACAATGAATTCTTCCAATATTTCTTTCTGGGAGGCAACTGCCCCTCCAGCCCTTGCCCTGAAGCCAGACAACCCAGTTCCTCCCTTTATGTTCCCAGGGCTTTTCGAGCAGCTGCTCCAGCACTGAAGCTCAGAGCATGTGAGTCGTCAGTAAGTTCACACAAGGGCCATTTAAGAGGAATGTCTATAACTCTAACCACCCTCATCTATAATCTCCACTGGTTTTCACAGCCAGAAAATGTGGGGACTTCTCTTCCTAGAACTAGATCTCTGGCTAGGGACTCACTCCTCAGTGGTACCTCTGTAGCCAAGATATTCTTTCCTATTCTCAATTGCCACAGGTGGGTACAGGAACAAGTCCGTTCCGTGTTTTCACCTCTCCTACTGTTCTTGAGGTGGTCCCCAGTTATAGAACTGTTCAGCTAGACCTTAGTGACTCCCAATGATGGTTGTTCCATAATTTAGTTGTAATTTTGATGTGGTTGTGAGAGGAGGCAAGTACAATATTTACCTATTCCGCTGTCTTAACCAGAAATCCATATTACAACATTGATTTGTTTAATTTTCTTATAAAAATAAAATTAATATTATAATTAAAAATTAGTAAAATAAATAATGGTATAATTAAATAGCTGAACCTCAATAACAAGAGATACCTTTGAAAGAAGTAAACTTTTTTTATAAAGATGAAGTGTTTTAAAAGGTAAACTTCAATTATTATTTCACTAACTGTAAAGATTATGTATTTATGTCCCCTTATTTTTAGGAAAGCAGCTTGATTTGAATATTGCTTAGTATTATTTACCATTTAATCTTTATTTAGAATCCAGCTATTCTTATGTGGGGCTCCAGAAATGCAAACATGTATGATGTAAGGATCCTCCAAGCTATATCCTTCTCTTAATGTCTTGAGCTTTTCTAGAGAGAATGTTTTCTAACTGCTTTCTAGTTAATGTGCAGGAGAGTATGTGGGAAGGAGAGGGATGATTAATCTTTTCAGTCTCTTGAATACGCTTTTTGAGATCTAGGGGTTCTTGCTTCTTTTTCCTGTAAGGGATGTAGAGGAAAGACAGAGGTTCTGATAGGTCAGCTCCTGACCATCAAGGGAGGGGAAGAAAGAATTTCTCCCATCGTAATGGTATTACATTTTACTTTTTATCAGCAGGAGAAAATTTAAAAAAAAAAAATTGCTTGACCAGAATGTTCCTTAAGAATTGCTTTCTCAAAAAACTTTCTTTAGTATGTAGAACAAAATATCAGGATTCAAATAAAGCTGTGGAGTAGAAATTTTACTGCTTGTATGCCAGCAGATATGGAGACGACACTGCAACTCTTAATGAGCCAGACTCTGCAGTGACGAATAGCTCTTAGAGCAGGAGGTGGCTACAATTGAATTGGGGTATTTCTGTCTTCCTCTGTATGAACGTCCATTTATCTCAGACTTCCAAATTCTGTCACCTGACACTGTGGCATCTGATATCGTCATATCAACTTCCAAGTGTTCCACACATACCGTCATATGATTATCCCTATACATGTAATCTGACAAGAGATATTTGTGAGAACCTGAACAGACTCCCGTGTCCGTGTATATACCAATCCATGGCAAGTCTAATGATGCTGAAAATCCTCAGAGCTTACATGATCTTCGTGCTTAGGTAACTGCTCAATTTATTAACAATCAAATCTATAAGGATGATCTTCCCTGTTGTGGAGGGAGGGAGTTCATCTCTCTCCTAGTCTTGGTTTAGACATACACAGAGGATCTACCTTTATCAGCACTCATCTGTGCTGCTATATCTGGGCTTTGCTATAAAGTGCTTCTGAGCCTTAAGGTTTACTAGAGTCTACCCAGAGACACTTAAATATGCAGCTTCCTGTGTAGCTGAAAGTTGGCTTGTATTGCTAAACCTCTGACTTTTTAAAATGAAAGCTTGTGGGAATAGGATGAAATATATTAACCAATCTGCTACCGTTCTCATTACCTAAGAGGGAAATTCATGTATCCTATTATTCCAGGAGATCTTCTTGTGATTTTTCTTTTTCTTAATATTTTCTTCCTTAAAAATAATTTCTGCTTACATGCTTAAGTCATGAGACTTGGGACACTAAAATGAGTGTGCTAACTTGAACTTCAGGACATATATTTTAGCAAAGATACACTTACCATATTTGAAGGCCCCAGGTATAAGGATACTCTATGCTAGCAAGCACACAGAGTTCAATCTTTTGTACAAAAGTAGGCCTTGTCTTGACAGAAGCTTTCTAGTTAATCCGCAGTATCCCCTTTACTTTTAAGTGACAATCAACTACTCTGTTTTCTCATTACAACTATTCTACTACATAAAGGCGTTATTTGGAGATGGCTCTTGTTATCTCAATGACTCAAATAAGAAGCCAGAGAAACATAAAAAAGAGAAAAAGAAAAGAACAAGAACAAAGTTATTTTGTAAAAGCCGCAATGAAGTTATCTGTGTTTACTCCACCATTCCTACTATGGCTACATCTACATTTAAGCTCTCAGACATCAAGTCTGTTGAGTCTCTGAAATGTTTTATTTCCACTTCTGATTTCTTTTTCTTCTTGAAGAAAAATTAAAGGGAAATAATTTTTCACCCCATACTTAAGTTTCTGTAGTAGAATTTGCTTTTGTCAAAACTATGCATATCTGATCTGGTCAGTGATTTCAGTGCTATCCTCAAATTTTCACACTCCTTAATCATCTTTTCTCTCTGAGCACAGAATATCCTAATTGTTATACACATTTAAATTGTACAGATATTAAATGCCAGTCATAACATTATTTACATACTTTAGTCATTATTTCTTCTGCTAAGTATCTTATAAAGCAGAACTTTTCCCATTTGTTTTGGGC
Organism: Eonycteris spelaea; assembly: GCA_003508835.1. NCBI lineage: Eukaryota > Metazoa > Chordata > Mammalia > Chiroptera > Pteropodidae > Eonycteris > Eonycteris spelaea. The sequence goes on along the minus strand of PUFA01000254.1, from coordinate 947,673 downwards.
GTTTGCTTCTTGCACTGACTAAAAAACACTACTAGCACTTTTCCAATTAGTTGTCTTGACAGAGGATAAAGCACTTTTGAGTTCCACTGACATATATTAACTGGGCCCTACAGAGTCACTAGGATACTTATCTTTACTAGGCTGTCCTCATGCTGAATTGTTTAATAAATGCCGACTAATATGTCCACGGTAGACTAACGTTCCTCCTCCATCTTCACTTGCAGTGTCATCATCAGAGAAAGCAGATCAACACTTGCAGGCCTTTTTCATTTATTCATCAAACTGGCACTGGGTGACAGGGACTATGCCCTGCTACATGGGAAGACTGACCCTTCTTTAAGACATGATTCTTCTAGCTGTAGTCATTTAAAAATGTTAAGCAGGGATATCACCAACAGACCAAATAATAGCAGAGCAGAAGAGTGGAACAAACATTATGAAGCTACTACATCACCCATGGGACTGCCTGACTCCAGAGCTCTTGTTGAGAGAGACAATAAATGACTATATTTAAAAGTACTTTTAACTGAGCATTGTGTTACGTAAAGCTAACAAATCTTAAAAAATGCATATTACAACCATGTTCCCCAAATAATCCTAAATCATTGCTACATTTCTGAAGTTTATCTCAGTTTTAGCTGTATAATGTTGTTATATAAAAAAAAAAAGACTGCTGTGTCTTTCAATAATCATTGAAATCATCAGTAGGACCAGTTTTTATACTAGTGGAGAGCTGGGGTAATTTTTGGCTGGTTCCGTCGAGTCTTTGTGTTTTTTGTATATACTGGTGTCTTATAGAAAGAACATCACACCATAGGAAACTTAACCCAATTTACATTCCATTGCGACTCATAGTCCTCGATTTTAATTTACTCTGTATTCCGTCAATGAGGAAAAATGACCATTAATGAAAATGTATCTGAAAGATTGCTAATTTTAAATTTTTAAATGTTCCAATAATATAATTTATTGCGTGCATCACAGATATTACTCTCATTTTTTTAGTATTATTTTTTATTCTTCTACATACCTTTGAGGGAAATAATTTATATAATGAAAACAACTTCACTTAGAGGAAACAGAGAAATCTTGTGAAATTATGTTTATGTTCCTTACTTGGAAAAAGAAAATCAAGGGAAGGTTACTATTGCACTGATGAAACAGAGTACCTCATGCCATGTTAATTTATGTTCTAGAAGAGTTAGAGATTATATTTGTGACAATGAGACAATAAACTATAATTCAAGCTAATTTATATTCATTACATCATGTAGGATTTTATCAATTATTTTTAAACAGTATCTTTTCTATTGTATTATTATCTACTTAAAGTTTATGCCTTTTTGGGAGTTTCATGAAGTTATCTCTAAATTAGTTTTAGCTGCTTAGTTAGCCTAATTATGTTATTATGAGACAAACATATGTACATTCAGCAAGGTATATTTCCATGTATGTTACTAAAGGTAACCCTCAATCTCTAATATAAACAAGCATTCTCATAATCTACCTGTTTCCTTCTTAGCAATACTCCTGACAAATGTGTTTCTTTGTATTCAGCAATGAAAATGTGTATAGTTATGACCAAAGGATAGAAAGTATGAAGTTCCAAATTCCTTTATGTATATATGATAGTTTGATAAAATTGAGTAGAAATAAATTTAATAACTTTCTACTAAAGCTTACTCCTTCATTTATAGAGGTGCATATAGAAATTATTTATTTGTTACTGATGCACTATACATATTTCTAACAGGAATGTAATTGGATGTCAGTGCAAGTTAAGAATTGTGGTTAGAGAGTGAATGTGTTTAGTTAGAGCGTGATCATCCTGCTTCCTTTCCTTACCTTCCCCATTCCTCTATTAAAACATTCTTCAAATGATAACAGAATATGGAAGCATTACAGTTAGAAGGAATTTTATGATCCATGTATGCCACCTCTTATACCTCCATCCAGAAAAGAAGAAACTGAGACTCAGAAATCCAGGCTCCTCAATTACTTAGTAGCAGCAGAGATCCTGAAACTCCTAATTTCAGCCCATTTTACTCTGAAATGAAGAGTTCTGGACAGTCTCAACTTTTTAGGGGCAATTCATCCCATTCAAATGCTACTTTGACATATGTCTCCTCTGGAAAATTGCTAATTTATATAGCTTAAGATGCATTACACACAAATAGGTTGTTCAAAATATGAGGTTAATCTCAGTCCTTGAATGTGAATTATGGGATTTCACCTTAAGACACTAACCAGAATGGCATCACTGATAGTCCAACAGCTACAATGACACGTAGCACCACGTTAGCATATCAGACAGGGGCCTCAAGACTGCAGGGAATCTGCCCCTATGATCTAGCATTTGGGTGTTTAGTAAGTAATTGGATGACTTGAATACATTTTATCTCAAATTAAACTCATTACTGTTCCTTACACCCTTATTTCATTTCTTTATTTAACAAATATTTATTGAGTACTTCTTTGTGTCAGGTAGTGCTCTAAAATGAAGAGATTTTCATAGCAGTGGATAAAACAGACAAATTCTCCCCTTCCAAAGAGCTTACATAGTATTGGATTAGACTAAAAATAAATTAATATTTAATATAATAAAAGGCAGCAATAAACTTTGCTTTATAGAGAAGTGGTGGGCTGGAAAGTAATATGGACTGGGTCACCAGGGAAGCCCTCTCTAGTATGACATTTGATCTAAGACCCATGAATGTGGCACTAGGAGGTATTTGCTGTGTAATTTGTTTTATTCACTCATTAAATAATTGTTATGTGCCCTCTGCTGTAAGGTGTGCTGCCTGGTATATACTTGGGTGAGACAGTCGTAAGCTGTCACCCTCATGGGGCACACAGTCTAGTATCAGAGATATAACGTGGGTGTGTGGTCATAACTAAAACAAGGCTGGTGGTAGTGTATATAGAAGAGAAATATTGGTAAAGTGCAAGGGAATTCAGAAGATAGAAGGAAAATGAGAGAACACTCATTTATATTAGCCTTGTCTTCCTGGCCACATATTAAGGAGGCAGTGATGATATATTTTTCTTCTTTGTATCCAGACTTTTTAGCACAGTGCTTTCCTTGTTTGCTCCTTGTTTGGGCTATGGAAGTTTGTTGTAGATGACTACTTGTTCTCTGAATACTGTTTCTTCTATCAGTTAGTGACTGCTTTCCTTTAAATTATTCTGTAGGAGATAAGTATTCACACATAAATGAATCATGTCTAAAACAAAACTCCTCTGTCTCTTTTGATTCCATTATTTATGTCTATCTGAATTTCAACCATCTCAGACATCTTCCTCGACCTTAATCAATCAGTATCCACATTATGAAGAAGTGATTCTGTGTCACCATCAATCTATGTAGGTTATCAGAAGCACATGAGCAACCCATGTTTAAGTGAACAAATCAATAAATGATAGGACCTTTTTCTGGGTATTGAATTTAACATTATTTAAATCGTTGTGTGGTATAGCCTTTTCATGATTAAAGGGAGCAGAGAAATTGAGAAAATTTTAAGTTTAAAAAGAAACTTTTAAAAAGATGTACAGCTTTATGGTTATTCTTACTGGAGCAATAGAACTACTTCTAGTGTTTACTTAGGTAGCCATTTTTTTTAAGCAGGTAAAAAAATAATTAAAACAAAATAATTATGTGTACATAATATACTGTCTTAGAATTTAAATACATGCAGGATTGTCTTCTTTTGAGATCCCTTTTAAACCCAAGTGTATCATTTTTAAAAGGACTCATTTCAGTTCCTCTTTTAGTCAAAAGATTAAACCATTTTAATTTTCTGAGGGAAGAAGCCCCCAAAGCCACATAGAAGTTTTTAATCCTGCCCAAATGTAAGCTGAATTCTCCAAAATGCTTTCCCCTAAGGTAAACAGAATCCATTAAAAAGTAGTTATTAAGCCCTGTGAACAGAAAACAATATTAGGAGCTTAAAAATGATAGCTTTGGGGCAATGAAACTCATTGGAAGTCGAGTACAGAAGCAGGAACGGAAAAGGAAGAGGAGTCCTTTAGTATATATAAAAAAAAGATTATGATGAGAAATATAACTAATTAGCATTTTCATTGTTTCTTTCAATAAAAATCTCAAGACACTTTATGGGACAAGAAGGGTGATAAAATGAAGCCTCAGGGTAGGCTACCAGATGGAATAATATATACAGGATAGAGATATATACAAATATGGAAACTTCACTATTTATGTAAGCTATGTAACTGCCTAATCATGCTGTCTATATATATTCTCCACCACATTTGGTCCTTTTAAAAGGCTTAAAGTTTAACAGCAATATACAAGTTTCAGAAAGTATTGTTACCTTAAAAGTATAACTCTAAAGTCAAGTACAACTGGGTCAAGTTTCTAAAGTTTTTGTTATGAATTACAATACATGTGTGTGTGCACACACACACACACAGACACATTCACACACACACCAAAACTGGACTTTTGTATTCATAGTATACCCTTGCTGAGAGGAAGATCATAGTGATGTTATGAACTAAAACATACACATACAGATGTGTATGTTTTAGTACATATAATACACATATCTGTTATATACACGGTCTAAGAGCTTCAGGGAAGACAAGCATACCCATATTTTTGTAGTACTGAGTCCTATGCAATCAAATGCAACAGGGTTTGTGAATGCACAATGCTTACTTAGTTGCTGGTATAAATGCAAGTGATGTTCTTGCTAAGGTCAAATTCTCCCAATCATCTTAAGAGTTAATATCGAGAATCATAATGAAGTTTAAATATAACCCATGCTAACACAGTGCATGTGTTCTGTTCAGATAAGGTGTACTTTCAATAAATGGAGTGAAGTATCAGTCTCGGTCTCAATTCATTAAAGCCATCTATTGCACTGACAATTCAAAAAAAGTGGCTCACAAATTAATGATTCTATTTCCAAGAAAATATATAAATGGAACACTGATTAAATTATATGGACTACTGATTAGTTTCATAAACCCTAAAATAACACACTATACATATTCTTATCTAAGCTTAAATTCCCTTTAAAACATAAGCTTACATTAGTCAGCTTAGGAGTTAAAGAACCCGTTCACATTGCAATATTTTTCTACACAATCTAGTCTTTGCTGTTATCTAGCATTTTGAAAGCAAAAATGAAAATACTAACACCATATATAATCACTGGAGATAATGTCCACGGGCAGACAGACCTCATTTAATTTAGGCTTTTGGTGTCTGGAAGTCAGAGTTCCTATGTTCTATCTTCCGGAAATTCAAATTGCTGTTTTTTAAAGCAACATTTAGATCAACATTGGATATTGTATATATACAAGTCTCACCGCCAATTCTAGATCATCATAAAAACTCACCTCAACAGCACACCAACCTTGGTCCTTAATTATTTCACATAGATTAGCTGGATAGGGAGTCTTCAGGATTCAAAAGTGATAAAAAAATCTAATCACTAGATTGTATACCTGAAACTAATACAACTAATATACTATTGTATACCAACTAGACTTAAATTTTTTTAAAAGTGGTCTTTCTAACCCATTTTCATCATTCTTTCCTGGATCTTATTGGTTTCTTGTTTCACTCTTCCCTGGAACTGATTCATTCCAAGGTGACTGGCTACTCACAGACCCTCCAATGTCAGTCATGTAAATGTTTCAGATTTCCATTTATTCACAGATGTCCTATTTGTAACACTGTCTCTATTGCTATTAAATATTGATTCTTTAAAAAAAAATTGTACCAGGCTCTATATCTGTGGTTTCTGCCTTAATTCATTTCCAAAGATTTTACCATAGTCATCTTCGCTTTTTAAATCCTGGCAGCCTGATTACTGCCAGGGTGCCTGAGATAAGAAAAGAATAGTTTTCAACTTACTGTGATCATTTACTTACTTGATTTTTCCATACTGATTGCCCATTGGATTAACATATAATTTTACAATATCTGATTACTTCAGATAGGCCCTTTAAAGGAAAGTACCATTCTTAGTTCTTACGAAGACTGCAGTCACCCGGACTCCTTGTTTCTCCTTTCTATCCTGCATCATCAAATGATGGGATTTGTAAAAATTTTAGTCATCTATTTTGAAATAGCTAGAGACACAAGGGAAGGAAATATTGTAAGAAAACTAGAAATTAGGACCAATTACCATAGCAAATATAATCACATTATTTCCTGAGAGAAATGTAAATCATTGATCAGGACTTTTGCTCACTTCTTGACTCATTTTTGATCTCTTGAATTATATCTATCTTCAAATGAATCATATTATAATATCATTAAAGAAATATAAATTTATGGCCAATGTGGAGTTCCTATATCCTAAAATGAATGAATGTGGTGATAAGCCAACAACAGAAAATACTACAGGTAACTCTACAACGAAGGACTAACAATCCATACAATTTAAAGACATCTAGAAACTACAGTCTGTGCAGTTAAATTCAATGACGCAGCGCTGAGCACAGTGGGATGAAGTGATGCCCACAATGCAATTAAACAAAGTGAAATACATCCAAAATGTGTTTTCAGTGATGATAAAATTCCATTTAATTGCAAAAAAGAAAGGAAATCATTTAAAAAAAGACTCCATGAGAAAAAAAAAATCAAAGAATATCCTTTAACTTGGAAATAGAAAAACAACTGGTTAAAACAATTCAATACAGCAACCATTATTGAGCATCTCTAGATGCTAGGTTGTTTTTGGTGCTGAGAATAGAAAGATAAGTAAGTGCATGCTCCACTCAGATAACTTGCAAACTATTCGAGGAGACAACAGGTATATAGCTCATTATAATATTATGATAAATGAGATCATTGAGGGATAAGCAAAGTGTTATGAGAACACGATAACCTTTGAGGTCGTTCTCATTCCTGACATCTGCAGTTTTAGCTGAATGCATATAGGTCTGAGATAGAAATAGGTAAGTAGCAGATGGGAAGTCTCTCTACGATTGATTTTTATACATATTCCAGAGACTCAGACATATGCTTCGCATAAGCATGCATCCACAGTAGAAAAAGTTAGAAACTCAATAATGAATCAACAGTTAAAAACTCAAGGGGTTAGCAACCTTCAGTAATACGAACAGAATTAACAATTTGTATTGATTCTAAATAACCATAGATAGCTAAAAAAGTTGTGATTTTGATGAAAGACTTGTAAGAAAGAAGATAGAAAAAAAAGTCATATTTCAAAAAAAGCTGCAGGTAGGGAAAGTTTTTAAAACTTCTAATCAAGGCTGGGAAAGGATGAAATTTTAATAGAGTCATAAAAATTCTATAAAAATCAAGAAATTTCTTTTTAAAGTGATGTACATTGATGTACTATGATGAAGGCATATTTATTTGAAATAGTTTTATCATCAAGGGTCACTTTCTTTTACTTTTTTTGAGAAAAGAAGAACTCTCCTCCAATACACACACCCCTAGTGGGATATAATCAAAACACAGCAATATTAAATTTGAGGGCCTTGGGCCTTGTGGACACATAGTGGTTGATCGTGAAGCTAGAAGTTTATGAAATGATAGAACTAAGAATATATGCCAACAAATTACCTTTAGGATGTGGTTGTACTTTTTTAATAGAAGTAGGGAAATTTTCATAGCTAAAGGGATCAGGTTGTTTATCTGAAAATATATAACTAAGAAAATTCTCAGACACAGAATATAGCTGGGTCTATGAATGGCTCTCCTTTAGGAAATTCATAATAAAATTTAAACCTGCACTCATATCCTCATTCCTTAATTTATTCTTCTATCAATTTATATTGATTGAACTCAATGAGAGCCTCAGGTTACAAAGATAAAGTTTTTGAAAGATTTAAATCTAGTGTCTTAGAGTCATAGGTAGAGTCTATTATGGGACTAATATACATAAAATCCCTTTGGCTTTCATTAGAAGAGCACCTAGATTAGGTTGGCCTGTGGCAGGTCATTTAAGTAAGACTTTTTACCCATGTTATCTGTGTTGACTTTTGGAAAAAAAAATAGAGAGAGCTAGGCAGGTAAAAAATGGAATGCTGCACAAAGGTATGAGGGAGAGAGTCATATATTCAAAGCTGTATGTGGTTCAAGATGTCTGGAATACAAACTGGGAAAGGTGGATGATGTAAGATGTTGTCCCTACGTCACAGAGGCCATTTGATAGCATAAGGAGGACTTGGATTTTAGTTTTTAGGCTATGAGGAACCATTGAAAGATTCACCGCTAGGAAATGACATAATGTAATTTGCATTTTGGTAAACTCACTCTGGCTGCAGTGCAAAGGATTGATGGGAGCAGGGCAAGACAAGACAGGAGACCAGGAAGGAGGTTAATGAAGCATTTAAGTGAGGAATAATGACATAAAGAAGGAGGATGGGTTTGAGATCTGTAGAATTAACCAAACAGAAATGGTTTCTGAAGAAACCGAATATATCAATGACAATTCCCATGCTTCTGGATGGGCAACTGGTTAGATATAGATGCCTAATTATCAGTTTGGGAATAAAAGAAGAAAAAATAGATTTTGAGAGAAATAAAGTAATTTAATTTTGAAGATGTTAGATTGGGGAAGTTATGAAACACTCAGTTTGAGATAACTAGAATGCTATTATATTTATAAATCTGGAACTGAAGAGAAAGATCTTGTATTATTTTGCCATTACATAGCAACACAGATCGAATCACTTCAACACAAATTTGTTTCTCATATTTTCAGAAGCTAGGAGTCCAAGATCAAGGTGTTGGCAGGTTTGGTTTCTTCTAGGACCTTTTTCCTTATCTTGCAAATGGTCAACTTCTTTCTGTATCTTCTGTGCACGTGTGCCCCTAACATCTCTGTGTCCATATTTCTTCTTATAAGGGCACCAGTCAGACTGGTTTGTTTGGACAAGTAATTTAACTTACTTAATTACACTTCTTTAAAGGTGACATATATCTCTAAAAACAGTTGCATTCTGAAGTAATGGGGGTTAGGGCTTTGACGTATGAATTTTGGAGGGGTACAAAACTGCCCATAACAGATCTGATCTGCAGATAGATTTTGGACTCTTTGACTATAAGTGATCATTTAGCATAACAATAGATGAGAACACCCAGGAGCAACATAAAAATTATATTTATTTCACAGGATTGACCTGGAAAATGTTTCTAAGCAAGAACATGATACACTAGTCTGGGTGGCACAGCAAATTGGAAAACTTCTAAGCCAAGATGCAATATTACCAATAATATTCTAAGCTTGAGGACAATATCCCCCAGAAATCCTTAACGCTTTTTAACATATCTCTATTTTTATAGACATTAGACTCATCTTTTGAACCAGATTCCATTAGGAGTGAAATTTTACCTTCACCTTTGATTACTGTTGCTGCATGTATACTAGACTGGTTACTATGGAGAAAGGGTGATTCCTGGGAGCTTCCGTGCCAGGTGAGATCTAAGAGGTTTCTCCCAGGTATTGTCCGTGCAGCAGACGTCACAATTCATGGAAGCCACCAGCGAAAAGACTGCCTCTGGCAGTTGTTAATTTTATATTCTACAACCGGAGAATCTGAGATTTGGGAAATCCTTCAAGTTTTTCTTGTTCTTCTTCAGGTTGGAGATGACAGTCCTAGACAGCCTCTTTGCATCTCCTGACTTACAGAGAAGCCTAATAAATGAGATATGGAGCCAAATAGCTTCTGTTTTTCTACAGCCAGAGCTGTAGATTGTGGAAACAATATTTCACCAGATTCACAATGTTCTCTTCTAGCTTTATGAATTTACCTAAATCCTATGGTGATAATATGCTAGCATATTAGAAAAAAATTCAGTGCTACTTTAAATGCCAAATAATTGTAAGCTCTATATTTCTGTTTGAGTGACCTTGGAAAAAGATTTAGATGAAAATCCAGAGATTTATTTATCCTTTATACAGAATTCTACTCTTAGATAATTCATATTATTTAGACCTTAGTTTTATACATGTGAGACAAGGAGGCTAGACCATTATTATTATTTTGTTCTAGGAAATAAAGAAAGATGAGTAACTCTGTTTATTAAATCCTATTTACATGGTTCTGCTAAGATCTATTTTGAATGTCATAATATTTTACACTTATCAGGGCTTCCCTAAAAGGAAAGGGCTTTACCAATCCATTTTTTTTATATATACACTGAACTAGAAAGAATGGACTATTAAAGTTCTTCCCTGAAAAAACAGTTTAGAGACAAGATAATCTGAAAAACACTCTAAAAAGAGCTGATGCAGTTTTGCAACGGGTCCTAGATAATAAAAAAAATGCCAATGTAGTGGAAGATAAAAATGAAATGATTCGGTAGCTCTATCATCATAAATATCAAGGAGCACTGTGATTCTAATGTTGCTGAAATTGGCACTAGGACATTATTGATTTTCTGTATCATCTAATGGTTTCCTGCAAATATCTTTTATAAGAGTGCATTATATGTCTTCTTAATAATCTTTTCTCGAGTCATATACTATCAAAAGCTGGAGAGCACTACTCATTCAGCAGTAAGTTAAGCTCATCAAGCATATTTCTATTAAAATTTTATTATGCTTGAACTAATATCCGAAAAGTGATACAACGTAATTTTACTATTCAAACGGCCACCTTATCTTATGTTAAGAAACATTTTAAAAATCAAAACGCTTTCTTAAAGAATTATAAGAATTTATTATAATTTTTTTTTTTTGGCATTTTTAATGTGGGGAAATTACTTTAAAAGCTTATTGTTACAAAGACTTTCTGTTCCTAGGCACACCCGCCTCTTTCCTTTTCCCCAGTGCTTTTCACTTGGGCAAAAAAAGATATTTTCAGAGCATGACCTATGTGAAATGTGTGTTAATTTTGTTCAATTCCCAGCTACTTTACATCTTGACATAGAAGAATTACTGCATCACACAGTGTTAGATAGAAGATAGAAGATAATTACTGAACTTTATGTTACCACTGATGTGTGAAATTTTTCAAGGAAGAAAATCCATTCATTTTGATAACATAACCACACTGGTTAAATGCACAACTTTGTCCCATGAAAAATTTATTCTTAACACATTTTTTTCCTCTAAGCCATTATTTGAGAGTGCTTCAGTGAATTTTGATTTTAATTTTGGGATATGAGACACACATATTTTGATGTCTATATTCTTCCTCTGGTCACTCAGGCATAGTAATATACTTTTAGTCACTGAGTTATTTAAAGGCACATTCTTTCTGCTTCTATTTGGGGCTGTCAGTACACAATGAGTTCACTTTGGTATTACATGTAATCTTTACCTTCTAACACCTGAGAAAAGGATTTGTGTTGCTGTGAGGGATAGAAGCTGAGGTCAAAGTGGAGTGACGTGTCTGGCCCAGTTGTCTCTTCATCCCCTTTTTACTTTTTTCTCCTTTTCCCAAAGTTCAATAAAAAGATGAATTTGAGCATATTCATATCTGCTAAATAGATGCATAAATTGGATTACTAAGAGAAGGTTAGATATATTGATTTGAAGAACTCTAATATTTTTAGGTAAAATGAGAATCAAGAAGTATTTCTTTTCCCCTCCAAATTTTCTTATGACTACTCTTAGAAACTGAATATGGGTCAGGAGGAACATTAGCCTCACCCAGTTTGGCATTTTTAAGATTCTTATTACTTATATTCATTAATCTGACCCATTATGCTGCTTCTTAGATTTTTATATACACACAGATTAGATTTTACGTTTTTCTTCATTCTCATATTGCTTTAACTAGCAGCCACATTAGATTTTCCTTTCTTAATTTACATTGAGAAATCAAAGCCTATACTCCCTGCTATAGTAAGAGCCTTGTTTTACAAGGGGGAAACAGAGGCTAAGCATGTAATTAGTCTGCACTCTATGTCCAAGTAGTAGATTGTTGACTAAAGCCAGCTTGTGATATATTTTCTCCTTATGAAGTGTTCTGCAGGACTTATATAGTCTTTCTCTATTTCTCTGTCTCTTTCTCCCTCTCCTCCCACTCATTCCTCGATAGTTGTCTCTCCCTCTGTGTAGCTAAAAAGAATGCATTAAAAAATTAAAACCTATTGAATAAATTTGGCTCTAAAATTTCTTTATTGTAAATATCCTAAGTATTGATTTCTGTCCCCTTGAATTACCTAGAGAACTACAAATATAAATACATGACAAGTAAAAAGAGAGAGATCGAAATATTACTCTTTGATGGAGTTTGTTTTTGGATGGAGTGAAGGGACCTAGTGGTTAAGAGTTAGGCTAACTGTACTAACTTAATTTAACATACTATGGCTTGGGTCCAGATGGTAGGCATTTGGGATGTTTCTGCAAGAGCTTACACATATCTCACATGGGAAATGGGTACATTCTTGCTTGCTTGTATGCTAATTTGTCCTTGAGTAAAACTCCGATCTGAAGTTCCTAATGGTGACCTAAGGTATTATTTACATTTTGTGGCCATGGTTTTATCAGAATTGCAGGATTCTATTATGCACTAGATTGCACATTGCTAAAGTAAAATAAATGCATCTGTTAGTAGGAATTCAAAACTAACCAATTACATTTCTACATTTCTCAATCTTATGTTGTAAGAATTCATCTTTTGTTCTTGCTAATTGTGATCTTTCTTCTGTTCATTCCTGATTTTCAATGCCATGGATCACAATGCTTTTTACATCTTAAATGTTACCACCACTCCACTCATCCCCCAAAACTGACATATTTAAAATTATGTTAAACAGTTTACTAAATTGATTCAATATTTAAAAATATTTGATGAGATATTACTGGACTGACATTATGCACTCACATGTGAATACGTGACAAACCTACTTGACCTTTGAAAATCAAATCCTTTCAAGTTTCTGAGAGACTTGTACTCAATAATAATTTTCTTATAATTCTGTCTTCCCCTCCAGTATTATTCTCTGGTTAATATAAAATTTTATTTGCATGATCAAACACTTAATATTTAGTCTATTCAGTTATTTGCAAAAATATGGACCACATGAAATATCTTTAACTATTAATGGAGCAATTTATACTTGATTGAGAGTACATGATTATGGATGATTTTCCCATTTGTTATTTGAATAATTGTGCTTGTAAAATAAAAGACACAACCACAAAAAGATCCAATCTAGTTTGATCATTGCAGAACTATTTGAAGAACAAGAGATGGGTTGTGTGAGTCAATTATCATAAAGAGAATGGAAAGTAAATGACTCCAGTGATTTCTTTCAGATTAGTAAAAGCAGCACACACACACACACACACACACACACACACACACACACACACGAATCTCTCAATTCCTCTTCTTTCCTCTTTAACTAATTTTATGTTGATTTTATTGCTAGAAAATCCACAGGCATACACAATACCTTTTCTCCACATCCTGAAGGGATAAAAGATGTTGATGATAATTTGGAAGAAAATAAGAGACTTGAATCTATTTTTGTGCTATATAGGCCTGCAACTCAGTAAGATAAAACTAGTTAATAAAGAATTAACTCAATTTTAAGATAACAAAAAGTACATTGATATATTAAGCAAAGTTGTATGTGTAAAAGAAATTGCACTTGGATCTTGCCTAGGAGGAAGGTGGATCTGTCACATTCAACTTAAATTTCTGATATGTTTTTAAAATTTAGAATCACAGAAAGACATAAATGATTATCAACTAATCAATCAACCAACTTATAAAATCAGATTATTTAGCAACTACTCAATAGTTTGTTTCGTTATGATGACACACAGAAGCTGTTTCATTTAATTCCATTATCTCCTTAAATATCCACTTGTTTACACTATAACCTCAGTGGAGAAAAATACTTAGGTTTATGAGCGGAGTGCCACTCCTATTCACAAAACTCAACATTTCTGGAAAGAAAAAGCATTTTGGATCCCTAGGTTTTAAAATCTGGCTAATTGAAATATGGCTTCATGGATCTTGTAAAATAAAAAGTAATAATCTAGAACACAGTTTAATTAAATATGATATTCAATATCTCTAAAGCTAGATATCCTTGTATATTTTCATGGGAGGAGATCTGGGACTCTAAGATGCTGAATTAGTAAATATTTGCTACTATTTGATTTGAAAGTTATATAGAGTTTACCTACCTCAAAATATCTCTCCCACAGTTCCTCAGCTTAAAATAATCACTAGATTACTAATTGGTAGCTAAGGCATCTAGAAACTCATAGATGAAACTTAGAATCAAAGCTTTTAGGCTAAAATAAAACCAAGGATTCGTGAATTCTATTTTCTCACCAACATAATTGTCTTTGGCACAAGATAATTGCATTTCTACTTGAAAACCTACAATGATAAGAAACTTACTATCTCAAAATATGAGTAGCTCTATTCTTGATCAGTGTTAATTAGATAATTATTATCTGTTAAACATTGAAGCTAAATATGCATTTCTTGCAGCTTATATCTTTCTTTTTCTCATTTTCCTTCTTTTCTTCTTCCATAGTATATAAAGAGTTTAAATATGTCACATAATTCTATATACAACTACTTCTTTGAAGGCAGTGCCTTCGATATTATTAGCATGTTTATTGGATCAAAGTCTCTGGTCACGGAGACCACATAGTTGTGTCATCTATAGTAATAGTTATGACTCAGAGTCAAGATTCGTTATAGTTTTAAAGAAAAAGCTGGCCTCTATCAGCTCTATTGTAGGGTATGTGGTAGCTCAGATGCTATCCTAGATACAGCCCAAAGACATATCAGCTGTGCACCTCTGCACAGATGAAGGCATGGCAGAGTCAAGGGAAAAACGCTGAAGTCTCTCAAGTTTGAATGACCTCTCTTTGCCCTCTTCCCTCCATTGGTGGCATATTTACTTATTTTTTCCTTTCTGCCATCGACTTTTGAATTTTCAGGCACTCAAGTCTTTCCTGTTTTATAAATCTTAATCCTGGTAAAAATTACTGCTATAGACTGAATGTTTATGTCTCCCCAGAATCCATGTTGAAACTTAATACCAATGTGATGGTATTTGAAATGGGGCCTGAAGAAGGTGATTAGGCCATAAGGGTAGAACCCTCAGGATTAATGCCATTATAAAAGAGACCCAAGGAGTCTATGGCCATGCCACCCTGAACAAGCCCGATTCCATCTGATCTCAGAAGCTAAGCAGGGTCAGGCCTGGTTAGTACTTGGATGGGAGACCACCTAGGAAGACCAGTGTTAAGGGGGGAAAAATTTTCCAATGGCCAACTTCTGCTTGCTTGTTTAATGTTTAACCAGGGTATAGTTCTAGGAGATACTCTGTGCAAAGATATGCTAATATTAAGGGTGTAGTTATCCTGTGCAAAGATATTCTAATGGCTAACTTCTGCTTCTGTAAACCTGCTTGCTTGTTTAATATAATTGTAGGCTTTATAAACTACCTCCTCTGAAAGCTCGGGGCTGATTTTCTAGTGGGGAGAGTCAGTTTCCGGCTAATAAAGGCTCATAATTAATCTCAATTGGCTCCGTAAGTCTTAGATTTGAACACGCCATAACACCAGGTGCTGTAGGTGTAAAAAATAAAAAGTAAGGGATTGTAAGCTGACAAGGTCCTTGCAATCTGTGAAGTTAACCAAAGGTTGCTTCACCTAAAAAAAAAAACAAAAACATACAAAAATAAATAAAAGAGACCCAAGAAAGCTCCCTGGTCTCTTCTGCCATGTGAAGACACAGGAAAAAATGGTCATCTGAACCAGGAAGGAACTCTCACCAGACTGAATCTGCTGGTGCTTGATCTTGAACTTCTCAATCTCCAGAACTGTGAGAAATAAATTTCTGTTGTTTATAAGCTGCTAGTTTATTATATTTTTATTATAGCAGCCCGAAAGGACTAAGACATTGTTCATTCCATCAGTTATACATTGAGGATTATTTTGTACAAAGTCAGAAAGTTTCCAATCCCTGTATATATTTACCTCTCGTTCTAGTGTTTAAGTTTGAAGGAAGGGTTCAGCTTTGTTCATCTTTGTATTTTTGTTCATCTTAGTATTCAGCACATTCTTGTGGCTATTGACCCACCCCACGATGCCTATTATGTGCTCCACAACTGTGGAATGAATGTGTGTAAGGAGCATATCTTCAGTTAAAGCATTTTTATGACTTGTAACATAGTATTTTAATGTAAAGCAGTAGGACTATAATACTGGAAACAAAGTAAACACCAGTCTGCTGTATTGGGGCTAGAACCCTGGCTGTTCGTAAGTAAAGAATCAGGACCTTTTTCTTTTAAGATTTGAATGTTGGAGTGTATGATGGTGCCACTGATGTACATAACGACTTAATTTTCACATACTGTCTGGAAAAACAAAAAAGGTTGAAAATAAACTCCCTCAAACTGGTCAAATGATGGTAGGATAATATGAAAAATAACTGATATGGTTATTTAAAATAATGCTAGTTTCAATCACATATGTGATGAATTATCATTTATGCCTAAACCCTATGTTACCCAGCACATATTATGTGCAGCATAAGTATTTGCCAGATTAAATTTGATTAAAACAATGAAGTCACTCATCTGGTTTCCTGTTTTAGAGATCATTCTGCATAGTGGTCTTCATTTAAATCATAAAAGGATGCATATACAGGAAATGTTCTAGATATTGAGGCTATAACAGAACAAAACAGACTAAACTACTCACTTGTTTGGAACTAACAACTATCACTACTGATACCTTTCTTGAACAAAATTTTTCTCTTGGCTGAAATATCAAGAACCCACATGTAGTTTTCTTTGAGAGGTTGATTAGGTGTATTGATCAAATTCTGATGGAAATAAGGATTAGGTATTAGATTAACCAGTGCCCAGGCCAGTTAGCTTCTCTTAGTTCCACAGCAAGCTTAAAGCATAAATACTAGCAAAATCCATCAAAATGTGTTTTATGAGTCGAGAGTAAACCCAAGTAATGGAAACCGTCATAATCTATCCATGTGTTTTAGCCGCATGCCTAAAAACACATGCCCAAAGAACATAAATTAAAACTAAAATCCTCCTGCTTACCAGGAGCCAACTGTAAACTCGAAGGAGGGCTAATAATAGCAGAGAAAATTTGATATACGTGTTTATTAATGCCTGCTTTTACATCAATTATGGGCAAAATCATCTGTTTTTAATAACAAATGTTCAAATTATTCTTTACTGTTTTTTGATAGTTGACTACCTAGTTGTTGTTTTTTTAAAATAGCCTCCGTATATTAGAGATAAACAATCTTTCCAGAATTAGCAGGAATAATGCATGGTAGTGACCTCTATTTCTATGCATATCTGGTCCAGTAAAAATATCTCCTTTTGTCACCTGTTATAGCTGTTTATTTATCATTCATGACAAACTCCCAGAAAACAATGTGCCCCCTCCCCTTCTGTGCAAGCTCTGGTAAAGAGCCATTTCCTGCTGCTTTTTTTTTTTTTTTTTTTTTGGCAAAAAGTTTTCTTGAGATGTGAGTTTGCTGCATTTGAATGTGTGGCCCAGAGGCCTCATACGGTCTCAGCTGGATAGGCCCTTTGCAAAGGGAAATAGCTAACATATTACATTTTATGATGAGGCTGCCAGATTGTTGTTCCCCTACATACACCTCCTAGACATTCTGTGCCAGGGACTCCCTAGGGTGAAGGAAAGAGATAAATGAGGTGTTAAGGAGAATAATAATTTTGCACAAGGTGAAAGGATAAAGGAAAAGTGAAAAACATTCTTGCTTAGCCACAAGATAAATCATATTAATTAGTGTGCGAATGACACAACTCCACAAGTGGAAATCAAATTTATGAAAAGAAAACCATAAAATGGATACACCTCATAGATAAATATCACTTGAATGCTACACTTCACAGCTTTTCCACATTGTATAGAATTACTTCATTATTCATGACCTTATTAAAACACATTGTAGATACACTTGAATATGAATTCTAAATACTTAATCTCAGTATGCTCTGTGTATTTAAAAATACAATGAAAGATTCATTTGTACCATTTCAGATTTAGACATTTGCTTTACAGTGACAAATTATGAAAGAAAATAGTTTTCTACGGTTCATTTGGTTAAATTTCTATGACTCAAGTCTAGTCCACAGTAATGTGAAGAGACAATGATGTGCATAATCTAAAAAGCAGGAACATGCATTTGTCTCTGATATATCCTTAACTGTTTTCTGCATGTTCATTTTTTTCTGAATTTGGTTTGGCTTAGACTACTAATAAAATTTGTATGTACATATATACCCGCCAACTGATGGCCAGGAAAGCCAGACCAGCTATAAAGAAAGATACATGCTAGTGAGGAACTACATTTAGTATTGAGTACATGATATAGATAATCTGTAAGATTTGACAGAATATTAAAAGTCCTCCCCCTTTGTTAAAGTACTTCTGTAAAAGCATGAACTAAATATGATTTTAAACAGATGGGAAACCAGGAAAGTCTGTGGTTCGAGTATGTACAATCAAGACATAACCTTTCTTTATCAATTTTGTTCTATTTAATTAGATTGATTAAGTATATAGACAAAGATATATAGAGAGATAATCTCAAATATGATTGTAGGTAATGATAAGGCTTATGTTTTAGGCTTCATGTGATTAGGATGTGAATAATTATTCACACTAAAGAGGCAAATTTTTCCTTCATTTTTTCTTACTTCCAATCTTCCATTAGCTTTTTTTTTTTTTTAAATTAATATTATGGTAAAAAAGATAACACAACATTTACCATCTTAATTGTTTTTAAGTGTACAGTTCAGTAGTGTTCTCTACTTGGTTTTTTAAAGGTGCTTTAACAAACATCTGTGAGAAAGCTAGGAAGTCATGAATAATTTAGAACCTAGTATTAAATTGACCTTATCTATATTTTTCTAGAAATACTTGAGCAAAGGAGTTAACTGGAAAGCTCAATGCCTTTTAAGAAATGTGTTTTGCTATTAATATATTCCTTTTAAATATTATATATAAACAATTTTTCAACAGAGTCACATTTCTCTAAGATGTGCCTATATCAGCATTGTTTCTCTTGTATGATAAAAGAAGTAATGACTACAGTATAATAATTATCTACTTTTTTCCTAAAGAATAATTAAGAATGCAACCCCGAAGAGGTAATGGTGTGTAAATTGCCATCCCAAGGATCCAGTAGCTCACACATTTTTCTTTTCAAAAGTTTTTTTCTTTGATTATTATGCTTCATTTATGCTATCAAATATAAGATTCATCCCCCCTTTTTAAATTTTTTTTTTACAGCTGACATTGCTTATTTCAAAGTAATTTAAGTTTGTTGACTTCCTGGGAGAAAAAGCAATTTAAAGTATTTAAAAAAATATTCTGCCTCTAGGAAAAATTCATACATTCCTCTACATATGTATAATAATGAATTAACATGTATAACTTGTGAGCAGAAAAACTTTCCACCAGAACAATTATTATAATTAATTATAATAATTATATAATGATTATATTGGGGAGACATTCCCTGTTTTAGAGATTTCTTTTGTTAAATTGCTTAATGCATTTTTGAATAAGCAATATATACACATAATATTATGTTCAAAAAGGACAAAGTATATAATAAGTGAATATTTCTATTTTTTATCTCCTCCTGTAACCATTGTAACTATTTCTTGTGTACCCTTTCCAGGATAGTTATTCATATTCAAGATTATATGGATATATGTGTATGTATTTATATTCACATCCAAAGCTATATCTATATTTATATCCATATATCTATATCTTTCTTTACTAACGAGTATGCTACAGGCACAATTGTACACTTTGCTGTTTTACTTGACAATGTATCAGTATATATTGTGCTCTCTCCTTTTTAACCACTGCATATTATTCCATTTTATATAACTGAATATACATTAAATACAATATCTGAAAGTTATCTAATAATTCAATAATCCAGTCCTCCACTGTGTTGAACATTTATGTGGCTTCTAATCTTTTGCTGCCATAATCACTACAATAAATATTTTTATACAAATGTTACTTCACTAATGTCTAACATGTCTGCAGGACACATTCTTAAAATTAGTATTGCTGAGTTAAAGATTCTTTGAATTATAAGTTATGATTGATATTTCCAAATCATTCTCCATATAAATTGTACCATTTAACATGTCGACCAACAATGAACATAAGTGTGTACTACTCCACATATTCATAAATAGAATGTTTTATGTTAAAAGTAGTATGCCTCTAGTCAAATACCTGATTAATTAAATATGAATATATATTTTGCATTCTATACAACTATATACTTTTATTCATTGAAAATATCAAACATTCTGCATTCTTGGAGCCATCCTAGAGTTTGAAGGAATAATCAAGCAGTTTGTTATTAAAACTGAAGAACCATAGGAGAGATTTCAACTACCACTACCTTCTCTATAATAAAACAACACAACTTTACAGAAAAATGCATTAAAAATAATTGCTAATTATATGAGCACTAACTATAAGAAGCACTGTAGAAAATGCTCAGAATTAGACATGGCCAAAGTACATTTAAGCCACAATATAAAATTGTGTTGCGAGACTGTACACAAAAACATACCTATTAAGGTCTACTACTTGTTAACTTTCTCCAAGTGAAGTTAATGAGTCCCTCTTCCATATTCCCATATTGCCTTATTTATATTGCACCCCTTCTCACTGTGGACTGTGTTTATTTATTGACCTCTCAGCAACTTTTCTGGACTGTAAAACCTTGAGCTCAAAAACTTGAGTTTTCATGTGCCCTCAATATAGTATAACACGTGCTTCACAGTAGGTATTTATTGCTTGTTTTATGAATAAATACATGCTGAGCAACATCTCTTTTTAAACTGACAATAAATCTATAATGTAAATACTATTATTTGTTGAAGTGAGCTCACTGGCGTCTATAATGGACAGCTCCTTCTAGGTTACTGGGCTCGTTAGTTGCAAAGGCAAGATTCATGTCTTAAGA
Organism: Eonycteris spelaea; assembly: GCA_003508835.1. Lineage (NCBI taxonomy): Eukaryota > Metazoa > Chordata > Mammalia > Chiroptera > Pteropodidae > Eonycteris > Eonycteris spelaea. The sequence goes on along the minus strand of PUFA01000254.1, from coordinate 926,727 downwards.
TTTTTTTATACCAAACTCAAACTTTGGATGAAAGGGGAGATACTACCTGCTGGGGAACAAATGAACCAATGAAGGCATCTCTCAGGTACAATTTAGTGGCCCTTTATCCAAGTACTACAGAGTCACTGAGATTTGGTTTCAAATCTTTCCTTTATTAAACTTTGACTATTCTACTGTCCCTGGAGGTTCTTCTTCATGAAAAAGCATTACAGAGAGGGCGATTTTCTTCAGCCATCTCTGTTCTTGTTGTTGCTAAAAATACATCCTCCATATACCAAAAGTTCTTCTGCTAATCACTAAGAGAAAGAAGATGGTGCAAAAATTATAACAAAATTTACAAAGGTTCTGGAAAACTTAAAAATTGTTTTTCCTTTGCATAATGATATTTTAGTTTCTCCCTCTCTCCAAAATCAATAATACCTAGTTTCCTACCTCCAGTAGAAAGAACTGAAATTACCGTTGAATGAAGAATGGTTTTGAAGTGGTAAGCCTTCCAGACACTAACCTGAAGAGGTATGTCATGGAACCGCATAGAGATAGTTCATTTTCATTTACCCCAAATGTAATCCATTTAAAAACATTTTTTTGGAAATTTCTTTACACTTCTTAAGGTCCATTCTCCTGGACTACACAAGGAAATCTGGGCTTCTGATTAATTATCTCCACTATCTCATTTTCTATATTAAATATTGAGGGTACATGAAAACTCACATTCTTGAGCTCAAGGTTTCACAGTCCAGAAAGGTTGTTGAGAGGTCAATAAATAAACACAGTCCACAGTGAGCAGGGATGCAATATAAACATTATAACTTAATAATAGATCTCTCCATTTTTTTTTTTAATCACTGAGGGTTATGGACAGCTGATTCAAGAGACCTGAGGGCATTGAAAGCAGAATCACATTTTCTTTCTACCTTTTTAGTCCTTTTTCCTACTCCGATATGAGTAATACCAGATTGCACTACCTGTGGCAGAAAAGCTTTTGAATAATTTGGGGAGGGGTGTGGTAGGAATATAGAGTCAAATTCCCTTACACTAAAATTAACAGATTTCCAATATCTGATAAACTGGATTGAAATGTATTATTCATCAAAAATAGGTAGTCATTAGGATATTGATGTCAGTAATATGTAATATGCAAGGTATTATAAATGGGAACCAAATGTTTTAATTTGGGGAGACTTAAAGATACTTATTTTAAGGAGGAGAAAAATGTGCCTTGAATAACTGATTGTCTTAAAATGATTTATAAACTCAAATTTTAAATTTAGAAAAAGGAAATGGAGTACTAATGCAAAACAGAATGATGTAGATTTATCAGTTATTATTTTAACATGAACTTTTTGAATACCTGCTATGTGCCCAGTAGTTTGGGGAAGATATACCAGTAAACAAGTTAGACAATAATTCCTGCCTTCTTCAGGTTGATTTTCCCCTAGATGGAAGATTTCAGCTAGGAATTAAGCAAACTGGATTCTAATAATAATTCCAAAATAGATTTACTATATAAATTTAGGCAAGTCAGTTCACCTATATCTAACCTAGTTTTCCAACCTGAGGTATATCCTAATTATCTTATACAGTGTTGTTGTAAAAGTTGATAATAAATGTTAAAGCACTATACAAAGACTATTGAGCTGTATCAAAGTAACAAAATGAAATTTATTTTGTATTATTCATTAAAAACCTTAGGTCACAGCTCTATGAGATATCTGAATCAACTGTTGATTCTGAAGTCTTACCCACATTGGTAACCCAATGTCACTTTAATGCAATGAGATCAAAATGTCTAGTTAAATGAACATTGAAACAACCAAGAAGCCATATCCACTATGAAATGTACTGGCATTTCCCTTTACCCCCTTAAAAGTATTACATGGCTAGGTAAACTAGACCAGAATGTTCCAGTTAGAAGAAATCTTGAATAACTTCTATAGGACAAGAAATTTTACAATATATTTATAACCCCTCAAATTCTGATGATTTTCATTACTTTTTCTAAAATTCACATTTAATATATGAAACCTTAGTCAGGTGGAGTTATGGTGATCCATTTGTTTTTATTTGATTTTGATGAACTCATAAACATGAAATTTAATTCTATCTAAGTCCAATTTTGATTAATTTCCTTTATTTCTTAATAAAATAAATGTCTTTGTACTTTGGAGAAAACTTAGTTTCTCTCTCTCTCTCCCCCTCTTCTCTCTCTCTCTCTCTCCCTCCCCAACCCCCCTCTTTCCCTGTCTCTGCCTCTCTGTTTCTCTCCAACTATTTACTTAAAGTAGTATTCATTGTTTTACTTATCTTAGAATTTTTTCTTTGTAATGAATTTCAGTTTTTTATTATCTCCACATTACAAAAAATTCATAGGATTTTAAAACTTCTGAGTTCTAATGTGCAAGTGATGATGCATTTCTTCAATAATAACATCGACTTACATAAAAAACAATCAAGACTACATATCTTGATGATAACTGAAAAAGGAAGTCTTATTTTGACTGCCGCTAAATAGTTATATGTCCTTGAGGGAGTCCCTTAACATCTGTAAGCTCGACATTTAAATGAGGGTGAGGATTACTCTATCTTTAAGATTTTTTCTTCCAGTGTCAATGAGTTTATGAAACCACTTGTTTTTGCAATAGGTGCATTTCAGTTTTCTAAGCAAAAACTTCATTAATGTGATTAGATGGCTTATTAATTTTAATTACATTAATATTATCTTCTAATAAAAATTGACTTCAGAGAACATAAAATACAATTTACAGTAACTTTATAGTATTACTAAGGTATATGTTAAGTTATAAGAAATACAGTGACATAAGAAATGCCATTCCAGTTGGAATGCATGGATTTATGTTTTGGAATTGCTGCAGTAGACTACATGTCTAGAGTTTATGAAAGTTTAATTCTTCTGGGGTTTGTAGGTTTTGTAATGTATGTAGATTTTTATTATTTTAAAACAGTTAAGAAGTATATCAAATTTCAAATTCAGAATCCATGACAATTCATTAATGTGTGCCAGAGGCACAGAGCTAACACAACGGCCCAGTTCCTTTCCTCTTACACTGAGGCATCCTTTTCCTCTTTGCATTGCTTCACTTCTGTGCTTGTGCCACTCATCTGTTGTTGCTGTGCCTTATCTACTCCTCTAAGATCTCTTCTTTCTCTCCATCTCACAATGACTGTGCTCTTACTTTTTACCTTCTGGTCTATATGCTCACACTCTTCTCTATTTTGATGTCCTTCTATCAACATATGTTACTTCACTTTATTCTCTTTTTCTTCCACTTGCTCTTCTGCATTTAACTTTCAGTTCCATTTTTATGGCACCCTATAGGTGAATCCCCATTTCTCTTTATCTTTTAAATTCCTCCTCCTCCTCCTCCTCCTCTCTTCCTCTCTTCCTCTTCTTCTCTTCTTCTTCTTTCTTCTTCTTTTCTTCTTTCTTCTCTTCTTTCTTCTTCTTCTTCTTCTTCTTCTTCTTCTTCTTCTTCTTCTTCTTCTTCTTCTTCTTCTTCTCTCTCTTCTCTTCTTCTTCTTCTCTTCTTCTTCTTCTTTTTATCTGCACTATACAAACTCATTTATCCCAATCTGTGATTATTGTTACCTTCTTATCCATTCTTTATAAATATTTATTGGGCCTCCATTATGCACCACTTAGCTTTTTTATTTTATATCTCTTTCTATGAAAACAGAATACTAGAGAACAAAACAAATATTTCAAAGAAAGGAGATAAGTTTTTGAAATTATATTCTTTGTTAGAAGTATGAAATTATTCATCTACTTATTTATTCAATAAAAATAAAAAGCAACTAACTGCCATTGCTAATATTATAACTGAATATTAAAAGAACTTGGACATGACTGCATACGCAAGGCAAGACTCTTATATGACCTATATAAACATACACACACAAAAAGAACCACGTCTATATCTGTGTGCATACTTAAGTCTACATATTTACCATATATGTGGGAACAAAATCTATATGTTCTGGTCAATGTTGCCACTAAATTTATTAAAAATTGGGGTATATTTCCATATTACATGAGCATAAAATTATAAATACCATATAGTATACACACAGAGAGAATTTGAATGTTAAAACTAATAATAACATCACGGTTAATCTGACAAATATGTAATAAAGTACACTAACTGTATTGTACTGAATGACAATTAGGCACAAATAGTAAGCCATTCATGTAAATAAAAATAATAAGCCTCCCCCCCCTCCACACACTGAAATCTATCAATAAATTCTTGGCTTCTTAACTTTACTAGAAACAAAGAGCCTTATTTTCCATAGGGTAATAAACTAATTCAATTACTTCCTGAGAAAACTTCAATGTGTTTGTAAAGGAAGAGAGGAAGATGAGAGGACTCTTGGAGGACAGAACACACAGAAGACAAACAGTTTTATCAGTTATAAAAGAGGAAGAATGGCATGTGATCCATGAGCTCTCACGGGATGGAAGTACAGAGGGAGGCTGATCATGGTGACATTTCCTCCACCTTTCCTAAAAGCATGGCGGTTGTGATTTAATTCTTTGAAGGTACCATCCTCATACCTCTAACCAGCCACAGAGAGCTGGGTTTAAGGACAGTCAGAGCAGTCAGGCAGCCTGGGACTGGTATAGTGAAAGCAAAGATTATGCCCTGAAAGTTGATATGATGTTTAATTGAGGCAAATTATAACCACAGGCCTTTAAATTCAAATATGTTCAATCAATGGATAGAGTCACTGTACACAAGGGTAGGGCTAAAAATAGAAAAAAAGTTAAATCATACTAGAAGTCAAGTTCAAGACCTAGTAGTATAGAGATTATTACTACAAGATGCTATAGATGAAATAAATCCTCTCAACCTAACATCACTTCCAGTGAACACTCTGCCATTTAGGCTGTTTCTTAAAACTCTTTGTGTATCAGAGAAATAGACCTGAAAGTTTGAGGAAAAAAAAGGGCTCTTTGATTTGTCTTTCCATAAGATCAAATACACTTGAAAAATTAAACCAGAAGGAAGATTCAAAAACCAAAGTGAGGCTTGTATTTTTGTTCACAGAAAATGCACTTTCTTATTGTTGTCTCTCAAAAGGAATATGATTTACAGTAATTCAGTATTGAATTCCTTAGCTGATACGAAAACAAAATTATTTGATTCTGTCTCTCACTGATAGGATATCTGCAATTTCCCTTGCATTTTGCTTTAAATAGCTTCTTCATTTTGAAACTGAGCTCTAGCTCCCTCACTCCTCCCAAATGGAAGCAATGTGGCTATTTATATAATCTTGAAGTGGGAAAGGTCTTTGCACGCTGATAGGGGCAGAAATCAGAAAGAGGGTTGATGAGAGATCTGACTACATATAAAATAAATGTAGATATGAGAGTTGAGACAGAAAAAATCACAATAAATAAAATTGAAGGAAAAATATCTAATTTTAAGTGTCACTATCAGCAAAATCACCAATAGAGGAATTATTTTTTTAAAAGATGTTTTTGGGAATGATCCCTTCTCAGCGTGAAACAAGTCTGAGCTGTTGGGAAAAGGGATAAGAGGACCTATGTACTAGAACAAAAAAACAAGGCAGGGGTCAGAGATCAAGAATGGAGATCAAGAATGCCAAGGCCACAGTGTGACTACTGTCAGGGTGAATGCTTTTCAAGTTTCTTTTCATTGCTCATTCAGAAAAAGAAAGTAACTTACTGGGCTGTGTTAAATATGTCACATATCGTTGCAGGAAGAAAATCTTGGGTCAGATTTTCATAGGGAAAGGTCTGGATTACAAAATAATTCCAGCAGGTCTGTTTAATTTCCTAGTGGCACATTTTCATCTTTCTAAAGTAAAGTGATTTCCTTGCCCAGATATGCACAAAAGGTAACAAAGCTGCATCCCAGTGGTGGGTGCCTAAAAGATAATTATCTATTGTCTCACCTCATTAAATGTGAGGGCTTCGAGTTCTTTCTAAAGAGAGGAAAAGTGAAACTTTGCTAAGTGTCCACTAAGTTCATGGCTTTACACAAATAAATGTTAAGATATCTGGCCACTGAACATAAAAATCTATTTTAGCATGAGGTCAGCTGACAGTCAGACTATAGCAATGGAGCCAAGGGCCACAGTTCTGTTCAATCTCTTTAGTTAGTTGTAAGGACTGGAATTCCTTCTGAACTTATATTCGTTTTATTAAATTACTTTCCTGAGTCATTTAACAATATATAACAAATGCCCTCCTAAATGCAGGTCATTGCAGTAGACACAGAGAAAGATGAAAGGCATATACAGGACATCTACAAAGTTTACGGAGAGGCAGAATAACTTCATGGGAGAAAAACAAACTAGCAACACATAAAAGAGAATATAGAATTCTTATCATGGTCCAGATACTGTTCACAACTGTCAGTACAAATGTGACCAGAGTCTGATTCTAGCTTATACATTTATTTTTAATTTTTTTCTTTCTTAATAACTTAAAAAAATTTTTTTTCAATTATATTTGGCATACAATCGTATAGACAGGACCAAATCCCAGCCAGCAATCACAACTGTGAGGGTTTAGAAGAATTATCAACAAAAGTTATTTTTGGTCTAGGATATCTTAGGAGAAGAAATAAATATTAGACACACACAAAATTTCTGTAGAAGTCCTTACTCTTAGGTAAAAGTGTTCTCAATTAATTCCTAAGGATAGGACCTGGCTTCTGGCAATAATGAGCATTTACTAGTAAAGAGAACCTACAGCCATCATGACATTATTATGTGAATTTTCATAATATGCACATCCCTATCGTTGTGGAAAAACAAATGTTTTCTTCCCACAGGAACATCTAATTTAGTGAGATAAAACTGGATGCTGTCATCTTGACCAGAAATAAAGTTTTTGCTAATGATTTCTTTGTTTTGATATATTTTACACTAACATTATTAAATAATATAGAAATTAAATAGGGTGATTTCCTGGTATTTTGTTCTTGCTAGAGTTTTGGAAATAGATTTTTAAATCATTTATCCTAATAGTTTCCTTGGTAAAGTTAATAGGTCTATCACTCATAGTATCTACCTTTATAGAATCGTCAGATTTTATTTGGTAACATAACCTGGCTGGAATCTCTGGGCCTCAGAAATGAAACTCAGTTCTAGTATCTGACTAATACATTTTCCAGTAGAGCTGAAAACAGGAATGTTCCTGAAATGAATGACTTTTTCATATATTACATAATGGTCATCTGACACTCTCAACATATTCTCTTTCACCATATATATACTATTCTGAAATTCCTGTCCTAAGCTTTAACTGTTACCTTAAATTTTCAAAAGGGATCGGTTGTATCCCTACAAAGATTTCATTCAGTTTCTTAAGAACTAGATATAAGGAAGTTAATCTTTAAATATATATCACTTTAAAAAATATGCTTTTGCCATTTGCCAAAGTTAATTTTGAGATGCTTTTTAGTGAAATAGTATGAAGAAATAAGCCTAAATTATTTATATTTTTCCTAATATATGCCTTGAAAATAGCTAATAATGATAACACAAAAACTAACCATATATAAAATAAAATAATTTATTTATTTTAAATATTCCTTGAATTTATATAATTAAAAATGAATATTCCATGTAAACATTCTCTATTTTTGAGAGTAGGTAGTAATTATTTTTGTTTCACTCACAGTTGAAATATTTTAAAATTTTCCATAAGACATTCTTGTACAATTAATTATTTTGTAGTGTGTATATATAATATAAAACAGGAAGTATATCAACAATCAATTTTCGAAAAAGGTTATTGTGATCCCCATTTGTCAGTCTTCCAAACATGACAGATCTTTACAAGGACTTTGAATTCTAATGTGTTGAAATAATTTCCTCAAATTCTGAAACAGTGTGAGCCATTTATTTTCCTAAAACCACTCACAGACATTAAAGGGGAAACAATGTATAATTTAAGATATAAATATCTATTATTTTGATTAAATCATGCACACCTTAGCAACAAGAATTGCTTTTATAATTAATATATATTTCTAAGTTAATAGTTTGAGAAATTTATAGAAGTTTTAATACTGTAAGATAAAGTTAATTTCACAAATTAGAATATTTCTCACTCTATGTTGGCATTCAGAAATTACAGTCTATTATATGGAGCCTACTTTTACATTTTATTCTTATTATGATAATGTAACTAACAATATTAAAATTTTAAAAATTCAGTTATAGTTGAGAAACAATATTATATTAGTTTCAGGTGTACAATACAGTGATCAGACATTTATGTAACTTATGAAGTGTTACCCGATATATCTGGTGCCCATCTGACACCATACATAGTTATTACAATATTATTGACTATATTTCTTAGGCTATACTTGAATCCCCCTATTTTGTAACTAACAATTTGTACTTCTTAATTCCTTCGCCTCTTTCACCCATCGCAAACCCCCTTCCATCTGGCACCCACAAAATGTTCTCTGTATCTATGAGTTTGTTTTGACTATTTTGTTCCTTAGATTCCACACATAAATGAAATCATATGGAATTTGTCTTTCTCTGCCTGACTTATTCCACTCAGTACAATATCCTCTAGGTCCATCCATGTTGTTGCAGATGGTGATTTCATTCATTCATTCATTCATTCATTCATTATATGTCTCAGTGCTATTCCATCGTATATACGTACTACTTCTTTATCCATTTACTCATTAATAGACACCCAAGTGATCTCTATATTTTGGCTATTATAAATAACGCTGCAATGAATATGTGAATGCATGTGTCCCTTCGAAGTAGCATTTTGGGTTTCTTTGGATAAACCCACAAGTGTGATTATTGGGTCTCTCTTTATCTCTTGTTATGAACTTTTTTTTTTTTAATCTATTTTGCCTGGTTATAAGTATTGCTACCCCATCTTTTTTTGTTTGTGTTTCCATTTTCATGAAATATCTTTTTCCATCTCTTTACTTTCAGTCTGTGTGTCTTTTGATCTGAAGTTAATATTTTGCAGGCAGCATATGTAAGGGTCTTGTTTTCTTATCCATTCAGCCACCCTATCTTTTGATAGGAACATTTAAGTTTTTTTCATTGGAAGTAATGGTTGATATGAAATTATTGCCATTTTATTATTCAAATTTTGCTATATATATTTTTTTTCTTAAAGAAGTCCCTCACATATTTCCTGTAATACTGGCTTGGTGATGATGAACTCCGTTAGCTTTTATTGTCTGGAGAACTCTTCATTGCCCCTTCTATTCTAAAAGATAGTTTTGCTGGGTAGACTTATCTTGGTTGTGGGTCCTTGCTTTTCATCATTTTGAATATTTCACCCCAGTCTCTTCTGGCTTGCAGATTCTGTTGAGAAATCAGCTGACAATCTTATGGGAGCTCCCTTGTAGGTACTGAAAGACTGGAATGATTCCATTTTTCTGAGTGATCCCAAGATGAATTGTACGAAAAGTTCCCCAAAGGCCAGTGGTCAAGAATAATGCCTTACCACCTGGCCAAACCAGCCAAACCAGCCAAGCCCATAAGGCACCCCCACCCTTATTTCCTCCTGCACATATTCTGATTACTGCACCCGGCACCTTCTGCACTCGGCCCTTTCTGTGCACGGCCCCCTCTATACGCAGCTCCAACTGCACACGACCCCCTTTTGCACACAGGCCCAACAACCTACCACCCAATCCCTTTAAAGGTCAACCTAACCCCCAATCAGGTGACGCCAAGGCATCTCCCCAAGGCTTGCGGTTTTGCCCTTTAAATTAGGTCCCAACCCCTCGGTCGGGGCTCCTCTCAACCACTGCGTCAGTGAATGAGTGGAGTCCAAACTCGAGTTTGTCAATAAACTCCCTCTTGCGCTTGCATCGGTGTCAGTTTCCTTCTTGGCTCGTGGAGTTCCAAACCAGGGCATTACAGTACTAGCTGCTTTTCTCTCACTGCTTCTAAGATTGTCTCCTTGTCATTAACTTTTGGCATTTTAATTGTGATGTGGGTCTCAGTATGGTCCTCTTTGGGTTCATCTTCTTTGGGACTCGCTGAACTTCCTGGGTTTATATGTCTAATTCCTTCACCAGGTTAGGAAAATTTTCAGTCATTATTTCTTGAAAGAGGTTTTCAATTTCTTGTTCTTTCTCTTCTCCTGTTGGTGTCCCTATGATGCAAATGTTGGTACACTTGAGATTGTCCCATAGGCCCCTTAAATGAGCCTAACTTTTTGGATTCTTTATTCTTGTTGCAGTTCTGATTGGGTGTTTTTTACTCCCTTATCTTTTAAATTGCTGATTCGATCATCTGCTTCATCTAATCTACTGTTAATTCCTCCGAAGGTAGTCTTCATTTCAGTTATTGTATTCTTCATTTGTGACTGGTTCTTTTTATGTTTTCTGTCTCTACTTTTATGTTTTCTGTCTCTTTGTTGAAGTTCTCACTGAGTTGATCTACTCTTCCCCTAAATTCATCGGGCATCCTTATAACCAGTGTTTGGAACTCACGATTTGGTAGATTGCTTGTCTTCATTTGGTTTCGTTCTTTTTCTGAAACTTCATTTTCTTCTTTCATTTATGACATGTTTTTTTGACTCCCCATTTTGGCTGCCTTTCTGTATTTATTTCTGTGAATTAGGTACGGTTCCTAACTCTTCCAGTCTTAGAGTGGCATTATGTAGTAGGAGTCTTTCTAGTCACCTGAGCTGAGTGTCCAAGGTTTGTCCCTTGGGCACCCAGGAGTTGTTTGTGCCCTCCTGTTGTAGTTGAGGCTTACTTGCTCTTTGCCCGTCAATGGGACAGACTGACCTACGGGCTAACTGGTTGTGAGGACTGGCTGAGAAGGAGCAGGATTCACTTTAACAGGGCTCTGGTGCCTGTCCAGTCAGCCCTTTTGGTGTGTCCATCTCAGATACAGGCCTGAGTAGTACTACAACTCTGGTCAAAGTTGGCCACTAGGCATGCTAGCCCAAAGGCCTCCTGGAGGAGCCCACAGGCCAAGTTCAGCCACAGCCTATGAACTGTCTGCCTGGGGCTTCCTGGCAAGAGTCACCAGGCAATTCACAGATGGTTTCCACCTGTGCTGGGCTTAGACTTGCCTTAAGAGGCCAAGCATGAACTGAGGCCAGCTGTCTCTAGTGCTGGGTTTGGAGCTGCTCTGCAAGAAGTAGGGGGCACGCCGAGGCCAGATACTGCTTGTTTGGGGTTTGTGAACCTTTGAGATATATGTACATATGTGTGTGTGTATATATACATACATATATAAATACACACACATATATATACATACATATAAATACACACACATATATACATATGTGTGTATATATACATATATATATGTGTGTGTGTGTGTATATATATGTATGTATATATATATGTAATACTGAATGGCTTTAGAAGATAGTGCATTATTTAGTAAAATAGTCCAACGTACACAGCTCTGAATTTGTTGTTCATTTAACATTTTTTTTCATACCTATGCGTGCAAAATCTGGTACAGTTACACCTGGAAGAATTTTTGTGACAGATTTTATGCAATGACATGCTCTGGAAGCTGAAGAGTGCCATACAATGGAAGTTATTATTGTGACAGTTAAAAATTTTACTCAAAAAATTCTGATATATATTATAGAAAAAATTATGTGATTTTTATATCACAAAATACAATTAAACTCCTAATTATTTTGTTTTCCAGATGAGTAATCTCGGCAAATCACTTAACCTTACTGTGATCCAGCTTTTTAATCTACAATGACTGCTTCATAGAAAGATGATTAGATTTAAATTCGCAATGTATGTGAAAATGTTTCGTAAATTCTGAGGTAGTTTATAAATGTTCACTATTATAATAAAAGGGAGTTTCTGCCTTAAAGAAGTAGAACATCTAACAGAGAAGAAAAAAAAAATCGTTAAACTACACTCAAACATCTTTATTGCTCTTAAGGTATTTAATGAAAACCATGTAGTATATTTCACATAATTAAAAAATAAGTATATAAAAGGTGTTTCATAAAATATAAGAATATATTTTCTATAAATATAAAAATATAAATATATTTATGTATATTTTATACATATAATACAATTTTTATACAATACATCAGTGGTGCCCACCTTTTTGGCACCAGGGCCCAATGCCTGATGATATGAGGGGGAGCTGAGAGGGTGATGCTGGTGCTGGGAAGTGGCTGCAAATACAGGTGAAGCTTTGCTCACTCGCCCACCGCTCACCTACTGCTGTGCAGCCAGGTTTCTAACAGGCCACGGACCAGTACTGGTCTGAGACCTGGGGGTTGCAGACTCCTACAATGCAACATATATTTTTTTATTATATAAAAGGACATATCTGGATACAGATTTCTATTTCAGGGCAAAATCAATATCTTTGATTCTAGGATGTATTTGTGATATAATAAAGGATACAAAAAACTGGCAAAGTCATAAGGATGTTGAAAAAATAAAGCATTTTACAAAAACACTATTAACAGCAAATATCCAGAAGTATTTTAATTAGATTCTGATTCTATAATATCTTTGTTATGTGAATAAACTTAAACTAGATGTCAAACCCTGGCAACCACAAGGACAAGGAAGTTCTAAGAGCCCTCATCTCATCAGAGAATGAGAATCCTGACTTCATGTTAGGTCAATATAAGAATGTTTTCCTCCCTCTCTCCCTCCCTCCCTTCCTTCCTTCTTTCCTTCTCTATCTCTCTTCTCTTTCTTTCTTTCTTCCTTTTTTCTTTCTTTCTTTTCCTCCTCTCTCTTTCCCCTTCTCTATCTTTCTCTGTTTCTGTTTCTGTCTCTCTCTTCCCCTTCCTTCCATTCTTTCCATTCTTTTTATTATTATTTGTTTTATCTTTATGCTTCATAATACAGAACACTGGTTATTCTTTCCAGGAAATTTTTACACTAATTAGACTTTTAAGATCAAATGTAAAAAAAAAAAAATTCTCAGAAAAGTTTTAATAAGATTCTCATTTAAACCGAATGTCTAGTTCAGAAATGTAATAATAACATTAATAGCATCTTATTTCATTTCATGTCATTGCATGGATATTAAGTAGTGAAACTCTTTGAAGTTTAATCCATAAGCCTGCTGCATTGAGATGGGGCGCATTTCTCTTGGGGTGACCAGGCGGAAGTCCAATTAATGTCAGTGGGAGTCAGGTGCCCAGAGGAAATGAGAGGCAAATCCTTGGAGAAAATGTCCATTATCACTGTGATTTACACAAGGCCACAGATTATTTTGGTCTCTAAAAGCATGTAGTGGGGGGAAAGCTTGGCTGGAAAGCTTGCCTGCTGGTCTCCAGGGATTTGGAGAGGGCACAGGGCCTTTTGGATTAGCCTTTCCGGAAAGACTATCTCATTTCATTTTTCCCATGTGTTCTTCTTGGGTTACGAGATGAACTGAATGAGCGGATGCCAGATCTACACAGAGCTAAGTAATTGGATCTGCTGGGTTAACCAAACAGCTTGTCTAAAGGAAGCCCTAAGGACTTCAATCAGATTCCATTTTAATTCTCTGGATAATTAGATACCCTCCATTTGTTGTAGAAATTTCATTCCTCAGCTATCTTTTTTCCTTGTCTATACTCTATAATCTCCTGTGAGACATATGTTCCATGCAGCAAAAAATGCAAATCACATCACCAATCTGGTCTTCAACTTAACCTCTCTCCAATGGCTGGACAATATCTTTCAGAGCAAGAAGCCAAATGAAAGATTTACACTATGAGCTATTAGAAACAACTAAATTTATAAAACAACTAACATAAAACTTTTCTTCTTGTAACACATTATTGAAGAATTTGCATTATAACTTCAACCCATTCTCTATGGAAATATACATTTTTACAAATATAAATCATTTAAATATATAGAACTAGGTAATGTTGATAAACAGATTTATAATGCATCTTATGTTTATGATACATTTTTTATGCAACACAGCCATTTAATGAAAGGGTTCAAAAAGCCTATTGACATTTCCTTTTCTTCTTACCATATATTTCTTAAGCTCAAATATAATATTCACATTAACATCAAACACATGTAAAATATGAAATTGTTGGAGAGGAATGATGACATATTTTAGTACTTTGATGGTGGTGCCAATGTTTCATTTAGGATATTTATATGTGACATCTAAAAAGGACAATAAATTTCAGTGAAGGCTCAATATATTACAAGACTTTTCATCAACACATTCTACAAGGTAGGCTAAAATCACAGAGTGAAGGAAGAAATATTGCTGAATAATCAATCTTTGAAAGCATTCAACGTTATTAAAAAGCTACATTTAAAATATCCATAAGTCTAAAATATGAATGTTTTGGAAGTGCTGTGATACATGTGTGTGGATAGGAGATCTATATGGAACATTTGCCTTTCTATTTTTCGGTATTATTAGGCAAACAAAATATAAATATAATACAAAGGGATATTAGTGATACTAAGGCTTCGATACAAACTCCAGCCCTGGAAGTGGAAAAATCTCTTTGTGTGAAGTGTTAGTTTCCAGAGACTGCACTTGATAACAGGCACGGAATAATTCCTCACAAGGCCCAACACATAACCAAACAAAGCAGGCAAACTTGTTTTAAGGATGGATGAGTTGGATTAGATACATTCATTACTCTTATCTGCTAGTGATGACTGAAAAGAAGTTTGCTTATGTGTCCTGTATCTTGAGTTTGCATTGACTTTTGTCTAATATTTCAGCATGATAGACAACTATTGACATGAATTTATAAAAAAAACTATGCTCATGCTGTTGTAAATGATCGATAGTAATGGGAACAATGGAGGAAACACAGGTTTTTCCCAGGTGATAGAATTGTACTGCTACCTCCTACAGCTGGGAGGACCACATTTTAAAGTGGAAGGACAGAGACCCACAGTTGTGGCCCTCATACCTTTGGAAGGAATAATTATATTCACTATAAAATATCAGCTTTACTGTTCTTAAGCTTTGTTCTCTGGTACTTAAAAATCTATTATATTGAAAGTAGTAGTTCCCTAAGATCCCACAGTAAAAGATCTCCAGACTCTTTTCTTCCAGAGTTATTATTTTTCACTAGCATTTCCTCTATAAGTAAAGTCAGAAAAATTGATAACATTTTCTATCTTCACTGCCAAGAAGGAGATCTCTTCTCCAGATCAATGCCATTGGAGCTGTTTTGGTATCTCTTTCTCCAGGTTTTATTCAGTAATACCCAGGTGTGTGTATGTGGCTAGCATTTGAAGTTCTCTTGGGTATAAATGATGCACCAAAGGGAAACCATTCTATAAAATTTATTCTGGGAAAATGAGTTTAAAAATATTCTCAGCAGAATACCACCAAAGAGGAACCTGGCAAAATGACAATATGTATATTTTGGTTTTTTACTTTTATTAGCTTCTCTCTCCCATACTCCCCCACACCTCTCTTCACCTCTCCAGTTGTGAGTATGATTAAATAATCTACACACCTTTAACACTTTTAATGGCCTCTTTTATTTCTATACAAGCTCAAAGAATGTATGAAGCACCTGATGGGTGCAAATACTCTTGATTTTCGGAGAGAATTGTCCATTTGGAAGTTTGGAGAGGTATATAAGCCTCCTCAATATGAACATACTGTTTATAAATGGGACATATTATTCTACAAATCTTAGGGTGAAAATTATTTGTTATCACACTGAGAACTATACACATATCATCTTTACCTTTCTCTTAAGGGATACTATCATATTCTGACCAAAAGATTTTTCTAGGATTCACATGAAATTTAACCCCTGAGATAAGAAACTTGAAAACTGGTAAAGTAAATATCTAATTATCAGCTGGGTAGAGAATCTAAATCCCTCCTCAAATGTCAGGGAAACATCTCCTTCTGTGAGTTAGTTTTCTATTGCCTCTATTATGGATGCAGTGCACGAAGTGGTTAATTGAAAGATATGATACTAAATACATCTGTACCTCAGTCTGCTTGTGGCTCAATGTGTCTTACAGATCTCACTCTCTGGAAGCTCAGATAGAATGCTCATCACAGAGAGTCCACACTGGAGATATTTTACAACTCTTCCTAACTTTGTTTCAGACAATAAAATGGGAAAGATAAAAACATCTTGTGGGCATTTAGGAAAGAATGTCTTTACCAGCCCATATCTAAGAAATGCTGATGGAAGACCCTCATTCTAAATTTACCTGTCAAACTTTTTGCTCTGACCTTGACTTTACAGCAGCCACTTTATTTCTTCTCTACCACTTAAACCAATATAATCTAACATCTCAATTTTAATGTGTTTAATGTCTTTTCTGGTTTGCCTTTACTACTTCCTATATCAACTGTTTGTGTTTTTGAAGAATGGTTATCTTCTAGTGTCTGCTTCCTAATACTTTATTTTAGCTTTGAGGCAGACATTCCATTGGGTTTTCATTTTCAAATTCTTAGCATAAGCCACCATGAGCTAATCCCTTCAAACTAGATCCTAGAACTCTGTGATGGCTATCACAACTCTCGACTATCCATAAGGATTAAAACACTTCAAGCCCTTCAAGTATCCCAACTTTGACAGAAAACATGCACCAGAGATGGATTCTTTTTTCACCTATACAGTGATTAAATCCAGTTAACTTACTTATCCACATACAGAATAGGCACTGTAACTGCTAGAGAAATAGTGGCCTTAGATTAATGTTGTTACCTGAAATAGATAGAAATGAAATCTTTGCCTTGTTCATATAATATGGTAATGTCCCATTAAAGAATCACATTAGTCCTTAGTGTCAAGTGGTCAAATTCGAAATAATTGGGAAGTGTGAAATTTTTAAAGAAAAAATTTGAATAAGAATGGTATATACCTTACTGTTAAAGTGTACAGATGAAACTTACTGGATTTTGTTAACCAGTGTCACCATAAAAAAATAATAAAATAAATA
The DNA here is from genome assembly GCA_003508835.1 of Eonycteris spelaea. Lineage (NCBI taxonomy): Eukaryota > Metazoa > Chordata > Mammalia > Chiroptera > Pteropodidae > Eonycteris > Eonycteris spelaea. The sequence continues at coordinate 909,823 of PUFA01000254.1, read as the reverse complement.
AATTAAAAAAAAAGGAGTGGTACTTTTCAATCCATTATCTATTTTGAGTCTGGTTACAACCTTGTGCCTTAGCAACACAGGTATTGTTATTATTCACATATTTCAGACTCAAAGAAGTTAGAAGCAGAGGAGAAATTTGATCTTCAGACTTAATACCTGAACTCTTTTTATTATCCTTACCAATTTCTTATTTAATTCCACTCTTCTGTAGATGTTTTTGAGAAAACACACACACATACACACACACACACACAAACTGGATTCCAGGTTATGGAGACTCATGAGACTCATCAAAATTTAGCAAACATGAATTTATACTTATTATGTGCTTTGAAATGTGATTTAACTGTAAATTAAATCAAGTTGCTCATTTAGTCTGGACTGTATGATCCTCAAGGGCAGACTCCACTTCACACTCACCTTTGGCTCAAAGAGTAACACAAAGCCCTGGCATAGGGCAAGTTCACAATGAATGTCTACTGAGTGAAGTTACACAATGGGTCTCAAGTCTGTCTGAATTGCATTTCCTCTTCAGTTAAGTTTCCATAATGGAGTCACAAATGTAGAATTTATAATATAAGTTTTCCTGCTTGTAATTCTGCAAGCCCTTAACTATAGACTGCTTGTCGATTTGTCACAGGATGTATAGGCACAGTGTAAACGAGCTAAGGAGCTACTAGTTTGACTGTAGGGGAGTAAGCTGTCAATTAAATAATCTGCATAATGTTTATTCCTTGGTATTTTTTTCAGGCTAAATGTTCTTAGTAGTTTACTTCACAGATGGCTATTCAATGCATCCTTATATGTCATCAAGATATTTTGCTAAGACTCATCTAGTTATATTATTATGTACGCAAAGCTTCAAATATGTGGAAGCTCAATCTCTTCATAGGGAAAAAAGTATAGTTTCATTTGGTAAGAAGGCGAATACTGGCAAAGACAGCAAAAAATCCTAGTTAATCACAAATTGTAACCACTATCTAGCTGACATGTGCCTGCTGTGCTAATTGTTTCATTACTTAATTATGCAACAAATAATAGCATTCACAGCAAACATAGCCCATGAAGCATTATTAAAATATAAAGAAACATGCCCTAGACTCTTTAGTGCAAACATAAAGATTTCATAATGAGGAAGAGTGCTTATTATATAATAGTACTGAGAATTTTGCAGCTAGCTTGAGTTTTTCCTTTTATTAAAATCCTATAATGCTCTTATATATCATGACTTCTGCTGTCTGTGGTTATAATTTCAGATCTTGCCCTGACTCCAACCCAACAAAGTAAGATTTTTAAAGGCATTATTATATATCCCTTCTCTAACAGATAATCTCTGATCACTAGGTCTTTGTTAAATAAAAGAATAAATGAGTAAGTGAATAAATCGGATAATGAATAAACCTATGAACCAAAAGAACAGCTATGGAATGAGAGGTGAGGCCCAGATACATTTTACTTGGACACAAGATAGTAGCTTCTGGAATAGGAATCCCACATATGTGTTTAGAGCGTAGCAATAGTGCCCTTGATCCAGGGATTGCTTTTTGAATAAATATATTTACCTCCAGGCAAGCAAATGAATATTGTCATTTGAAGTCATCTTATTCCATTACTTTAAATGTTTTAAAAAATTTTTTCAGAATTATTCTTGGAGAGTTTAAGACTTATCCAAGAAATTCAGTTTCATTATTTTTCTGCTTTTTTCCCCTTAAACTCAAAAACAGTATTTTGTCCCTGCAATCAGCCTCACCATACATAGCTCTTAAATGTGGATGGCTTAAAAATTCAAAGGTACTTTTGAAGGTCAAATATTTGTCATTGTCAAATGCTTTCCAAAGAAAGTTTTTATCACTCTGAATATAATTTTTTAAAAAAGATCCTCGAGTATTATAAAAGATGGGAACATTCCTGGAACAAATATTTGTGCCCCAGGGTGTCTTCTCTGAAGGAGGCAAAAAACAATCATCTGATTGTATGATCTCTCTTGTATTTTCATCTTTCACATTTTAGCAAACAATCTGACTCCTTCCCTTATATATATATCAATATGTGTGTATTTCTTACAAGGTTCTAAGAATTTTCCTGGGTCTCAGGATGGAGAAAAAGAAATAAGGTACTGTCCCTGTTCTCAAACTTTATATAAAACACTAATCTACTTGTGGGAGTAGCACCCATACCCCATGCTTAGTCCTTTGAATTGATCTCAAGATATAATATTGATTCCTATTCCAGCCAACTGAAAAGTTAATATTATTATTTTATTCATTCATTTACCTGTGACATCAGACAGTTTTTGAATATTCATATATTTATGTATGACTCGCTCTAGACTCTAGGACTATAAATGTGAATAAGATAGACAAGCTTATAAAATAATAAAAAAAAAGGTATCGTGACTATTTTCAGAAGGAAAATAAAAGGTATTTGATTTTCACTAGCATGAGGATCTAACATGATTCAAAAGATTGGAAAAGCCCTGGTCAGGAAATAATGTCAATGTGTAGATTTTTAGGCTCAACAGGTATCATCCAAGATGTGGCTGAGATGTAAGGAAAAGGTGGCATGATGTAGATATTCAGCAATTCCAAAATTGCTGACGTCTAGCCATCCAGGTCCAGAAGTAGTCCTAGGTGAGGAGGGACTTGGGTTGGGGGATGTTGGTCAGGCAGAGTCATAGCTTTGAACATTATCTGAAAGGCTGTAGGAAAACTATTAAAGGGTTTTAGATTAGGGAGGTAACATGGTCACTTGTGTAGTTTTAAAGCTTTACTTTCGCTGCAAAGTGGAGAACGGAAATGAGGTGGGAAAAAGATGTGAAAGATCTCTTAGGAATTACTGCCTCGGGTGAGAAATGATGGTAGCAGTAGTTATTTTGAGAAATGGATGGCTCTGAGAGCTAACTGGGGTACACTTAACAGACTTGGCGATAGATGGGATGTGGACACAAGTATAACACCCAGGGCTCTGGATTGAGTGTGGAGGGTATGTGCTATCAATTCCTGTGTGGGAAGCATGATGAATGGAGCAGTTCAGTGTTGGCTTTCTTAAATATGAAATATATTTGAGATATTTGAGTAGAGGTGACAAGGAATTGGTCTCTGGAATTGTCAAATAATACTCTCCAATCCTTGGATAGAATTTTAGTGTGTTCACAAAATGTTTTCTCACTTAAACCTGTAAACAAAATTTTGATGTAAGAAGGCATTATAATAAATATTATTATCAATTAATATTTGCTGCTGTTGAATATCCCCTTTTATGAACACAGCACCTGAGGCTGAAAAAGTTGAAAGTGTTTCTTGCCAGGGTTGAAATACAAGCTTAGAATTTGTAGCTCCAAATTTTATAGTTTATCCATTAGATTCTACAAATGTAACGGATCATGGTGAGGTTAGCTAGTACTTAGAAAGTTGACTTTTCCCTAATAATCATAACTTTCATGTATTTAATAAAATTTGTTTTTCTTATACTGAATTGTTTGAATATACTTGTCAGATACTCAGTTTTGAAAGCTTTGCTATCCTGTCCAATTTAAAACTTGATGTATTCTCTAAACAATATGAAGTTTACATAAATTGTGGCTTATACGTTTACTTAAACATAATGCAAACATTGCCATTTTGTAAAAAGAGACTAAGCTTCCTCATTTATATACCATGTGATAAAATCAGAGTAGCAAAGTGGTTGAGAACTTGGGCTATGGAGTTGAATTATTTGGATTCCCATCTTGGACCTATAGCTTTCAAATAATTTTGATAAAGCATCTTAACTTTCTTAACTCCAGTTTCTTCATCTGTAAAATGGAAAATAATAATACTCATGAGTTTTTCTGGGATAATTAAATGAGATAAACCAATAACATGTGCTTACTTAAGTCTGGCTCATAACTATCTGGATGGGCCAGCATCCTCTAGGAAACAGCATGTCTTTTTCTTCCAAATAGTTATTATTATTTCTTGACCTCCATTAAATGCTACAATTAGACTTGGGTTTCTTTCTCTGTAAATACATTATAGATTCAAGTTATGCCTCAATTTGGTGGTCCATAATTGAAAAGTGATTTTCTCTGTGTTGATAAAAGCTTCCTCAAATAAACTAATCTCTTTGGACCCACCTTCCAAGTTTGTCTAAATGGGAACTTTATAACCAATAGTACTGTCCTCTTAAATAGCCCTAGTGAAAAAGCGACCAATTATAAGTGAACAAATTGGCAATTAGTTTAAAATGAAAGATATCCTCAGCCCTACCTCCTCTCAAATTCTCTTTCCTCTGAGAAAGAAAAGAGACATTTTTCTCAATACTTGAAATGGCAGTAGATTGAGGTTTTATTTACGTATTTAAAATGGAGGAGCAAGCCGGTAACTGTGTGTTACCAGTGGAATTATTTTTTTTGTAGCTTGACTAACAGTGTAAGAATTGCTTTAGGTTTGAAAGTTTCTCCTTATGCCAAGATTGGAGAGTCACCCTAATTTCAGTGAGAGAAAGTGAGTCCTGTTAAGTCCTGGGAGATTCCTGCTGTCTTCTAACAATTAGCCTCTACATAGCCTATCAGGTGATGTCTGACATGGAGTCCTAAGTTCAAAGGCTGCCTCTAAAGGATCTATGGCATGCTACCTTACCTTTCCATGCCTATTTCCTCATCTGTGAGATGGTAAATAACATCTTGTGACCTTGTAAGGTTACAGTGGGTTAATTTATATAGTGTATATTATATACTAGGCAATAAATAAATCATGGTTACTATTACATAAAAAATCAAATGTAAAATAAAACAAACACAGTGTGGAAAATTTTGGTTAAATATATATTTTTTCTCATCTTATAATGAAAAGGAAAAAACATCATATGTCAGTAGCAAAAGATATATTCATAATACTCCTCTCACTCTTCAAATAATTCCAGAGAGACATTTTCTTATTCTGTACATCGTGTATTTCACCTTTCTAAAAAAAAGCAGTAACTGTAATTTACAGGTTATTGTCTCTGGCTTTAACAATTCATTTCTTTTAACTACTTTCAATTGCTTAGATGCAAGGTATATGTATATGCAAGACAGAATTATTTATTTTCTGGAAATATGCCTGTGTTTCCCACTGTTTAGCATGTGTGCAAATATACTGCTGAAATTACATCCTAATGATAGTAAATTGCAGAATTATGAGATATTCTGTAACATCTTTTTTTTTAGAAGTAGAAAATTGGGAGACTTTAATAGCAGATGCTGCATTATGAATACAATTTACTGAAATTTCTTTCTCTAATCATATAAAACCATATTATGTCCCAGGGAAGTTATAAAAATATATAGAAATCCACTTATCCTTCAAGAAAATTGAAGTCTTAGTTAGAGTAATGACAAGAACATGAAATTGAGTTGGGAGACCTGATATCATGAATTGAGACAGTGTCCTAATGATTTCATTTTGAGAAGCCACAACATACTGAATATATGAATAAAATGAGGACAGTGCTTACCACATAAGGTATCTATCATTTTAATCTTTCTGTTATTCTTAGTAAGAATTTTTCAAATTGAATTTGTACATTTGTATAATAAAGAATCTACAATCCCCATTCTAGGTTAAATTAAAATGAACTATTCATACTTGATGCTTTTATAATGAACTGATAAATAAATTATGCACAAATACTTTTCCATATTTTCTATTTATAGATATAAAAGCCAGTCTATGCAATGTAATATGTAGACAAAACAATTGTCATTCCTTTATTATATCTAGAACGCTAACTCCATAAAAGTTAATATGCTGTTTTAGAAAAACAGTGCATCAAGTAGACTATGCAATTTTATTTTCTGCCAGAGCAAACCTCTATTGTAAATTTTTCTGTGTATCCTCCTAAAAAGTGAAGAATACTCATATAAGAAAGCTTGCTTTTTTTAATGTGTATTTACATTTGCATTTTTTAAGCTTTTGCAAAATAATGACTTTCAGTAACTTTAGATACTAGTTTTGATTTTAAAAATAACTAGGCCTCAAATGGAATTGTGTCTATCTGAATGCTGGGTTACTTCATATAGTCATGTTTTCAATTTTAGATAAATATAGCAGCATCTCAGCAAAAAGAGTTGGTTAAATAATACTCAGTAAATAAAGATTATAAAATTATATTTAAACTTGAAAACAGTATTTTATGACACTCTATGCTTTAGGGCTATCTAATAACAACAACAGAAAAGGATCAAAATATTATCTTGATCAAATTTTCAGACATTTCTCAAAATAGGTGTTTATTTCTTTTATATCAACAGCTTTAGAAGCAGTTGTTAGAAATACATCTAATCTCTTTTAAAATGCAGACCCTTAAGTCTGATGTGATCATTAAACCAAATTTCTAATTTAAAGATTTAGTTAGCAGATGTAGTTAGCACTATTCCCATAACATTAGCAGGCACGTACACCTAATCTCAATTTCTTCCTTAAAATGTTGTAGTCTGCTTCTGGTAAGAATAATTTCATATCAACAAAATGACTAATAAAAATGCAAATCTTTAACTTAGATATTTTAAAACTCATGTGATTTATCTTTAAAAAACCGCATTGTGAAAAGTATATGACTCACTAGCCTTTGAGAGAGATACCAAAATTCACATTCTTCCAGCGTTTTGGAAATTCTCTAATAATGTAAGTACTAAAAAGACATTTTATCAATGCTATGTGGATATTTTTATTTACTATGTTTTCCTAATAGTTTATTTATAAAAATATTTATAACAAGTTGTTATAGGATAAAATGATCTGAGCTTTTGATATAACAATTTATCTACTATTTATGTCTGAAGGCATGGACTTGGTTGAATCATAGCTTGATATTTCTAAACAAGAGGAATGGAAATTGGCACCTAAAATTTTGAATAGTTTGGGGAAAAAAATTTTTTTTGCATATTAAAGAAATGCAACAAGTTTGAGTCTTCAAATCACTGTCTATGCACTAATATTCTATCTTACATATCTTTTTTTAAAGATGCTACAGTGCCTTCATCATTTCCAAAATGTTAATGATTTTTTATCGGATAAGAGCCACTTCCCAATGTATTGGGGTCAATCATGCATGGATCTGCCACATCATTATGGTGGTGACTTGCTGATTGCCTACTTACACATGCTTCAGTGCTGAGCATGGCAAAACAGCTGGTTACTGTGTCTTGAGAACTTTCCTCTTAATGAGGAAATGCCAAGATCATGTGCTCATCTTTTCTTCCTTAAATGTCAGTCTTGGGACTTCCGTTAGTGCACACACTACTAGGTCTTTAATTATGATATCTGTACTGATGACTCCTAAATTTATAACACCAGCCCCAATTTCTCCCTTGAACTCCAGATTGGTGTTTCCAATGACACAATTAACATTTCCACTTAGATGCTCAATTGATACCTCAAACTTCATATGTTTAAAACCAAATTTAATTTCCATCCATCTATTTCAGCTCAGCACCAATATTTTGTTGTTCAGACTAGAAACTTTATAATCATCCTGTATTACCCCTTTCTCACAAATACTAACAGCCTCCAAACATATCCAGAATCTTGTCGAGATGCCAGAGTCAGTTACCTTCTCAATGTAAGCTGTTACAGCTGTCACCTGTACTCTTGCATTAGCCTTCTAATTAACTTGCAGCTTACATCTTGACCCCTTACACTTTGTTCATCATTCAGCAGGCAGAGCAATTCATTTATATTTAAAATATGGTTATAGAATAATCCTACTTTTATAAACTATCTGCCAAACCTTCCATCTGTATGCGTAGAGTTCTCTGGATTAGGTTTACAAATAATAATAATGGTTATATCTGAATTGTAATTTTTAACTTTTTCTTTGCACATTTTTGCATTGACTTTAAATTTTATAACAAGCAATATCATTTAAAAAAATTAAAAAAAAATTTCTTTCAAAAAATATGTAAGTCTGGTTAGTTAATTTCCACCTCACTCAAGGTAAAACCAAAAGTTCTATGCGTGGTTTATAAAGTCAATATCATTTGCTTTGTGTCCTTTCCCCCAACTCCAGTTCATCCTGTTCCCCTTGTTTACCCTAGACCAACCACTTGAGCCTCCTTTCTGACACTGAAATAGGCTAAGTAGTTTCTTGCCTCAGGGCCTGAGCTTATTTCTTCGCTTTGAAAATTCTTTTTGCAGATACATTCATGGTTCTTTCTTTTTGTTTATTTAAACCATTCTGAATGACACCTTATCAGAAAGCTCTTCCATGAGCTCCTGTATCACTTGCTCCTTTACCCTGCTCATTTTTTAAACAGCTTCATTATATTATTCATCACATATTGTCTTCATCTTCTGACTAGAACATGAGTCCCTGAGCTCTAGGACTTTGTTTCTTGCACCGCAGTTTCATTAGCACATAAGAACAGTGCCTGGCACAATGCAGAAACACAATAACAATTTATTGAATTAATTCATAAAAAGGTGCATGAAGTGATGGTGTGGAGAGTGTAGTATATATATTTAATTATGTAAGTTTCCAAGGATGCTATCCATTCACATAATGACAGGAACTGGGCAGTTGGGCTTAAGGAATATACTTCTTCTATAGGCACTAGAATTCCTAGGAATATAAGGGAAATATTGTTTTTGCCCTTTAGGGACACTGTTAGTTCTGACTTATTAATGCATTCTTATTTAGGACAGATATGCCAAGAGGAATGGAATTCTTAGTCTCTTCGATTGCAGATCTGTAGGTACCTGGAGAAATAATCATTAAAGAATTAAAATTATCTCAAAGGAGATTTTCTGTAAGGACAGTCACAGTTGGTTGGCAATATCATAGCTAACATTGCCTCAGTGTATGGTCATGTACATATTTCCTTGATCCTCAAACTCTGGAATATCTTTGCCCACTTAGTATTTGATGCAGTGACTCTAAGAATACCTGGGCTCCACTTCTAAGGTGACTAAGGTGTTCAGAAAATAGCCCGATTGTTTGGTTTGCAGATTTGTTTCACTCCACACCTTTAGCTTTCTCATCATCATTCTCAGTTCATAAAAGGAGACAATCAAAACCTCTGTCTTAATTATTTGGGGGTCTTTGTTTACTCTTCTTTATAGTGTATTGGTGTCTTATAATCTAGTTTTTCTCTTTTCTATATCCTCCTTGTATATTTGTTGCCATCAGAACCACGGCTCTAGAAATAGCTATTACTGTGTCTACAAATAAATGGATGGTCTCATCCGTTTATAATAAATTAATAGAGGATTTTAATATTACATAGAAAGTATTATACATGCATTTGCACAGTGACTGTAAGCATGAAAATATTTGATTAAACTATTTGGGCCAGTGCCATACTCTTCCCATCTTAAACTGTAGTATAGACCAAAACATACCACTTCAATTCAATAGAAGGCATATAAATTTCACTACTAGGACATTGACAAGTGAATCAAATTAAGGAACAATTCTTTCAGAGTTGAAATAATCTATAATGAGTAACATGTAATAGGAAATTTCTTTTTCAAAATAGGTATTTATTTGAAAAATTGACACAAACCAACATTATAAATCATACTGCAACCTTTTAAATCAAAAACCTCTTTGTAGCAATAGATAAAAATTTATAATTTATCCATTTGTAAATAATCATGTTGAAAGTTGGATGTTATTATAGGTTCATTTGCCTTTTCCTTCAGCTAGATGAAAAGCCCCTGAAAGGTGGGATATATTTTTCTTCTTTGTGTTGCTGTGACGAGCACAAAGTTGGACACATTGCGGATGTTTCATAAGGGTTTGTGGAAACGGTGAATTCAATTTCCAGTTCTTGCTGTGATACGTGCTTACCTGAAGTTATATTAGAATATACTAGCCATGTAATGTATGACGAAAATCATACCGTAAACAAATGGGAGTCAATGTTGACTAATTCCAATTAAAATATGAGACAAATTCAAAGAGACTGAGAGTTAGTATAGTGAATATCACAGCACTGGGGAACTTAAGGATCATGAGAAAACAAGCACGAGGTTTTCTTTAGAAATTTTTTTTGTAGGGTTATATTTCCCTAGGGTACTGCATTTTTCAAAGTGTACTTACCATGAGCTTCATTTGAACTTCTCAACAACATTTAGTTACATAGGGCAGAAAACATAATCTCCCTTTTAAAAATAAGAAGGTAATCTTACAAATAGAAAGGCAATGATTTGCTGAAGGCTTTTGAATCTGGAATACAATTGCATATTGACATGCAATACAGTCTATTGTAACATTTACTTTTAAACAAATTTCAGCATTCCAGAAGAGATTGGTGTCATTAATTATGGACTGATTTAGACATGTACAATTTTTTTGTTGTTGTTACTATTAGTGGAATCAAATAGTGTTGATTGACAATGGCACTTATACTACAACCACCTATCCATGTGCTCTATGTAAGACTCATTAACCAAGAATATTGTGGTTAGTGCCACCAAATTATGATAACTTTTAACTCACATTTCATTATATATATGTGCGTGTGTGTGTGTATGTATGTATATATATATGTATTAGCATGTGTGTGTGTGTATATATATATACATATGTGTATATATATATATACACACACACATGCTAATACACACAAAGATAATTGGCATTTACTTTTATGAATACTTGTTACACCTCAAAAAAGATTATATGATACTTGAAAAAAAGAGGCTATACCATGTATCCTCCACTGTAGTGGTTAATAACAAAGTGGGTTTTCAATAAATTTTTATAATATATCTAGAAGAGTAACTTAATCTTATTAGAGTACAGTTTTGTATGTAAAAAAAAATTGATACACAAATTTACAAACTATTTCTGATGCAGTAAAAAAAAAATGCAAGAAAAGTAAATGATTAAATATTAATGCAGAACACATTTTTATTAGTGATATTAAGTTTAAAACAAATATTATAAGAAGTATAAACATTGTTAGAACAAGTAGGTTCTTGTTTTAGATTGCAAAATGTCACAAAATTTAAAGTGCCTCATTGTCTTTTTATATATCTTTACCTACATATTTCAAATTACATTCTCCCGAAGCAGTTTCATAGTTAGTTTAAAACTTCTCTTTTTTGATTTGCGAAGTTAAGATAAAATATTGAGGATTTATCATAATCATTGATAGTAAACTGCAAAACTGAAATAATCAAAGAAACCAGAAATTTTCAAGTTTCTTACATTTGTTCTTTTTTTTCTGATACATTCATGATTCCCTCAGTTCTCTCATAAGAAATTTAGTCTCATGAATTTTTCAGTCAGATTTCACAATTCACATAGCTTAGGTATGCTTCTGAATATGGCTTATTTCAATAATATTTAAATTTCTTCTTGATTTCTATTGAGTTTTCCACAAGTAAAATGAATTTTTCTCCCTCATATATAGTATGAATTAATGAACCCTTATTCTGGGACTTTTCTATTTGAATTAAATGAATTACTCTAACTCAGATTAGAAAAGGGTGGGGTGGGGGAAGAAAAGAAATCAACTGAAATATTGATGTTGTATATGGAACACTAGAACATAAGTATGAAACCAATAATTAAATTCTAAAATATTTTCTTATTTTACATTTGAATTCAAGTTAAAATTATGTGATAGTAGATAACATTTTTTGCAAAGCTTAGAGAAAAACCCAGAGATGTGAAAATTGGAATGGAGACTGTGTGCAATGCCTTTAATGAGATCATTACATTTTTCTGTTAATGGTCATTGCCTTGCTTTGCTATTTTACTATGTTTTTAATTTTTTTTCTGCCAATTACTTGCTCTGCTTCATTGGTTCTAAGGGATGCAATACACTAAATCACTTGATCTTAGACACCACTTATGAGGGCTACTCCAGTTAATTTTATGGCAGCTATATACTATGGTTAGATGTTAATATACAATATGGGCCAAGTATCATTCTATTTCCTCCTTGGAAATGAATCACATAATAGGCAAAATTGCAATCAGATCTTTTGAGATATACATTAGTGAGTGATTTTCTCAGCTGTGAACTCCATAAATTTGATCAAAACTTGTGTCGATTCTTTTGCGATATAATCAAAGCCTTTTTTCAAAAACATAAATGTTCTTTCTATCACTGTTATTAAACAATGTCATATGCAATTTTCATGTAAGATATCTAATTGGCTTACTTCCCCCCATGGGTTATTAATAATTTCATGCAATATTATTAAATGTGAGAAAATAATGATAATATGTGCTAAATATGAGTCTCAATAGAATGCAGTAAATTATTTTTGTTGTTTTCTTTTGGATGTAAAACTTGCTGAAGATCTCAAAAGTCTGGAGATGGTCAATTTAGGAAAACTGTATATTAATTAATTAATTAATGATCAATTTAGGAAAACTGTATATTAAATTCGTGAAACAAATTTATCTTGAAACCAAAATGTACTTCTAATTGCTTTCAGGCTTATTTATAATGTGTATTAACATAGCAAAGGGAACAATATGTAAGGATGTCTTATATTTGATGTCAGTTTAAATCCTGGAAGCTTAATTGTATATACAGTTAAAAGCTAAAGTGAAGAGCTTATTGAACCTCTTATCTTTCATTTTTTCTTTACCATCAACCATTTACACACCCCCACCCAGAATAACTTTCCTAAAACCGCAATAATCACTTCGAGGATTGCTCAAAAACTATGTCTGTTCATTGATTGTTAGACAAATAATTGCATCAACCAACATTTACAACTTATTTTTAACTTAACCTAAATCTTATGCTTTGGACACACTGGCTGTAGTCATCCCTGAACATTCCTTGTGCTTTGTTCCCTCCACAATTTGGTTCATGTTCTTCTAACAGGCCTAGAATTGCTTACCCTCCACTTTCACCATTCACATTTTTGTAATTCTTCAGGACCTGGGTTAATTCTCACCTGCTCCATAAAGTTATCTGTAGCTCCTTCCTCTGACCATCTTAAAAAATAATTGTTTTAAATCATCTGTTTTTATGTTATCTTTTTAATTTGAGAAATATTATTGAATATCTTCCATATGCAAAGCAACATGTACCTAGAAGTAACCAGAAACACTGTTGAAAATGCAGAATGTCAGAGTCACACCTAAACCTACTGAGACAGAATCGAATCTTCATGGGAATTAATAAGATCCCTAGGTTATTAAAGGTGGTGGAGCACTGCTCCGAAAGATATAAGTATGAGAAATTCATAATCCTTGCCCTGGTACAGTTCACTGGCTAATATCAGAACATTAAATAATCAAGATAGAATGAAAGTACGGGTATGAAAAAAGCATAAATAAAGTTTTCAGAGCAAGAGGATATTAAAGAGAGAAGAGATCACAACCAAATACAATTACAATTATTAATTCCATGAAGTATCATTAATAATAATAAATACTTATTTACAGATTCTAGTGTATGTACTTGGTCTAGTGCTTGGCTTTAATGGGACCTGTTTCTAATAACAATGATCATGTTATGTAGTTATTAGCATTCTCATTTCACACATTAGTTAAAAAAAAAAAAAGATTCACGTGGTTATATATTAGCCAGCTATTGTCCTGGCTAGGATTTAAATCTATGTCTATTTTCTCTGTTCTTTCAATTTTTTGACACTTTTCTTGTTGAAACTTATGATTTATATCATTACTCATTTATTACTTTTTCTATTGGATATGTGTTATTTCTGTAAAACTTGATTGCAAAGACTTGTAAATCTTCAACTTTATGCTTCTCTAATTGTCCTGTAGAACTTAAGGCACTAAATAAATATTTTACTGATATTTGACAATTAACAATTCTCCAAAGAAGAATTTTTACAACTTTGATAATATGGGGCATATATTGATTTGATTTATCCAAAACTGTCTAGCTATAAAATAAAGGGATGTAAGTGTGTAGGTATATATAAAAAAAGGAAGAGTTATTTTAAAACCCAAGAGCACAAAATAATATTAGCTTGAGTGTTCTAAGATTCCTCTATTAACTCCTTGATATGGTGGAAAGTTAGAATATATATCTTATGTGTTTATTTGTTTGTTTACTTATTAGCAGAAGTTATAAGACTGTATGTATAATAGTTCCACATGGATTGTTTTGTAATTAATTAATTAAGTTACCTGATAATCCTCGAGTAAACAATCTTTGGGTAAAAACACCCATTCACTAGTTCCATAGAACAACCAATTTATCTATTTTGAAGTAGCATTATGCTCCCTCTCTTAAAAAAATAACCCCATAAATGCAAATATGTTAATCTTCATGCATCTCTAAACTTTGACATGGATATCTTAATAATTCAACCATTCTCCTAAAGAAGTTTAACATATGTTCAGCACTTTTAAAATAAAGTCGGACACATTAGTTTAAGATGTTTAAAATCCAATATGGCAATAAACTATTTGCTTGAGTAGATTACTTATTTTGGACAAGTAGCATTATAACTTGGTCATATAATAAAATGATTAAAAAAAGAGTGTTTGAGGAAAAAAGCTAGTTTCATTCTAAAAAAAGAGACGTCCCTTTATTTTTTATATAGTTAAGTGCCATTCTTAACAGAAGTATTGGACTTCTTCTGAAACAACGAACAAAAGAGGAAAATACTCTATTTCAGCATTTCTAGATTTTGTGCCTTCATCAGTCAAGGGCAATTGTAAATGGAGATACTGGAATCTTCTCTTTGTTTTCTTGTTTTTCTTCTCGTGTTAACCTATGCAGCATGTTTTCTATTTCCTTCTTTTTATTTAGTCTCAGCATATTTTTTCTATTATCAACTGTCTACATGTTTTGAATTACTTGTACTTGGTGACAACAAAGTTTACTAATTTTATTTTCTATTAAGAATAATAACCTAACATTTAATATCATCATTATTTTACAAAAGAAATAACATTTTACAATCGAGTAGGTCTTTATTGAAAATTATTTTGAATGAGAGCTCTCTTCGCTGTCCATATTGTTTCATTTTACCCCTGTGATAACTAAAATATTTATCACAGACTTCAGAGTATATTGACCTGTATTTGAGTGTCCAGGTTAAGCAATACAGACAGGTACACGCTTCATCTTCAGTGGCACTGTAAAAATTGGTGCCTTACCCTTCAATGTATTTAGCAGAAGCACAAATGAAAGGTACACGGTAACTCAGAAGAATAGGGGAGAGGCCCAAGGTGACACAATATCTTAGATGTAGTTAAAAATCATTTTTAAAAATTTTATCCAAGATAGGTCTGAGTTTGCCTAGGATCTGGACTTTTGCATATCAGGGTTTTACTTGCCCAATATTATCCAACTTATTTAGATCAAGAAATTATGACTTACCATATCAATTTTCTCTCTTCCTATCAGTGAAGAAAAGTAGCCTAATTCTTAAAATCATGAATTTTTACTAATTTGGACAACAAGTTGATTTAAAAAAGCACTTATTGTTTCTAAGAAATTTAAAATCTTTTATATTAGGATGTTTCAGAGCAAAAAAAATCTGGTAGGAGAGAATCTTTATTTTTCTGAATTAAAACCACAAATGATTTTATCATGTTTAGTTTTTCTGGATTTAGCTTTGATCTTCCATTTATTGAAAATATATAAACAAAATATATGAACTGAACAACTACAAGGAGCTATGCTAGAGACATAGCAGTGAACAAGATCAGTGTGGTTACTGCTTCAACATTTACTCTGAATCCAAATTATATTCTTTCATGGACTAGACATTATGAATTGTAAATGAGTTAAAATGACTCTTCATGCCTTTGATGAGTAAGAGAGCTTTTTTAGCAGTTAGAGTTCTACCAGTTCTTCATATGAGAGAATAATAACAACATTTAAAGGAAATACTTGTACCAATTTTTACATGTTACTTAGTTGTAATATTACTTTTCATAATAAACAGACCTATTTCTGTACTTATAAAATTATTCTCATTTGAAAATTATCATCATTTGAAGTAATTATCATTTGAAGTAATATAAACAATTCATTTGTAATTAGACAATTTTTTTAAGACATTAGAAGGATACTCAGATTGCTAAATATTAGCTTTATGAATAAAGCCACCACTTGAATATATTTACTGCAAAATGAATCCTTTTCAGCTTCTTCTTTCCCACATGCTACCTTGAACAGGGCAGACATGAACCTTGCTTTTGTTTTTCTGTTTCACAAATTCATAATTTGATGTTTAGTTTTCGAAAGATCACAACAAGCCAAGAACAGTCATGACAATAAGAAAAATAAAATTAAGGCTTCCTGACGGTGGGTTAATACCCTTTAAGGAACCATATTGTGTGACTATATCCTGGTCGTTTAGTTTCCATTGCCATTACTACAAATTCTATTTCATGCCTGTAAATTATATTTTCCTAGTTTGCATGCACAAAATACTATTTATTACACCAGTTGATGGTTTTCCGGTTTCTTAAATTCATGCATGTACTAGCTAGCTGCTTCATTGCCACTATTCACATAATATATATATATGTGAATATATATATATAATATATATATGTGATATATATATATAATATATATATGTGAATATATATATATATATGTGAATATATATATAATATATATATGTGAATTATATATAATATATATATGTGAATATATAATATAATATGTGAATATATATAATAATATATATGTGAATATATATATCATATATGTGAATATATATATATAATATATATTGTATATATATATCATATATATATGTGAATATATATATCATATATATATGTGAATATATATATAATATATATGTGAATATATATATATATATATATATATATATATATATCAAGTAAAACATCTTGAACATTTATGTTAAGTTTATTTAAGATGTTTTTCCTCATGAAACACATATATCCTTAGTTAATAGGCCAGGTAATGTTAGAGTAAAAAGTTTAGTCATGTTTTCTTTCCCACTATAACTATTTCATTCTTCAGTCATAAACAAACATCTAAGATAAGATAAATAATGACTTCCAATCTCTGAGATTCTTTTGACAAATCTTCCAAAAATCTATGATATGGGAACAGAAGAATACAGAAAATAACGCTTCATTTATGTGTTTTTTAGCCTGAAATGTAGCAAAATGTTGCTGACTAAAGTTCATTTATACTAAATTAAATTGTAACAGAAAAGGCCTTTACTAGTTCAGTGTAAATCAATCACTACTTTGATAATTAGATAAAATACATGCTACGAAGAAAACAATAAAAGCTCATATTTTTCAAAAAATAATTTTATATCTTTTCCTTGTGAAATAATGACGGTCTTAAAAAAATTAAACATTATATTAACAAGTGATATACTTCTATAATAAATAAGGCATTTATATTCTGGACCCAGAAAGTTAATACAACTGTAATTGTTTAGACTCAGTGAGCAACTATCCCTTTCGAAGAAGCATTTAAATTAAATTAAATTAATCAGTGCAAATTCATCAAAGAAAATTAAATTAATAATCAGCGATACAGAAAATTTAGATGATGTCTAAATCTACAGACTTTTAGGCTTTTGTGAACTCAATCTTTGGCATTTAAAATTCAAGTAAAATATCTTAAATGTAAGTATGAAATATGTTTTATGGAAGAGTCACTTGACTCATGTTTTACTCATATTTTGATTCTGATTCCAAGGTAAGAAAGTGGATAAATTGGCTTAAAGCAGTTTCAGTAAACAAATCTGCAACACATATTCATTACAATTTCATAATATGGCATCATACTGTAGCACAAAGTGTAGCATAGAATTGGCATTTTGGATATTATCCAGAAGAATATAATTACCAGAGGCATCTTGCTATACCTGTTTCATGAATAATATGTTCCCAGGTAATAGTCTAAGGGCAGTATAACAATGAAACTCTGGAATACAAGTCATCCATGTGAGATGCCTGGAATTTAGATGCATATATCTTGTCTTCTAAACATGACATTTATGATGCTGTGGGGTTAATATGCAAAGATTAATGTAATCACTGGGTTTAGTTAATTAATTTTTTTAATAATAACTAACCTACAGTCAGACACATGGGTAAATGTAGCTGTTGTGCTCTGATGTTTGAAAAATCAAGCAGACAAGGTGGAACTAAAATCAGAAATGTCTGAGAATCAAGGACACTGGATGGAACTAAGAACAGGAAGGGCTAAGAAGCCAAGGTTGTTCAAGTGTGACCCGTCTTGAGAAATGTAAATTACAGTATAACCTAACACACACACACACACACACACACACACACACACACACACACACACACACACACCAAAGTCTCACAAAACTTTTACATTTATTCTAATTAAGTGAGATGCAAGATATAGTATATTTTCAGTTTAATTCTATTCTCTTCCATTAAAAAAAAACACATTACTTGTCCCTACAAATTAAGCAGATTTCACTTCACTAATGAGTCATGATTGTAGCTGGGAAAAATTGTGACTAATTTTAATGACTGGTTTTTAAAATGGAATACATGTATAAGTTTAAAGAGCTTATTAAAGCCATAAAATTATTTGAGAAGATGATCCATTTTCTTCAGATTCTCACATGGATTCATGACATCTCAAGACAATAAAAATAAAATGTATAGAGTTATTTACAGTTAGAACAACACATAGTACACATGTATTATACCAACATTTTTATATGTACTATCTCATTTAATCCTTACACTAGCCTTTTTAAATTGGTAGAAATTGCATTAAAATTTTTTAGTTGTGGAAATTAATACTCAAAAGAAGAAAATATTTTTTCCTTAGATTACTTAGTTAGTAAGTGGTAAATAGGATTTTAATACAAGCAGTTTGATTCCAAATCATTTTTTAAGGCTGTGAAATTCAGTAAACTCAACTAACTTCTTTCCTTCTTCCCTTCCTTCCTTCAAAAAGATTTATTCATGACCTGCTCTGTGCCGAACAGTGAGAATATGAAAGTAAAATTGTCTTGAAACCCTTTATAGCCTAGTGAAGGATAAACAGATGTCAAGGTTGAGGGACATGTCAAAACCACAACAAGAGTCAGCAAAGCAGAAATAGATCCAAGTTGATAAAAAAAAAAAAACTAAGGAAACTTCTTCTTTAGATAGTAAGTCTTTTGTAAGCTTCATGATGGAGCAGGGAAAATGCTAGATTTGGCAGGTTCAAAACCTGTAATCTAGAATCTGCCACACTACATATC
Source organism: Eonycteris spelaea (assembly GCA_003508835.1). Lineage (NCBI taxonomy): Eukaryota > Metazoa > Chordata > Mammalia > Chiroptera > Pteropodidae > Eonycteris > Eonycteris spelaea. The sequence continues at coordinate 890,669 of PUFA01000254.1, read as the reverse complement.
CAAAATTCTCAGTATTAGACAAGTACATTGCACATCAGGTCATCTCTGAGGTCCTTGGTTGGGACTAAGGGGCATTTCCTTGAATGTTCACATGTTAACTCCAGGGTTACTACTGGCAGTAATGAGACTCACTACTGGTTGTAGTAACCCATTCAGAAATCTGCATAGTCATTTTCAATAGATGGTGGCTAACATTGATTATAATTATTAGGAGTATGTGGAATATAGGTTAAGAATCTTACAGCAATTGATTATAGATTGTGATTTCAAAGTACTAGGGTTTTAAGAAAATGTTAAACAAGTATGTAGAAATTGAGAGCCTATTGAAAGCTATAACTGGTTTCAATTTTCTATAATTATTTTTTAAGAATTGTCCTTTCGAGAACTGGGTCAAGATGGCATAGAAGGTAGATTCTATGCTCACCTACCCTAGCGATCACACCGAAATTATAACAAATCTACAGAACAACTGTCACTGGAAGTTGCCTGAGGTCTGGCTGAACAGAAGTCCTACAACTGAGGACATAGATAAGAGGTCACCTTGAAACTGGTAGGAGGGGCAGAGATGTGAAATGGCCCAGTCCCACAACTGCGTGTGGTGGTTGAGAATCAGGAGGGCCATCTTGTCTGCAGAGCCCTTCCCCCATCCCAGGAGAATGAGGGGTCCCAGCCCCAGTGGGCTGCCCAGCCAAGGGTTTCCAGTGCCTGAAAGAGAAGTCCCTACATCTTCTTACTGTGAAAACCAGTGGAGATTGTGGTTAAGTGAGATGGAGGGCTGCGGGAGTCGCAGATGTTCCTCGTAATGGGCCTGTTTGCAGACTTACTCACTGACAGACTCACTCCTTCTGTTCTCAGGAGCTGGGGCAGCTGCTCAAAGAGTGCCAGGGAAATACAAGGAGGAACTGAGTTGTTAGGTTTTAGGGTAAGGGCTAGAGGGCAGCTTTCTCCCAGACAGATGCCAGCAGTATCCATTATTCTTTTGTTGAGCCCTCGCCCTCCCAGCATACTGACACAGGTGGCTGCCATATCTGAGTCTCCATCAACCTGGATAACACAAGTCACTCTGCCCAGGTAATTACCTGAAACTTCACCTCTCCCATCTTGCCGGCCCACCTAAGCTGCCTCCAATGGTTTATTTCATACAAAAGGCCTATCTTGGCTCATGCTGTGGACTTTCCTAAAATCTCTTAAAGGCTTACAAAAACCAAACAAGTATCTGGCCTCGACATGCCTCATAGCTCTTTATGAGCAGCCCCAAGTCTGGCACAAGGGGCAGCTGGTCTTGGTTTCTGAATTGGTCTCTCTTGGCACCTATAAGCCAAGCATGGGGGAAACTATCCGTAGACCACTTGGTAACTCTTATGAGTTGGCTTTGGGAATGCTCAGGCTGCGACTGAACTTGGCCTGCAGCTGGGCTCCTTCTAGAAGGCCTTTGGGTCAGCACAGGCAGTGGCCTGCTTAACCACTGCCAGAGCCAGTCGGCACACCCAAAGGGCAGACTGGGTAGGCACCAGAGCCCAGATAAAATGAATCCTGCTTCATATGGTCAGCCCCTCACTGGCCAACCCTCACAATCAATCAGCCCAAGGATCAATCTCTTCTATTGTTATGCAAACAGATACCAAGGCTAAACTACAATGGGAGGGCACACATAACCCACACAAGGGAAATACCTTGAGCACCTTGCTCAGGTGACCAAGGAAGACTTTGCCACTGGGCCCCACAGAACTACTACTATATAAAGCCACTCTACTGAGACCAGGAAACTTATGAACTCTACTAATACATAGAAAGAAACACAGGGACGCAGTCAAAATTGAGAGACAAAGAAATATGTCCACATGAAGATCAGAACAAAGCTCCAGAAAAGGAACTAAAATAAAATAGAGACAAGAAATCTACCAGACACAGAGTTCAAAACACTGGTTATAAGAATTTTCAATATACTTAGGGGAAGAATAGATGAACTTCACAATGGGATAGAAAACATAAAAATGGAGATAGAAAACATAAAAGGGAACCAGTCATCAATGAAGAATACTATATCTGAGATGAAGAGTACATTAGAGGGAATCAACAGGTTGGAAGAAGCAAAGGATTGAATCAGCGATTTAGAGGATGGGGTAGTAGAAGACAGCAATAAGAAAAAAGAAACCTCCAAAATGAAGATAATTTAAGGGACCTCTGGGACAGCACTGAGTGTAACAACATTCACATCATAAGGGTACCAGAAAGAGAAGAGAGAGAGCAAGAAATCGAAAACCTATTTGAAGAAATAATGACGGAAAACATCCCTAACTGAATATAGGAAATAGACATACAAGCTCAAGAAGCTCAGAGAGTTCCAAATAAGATGAACCCAAAGAGGCCCACCAAGACACATCATAATTAAAATGCCAAAGGTTAAATACAAAGAAAGACTCTCAAAATCAGCAAGAAAAAAAACAATTGGTCATGTACAAGGGAGCTCCCGTAAGACTGTCAGTTGATCTTAAGAGAAACTTTGCAAGACAGAAAGGATTGGCACAAAATATTCAAAGTGATGAAAGCAAGGACCTACAACCAAAATTACTGAACCCAGCAAAACTATCATTTAGAATCAAGGATGAATAAAGAGCTTTCCAGACAAGAAAAAGCTAAAGGAGTTTATCACCACCAAGCTAGTATTACAGAAAATGTTGGGGGGACTTCTTTAAGAAGAAGAAAAAATATGTGTCAAAAATGAATAAAGAGTAGCAATAACTCATATCTATCAAAAATGATTTCAAATGAAAAAAAGATTAAATGCTCTAATTAACAGATAGGTTGGCTGAATGGATAAGAAAACAAGACCCTCATATATGCTGCCTACAAGAGACTTGCTTCAGATTAAAAGACACAGAGACTGAAAGTAAAGAGATGGGAAAAGATATCTTATGATGAACCTAGAGGGTATTGTGTAGAGTGGAGTAATCAGATAGAGAAAGACAAATGCCATACGATTTCATGTACATGCGGAATCTAAAGAACAAAAGAAGAAAATAAAACAGAAACACTCATAGATTCAGAGAACATTTTGAGGGTTACCAGAGAGGAGAGGATTGGGAGGCGGAGGGCAGAGAGAAAGAAGAAGGGATGAAGAAATTCAAATTGGTAGTTACAAAATAGTCATGGAGATATAAAGTAGCATAAGGAATATAGTCAATAATATTCTAATAACTATATATCAGGTGTCAGGTAATACATTTATTGGGGTAATCACTTCATGAGTTTTATAGATGTCTAATCCCTATGTTGTAAACCTGAAACTAATATAATATTGTATGCCAACTATAATTAAAAAATGAAAAAATTTATTATTTTAAAAAGTAAAAAAAAAAGAATTATCCTTTTATCCAGTTATTAGCCAAATGGGAAAATATGTCTAATTGATTTATAGTCCCTTTATAATGTTTGTCTAATTTTGATACTTAATTTATATACCATACTTTGCTTATAAAAAATTTCACTGTTTCTTAAAATTAATTAAAATTAATTAACCATTATTTAAAAATATCCTATAAGCTCTGAAGGCAATTCCATAACAAATTTCTAGAAACATTGTTAATAAAACTAGCAGATTGTTTGGATATGTATGTTCTGATAATGTTGATAAAATTTCTGCTATAAAATTTCTGAAAACATCACAAAGTAAAGCATTTAACAATAACCAAAGGAAAGCAGAAACTTTCAATATCCATTTAAATGTATTCCCGATGCTTCTATAGTGTTCCTTTTAGCATAGTTGAAACAACTTTAAAAATAGTGTCTAAACATCCTAAGAGTCCCCTGGTGACCATTTCTGTTATACCATATAGAGGAATACAGAGAACTGTTTGGGTAGGTTTGAATGAAGTTCTACCAAATCCAAGATTGGAATGAGATCTCCCAGTCTGCCATCGCATGAGTGATGATGCTTCTCTCATTCTTTGGATATCTCCAGACATCTCAAGATTAACCTTAAATCTGTTCTTCTCATTCTTTTTCTTCTAGATAAGTATATTCAGTTGCTAAAGCCAGAAATCTGGGGTTACTGCCTCTTTCTAACCATACAAATCTGAATTATCAGCAATTTATCTACAAAATATAGTTTCAAATCTTCTATTTCTTTTCATGTCTATTTTTATGAGCCTACTTCAGATCATTACATAAGTCAACTCCTAAACTATCTCCCTTTTCACCTCCTTTCCACAAATTATTCTTTACAAAGCAGCAAAGGGTCCTCTTAATAGGTAAATCTAAGCATGGGGCTCCCTTGCAATGATCACCTCAGCTGCAGTTTATTTCACTTAGAATGAAATCTAAAGTCTTTGTCATACCCTATATGGCCTTGAATGGTTTACTCCTCTCCCTACCTTGCTTTCTCTCCCAAATCCTGTGAGCTCCAACTGCACTGGTCTCCTCTGAGTTCTTTGAACAAGGAACTCTTTTTCCTGTTCTTCTTATTGCTTATGTTGAGATTCCCACTCTTTGCATTCTCTGAAATACCAACTTCTTGAAGAATCTATTCCTGATCATCCTATTCTAAGTATATTCCCCTAAGGTGCCCTCTATTCTATTTGTTTTTTTCTCCAACATTTATTAGATTTTCTTTTTGTCTATCACTCAATGTTATACAGTAGAATTCATAAGGATGAGAGTCATATCAGTCTATTTTTCCATCAGATAACCAAAACACAGAATCTTATACAAGTTAGATTCTAAAACATTTGTTCAATGAGTATTATTGTTTCTTACCATTATTATTGTATGATTAAATGCCCCTTATTCTGTGCTGTTGCTACCTCCTCACTCTTTTCCTGTTACCAGGTTCATCTTTATTAAACCGACTAGAGCACATTATCATTTTGTTTTCTGCAAACTATTTATGTTCCCTAATCTATAAAATAAAGTCAGAGGTACATAGATGAAAGTGACTTTCAAAATCCTCTAAAAATTACCCAGGATTACCTTCATTAGATCATACCTCCTAAACAATAAAGTACCTCATGTTCCAGCCACATTAATCTACAAAATTCACTTGTGATCCAATATAATAGCCCAGATATTTTTCATCATTTGCCCTAAAAGAGTGTTTACTTCAACTCAGTGAAAAACTCAACCTACCTGATTAATATAGAATGAAACTCCAAAGAGAACTCCCTAAACCTTTCAAGTCAACGCAATTCCATTCATTTTAACATGTCATCATTGAACATTCAGTAGCTTCAAGTCTAGGATTCAATTCTGAGAGAGGGACCATGTTCCTTTAGAAAGGGAGCCCATAGAATCTGATGAAGTTTCAGATCATGCCATGATACTATAATACAAGGAAACCCAAGCCCTGGAGAAAAAAAAAAAATCATTTGCTCCATTTTATTTGCCCTATCTTCTAGTGTAATAGTAGGGCAGTTAAAAAGGTGATTTATATAAAACTAAATTCTTGTAACTGCAGACAGGATTTATAGGAGAAATATACTCAAGGAAACAGCAATAAACAATATGGAGAAGATCTTGGCTATTGGGAAGAAACAGCAGCACTTCAGCATCTTGTCACTCTGGGATGGAGTTTCCTCTTTTCAGATAAGGATGCACACAGGAAAGCTACAAGAGTCAGCCATCAGGAAAACAATGGGTACACTGCCTTGTTATTTATTTGTCTTTTAAAAGAGTAACACATAGGACCTCTTTACTAATTTGATCTTTCAAGGAGAGGTTAACAAGCACTTTCTACATAAGACTGTCATATAATTATATCGTTCGGCTTTCAGAAACTGAGCCACTCTCAGTGGAGTTTGCAAACTACCTGCCAACACAAGCTCTGTTCTCGGAGGCAGGTTCCAGTGGAGAACTACCAATGGCAATGCCACTTTCTATCACGGACAATTGTGTAGAGTCCTCCTTCTGTTTATACCTTTCTGAAGCTAAAGCAAAGGATAACAAATAGGTCCGTCAAGCAAAATGGTGTAGGTGAAAGAACAGGAATTCGAGTCAGGATTATAAATCCTCACATGATTACTGCAGCTACCTAGATGTGTGAATTTGATTTTTAAAATATCACTCAAGTTTCAGGACCTCTGTTTCTTCACCTTGCATGAAGTCTCATTTAGATGATCTTATAGGTTTCTGCTTACTCTAAATTCTATGCGTTAATGATGAATGTATTGAAATTGTTAGAGTGTATTGTTGGAAAAGAAATCATCATAGTATAGCACCGTCAGCCTCGTACTTATTAAACTTTTCCAGTATGTTTTCTCCTAGGCAGAGATTGGTAAATTTCTTTGAAGTTTCTTGTTTTTTTCTTAAAAATTATGCAAATTTATTTTACTTCATAAAGTATCTTTGTTTATTTCAGTACAAAGTGATGAATATAATTACTTAACATTAGGAAAAATGTCAGTATCAAAAGCATTAGTACCGTACTTATCCTGTGATGTTAACTATCTCCTGGCACACATCAGGTGAGAACATGAAGTTTCAATCCAATGTTCAGCACCTTTTAATTGGATTTAGCTGGAAACATACAAACATAAGTGGGAAAGAAACAAATGTGTCTGGAAAGAGGGTGGTAGGAGCTGAAATCTGGAAGATTGTTGGCAAAGGAATTGAATGAAGCAGCAGAGTTCTACAACTGCAAATAACACTAGATGAAGAGGAATTTTAGTTCTACAGATATTACGGATGAAGGGGTGTTGAGATTCAAATCAAGCAAAGCTCTAAATGATTCTCTCTTGGAGCACTTTGTGCCAACTGTTTAAGGCAACGTGCTTTGAGTACAGTATTTTAAAATTATTCCAACAAGGATTAAATGCTTTATTAGAGATTTGTTCATCTAAAAAGCATTTTATATACAAATAATTTTTAGACTTCACAACAATGTGAGTATACATTTCATAGTTTAAATTTATTGGGATATGAAATGTGAAATTCATCCTTGGTTAATATTTTTGTAGGGAATTAGAAACTACCTTTCAGGAATCTTAACAATCAAGAAAATATAGAAAAGACTGTAATTCCATTCTTTAAAAATGACAAAGGGCCTCATAAGGAAAATAAAGGACCAGACTCCTTAGCTGGAATTTCTCCCTTACACTGGGGATAAATTACACCATGGTATAATTCAGGGAACAATTCAAGGAATAGAAATATATTCATTCTGGAGGAGAAAAAGAAACAAATGCTGAATCATAACTATCTTTAATTTGTAAATGGTTGTCATATTTTTTCTTGAGGTTTTAATTATCTAGCTACCTGCAAGCGGGGGATTAGAACAAATGATGTTCTATTTTAAAGTTTCTGCAGTATACTGTTTTTCTTTTTCACTTAAAAATACTTTTCTTTAATTTTTCAATTACAGTTGACATCCAATATTATTTTATATTGGTTTCTGGTGTAGTATCCTGGGTTTTTTTTTTTTTTAATCACTGTGTAATAGCTGGCAGACATCCCTTAAACTCTGATTATCCCAGAAAAAAAGGGAATTAAAAATTAAGCTAAACATCCAGTTTTCTACTGTACGAAGTACTAAATACCTCTCCCAACTTCAGGTTCTATTTTTGTGTTCTTCTTAGGTTCACATGCACACTATTCAGTAATGAGCAGGTTATTTAAAATTTATTTTATTTCACAATTTGAATTTATAAAACGGTTTGTGAAACAAGGTCTGGGAATAACATGCAACCTTTTCCCAATTAACCAATGGAAATGCAATTATTTTAACATCTTTCTTCAAATGCCTAAAGGAATAACTGAACGAGAACCATGTGATTATAGTACTCCCAAGTTTCTCAAGTTTTTTATAGATTAAAAAGTTATAAAAGGTAGTAACTAGAAACAATTAAACATACAATAAGAAGGGCCTCATTCGTTTAGAAACTAACCTCTACAATTGAAATGCATGTTTCTCGAGACTTGCCAGTGAAGTATGGATGCCTGGGATCTTAGTGTGTGCATACTGTAAGCAGTCTAGGTATTCAATGCAACATTATAAGAAGGATAAAACCTAATTATTGAAATATTATGTGAAAAAGTTTGTAAAACTATTATGTATGCCTCACATGAAATGCAGTAAAACAGATGTGGCTATTTCATCTTTCAATATATTTCTTCATAATTTATTTAGTACCTTAGCATCACACTTTATGTGTTACTTCCTTCACTGGTGAATGATTCATAATTACTTTATTTAATGAGAAACACTACTTGACACAAAAAGAGTGTTGTGAGGAGATATAGCTATGGAAGCAAAGTTCAACATTAGCTCTTTATTCCATGAACTACAAGTTTAAGTGTTTGGGCATAGGGGATTTGAAAGATGCCTTATGGTGTTTTTCTCAGATACACTTGCTTGTTCAAATTCAGCCTGAGTTGTTTACAAACACTTTGTATACAAATCCAGGGACAAATTAGCAACAATGTGATAGCTCTCTATCTGTTCATTAGTAGTAAGCAATTCACAAAAGCCACATTTTGAGTAGAGAGAGCTATTGGCTTAACTATAGGATGAGCTGGGAAAGCTGCAAGAACCGTCTCAGTATGCATTTTTGATAAGGCACACTTCGGAGTTTGGAGAAGTCGATTGCTTGTGCTGAAACACACTTTTTCTAGCAAGAAAAAAATTCAACAGAGCTGTGACAGCAGAGGACAACCTGTGTAGCCTAAACACACTAGGTCAAAGGTTTCTTCCTATGAAACATCTTTTTCTAACCTCTGTTAGTGATTTTCCCAAGGAAGTACAGCAAGAGCCCTGTGATGATTCAAGCATTCTGTAACCTTTGATGATATTTTAAATATCATTAAAAGGAAGGCTTGAAAGGTCATTTTGTTAGGGGACTCATCTTGGAATAAAGTCTGTTTTTCACTTTATTGCGGAGAACAGAACAAACCTTTTTATACTGGTATCTCTCTGCATCTTTATCCATTTGTTCCTTTCTAATCTCAGTAATTCAATCGTGGTTTTCTGGACACAGATTAGAATTAAAAAAAAAAATCTCTCCATTGTCCCTTTTATACACTTCACCCCCAACTCCAACCAAATAACTATCACAAAACCCACTCATATCCTTTCAGCAGAAGTTCATTTTTACTTCTGAAAATATGGGGCACCAAATTACAAATCTTCCATGTCTGGGCAAAAGGAAATCTATGGACTTCTGCAAATTATTTGGAAAGGTTGTGTTCTCTTACTTCAGCTTTCTTTAAGATTCTACTTCTTGATACAAAGTTTTGAATTTATAACCAAACTGAAGCTTCGCATTTCAGAAAAGCATGATATGATAGGATGACAAGTGATGTGTGTAATGGTTAAATACTATCTCCAAACTGGAGTTTATTAAATAACGAAGCATACAAAGCATAGAGGAACCCAGAAATTAGTCATCGGGACAGTCGTGTCTATCACCAACTTTCATTTAATGGTTCGATATTTCGAGAAGGTTGTTGTGGGCTGTAGAACATGGTGTTCAGTAAGCAAATGCCCTCCCTTAATAAAAGAAGTAAAACTTAAATCATTCGTGATTTTTTGGGGGGATAGGAAGATGGGTGTTTTCAGAACTGATATGAGAATAGCTTTTGATAAATGTGAGGTTGGAGCTGTTCTAAGAACAACAACTGAGTGGGTGAGAGAATAAAAGGGCAAGCTGGTTAATAATCCTGAAAATACACATTTATCTACATAATCAAGCAATAGCAACAAGGTGAGCAGATGAGAGGCATGCTGTTAATGTTCCCCTTCAGTGTGAAGACATGCATTTTGTAAAAAGAGAGAATGCAGCTTCTTTAAAAATGATATAACCTTGGAATGACTACACAAAGCTCGAAAAGTAATTAGTTTCCTCATGAATAGTGATTGCACAGTATATCTATTCTGTGATTATTTCAGGGCAGGTGATTGATTTGTTTCCATTGGACCTTGCCTCTCCAGCAGACCAGATATACAGACATCTCTTGAAACCCTTTTGGAAATTCAAAATTTCATTCAGGCCCCACCTCACAGTGGAATCGGACTCTGCATTTTATTGAGATTCCCAGTGCATGTGAGAGTGGGACAAACATGAGTCCAGAAAATTCTCATTTCTCCTTCATTTTGGAAGTGGTTAAAACCAGTTGCCCTGCATAAAACACTTGGCTCCGGCACTGTGAAATTTTCTGTTACTGAGGTGGAATCTGGCTTCTTATTCTTAAAGTGTTTTAAAGATGGTCCTAATCCTCAGAGATCCCAAGAAGTGCAGCTGATTCACCTAAGAGGTGCTGCAGAGGCCTGCCTCACGTACGTTCATCATTCTTTCTGTTCTTTTAAGATAAGGGTGATATAGTCAGACATCTTCTGTAGACATCACACATGCCACTGAGTATTTGGGTTTTGTAAGGAGAAAATATAACATGCATGAAAGTATTCAGCCCATAGTAGGCACTCAAATAGATGTGTATTATGAGGTGGTTACTATGTTATTTCCAAATTATTAAAAACAACAGTGTATATTTAAAAATTCATTATTTCTGTTTATATGCACAGGGTGTGGACTTTATATGTCCAGGGTAGATGACTTTCATACTGGTTTTCATTTATAGTTAAAGGGTGCATGGAAAAAGGGCAGCCTTATGAATGTGCAACCTGTGCTTAGAATAGCCCTACACTTAATTTAAAGCTCAGCTATGACTGTCTCGAAATTTAAAAATAGTTTTTGTAAGAGGCCCTGCATTTTCATTTTGAAAATTATGTAGCCGGACCTGTGTGCAAGAGATCTAGAGGCCAGCAGAGCCATCTTCTTAAACTCCAACCAAGAAATCGTGTCCTTAAGTTCTCTCACTGCACTTTAGATGGGAACAGTCTTCAGAAATGGCTTCGTACTGCAAAATCACAAGTGTCTGCAAGTTTCAAAGTTTATAAAACTCAAACACAAACATGTTTTTGCATGGCAATTATAGAAAAATAATGGGCAACATCAAGATACACACTATACACGTTAGCCTTCCCCAGTGTTGATTTGATCACATTAATGGATCTGTTTCTGGCAAAGTCTCAGTAACTCTGACTGCTGAGAAACATTTAATAAGTTCTCGAGGATACTGAAAATAGTGTGAACAGTTATGTCAGGGCCAACAGAGTGCTGTGGAACCTCCCCTCATCAATGAAATAAAAATGTTGGCTAACAATTTTAGTCAACTTATGCTCTAAGGTATCACAGGGGAAATTTAAGCTTTTTTTTTTTTTTTTTAATACTATTATAGTCTCCCTCAGCTTAATAGGCTATGGACATTATCAGAATCCTCAAGACAGTGATTCAGTAGCTGCTGTAGTATTGCATTCTTAACTGTGTAAGAAAAAAATCTAGAGTATTATGAACTACTTTGCACTATCAGCATGGTATTTTAAAAGATGATTAATCTGCTGAAAACCAATGTCATATCTTACCCTAAGTACAGAAAAATCTCACTAACAGCAGCCAGAATTCCTTTGCATGACAGACGAGTGAGCCTTACAAACCCGACTCCTTAGAGGGCACACCACCTAACTGGTCAGCTGCCTTTTTTAATGAAAGTTATTTAATCGTGAAAGCCAGCCTGGCCTTTGGAATTCTGGCAGATTGTGCTACATCAGCCACTAGTCTAAACTGTGAAGGCATTTTTCAACATTAGGTGTTTCAAAGAGTTGGTAGCCATATTTAAATGTAACCACTAAAGACTAGTCTTCCTGAAGCTGTGGTTGAGTGAATAAGATATTGGAAATCATGTAAAAATAGAAGACCAAGAGAATCCCAAACAACTGAAGTGAGAATACAGAGAAAAACAAAGAATAAGAACTATGAAGACTATACAAAATTCAGCACTGGACTTCCAGAAACAAAATATTCAAGACGAATCAACCTAGTGGGCTGGAAACAGAGGTACTACAAATAAGACTAAATAAATAAATAAATAAATGAAATTAAAAAAAAAAAAAAAAAGAAAGAGAGAGAGAAAGGTGCCATAACCAGGGACGCTGTTAACAGAATATGTGGCAACATCATTAAGAAGCTTTTTATATACTTGCAAATGAAAGAAATGCCCGGATAATTCATCTCTGTTTGGATAGTTTTCTGTTGCCTGGGACTTTCAGTTGTGCTAATATATGTAATATCAGATTATTTGTTCTAAAACCATTGAAAAGCAAGTATATAAAAAATAAGTCATAAAATCATCAAGAGGCTGGTGCCTCCATGCCTTCTTCATGCTGCCCTTCTATGTTTGTCTGAATTTTAATTTATAATTTTCCATATTTGTATGCTGTTTTTGTCTTAATGCTGGACTATATTTGATCACAGTGCATCCTTCAGTTAGATTTATCAAATATTTATAGACATATGAAGATTAATTTTTCTGGAGTATAGGTCTAATCAAGTGATCTTCAACAGCTCTGTATCTCCTACAGAAAAAAAAGACACATTCTTTACACACATTGAATGCATCCTTGGCCTGGGCTTAAACTTCATTTGACCTTATCTGTCACTACTCTCTTTCATTTACTCTAAGGTACAGTCAAATAGACCTACTTCACATTTCTTGATTAGGACTCGTGCCATTGGTTCCTGTTTTCTTTGTCTGAAATGCTCTTCCTCTATCATGCACAGTTCAGTCCTACCCATGCTATGTTCAAAACAAACATCGTGGCCTCTGTGTAAACTCTCCTACTTATTCTGCAAAGAGAGAGCAGTACTCCACCTTTTTTTTTTTAATCCAATTATCTGTATCCTTCTTTTTTAGTATTTATTGTGTTTGACTTATATTTTAGTTACATACATGTTTTATTTATCACAGAGAATAATCTGTATTTATTGTGTTCACTAAAAAGTCTATCACTAGTGCCTTAAGCACAAGTCATTGAATAAACATTTGAAGGAATCAATATAATGAATAAATATTTACCTAGGATAAAAGATAAAAAGAGATAAATAGTAAGAGAGAGTGGATACAACTAGAAAATAAAATTGAGGATCTGTAGTTTTCTTACCCTTCAAATGTTTTAAATTGAATATTCAGGAATATTTGATACCATCCTTAATCGCATTAATCGAGTGATATCAGTGGGGATGCAAAGCAGGATCTCTGGAAATTGCACCTATAAAAGCAGCGACAACTCTGACAAAAATTGTCAAAATATACCTTTTCAGAAGTCTGGAAATTAACCAGGGGCTTGCAACATTCTGTGGATTATTTAAAAATTGGCTGAACATCCATTAAAAAGTGAGTTTTGTCATGTTTTAGATCTCTATTCTCATCTGTTCTTCCTAGTACTATCGTAGCCCTTAAAACCAACAGCCCTGTTACCACATTAAAAGTAGCCATCTGAAAGGAATGCAGGTTTAGTTTAACATTTGAAAATCAATCACTGTAATACATGACATCAATAAATAAATGATAAAAGTACATGATCATTTCAAGATGGAAAAAACATTAGATAAAATCTAATGTTTTTCATGATAAAATCACCTAGCAAACTAGGAATAAAAAAGAACTAGCTCAATCCAATAAAGGAATTCTATGAAAAGCCTACAGCTAACATTGCTCTTAATGGTGAAATTAAGATCAGGAAAATAATATTTTACTGGAGTTCCTTGTCAGGGCTATTAGGCAAGAAAAAGAAATAAAAGGCAGCTAGATTAGAAAGTAAGGAGTAAATCAATTTGTAGATGTCATGTTCCTGTATAAAAAAACCCTAAAGAAATACACCACACACACACACACACACACACACAAACACACACACACACACTATTAGAACCAATGAACTAGTTCTGTATGATTGCAAGAAACAAGATTAGCATGCAAAAATCAATTGTATTTTTTTACACTATCAATTAACAATCAAAAGACAAAATTGAAAACAATTCCATTTACCATAGCTTCAAAAAAGAATAAATTTAATAGAAGAAGTTCAAGCGTTGTGTACTAAAAACTCTAAAACATCATAGAAAGAAATTAAACACCAAAGTGAATGGAAAGAGCTTTCAGTTTTGATTGTTAAAGGGGCAATATTCCTTAAATTGATCTAAAGATTCTGCACAATCACTGTCAAAATCCCAGCTGGCTGCATTGTAGAAATTGAAGCTGTCCTAAAATTCACATGAAAATTAAAGAAATCTAGGGTAGTCAAAACAATCTTGACAATGAAGAACAAAGTTGTAGGACTCATACTTTCTGATTTCAAAGCTTATTACAAATCTTCACTAATCAAGACAGTTATGGTACTGGCATAAAAACAGACATATGTAGATAAATAAAATAGAATTAAGAATCTAGAATAAACTCTCATATTTATAGTCTATTTATTTTCCACAAGAATGCCATTGCAATTCTACTGGAATAGAATAGTCTTTGCAATGAGTAGTGGGACAGCTGGATATTAATATGCAGAAGAAAAATGAAGTTGGATCCTTCTGTACACCAAATACAAAAATTAACTCAACGTGGATCAAATTCTAAATGTAAAAGTTAAAACTTAAACTAACAGAAAAAAATATAGGTGTAAATCTTCATAATCTTAAATTAAGCAATGTTTTCTCAGAACACCAAAAGCATAGGCAATAAAAGAAAAAATAGATAAATTAATTTCATCAAAATTAAAAATGTTTTGTTTTAAAGAACGCCAACAAGAAAGAGAAAAGACAACCCATGGAATGGGAGAAAATATTTGTAAACCACATATCTGATAAGGAATTCGTATCTAGAACATATAAAGAACTCTTACAATGCAATGATATAGAGATAACTGAATTAAAAATAGGCAAAAGATTTGACCAGACATTTGTCCTAAGAAGATACACAAATGGCTAATAAGTATGTAAAAAGATGCTCAATATTGTTAAGCAAAGGAAAATGAAAATCAGTATCTCTTTGTATCTACTAGGATGGCTATAATAAAAAATAAATAATATGTATTGGTGTGGATCTGTGAAATTGAAACCCTTACACATTTCTAGTAGAGATCTAAATGTTGCAGCCAGTTTAAAAAGTAATATGGAAGTAGCTCAAAAAGTTTAACACTGAGTTACCATATGACACATCATTTCTACTAATTATAGTCCCAAGAGAGCTAAAAAGATATGTTCATGCAAAATCTTGTACATGAATGTTGCTAGCAGAATTAATAATAAACCCCCAAAGTGGAAACAAATGTTTATCGATTGATGAATAGATATAATACATATATATTATATCTATATATAAGATATGTATATCTGTATATAAATATATATACATATTGATATAAGATGAATATATAAGACAATGTGCTATATTTATGTATATATACATGTATATTATTCAGTCCTAAAACTGAATGATATACTAATATATGATGTAATATGAATGAACCTTGAAATATTATGCTCGGTAAAAGATGCTGGATACAAGAGGCCACACATGGTGTAACTCCACCTGCATGAAATGTACAGAATAAGCAAATCCATAGAGACAGAAAGTAGAGTACTGACTGCCAGGGTCTTGTGGGAGGGGAGAGTGGGAGTGACTGCTAATGGGTATAGGGTTTCTTTTTGGATGATGAAGATGTTCTGGATCTAGATAGTGGTCATAGTTGTGCAACTGTTCCAGACATTGCCAAGGTCATATGGGTGCAAAAATTTCCCCACTGAGAACCACTGATGTCGACCTATGCGTACTGATGTGGAAAGATCTCAAAAATGTATTTTTAAATAATTATAATAATAAAAATGTAGAACAAATTACACAGATTGTTTGCAGTTTAAAAGAGAAACAAATTTCAAATGGATAGGGTAGAAATAATCTGAAAAATAATTTTCTTATGTGAAATAGGTAGTAATATTTTATCTACATTAAAGGTATGCTAGAAGTTACGTTTATGAATTTTTTTTATAATGGTTAGATGAAAGATGATGCACCATAAAAAAGGTAGTTTTCTTGTTACATTATGTACTTAAGACAGTGCTGAAAAATATTCAGTCTACTTTCCATGATGATTAAAGCATAATTATATAAATAAAAATAAATCACACTTTTGCATATTCGAGACAAGGGAATACAAAGAGCACCTGTTTCTACTTTAATTGTCAGAGAGAACAATGAATTTAAATTGGATTCTCTACAGAAAGAGACACCACCTTCGTTTAAAAATACCAAGGTAAAATGGCAATAAAAGGTAAAGTATCCTTATTAAGGCTCACTTAACAAGAACATTAGTAGAGAATGATAGTAATCACTAATACAGAATAATAATACTTATTAATACTTACAGAATAATAGTAAGCATTTACATTTTAGAATTAATTAAATGTGTCTGGCTTTGCACTGCTTGTTTTAAATTATGTTTAATTACATGGAACTGTTTCAACTTTATAGCTAATAAAACTGAGGTTTAAGTAGATTCAGGACATATAGGCAACAAGTGGTGAGACAGGGTCCCGAATTCAAGTTTATTTAATGACTAAGCCCATGTATTACGTCAACTACTCATATAGCTTCAAGAAATCTTAAATCTTATGAATCGGAAAAGAACAAAGAATGTGACTTGTACTACATTTCTTATTACATAGAATGGAATTTTCAATGCCATCTTAGCCAGTAGAAGTAAAAAATCACTATTGCGAGCATCTAGTAAATATGTTTTCATGTGACAGGGACCAGAGATACTTTCAAAACAGGAATTTGTGGTGGGTCTTGAGAAGGCCAAAATATGATGATTGTCTCTACCCAAAGAATCAGGGCAGGAGATCAAAGCTGGAAATGCTTAATTGCTTGGTGTAGGGCCAAGATTTGAACCTATGTCTATCTCATTGCTGACCTCTTGGTCATTTACAGCACCACGCTGCTTCACACAACCCTGCAATGCAGATGAAATGTATCAAACACAGGGCTTGGCACCGGCCCCAACCCCCAACTGTGTACCCAGAGAATGGGTATAGAACTCAGGAGCACACTCGCCCTCTGCTCAGAAAGCTGAAAGCCTGACTTCTGAAAATGATCCTCAGGGCCTCGGACACCTGCAGTCCACTTGGGATACTGGAGAAGCTGTTCCTCAGAAGGAGCACCCACTGCGTATTCCACCCAGGGTGATGAGTATAAAAGGTGCTTCCACATTTATTATTGTATTTGAACTCCAAAACGACCCATTATATAGTAATCCAGATTCTATTATGATTAATTTTATAAATGAAGAGATGGAGATTCGAGAGAATTTAAGTAACTTCTAGTAGGTCACGTGTCAAAACTTGAGTGGAAAAACTCAAGTAGGTCTTTTAATCCCATAAGTAGTGTTCTTTCTATTTCACCAGGCTCCATATGTAGACTACATAATTTTTTTCTCTATTAAAACATTTCTGTGCAGGTTAACAATAATTAAATCTCTCACATAATTTGTACTGAGTCCCTTCCCATCTTTCTCTCAGGAGTAGAAAGGAACATTTCAATAGACTTCTGAGGGCACAATATTTGCTTTCACAAACTGTTTCTGAATCTGAGTCTTTATTTCTATCTGCTCTACTTTATTTCCAGAATTCGTTTAAAATGTTTCCATAGAAACTATTGAAGAAGAAAATGATGAGCTATGTAATATTCTCCATGGATGTCTTTCTGAATTTTGTGTATTCATTCCTCAAGAGATTTGCGATTTTTTTTTTTTTTAGATAAGATATATTTCTGAAGGGGATTCTCTTTATATGTCTCCTGAATGTTTTAGGTTATAAACTCATACTCTGTAATTTTGATGAAATATTCCAAACACTGTGAATGATTCACGTTTTATTATTGTAGCTTAAGTGAGGGTGCCCTCATCTATTTTACTGCATTAATTCTCTCTGCTCAGCACCTCCACAACTTCCCAATGCTGAGGTTGGGTCATGGAATACTGGAAACCACATAGCTCTGTCTCGCCATAGTGGATAAATTATTGCAACCCATGCAGCTGGAGTGAGATGACAAAGAAGAAAAGAAATTTAAAAAAATGTACACTAAAGCTCAGTGGTGTACTTCAAGGAAAAAAAAAAAGGTGACAGACAGATTAATCCTAACACTTTGTCACATTTAGATGATCACTGAGGTCCAACATTTTCCATAGTAATACATTTAATACCCATGAATTCTCTAAAATGAGGAAATTTGATAAATGTAGAGAATGTTAAAATTTTCCCTTATAGCTATTTACATGACTTTATTATTTACATCTGTACCGTAAAAGGCTTGAAGTGAAGGCCGTAATTCCGTCAATAGGTAAGAAGCTCCGCAGCTTTTGTTCAGTGCACAGAAAAGAGCAATAACTAATGCTGTCTGCTGCTGCATGTCCTAAATTATATGCTCTTATCTTCACTGGACAGTTTTATATTTTAGGATTTCCCTTATCCACTCCTTTAAGCTGATCGAATTGCAAAAATCACTGAATGGAATTCTATATTGGCCTCACACGTGAGCTGGTGGACCTATAAATTAGCTAAGTGAGAAGAGGGTTATATCTTCCAAGGGATACTATAGTTCATTGTTGGTGAGAAGTTTTAATACTTTTAGTAATGGACTATTACCAGGACTTGTGAGAAAAGGCAGAAAATAATTAATTGATAAGGGCAGTTTATAGTACTAACGGGCTGTTGTAATGTGAACCTTTTGAATCCTATGTTATGAGTTTAATACGCTATATGCTAGACAACATAATATGGAGTTAGATTTCTTTAGCTGTCACCTGCATTTCCTGCAGAGAAATAAATCCTAAACAGGAAGGCTAAATCTTCTTTCTCTGTCCACAGATTAACTCTGTGTTAAAAACAGCCAGCTTCTGCAACAACTACCTCCATGGTAGAGTTAGCTGTGTCTTGGAAACTGCTTTACCTAACACTAAAACACTTGTTTATGCCATCCTACTTTGAATGTTCTTTTTTTCCTTCTCCCACCCATGAGATTCAGTTCAAATGTCATCTCCTCTAAACAGACTTCTCTAGTAAGTCTGGTCATTGGATCCTCCGTGTTCTCTCCACTTTTTTTAAAAGGGTTCTACCACTGCAGTGTCAGGCATGCGAGTACATACTGTGTGGCATGCACTTTTTTTTTTTTTAACACAAAGGCCACTAATATGTATAAATACAAATGTAGTCTGTACTCTGAAGAAATTTATGTATTCTAACTACTATTTATGCATCTGATTCATTTAATAGAACAGCATATAAAGTCCAAGAAGACAGACACTGTTTCATTTATCTCTGCATTCGCAGCACCTGACAAAAGGATTTACACAGAAAAAAAAAATGCTTCAGGTGCTTATTGATTGGACATATTGTATTAAAAGCACACATCTCATTTATCAGACAAACGGTGAATCTTAAAAAAAGATATACAAATACAAAAACTTAAGTAAAATTTAATCAAAATTAGAGAATTATATATAATAGAATATTTTCATTTTTTCAGTAAAAATAATATGTGACTCATTGATTCATTCTGTTGTTCAATTTACAAGCTTTCATTGAGATAACACATAAATCACATTAAGATATTTTCCTACTTCTGCATATTATACTAAATTTTGAAATCACATGAAGTTATTTAGAATTAGAAACAAAGGAAATTTGCAATCATTTTCCCCAGATCTCTAATAAGTGATGGTAAATGATGTCTTTATATAAGCAATGATGTTCATCTGGTTATTAGACACATCATTGCTTGTCTTCTCTATTTTGAAAAAATCAATTTACAATTTACTTTCACAGTCTACTGGTTTTCTTTTTAATTAACTCTTATTAGATTATCTGAAATTAAAAGCTGATTAAATTTGAGGTACATTTGGAAATGCCGACATTCTTAAACATCTAATGCTTTGTCCGTAGAAGTTGGATTTCAATAAAACTCATTCCAATGGGACATATTTGAGTATTACACATTTGATAAAACTCTAACAGTCAATAGGACTATATTTAATTTTAGTATTCTAAATTTTAAGCCTGAAAGAGTAGAACTAAATTATTAAAAATAACATTTTGACAATTTCTTTAGGATTATTGAGACAAAAAGGTTTTTTGGTATCTGTCTGCTCAGTACAGATGTAAGAGTGGAGAGGCACTGGACACTCAAAGTCTGATTTCATCCCATTGATATGCAGTGTGTAAACTCCTGGAAAGAGGATGTACCTTCTGACGTGAAGCTTTAATGTTGTGATTATCCAAGATGATGCTTTCAAATTTCTTTAAGAGAAGAAACTGTTTTGAATAAACTAAAGAAAATAAATGAAAAACCTATGATAATCTCAATATATGTTGGGAAAAAAGTTGAAAAATTCACATCCGCCCATGACAAGAATCTCAGAATGTAGAAATAGAATGTAATTTACTCAGCCTAGGAAAGTGTATCTAGAGAATACCTAGACATAGCACCAACATTTTTGAGAAAGGTTAAATCCTTTTCCCCTCTAATCAGAATCAAAGCAAGTGTGTCTGCTCTTACCATTCCTGTTCATTATTTTACTGAAGGCCAATGCAATGAAGCAAGAAAAAAAAAAAAGGAATATAGATCAGAAAACAAGAAATAAAATTGTCTCTACTCACAGAGGTATGATTGTCTACAGAGATAATGTCAACGAATCTGCATGAACACTACTAGAATATGTGAGTTTAGCAAGGTGGCAAGATGCAAAATCAACATATAAAAATTAATTTCATTTTTATAGACTAGCAACTGGAAATTTAAAAAATACCATTTAAAATAGCACCAAAACCATGAAATACATAAGTGTAAGTCTAGAAAAATGTGCAAGATTTGTGAGCTAATAACCACAAAACACTGACAAAAGAAATTACAGGGGATTTAAATAAATAAAATATACTGAGGAAGACTCAATACTGTTAAAATGTCAGTTCTCTTCAAAGCTTGTCTAGAGATTCAGTGTAATTCCAGTAAAAATTTTAGAATTTTTTTTATAGAAATGAATAAGTTCATTTCAAAATTTATGTGGAGATCCAAAGTGTTCAGAATAGCCAAAAATAATTTTGAAGAAGAGCAAAGTTAGAGGACTCATTGTCTGATTTTAAGACCTGCTATGAAGCTACACGGTAAACAAGATAGTGTGGCGTTGGCAAAAGACAGACAAATCAATGGAACCAAAGAGTGAGTTTAGAAATACATTCACACATATAAGATCAGTTGATTTTCTATAAAGATATGTAGGCAATATAATGGAAAAATGGTAATTTTCTGATCAAATGGTGCTAGAAAAATGGGACATTTACATTGAAAAATCATCAATTCATACTTAACATTATATACAAAGATTAAGTCAAATGAATTAAAAACCTAAATGTAAAATAAAAAACAATCAAACTTGCAAAAAACACAGAAAAAATCTTCATAACCTTATAAAATTAAACTCTAGAAGTGTGACAATTAATGGAATGAAAACTTACATAAATTTGTGTACATAAAAATTAATAACCTGCTATTTAAAAGACACTGTTAAGAAAATGAAAAGGCAAACAACAGCCTGGAGAAATATTTGTAAGAAAAATACATTATAAAGAGATTATATCCAGCATATACAAACTTTCAATTCTCAATAAAAAAATGCATTACCCAATTAAAAAAAATGATACAAAGTTCTGAACATCTATTGGACTAAAGTAAAAAAACAAAATGAAACATTAAAATGGAAACAATTCCTATCTCCAATAAACCCTGGCAATACCAAGTACTTACAAGGCAGAGAAACAACTGAACACCCACCTATAGCTTGTGAGCATGCAAAACATACAACCTCTTTGGAAAACAGTTTGTCAGTTTCTTAACTTAAAAATGCCACTGGTAAATGACCTAGCAATTCCACATAAAGAGCTACGTAAACCATATTTTTCCCTGTACGAAATAATTTAACTATAAAACAGAGACCGTCCACAACAGTGCATTAAATTTATTGAGCAGTAAGGTATTTACGTTATTCAAAAGTAAAATAACTGCCTTTTAGGGCTAGAGTTAATATTCCCACAAATGTTCCTGTTTTTTTTTTTTTTACAATGATAAACAATAATATTAAACTTTAAGTCAAAAAAGACAGATCACCTTTTCTCAGTAGAATAACTGAACTCAGGTAGTTACTGAAGAATAAAAAAAAAAAAGTCAATAAATAAAGCCTTTCACTGCAGAACTGGAGGTGCTAGCGGTTTGGGGTTGATGTACTCTGGAGGAAAATTTGCATGTTTTTCAGGGGAAGCTAAGTACTTTTGTGGAGGCAGTTTTTAGGCAATTTTTATTATCTGTAAACAAATCTCCCACACAAAGCTCAGACAGTCCTCTTGACTTAAAAGAGTCCCCGAGGGACAGGGGCTGACTTTTCCTTACCTAATTCATAGCTTCTGGCAACTTAGCTCAGGTGATCTTCTAAGAAAACAAGGCAACTCATGAACAAAACAAGACTGATCAGACATTGGAATTCATAAAATTTAAAAGTATTTATAATTCCCAAATAATGTTCTTTAGCATGAAAATTGAAAAAAAAAATAAAGAATGGTTGCATCTGAGGATACTCTTCCAGGATTTTTAGGATGGAAGTTGTTCAGGTCATCTGTTTCTCAAAAGGTGGTTTCCAGGTCTAATTCATTGTGTAGTGAGAACTGTGCCTTTCAGGTCTAGGAAGCGTTGTACACCCCAAGGCTGTGAGGCCTTAGTAAGGAATGCACTCTAACTGGTGACAGTTGATCATTAAGAAAAACTGAACATTTGCATCCTTCCATACATAATAAATAGCATTTTTCTCAGCTGATTTTCCAGCCGATTTCTATTTCTATTAACTGATTAGAAATCTTATTGCATCTATGAAATCTTCTATTTAAACTAAATGTCAAAAGTTAAAACTATTTTTTCTCCCCACAAATCTCTCTTGATTCTATATATCTATTTTGGTTAAGGATATATTATTTTTCTCTTCATTTGGGCTAATCCTCGATTTTGACTCTCCCTGTCTCTTACCAATACCCTTCTTTGCCTCCTCTATATCGAATAAGGGATCAACTGCTCTCATTTCTCTCTCTCTCGAGTATCTCTTGTTGAATTCTTTTCCAGTTCCACCACTGCCATTCTAGCTTAGGTCCTTCTCATCTTTCATGTGGATTACTGCAGTAACCTAACTAATCTCTTATTTCAGTCTCTCCTTCACTTTCTAACCTGGGAAGAAATATGGAATAGTGATTGAGCATAAGAGTGCCAGAAATAGAATGCCTGAGTTTGAACTTCAGTCTAGGACAGTTACTTAATTTCTTTAAGCCTCAATTTTCTGAGTTTCTATGAGGTTGACATGAAGTCCTTAGTACAGGGCCTAGCGCATAAAATTGCTAGACATGTGTTAACTATGATAATTTTTTTGTTTTTGTTTTTTTAATCTGTTTTTAAATTAATTAATTTATTTTAATTAGTTTCAAGTCTACAGTACATTGGTTGGACATTTATATAGTTTGTATTAACTGTGATAATATACCTCCCTTGCAGGGCTTAACACAATGTAGCAAAATCACATGATCATGATTTTATCCTTCCATGTAAACCACGGGCTTCTTTAGAGTAGACACTGGATCTTACTGTTGTTTGATTATGGAGAAACTGCATAAAAACTAACACACAGTAAAATAGTAGACAAATGTAAGACCGGTGTTTCACAGGAGTTATACTTTTATTCGTTCACTCAGAGATCCACTGTCTCTCAGTCCCTCAACCTCCCTGCTTCCCTTCATTCCTTCCTTCAGATTATATTATTTAAGTGACTTCTATATGCTGGGTGCTTTATATTTTCAAGAACTCAATGTAATTTTAGGGAAGCTTATTTGATCATTTTAAATTTCAATTCTTTTTACACTCTGGTCTTTCAAAATAAATTAAAAATATCATTGACATGGTTTCAACTTAACCATTCTTTGACATATTGGCAATGACAGAACAATTTCTTTAAGAGGGATTTTTCAAAGTACCAATTTCCATTATGGGTTTTAGTGGGGATTGAAGTGGGACTGTTACCCTTGAGATACAGGGGACTTAGGCAACATCTCTCCATAGAGATACATTGTGTGTTCCTGACACACCAACCTTCAGTTTGTTATTTAATGTTTAAGAACTTCTTTAACTGTCTCTGTGTGCTTGGAACAATGAAGTAGGTCTTCTACCACAGGATGAAAAGGGCTATGGTATAAACTGAGATTTCAAAATGCCAATTTGTATACTAGACTTGTCCTATCTGCCTCAGAACAAATTTAACAACTATTTTTTTTGTATCTTTATATATGCCTTCCTTGTGGGGAACTTGTTCAAAATACAGATTTCATGAGCTCTACTCCTAGAGTTTCATGTTACATTGGTCAGGGGTGAGATCCCAAATCTATTTTAGAAGAGTTTACCAGATGATCCTGATGTTCAATGGGCCCCCTGAGAACATACCCTTATGTATTAGAGTTCCAAAAGCTCTGCTCTTTAAATTAGGTTAGGAGAAGTAGAAGATCCCCATGTGTCACAGAGGAGAGTGCCAAGGCTGGTGATTTAGTGGAGGCTGGTATCTGTGTGGACAGTCATCTGGAAGAGCAGCCAATAGTGGTCAAGGGAGGATTAGAGTAGAGGGATTGCAAGCTCTGATGACACATGAGAAAATATTCCCCTCTCCTCCCTGAGGAATAACTGAGTTGAGAGTCAAGACTGCAGGCAGAAGTCTTAATTTCCTTCTAAACAAGTGGACAAGGGATTAGAGAACCAACATCTGGTTTCTATGGTGTCACATTTGTACTATGGGTGTGGGTAATTGTTTGGTTATACCTTATTTATGTCTGGATTTATATATATCTAAATATATATATTTCACTGTCTTTCCATTTTGGGATTCAATAAATTTTTTTACAAAACACCATTAATAAAGCCTGTGGTAGGAAGATCTCTTGCTGCCAAAATCGTTTGGGTAAGTTTTTCTTACCTGGCTACTGGTGAGCATATTTGTTTCTAGGAAGTGTCTTTCTTATCACAATCACTTGGCCTTGTCTTAATAACAGTGGGAAGTGACAGGGAGTTTATATTTGAAAGGATTCCATGACATTCTCCTCCAGCACATAAAAGGACAATGCCTATGGACCTTATTGGGCAGAGAAATTTACTTAGCTCCTTGCTTGTGCATTTTGAAGTTAATTCTGTTCAGAGAATCAATCAGGAGTTTTTTCGACTCTAATTCAAGTATTCTCTAGGAACAACAAAGAGAAATTAGTGTGTGATTGGATCTGCTCTCACGTCCTGCATCTTGTTTTGGCTCTAGTGTCAGCTCTAGGAAGGAGTATTTGATAGGTAGGCGCTTTTCTTTCATTTCATCTTAGTGTTTAGCTAAACTAAACTAGGTTTTCACAGAATCTTTTTGAAGCAATTTTATATTTGTTCTTATGTAGTCAAACTGTTTTTGCTGGTGTTTGAGATGACTATTTTCTATGAACACTTCAACAAAAACTGTTTGCCTGTAATATTTGATATTTCTAGGGGTGTATTGACAATAGATAACTCTTTACTCTCCCAGAAAATATGAGTATCAAGAATGTTCATCGGATCATGTTGTAATCCCACTAGAAATTTTCTTCTCTTTTTAAATATTTCCATAAAATATATTTTATAAGAAATGAGTACTAGTGAAGAAATTTTGAGTGGCACTACCAGCATCTAATGACGGCATCCTAATTTTCTTTGGATCAAATCAACTTATGTTTATTAGACTTCGACATACTAATATTTCCTAGCCTTTCGATTTGTAGAACTGTTTCCAACTCGATTAAGTGAACAACAACGAGACTGTGAGCAAAGGCTACGGGATGCATACTGAAGCCCGATGTTACCAACATGTTGTTTTGATTTTATAAGAAACTCTGTCCACTTCTTCTAAAATCGTATATGTAATTAAAACTATAATAAAGCATTCCACTACATTTGCCTCTTCATGTAAGAGGAAGAGCACAGCTCTGTTGTTTCAGGACCACGTTTTGCCAGCATTGTTGCATCCAGCTGGATTGTGTTTGGTGATTGAACACACCTGACAGACATTCATGCTAGCAGATGCCTCACTAAATCTCCTCAACTGCACCCCTGCTGTTAAACTAAAATTGGGTGACCAGGGTACTTTGAACAGCGATTTTTAAATTAATTTTTTTCATTAAATTTTAACCAGTGCCTAGAAACTTATTAATGATTGTTTTTAAAATCTTGTCAGCCACCAGTTGCTATTATATGAAACCACTTACAGTTAGCGTATATATTTTGGTTTGAGAGGGTTTCATTTTGTAATGCATATTAACTGTAAGGACAAGGCAAAGGAATTACATGTTAATGACAATGGCTAAGGTTTATTAAACTTCACACACAGTGGCAAATAAGGGTTTTACCAGTATTATCTGATTTATTCCTCTCAATAAGCTGTGAGAAGATTGAGGGACAGACAGGCTCAGAAACTTGCCCAAGATCATATAACTAATAGGTGGTGAAGGCCAACTAAATAACAGACTGAATAAATTTATATTGCTTGAGAGCTCTTTAACCACAGGTTAAAATTATAAGGTTGAGAGTGCTTATGATTCTCTATTAAGCAAGGAAGCTGGGTAAATCTACTTCAAATTATGGGTTATGTCAATACTTTGTATTTCTACAGTGTTTTTCACAGCACTTTCCACTGTATTATTTTATTTATCTTATCACAATCTTATGAGGTGTATAGGTGTAGTGATATTGTCTTCTACTGTGAAGAGAATAAACGTTTGCCTGAAGCTGCAGAGCCTGGACTAGAATCTAACCCCATGAGTCGGGCAATTTCCACTGAACCATATGGTCTCCCTTTGAAGGCCAATCTATTCTTTCCTAACTATAATATTCAGTGGACAATAATTCAGAATAAAACAAGCTAATATAGAGTGCACTTTAATACTGCTACATGTTTTTAACCTAAAATCCCCAAATATCACATAAATGTTTTCCAAATCTGTAAATGTTTTATTCATAATTATCACTTTATGGGTGGGAAGTTGAGGCATAACATTACTGAAAGACATTAAATATGGATGGTGGTGTATATACTAAAGAAAAGGCTATTCGTGTTTTACTTTTCAAAGAAAATGTGTGAGAAATCTAAGTGAAGCAGTAACATGTTAGGAAAATACTTAATCCATAATAAATTTAACATGGAAAATCTACATGTGATTTGCAATATAAATTTTCTAGTAGCACTAGAAAAAATATTTTCCTGTCTATGAGATAAATGCAGATAGCTTTTCAGAATTTTTCATGACATTGAGGCATAAGTTAAATTTACCTTATCAAGTCCTCATAGCAAGACTATTGTAGAAGGTTATCGTAAAGGTTATTCTAGACAATGATCTACACAGGAAATGCCATTAAAACTAGATGATAATGATAGAAAGCCAAAATTTAAATCAGTAAAATATTTATGAAAGACCAAACCACTACAGTGCACATATATAATTTTCCGAGGGTCTGGATCAATTTAAGAATAAAATTAAAATATACAAAATATCACAAAAATATAGCTTTGGAGCCATATATCATTTTAAAAATCAGATAACAACTGTGATAGGAACCTCCTTCTAATCTTGCAACCAGAAAATTACAGTTGCACATATTTAATGAAAAAAAAATCAATGTAGAACTACTGAAATCTAGTGACAGTCTTTAAATTCCCAGAAGCCCAGTCCTCACCTTCGAATTCTTTCAATACGTGAATGGATAGTTTTAATGCTCTGTTAACATTTGCCACAACGAGGCTTTTGGTAAAGATTAACGTGAAAGATTTGAAGGCTGAAACCACTGCCAAGAACCTGTATTTTTTTGGTGAGTGATCAAAGGGAGATACAATCCACTGTAAAGGGAATAAAGTTAAAAGCCTTTATGAAAATTAAGGAACAAGACCAACACACGTACTTTAGAGGTATCTCTGACCAGAAGTGTATAAAATTGCAACGAGAGTAACAAAATAATTGAGCGCTTCAATGTTCCCACTCAGGTTTCCACTCAACTCTATAAAGTTAGTACTGTCATTATCCTACTTTTACAGGGAAATCAATGCAGGAACAATGAGGGTGAGTAACTTGCCCAAGGTCCAACTCCAGACATGGCACTTGAATTAACAGAACTCATTAGGAAAGGTTTCAGTTCTCCACTAAAAAAAATTGTGGTGTTTATTTTTCCTATAAAAGAAATTATTTTAAAATAAGTTAAATGCATAAAAGGCAAACTTTTGTATCACAATGGATGTTAAAATAAAAAAGTAAGAGTCATAAAATTCACTTTACTGCCTGCTGCTTGCCTTGGCATTTGAGGATTTTAGGCTCAGTGAGCTGGAAACCAGTTCAATAGAAACTCTGTCTGTTCTCTTGCAAATGCTTTCATTTATAGTATATGGTTGTCAAATATTATCGTTCCTATCATTTATAAAAAACTCTGCAGCCTTACCTCCCCGAATAGTCTACCAAATTATTCAATATACTTATGTATATTATATATATTAAATATATATTTGGTGTGAGTGGAAATAATTAAATTTTAAAGTCTAAATATCTGTTTCATGTTCATCATTCATCTCAGATATTTATTTCATACCATGAATTTATTGTAGTATACATGTAGTCTAGTAGACACATAATCTATTATCCATTATTTATGTTAACTTAAACTCTAATCTTAGAAAGAAAAAATATTCTTTAGCTTTGCATGACAGTTCACCTTTGTGAAAACAAACATTACGTATGTATTTGAGTTAGCTCCTCTTTCAGGGTTAAATAGTATTTGTCAGCTTTGACCTGTGTCCTGTTTCCTCAAAAGAGTGCTTTTTGGCTGACTTAGAGAAGGTGTTTACTGATCAATATTGCCTTGCTTTATGAAAAAACCCATTTTATTTTGGTTTTTCAAACTTAGCCCAAGAAATAATGCTCTGAGACCACCACAATTGCTATATGAAGATTATTGAGTAAAATACTGCCAGGCAGGCAGGTGGATAAGTATGGCCCAAAACCTAAAAAAAAATTAGATAAGGGAAATTTAAAAATATACATTAGGCAATGGAATAAAATTAATTCAGCTCTCTTCCTGTTCCTGTCTATTTTATCATTCCACTTTCTACGCCCTTTTAGTTTTCATTGTAATTGGTGAGGGAATGTAGTTTTCCTCACGAGCTCGTGTTCCCTTAGCCCACAGATGTCAGGAAGAGGTGGGAGTGAATGCAGCTGTGAAACAGAATCAGGTTCCATCCCTCTGATAAACAGTGCTGTGATCTGCTTTCTATATGTAGCTTTCTATAGATTCAATTTTAAATGATAACCCAGACTAAGTGGTCTCTAAATTTCTGATCCTAGATTATGTTTTTAGAGACATGCTCAGAAGAAATATGCTCACCATTGTTTCTACAAGGATCCTAGGTACAAATCTTGAGATATCCTAGAATTAAACTGGTCCCTGAAGGCCATAGCTCCTAGTGGTAGAATCCAGTCTCTTGCCATATTGGGTTTCATCCAGACCACTTCAGTCTTAACATACTTGATAGTGACCAGAAGTCTTGCATGTGCGTATGTACATATATATATATTATAGTCGTCTCCCTCTTTTTATTCCTAGCTGCAATAAAAATTAATGATCACTGCATATGCCCTTCAAAGCGACATAATTCATTCATAACGTTTTAACTCTGATATTTAGGATTACAAAATATGTTACAATGAGATAAGCACTTTTAAATTACATGCTATACACCTGTTAGAATGTGATGACATAATAGGAAAAGCACTTACTTAAAGTTAGAAATGCCACTATTCTTCACTTTACTTGGGTAAAATCTCATTAAATTTAATTTGAATCTTTATTATAGAAGTACCACAGAATCATGTCCTAAAAATTATAACTGTACAAACATTTGGCTGAGGAAAGGAGAACATGTGTTTAAAAAGACAGTTTTGTTATTTACTGGGCAAAGAGGGGTGCTTTTCTCTTA
Organism: Eonycteris spelaea; assembly: GCA_003508835.1. Classification (NCBI taxonomy): domain Eukaryota; kingdom Metazoa; phylum Chordata; class Mammalia; order Chiroptera; family Pteropodidae; genus Eonycteris; species Eonycteris spelaea. The sequence continues at coordinate 860,701 of PUFA01000254.1, read as the reverse complement.
CTGACATTTTAGTACTAATGAATGAACACAAGCACATTGTTAAATTACACGCAAAATTGCCTTGACTTCTAGACCTGTGTCTCAACTATAGGAGACACAAAATCTGTAAGATGTGTCTGTAGATTAGCATCTGTGAGAGCTATGGAATTATTTTTTTCCATTATTTGAAACAAATACACAAAAATAAAGTGACAAGAATAAATGCAACAGCACACAGTGGGAGCTGTAATATGGACAACATGCGTTATTATAAAGACAGTGTAATACTTCACAAAAATGGGACATTGTGAAGATAGAAGCTCTTATAAAACTGAAAGCCATTTTTCATCATGGAAAGAACAGAATGACTGATGTTACAAAAAATGTTGAAAAAGAAAGGTTATCTCATCTCTGATTCACATAATTTTTTTCCTCCCCAAAGGATAGATATGTCTGTTAGGAAATGAATTCACCTGGAAAAAAAATCCTGTAAGTCATTAGGATACACATTCCCCTGTCACTGATAACCATATGAATAAACTATTGTTACTCATTGTGGGACACATCAAGAAGAATAGTATATTGCTGCCTTGAGGCTAGAATTTTGAAAAATGATGATACCTTTCAAAAAATCAGTATGCCTTGTGTCTACTTGGCTCGTTTAGAAATGAAACTTGGGAAAGATATCTATTTCTAGTTTTTCCTTTTTGAATCTCTGACTCAATATATTTCTCTACTAAATTTGGTGCATTTTAAAGAAATATTTGTGGCCTGAATTAGAGGTCTTGGAAGCTCTGAGCAAAAACATACTATAGTCATTACTAGTATTTTAGAAAATGTTTGACTAAAATTGCAAAATAGGATACCAGCATCCTGTTTGCCTTTGTAGAAAATGTTTACAGAACTCAGGCATCAAGTGTGTTTAATTTATAAAGTTAAAATAGTGGATGCATTAAAAATATATATGTTTTCAAAGAGTGTCTCCTTCTCTCCTTAAAAAAAAAAAGAAAGAAAACTAAAAATCCATGTTTGGATTTGAGGTAGAAATTTAAAGTTAATTTAATTATGTGGTATAATATTGGATTTACTTCAAAACCAAAGAAAGCATCTATATTTAGTTACTCTAAGGGCTTTTTAGGAAGTCGTGATTGATTCTTTAATGAAAACAAAGTGTTATTTCACCGTGAAAAAGATCTTGAAGAGATTTGAAAAGTAAGGGTAGTCCTAGCCTAAATGAAACCATTCAAGCAGGGCTATGAATGCGCTGTTGGCAGAGATTTATAGCATCTACTTAAAATGCTACCCTGGTAGGAAATGAGAAGAAAAAGAAGAAAGAAAAATCCTCTGAAAGTCAGGAAACTATTGGGAAAGCAGTGGAAATCTTAAAAAATAAAATACTGCAAATCACTAATATCTTCAGCTATTTTACAGTCTACAAAATGCACAACAGAATTCTACGGCTTAGAAAAAAATTAATTGCTTAAAAGTCACAGAACATTCTTTATTTGTGCCTGGCAATTTCTGATACAAGTTCAATTTTTATAAAAACACCATCTCTAACACGTTTAATTGTAAATAAAGATTTTGGTGAATGTTAAGTGTAACCAAAGATGTCTTTTGTCCTTTGACAAGAACAAAGACCAAATACTAATACCAATACTAATACTACTATACTACTACTACTAATAATGATGATGATGATGATGATGATGATAATGAGAATTTCAGTAGATAGAAAAAATGAGAATTGAAATAAATAAATGAGGCCCAACATTACTACTTTAACTTTAGAATATATAGGTGTGATTTTCATAGGAGGAAGGTGCAGTGTCATTATTTTATAATTGTCTGGCTTTTATTGCATGCACACATACAGACTTGTATGTTTATAGCCACTGTATGCTTTACATTGTATGATACCTAAGACTCCTATAAATATGATCATATAACACTTATGTTAGGGGAAAAAACTCATACAGACATCAAGGAGAGTAGCCTTTGGCATTTTTCTTGAGAAAGAATTATGAGAGTGAGCTCAGAATTTCTAGATGGAACTGGATGGAGCCATATGACTATTAAAGGATCAATCTCAAAAAGCTGCCAGTTCAATTCCATGAAACCTAGGGAATTTTCTCATTAATGTAGACTAAATGAACAGCCAGTGATGGCTCATAGACACCAGGAAAGATCATCTAATTTACTAGGGATGAACATTTAAGGGATTAAGATTCATTACCACGGCTATCAAATATCACTTTTGGTATAAGTCCCTGGTTCAAACAACTGGACACTGAGATGTTTCACTGACCATGTTTGTCTTTAAGCTCCTGACCTGGCTTCTTGATTCTCTGCTCCTCTTATTGCAATTTATTTTTACCAATTTATACAGATGGCACCTGACCTCGACTTGCCTCTCACTGTCCTTTCTTCCATTTGTGCTCAGTGCATGTGATCTCTTACCTCCTTAATATTTGGTGCAAACTAATCCTCTTCCAGGCTACCCAAATTTCAGCCCCTGGCTTCCTCTACAAAGTTCTAGCACAATATATTTCTTTGCATTTGTTTCTCTATTTACTCTGTCTGCTCAAGTCATGCCTGCCAACTGAGCAAAATCACAAACTTCTACTTTTCCATATGTTTTAAGAATTTCAAACTGGATCACATTAAACCCCTTTGTTGGCTGTGATGATGTTCCTTATTTTCATTTGTTCTCCCTTTCTCTGCCTATGTTCTTCCATCCATATTTCCTTGTGAGTTCTAAGGGACAAGCTACATCTTCACCGAAGTGAATTTTATACTACTCTTAATATTTCCCAGTATCCTTTTTTTCCCCAGTACACACACACACACACACACACACACACATCACACATCACACATCACACACACAAACACGCACACACACATATATGTATATATGTGTAAATGTATATATGTATGTGTGTGTACATATACATATACGTATATATATATAATTATCTGCACTTCATGTGCACAAAAAGCAAGCATAAGTAATATCACTACTATACTTAGTCATTCTCAAGAATAGGAAACACACTATGTATGCATCAGGAACTCCAAGGTACATATTTAGTTTGAAAAAGCCCTGCCTAACCCAAATCTCATAAGCTGCCATCCTAAAGAGGTGAAAAAAGTCACTGTTCTAATTTGCACAAATACACCGAAAAAATTTGTCATTCTATCCTTCCCTTATTTTTCTACCAATGCATAGTTTTTTTCATTTCAATGCTGATCACGAAAAATAATAGGTATTATTTTTAACAACCCTAATGCAATTACACATTTTCAGCTTTTTTTCCCCTATTAACCAATATTTTATCTTTTACCCAAATGGTTCGTGTGCATGCGTGTGTGCGTGTATGCGAGTACGTACACACATGGTCTGGAGAATGTCATTTACAGAGATATGGAATAAAGTGGGCCCATGTGTTTAAGTTTCCTAGTATGGATTAGGATTTCTGAGAGTCACATTACATTTCTGTGAGAGTGTGCAGGGGAATTGGGGTGAGTCTTTCCGACAGGAGAATGTTCTGCAGGCAGCTAATTCCTACCTGGCCCCTTTATATTACTCCCAATGTTCTTGTTTCAAATACGAACATGTTCATTTTTTTTTTTTTTCCACTGAGGGTTTAGAATGGCATTGAACACAAAATCTATCTTAGCTGAGTGAATGCTTTTCTTTTTCCTGTTAAAAGAGTCCGTTTGGAAAATTACAACATGAGTCAAGAAAAAACAGCAGGGATACCAGCAAGAGAACTTTAAAATGTGCTGAAAGAGCCACCTGCATCTGAGACTAAAAATGATCAGTAAAAGCCACGACTGAACACAATCGATAAATGACCCAGGTCTAGAGACAGTCTTGGGCAATGGATCTGCATGGAATGCTAAGCTGTTGATATACAAGGGCAGTGTATGTGCTGGGAGGTAATTCAAAATGTAACTTATGCCCCTGAAGAGGATAGAAAGCTTATTTGTATTATTAAAGCATGTGTTCCATATGTCTCTGTCAATTGTGCATTCCAGATATTTACCTCAGTTTTGTGAGAATTTCTCAAGGGAATAAAAATTGATATGATTAACGCCCTCTGAAATTCCACTGGATGTATTAGCTACTTCCTTTTCTTTACTGAGGTGACAATGTTAAACCAAGTGACCTCCCCGATGTCCTGTGTCTTCCCAGCTGAATCTTTCAGACATCAGGCTGGATGGGTGGTTAAATTTTTGTGTGGTTCTTTTTTGTCCTCAAAGCTTACAGTCTTTCTAAAATTTCTTGTTTCAACAAGATTATTTTTTACTTAAATTTCTTTAACTGTATATATGTACATGTATATATGTGCCTATGTATGTATATATGTTGGTATGTGCATATATATGTATATATATGCATATATGTGTGTGTGTGTGTGTGTGTGTATATATATAATATATATATATATATAGAGAGAGAGAGAGAAGAGAGAGAGAGAGAGAGAGAGGGAATGTGAGCGCAGTGAAAACCAGATAGCATGAGAGACAAGAGACTAAAGTTAAAGCTAGGAAAACTGTAGGAAGCCATTTTGAAAGTTCCGCGGGTTATATAACAGCTGAATGCGAGTGAGCCTGGAAAGGAAAGAAAATAAAAGATATAAGGACTAAAATACGCACTGGGTTAGGATTGGGGCCAATAGTTGACCAAAAGATGAAGAGATATTTTCAGGGGAAATTTGCTTATTTATTTAATTGTATATACTTTTATATTTAAATTTTATTATTTTTTAAATATTTGCCACAGCACTGACTTTAATTCTTAGGTGTTTGGGGGTGGATGAGAGCGATGAGGATGAATGTGTAAAGAAAGAAATTGAAGGCAAAGGTCAACATCTTACAGGGTGAGAAGCAGAGGAGGAGTAGTGTGCTGAGAAGAGACAGGGTCTTGCTTTGTGACAGAATCTAAGGGGTAGGAGCAGCATGGAGTGACTAATAATAGAAAATGCACCAGAAAGGTGAAGGAAAACACAGACTGACTTGAGCAGATAATCATTTGTGTCCTTAAACATTATCATTATAGGATGAGGACAGAAGCTTACCTGAAGAGTTTTAGAACGAGGAGGGTGAACATGTCATCAAAAACAAACAAACAAAAAAACAAAAATGAAACAATACCTTAATCGAAAAGTTAGATTTTCTAGAAATAATAGCAAATCGAGAGGAGGTACTAGAAGAGTCCTGTGATTTTTTAAAAATCATGACGGAGAAGTGTGTGGATCTTTGAGGGGCAGTGAGCGATAAGGTATTAGCATGCTGTAGTACTGGGGATAGGAGAGGCCATGGACCAACATTCTGAAAAATCCAGTGACAAAAGGTGAAGAGTAATTACACTGCATTTCCAAGATGAAGAGTGATATATATTATCCTTAAATATTAAGAGGATCAAGGGCTTTTTTTTTCTTTTTCTTTAACACTTTGATAAATTGTTAAAATCTATCAATTTTGGATTCCAGGCAAATAGCCTCCTGCTTGTTCATCTTGCCTACTCTCTATTTGAGCAGAATACTAAAGCTACAAGCCACATTTTTCTCCTGTGAAAAATGTAGGTGGAGGTTGCTTCTCTCCACACAGAGAGGAGCTGAATTGTTGCTATTTCTGCTCCTTATTGTTCTGTTTTATTTGTCTCTTTTATAATCTAATTATATTTCCATCAGGATCCATATTTCACTCTTTAGTATGAATGAAGACATTTTAAGATAGAATTGGATAAGAACTTTCTGTCGTAGGCTTTTTAATTCAATTCATACACTTTTATGTAGTACCTACTGTGTGCAAGGCATTGTCTGTGTGGACCACCTATAATATAAAAACTTTGACAGACTCAGAAATTAGATGATTTCTATAGGTAAGTGAAAACAAACTATAAACTTGCTTTAGAAGGAGGAACAGTAAACTGACTCTAAAAACAACCTATTGACACTTCACACTTAGCAAGTTTGTTCTGAACAGTACGAATAAGCTTTGAAAACTTGCCTCATGTATCTCTAATTACATCTTCTAATCACACATTACCTTAGTAATCACCTCATTTGAGTCTCTGAAGTTTTGTTTCAAATTCCATTTTTTGCAGACTTATAGTATATATTTCACTATAGGTTATGTCAAATAATTTTGGAAATAGGTATCATATATAAATTCTTGAAGTTGAACTAGAACATGGAAATTATTTAGTCCTGTCTCCTACTGAATTTAGGAATCTGTACACAAAGGTCATCTGCCCTTTCTTGAGTACTTTCAGGGCTGGAGAGCTCACTGCCTTTCGATGATGATCATTGTGTAATAAAAAGCAAGCAACATACACTAAAGTTATGGAAGTTATTTTCAGATTCAGTTGCATATTGCAAATCAGAGAGTGTAAGAAATTAAAGTAGTTTGTAAGACATAAAAATGGTTTCTTATTCAAAAGAAGGCCATGTTTTCTATTAATAGAACACAAGTTTTAGAAAAGGTGAATTGTAAATATGTTCAAGAATCAAAAGAAAACATTAGACATTTGGAACAGAGGCAGGTGTTTATAAACAACAAGAGGCTGTTTGAATAATTATCACTTTGGGGAAGCAGTGCCCTAATTCTGATGAGTGGGTTCTGTTGGTTCCCAAGTTTCAGATTGCTTTACTGATTATTTGCTTCGGGGAGCAGAAGGAAGAAGAGGCACAGAAAAGGGAGGGGAGAAAAGGGAGAAGAGGAGGAGAGACAGTAAACCAGTTTTCTGTATCATCTCACCCTATTATTCTTTCTCCCTAGGTTCGCTTTGCCTCATTGAGAAGGGTTACGCTCTATGACATGCAAACCCTTATGGAAATAGTACAACTGGTTAAAACCTGTGAGAAATGTGGTGGAGATAGTGGAATTCTGGGGTATCTAAGATAGTCCTCAACCACACACTTTTCAGTATCGAAGATGGAGCCAGGGTGTTCAGCCTCAGCGACTAAAGGCATTCTCAAATTTGCTGGTGTATCCCACATCTACGTATCCTCTACCATTCTCTCAATGTTTAACTTTTCTTTGGCTCTGGCATACTTATCACAGAGAAAAATTGCCCAATTTAATACTATGTTCTTTCTATAGTTTATTTCTGGTTTATTATGGTTAAAGTAAAAGCTCTTTATTTAACTTGAAGTAAAAATGTCTATTAAGGTGCTCAGTTCAGAGTGCATAGTTTTCATTTAAATTCATTCTAGGGGTAGTTTTCATTTTACAAAAACAAATGTAGAATTTGTAAACTTAATTTCTTGAGTGGTATATATTCTTCACCTGTTGAGGATAGAAAATAATTACAAAGCAGTTGCTAACAGCAGGCTTGCAGGGCAACCATAAGTGGTAAGACCTGATGTGCTAGATCACCACTTTTTATGGCAATATAAAATGAATTGAATTTTAAGTTGGTGTTTCATTGTTTTGCAAGATAATTTTTAAAAAATTGTTTTTAGGCAAGGTAACCCTTGGTTGACCTCACAGATTGCAAGGAACTTGCCAGCCTACAATCCCTTATTTTTTAAAAACATTTTTTACACCTATAGCACCTCGTCTTCCTAGGTGGTCTCCCATCCAAGAATTAACTAGACCCGACCCTGCTTAGCTTCTGAGATCAGACAGGATTGGGCTTGTTAAAAATACTGTTGTTTTTTTTTTTTTTTTAAAGGATCTGGGAAAACATTACTTAACTTAGCATTGCTCAGCATGGGCTGAAGTAGCAGGCAGGTACGTCTTCATTCTCACCTCTATGGTCATGAGAAAGTCACTTAACAGAATGGGAGAGATGATGTATGTTCCAGGAAAGACAAATTTCACGATTGGCACATTTATAATAAGTTATGAATAAAAAATTTGTATAAATCAAATGGGGAAAAATGATCTTTCAGCTATGCTATTATTGTTCTTTTCTGTCTTCTTGGGTTTATCATTTAGCTATTCTTAAAGTATAAAATTAATTATTTAAAATCTCCCACCATTAAAATGAAAAATCATTATTGCATGCATTTTTATATATCTTTATAAATACATTGGGACCTAGATCCTTTTTTTCTTTTTTAAATAGGAAATCATTATACAATAAGCACATCAGTCTATATCACGCTGTAATCATCTATGGATTCTTTTCAGTTTCTACCACTGGCCTAAGAATGAAGGAAACTGTTTCTTGGGAGAATGAAGAAAATAGGTTTAGAAGTAAGTCTTTCATTCACTTATACAATTGAAAAATGAAAACAAAATTCTTCATTTTAGTAAGAGCATGGTGTCTGGGACTCATTCATTTGCTGCTAGAATAAATTGAAATTGTAAAAAGAATTCTTTGAAAACCAGTTTAGCAATATCAATATAGAACTCCAAAAACTTTCACACTCTTTGAACTTCCAATCCCATAAAATCAAGCCCAAAGAAATAACTAGAAGTAATCAAAGTTACTCCTCATAACATTATTTACGAATACAAAAACACTGGAAGCAAACTAAATGTTTATCTGTAAGCAAGAGCTAAATAAAATTGTAAGATAGAACACTGTGCAGTAATTAAAATATTATATTTTAAAATTACATGGCATTGAAAAATATTTTTGTTACAATATTAAAGAAGAAAGAAATCCTAAAAATAACTCATTGCCGATGGTAGTATTACTTGTAATATTTATCGATTATTCAATTTCTTTTTCTTTATCTTTACCTCCATGAACATTATTACAACACACACACACACACACACACACACACACACACACACAATATAGCTAACTCATTCAAAAATGACTGAAAAAATTTACCAAAATATTGGTAGGTGAGACAAGTGTCATACTATATTAGTTTCAGGTGCACAATACAGTGATTAGACACTTATATAACTGATGAAGTTATAATCCTGATAAATCCAATAGCCATCAGTCACCATTCATAGTTATCAAAATACTGCTGACTACATTTCCTATGCTATACTCTACATCCCATGACTCTTTTGTAACTATCAATTTGTACCTCTTAATCTCCTCCCCTATTCACCCATCCCCTTAAAACACCCCCCAATCTGGCATTCATCAAAATGCTCTCCATATCTATGAGCTTTTTTTCTGTTTTGTTTGTTCATTTTTCCTTTTCTCTACATTGCACATACAAATGAAATCATATGACATTGGTCTTTCTCTGTCTAACTTATCCCACTGAGCACAAGGTCCATCTCTATGTTATTGCATATGGTGAGATTTCATTCTTTTTTTAATGGCTGAGTAATATTCCACTGTTCATATGTAGTTGTCCCTTTCTTATCCAATCATTCATTTATAGACATCCAGTTTGCTTTTATATCTTAGCTATTATAAATAATATTGCAATGAACGTATGAATGCACAAGTCTCTTCAAAGTTGTGTTTTGGGTTTCTTCAAATAAATATCCAGAAATGGAATGGCTGGGTCCTTCTTTGTCTTTTGTTATAGCCTTTGTTTTAAGGATTATTTTGTCTTATATAAGTATTACCACCCTAGCTTTTCTTTGTTTTTTTTGTTTCCATTTTCATGAAACATCTTCCCCCCGCCCCCTTTATGTTCAGTGTGTGCCTTTCTATCTGAAGTAAGTTTCAAATAGGGAGCACATTCAAGGGTTTGTTTCTTGTCCATTCGGCGACCCTACATATTCCATTGGAGCATTAACCCATTTACATTTAAAGTAATTATTGAAAGATATGTAGTTATTGCTATTTTATTATTCATATTATTATTATTATTATTATTTCTTCTTCTTAAAGAAGTCCCTTCAATATTTCCTATAATACTGGTTTGGTTGTGATGAAATCCTTTAGATTTTCTTGTCTGGGAAGTTCTTTATTGTCCCTCCGATTCTAAATGATAGCTTTTCTGGGTAGAGTGATCTTGGTTGTAGGTCTTTACTTTTCATCACTTTGAATATTTGATGCCAATCTCTTCTGGTTGAGAAATCACCTGATAGTCTTATGGGAGCTCCCTTGTAGGTAACTGCTTTTATCTTGCCATTCTTTAGATTCTCTCTTTGCCTTTAACCTTTGGCATTTCAATTATGATGTGTCGTGGTGTGGGCCTTCTTGGGTTCATCTTGTTTTGGACTCTCTGTGTTTCCTGGGCTTGTATGTCCTGGTACTGGAACCTGATTTGGGGAGCTGGATGTGTGGATGGGAAACTTTTGTTACTCTGGAGGGACCTCTACGCTGATGTATCCCTCTTGATTGCATGGCCAGCCTGTTCTTCTTCTCTGCCCCTCTTACCAATCTTGTCATGGCTTCTCCTATATGTCTTTAAGTTGTAGGACTTTTGTTCAGTTAGATTTCAGGTGATTCTCAGTAATGACAATTCTTTAGTTTAGTTATAATTTTGATGTGGTCATGAGAGGATGCAAGCACAACATTTACCTACTCCGCCATTTTGACTGGAATTCCCTTTAAATAACTTTTATTATTTTCCACGATGAACATATGCTTTCACAATCAGCCATGTTATAAAGTTGTAAGAGAATGAAGATATAAAACTTTGTATAAACCGTGATCCCAGTTTCTTAGTAGCGCATCATATACGTTTATATATAAAGAAAAAAATCACTAAGATGTGAAAAAGATGAAGTGCACCATCTAGGACTTGTTAAGAACTTTAGCCATGACTTTGTCAAACTTATTCACTTTAGAGATAAGAATGCTGAGGCAAGAAGTGGAAACAGATTCTTTCAAAGGTATGTAAGTTAGAAGTGCATTTGCATGCACAATGATGCCACAATCACCAGCATGCTTCTGATTCAACCAAACATGGCATCAGATTCAGGGCTCAATACAAACATTTCTGATTTATAAGTCCCTAAAATCTGGGTACCATATAGCCAAGGGTACATATTTTAGGTAGCTAAAATCAATTGTAAGGAGACTCTGTATGGGTATTTATTTATTTAGTTAATATATCTTTTTGTAAGAGTGAAAATAGAATTCATCTCATAGTAAGGGTCAGCTTTATTTGAGTAAGAAAATTTTGAACCATTCAAAGAAAACAGCCACAGAAAATCACCACACAGAGTTCCCCCAAAGATCAAACCACTTATAATTGATTGGTTGAAGTTGCCAAAGCTGCTTCGCAGATGGGGGTGGTGCGAGAGAGAGAGAGAGAGAGAGAGAGAGAGAGAGAGAGAGAGAGAGAGAGAGAGAGTCTTAGAACAGCAGTTATCTGTGGCTGCACATTAGAATCACCTGAGAAGCAACAAAAACTCCAATGCCTAGACTGCACCCCAGTCCAATACAAATGATATTTGAAAATAGGACTAAGGAGTTGCGATGTGGTATTTTTTTTAATACCCTCAAGGTGATTTCAAAGTATTGCCAATTTAGAGAACCACCGGTCTAGAAGTTTTTGATAATTTATCTTACATCTTTGATATCTCATTTTTTTTGTTGCAATAGCCTTTTACTAAATGTTCAGGTTCTCTCTCTTTAAAATTTTTGAGCCTTTCATCAAATTTATAACTAAAAACATTATTGAGCAAATTTATTGCTATTATTTGTTCCTTCTTAAGCGTTGTCATTGATATTTTCAATAATTTTTTATTTTTATTTTCACATATGATATGTGGAACATGGCTGTTGACAAGTATTTTTGTTCATATAAATGGTCACAAGACACTTGAGTTCAAGCTACCTTGGTCAGTTTACTTAGAATTAACTCCTTTTAAAGGCAATTAAAAGGAATCCTTCATCTTTAAAACTGAATACATTTAGATGCATTATAAACAACTGTCAATTGTCACATTCCTAGATTAAATTCTGTGGTGAATGTAAGTAGTACATGAAAAAGTCAGGAATATTAAACTTTGGTATTTGCTAGGATTTGCTTAAATTTGTTCTATTTTTTCCTCATTTTAGAGAAATCTTTAATTTAGTCTGTTTAAGTGCCTAATAACAGCACAGGGATAAAAGCACAGAGATTTAACTGTTAAAACAATATACAAGTATTTTTACTGCATGAATTTAAGTTGTTTAAAGATGATAATGGTATACAGAAATGCGAAGATAAGATTTGTCACAGGATTTTAATTGTTGTTACTTTATTTAATTTCAGAATAATTTCTTGATCCTGATTTATCAAAGTGGACTATTATAGAATTGGTATTTTGCTCAATGTCTGGTACCTCTCTTGACTGCATACTAAAGATACGGTGTTGTAACTGTATCTAGTATGCTAAGGGCTTTTTTTTTTCTGGCAGATGCTGGTTTCTTGCATTTACAGAACTTTCAAACTGATAGCACGGAACAGCTTATTTTAATGAATGAAACTTCCCTTCTAAATGCCAACTGAAAATGCATTTTCCAATCCCTTCCCTTCATTTATTATGAAAAAAGTTTTTAGGTGCCCTGAATTGCTAGAAGCAGCAGCCCAAGTTAGGTGAGTAGAAAACAGTAATTGTCAAATAAACTTAAGGAAGAAAAATGAAAGTGGCAGAACACTGTTTCAGGAAAAGTCCTCACTTTGGTCTTCGGTGCTTTGGGAACTTCAGATGGCTACGCATGGAAATTTGTCACTTCCTGCATTTCTGGTAGACTTTCCACATTTTAGTCAAACAAAAGTGTTGAGGACAATGCTTGCTGCTAGCTTCCAATGTGCATTTTACAAATGCATCAGAAGTCTGACTGATAATGTGTAATATAAAACAAAAAAATTAAAGAAAGCAAAGCTTTACATGAGCGACATAATCATTCTTCTCATATGTGTAAATTTAAATGTTGTGGGAGATGAAGTACTCAAGTTTTGCTGCTTTAGCAGATAGAATTTAAAGAACTATAATTAAAAAGAAAATACTATAATAGTTCAGGGACTTATTTTATTTTAAGGGACTTCTAAAAAATTTTTTTACAAACTAACAAATCGCTTCTCATCAAAACCAAGAAATATTTCATGTTAAACATGTAAATGTTGGGTAGATGATAATAACCTTTTAAAAAAAGAAAAAAAAACATGTGTTTGTGTTTGTGTGGTAGTGTGAGCATATGTGTATGCATTTGTGCATGTAATTATTAATCTATGCCTCCTTAGTTCTCATTTCAAACTATTTTATTAAACTTGTTATATAGATTATGTTCACACTTTCCCAAACAGCTAAAATGTAACAAATCATCACAATATGTCACATTAAGTATGGCAATGTGTTGCCTGATGTATGCATAAGGCATTTATATAAATAATGAACTATATACAAACTATATACATAGAAACCATAAACCTCTGCTTTATTTTTTGCAAACAATGAAAGTACAGAATGAATCACCTTTGAAATCTATTCTCTAGTCCAATACCTGAACCTATATACCTACATATTTACTACTTTCATATGAATGTAGGAAAATATTTTTTGAACAGATGGTCTTTGAGCATTGTTTAAGCAATCAAATTAAGTATTTTAATTTACTTGAAAAAAAAAAAAACCAGATGTTGCTCTGATGGGAAAAGTCAAGCTATAGCTCCATCCTCAGCTTCTGTCAAAGCCTCTATGCTGAGTTGAAATCATTATTTTCATTTAACCAATCTACACGCAAGAAGGTAAAGTAGATAAACACCACCAATAAGCAATGTGTCATGAAGACAAAGTTGGGAACATCTAGTTAGGAGCTAAGTATTTCTGTTCCCTACTGTTCCTCTTTGTGTCACTATTCCCTAGCTTCACCACTCTAATCAGGTTTTGAGAGTGAAGAGTAAGAGTAAAATGACATCAGAGAAAACAAAGAGAAAAATATTCTAGGTGAAAAATGCAACCAGCGAATCCACACAGTCATGTTTGGAGTACAAATACCTGACTTTGAGGAAGACTAGTAGCAGAACATATTGTTGGCAAATCCTCGTTTATTTTTAATCATATAATTGGTTTTATTTAGCCAGATGCTTAGGTGATACATATTGTGGGAGACGGTTCATTGGGAAAGAGTTATGCAGCTTTTAAAGGAAAGACAGATGAACATGCAAGGGTAATGTAAGGCGTAGTTTCTTGCCATGAGGCTTTATGTAAGATCAAAACCAAAATTTAAATTGTTTCCTGCCCATTTCTCGAGGATAGAGTGAGGGAGGCATGAAAAGCTATCTCATTTTCAGTCGAAGAACTGATTGCAAGAGCCAGGCTGCTTTACCTTGTGGGAAAGCTGTTAGGAGGGGTGCAAGTGTGGGTGCTGAGGGAGTGAGAGTGGCTAGTCACAGAAATTGGAAGGAGAGAGATGTTGTGAAGGTCCTTAGAATCGACAAAGTTGCTACAGCAGTATTTTGCATCACAGTGGCACTTTTATTTTTCAAACCTTTTTAACATTACTATCACAAGACATATGTAAGAAATACTAACTGTTTATAACACTTTGGATATTAGCCGGAAAGGAAAAGTTACACGTAGTTTTAAGAACAGGACTGGTGTTGTTACATTAGTGAAGGAAATATGCTTGGTAATTGGAATTTTAAGAAATCTGAAGATGATACTAACACTGTGAAGAAATATTATAAATAAAGGAATGGTCGGATCCTTAATTGAGAATCATTTTTAATGAGAAAAGTAGCAAGTTATCTATACACAGATATGGAAGAGCATATCATGAGATTTAGTAAAAATTGTTATTGAGAGAACAATGAGAAAAATGCAAAGATCACACTAAGATTATATGCAATAGAATAATTAAAAGAGGAAAGTCAAATATCACTAGAATTCAATTGCTAATTTACAAACATCTAATTTCCTTATGCATATATTTTGAAATTATGTTCTAACAAACAAATTAGGTATAAAATGCTAAGAGGTAGGAGAAAATCAATTAAAACAAGTATTTACACACTGAGGGAGACAGACACTTCTCCAAATATCCTTAATATATTACCTAACAGAGACAGTGCTTGGAGTGTCTTAGTTATCTTTTTTAAACCATCATTAGCATTTGTCAAATAAAAATCAATCCCCATCTGAAAGGTTCCCTGTCTCCATTACAGCTCAATCAGGCTGTCAGTCCTGTGGCTCTGTGCAGGCTGCTATCAAATCAACCTCAACTGTCCTCTCGCTTAGAATATCAATTGATAAACTGGAGTTTACGAAAGCATCTTAGAGAGATATTATCTTTTGTTTTACAGGAAAGATAATTTAGGCTAAAATAATTAGTTTTCTATTCTCCAAACTAGATTTTCTTTAAGTAACATCTTCTAGGTATATAGTTGGCAAACGGAAATTTTCTCTTATGGGAGTATTTGTATCTGTTGATGCAAAGTCAGTTTTATTTATTTATTTATTTATTTGGCTTGAGATGATTTTTTTTTTAAGTGGTGATTATACTTCTCTTTAGTGATGCAGGAGCAGTGTGTGTGGAGATGGAGCAGGGGAAGTGGCAGACTATTGGTAAACATGCAGAAGACTAAAGCCTTCTTTGAGTTCTTAATATTGTACTAATAATAACATCCTTCAAAGTGAAATAAATAATTTTGGATATTAAGTTTTATTTATAAATAAGGGGATGCAATGAAGAAATAATTAAATAATTTTCAGAGGGGCAACAATTAACAATTAGAATGTACACTGTTAGGAATAAGGCACTGGAGGATATTTTGCTTCTCTTATTAATTGAGGAAGCAGGTGAATCAGGGAATCGATTCTGGGATTAGAGCATCCACTAATTTGTAAAGATTCTTTGGTAATAGTGTGGTTAAGGAAGGCGTTAACCAGAACATACAGTGTGGTCACCTTAGGAATATCTTGATATAGAAAGAATGAGCATAGCATGAGTTGATACAAAAAATAAATTACTAATTTATGCAAACATCCTCCTGGATCAAATTGAAATCAGAACTATGCACCAGAGTTAATATTTTATTTTTTTACTCTATTTCTGTTAGCATACCCTTTCCACTCTGGTACTAGTGAGAAAGAGTGACTGGTGTGAAAGATTCATTTGCTCCTATAGCCAAAGTTATTGAGTATTTATTCTGGAAGTGCCAAGAAAAACAAAAAAAAAAAAAGACATAGCTTACCTTTATGGAGTAGATAAATAATTAATTTCAAAATTCCAAATAATTCATAATGATCCCCATCATCTTTACCATAGCAAGTTTATACAGGGTTTACTAAATTAACTAATTTTATCCACATGACAATCCTAAGAGGTGCTCTTACTACTTCAATTTTATTGATAAAGGTTTTGAAAATACAAAGAGGTTTAGTACCTTGCTGAAGGTAACAAAACAAAGAAAGTTATAGAAACCAGGCAGCCTGGCCCAGAATCCATGCGATAATCTACTTCTCAACATTAATTCTAGGTGTTCTAATCGTGATTGTGCATTGTACTTTAAAGCAGTATT
This sequence comes from Eonycteris spelaea, assembly GCA_003508835.1. Classification (NCBI taxonomy): domain Eukaryota; kingdom Metazoa; phylum Chordata; class Mammalia; order Chiroptera; family Pteropodidae; genus Eonycteris; species Eonycteris spelaea. The sequence goes on along the minus strand of PUFA01000254.1, from coordinate 844,373 downwards.
TCCATAATTAGAACATTTGCCACATATCTTAAGTAACTCTTTTGGAAGTCCTGGGGTCTGATTTTGATGATACTTTTGCCCTAAAGTAACTAAATGTATTTTGAAAAGAAGCACAATCCCTTAATTTCTCCCTCATTTATAGTTTGAATTATTTGAAGTTCAGTAAGACTTTTTTTTTTTTGATTAGTCTTTTATCCTAATAGTGGAGATGCACATTTTACCAAGGATAAACAGGAATGATCATTCTCATTAGAAACTCAGTAGTTCTAAAGTCAAATGATTTTTAATTCATTACAAAATACTAATGGAGCTTTAGGCCTGAGATTTTTTACTTTGAGAAAGAGCAGTCTTCATGCAACCCCACTGAATTTTCTGCATTAATCTTGAGGTTAAGAAAAGGGTTTATTTGCTGCCTGCATCAAAGATATTAAACTTAGTTCCTCCACTCATGCTGAGAAAGATCTGTAAATGGTCCCAGATATTTTTGCAGGCTTTAAATTGGAAAATGATGTATGTCAACCATTTTTCCTGTGGGTCTATTACCAAGACCCTACATGGGGAAGTGCTAAATTAATCCTCGATGCAGATATTGGTTAAGCACAAGCACTACATGCATCATTAAAGTAATGTAGACATAACTGGAAAGTTGAAAGAAATGAATGTGTACTAGCTTTGATGCCACAAATTGTGATCTTATCTACGAATATTCAATTTTGCTCCCTAAATAGTGCTTTCTTTACTGACATTATGGCCTGTATGATGGCGATGTGCAAGATTTAAAATCTGTAACCAGCTTTGCAGGCGGAAATCTAAATCTTAATGAAAATGTTATACTGCATAATTATCATGTCAGGAAGCAATTACAAGTCATACTTTATGCTGGGAGAAGGAAAGCATTTACTTATTTTAGATATTTGTGTTTCTCTGAAAATATTTGCATATAAAGACAAGTGACTGCAGAGTTTATGGGATGCCCTCACCTTGGTAGCTGAAATTCTGAAGTGCTCTACCATACTGTTCTTTGAAATAGAGACCTGTAGCTCAAGCTCTGTAGGTGTACCTAAAAGAAAATCAACTTATGAGTTGCAAATTGTGGAAAATTTATTTTTTCCTCAGATCCTGGGCTATTTTTCAAATGGCAGATATTTCAAAACAGTAAGTCCACTCGAGGTAGTGATTTGTATCAAGTGGAAGGAGTGATATAACAAACAAACTGAACCCCGTTTCTGTTGAGATTTTGGATTACTAGGGAATTATATTAAGTACATATAATTACACATGGCTGTTCACGGATCGGGTAGCTAGAGCAGAATATAAGATTATATTTATTAAAGAGTTTTTACAGAGGAGAACGTTCATGTTCTAGGCAAAAGCATAGCAATCATTGCGATTGCTGAGCAGGTAATAAAGTGTTGGCTTCAGAGGTCTTTGAATGTGGATAAGCACAATGGGAGCAAGAGCATGATGATTCTTTTACAAGATATTTTCCCCTTGGAGAAATAAGTTCTGATGAAAACTAATTTCCTAGTTCTAAAAATGCAAAATAGGTTTATATACAAACAAAATGTTTGAAGATTTTTAATGTACTCCTTAGTAAAGTATAATCACATACCTCACAAATGAGCCAGAAACGAAGCCCATTGCTAAAAGTTTAGTATGAATGCCAATATATTTAAATGTATGTGTATAAAATTCTCTATGAAAATCACATGTGTAGAAAGATAAATAACTTAAACATTATGAAGGAGCAATGTCTTAACAACGGTATAAATGAAAGAAATATGGAATTTAGAAACCACAATTTTATATAAAACCTTATTCTGTTATTCTGATTTGTGGCACTTCTCCCAGCCTCAGTGAGTCTTACAGCAATAGAAATTCTTGCTAATGAAGTGATACAAATATTTTAAAAGGTGTATTAATATCCAACCTATTTTCCCTCAAAATTTAGAACTGTAAGGAAAACAATGTCTGTTTTCCCTCATAAATTCTTCTCTTTACCCCAATCCATGCTGCCTTCTGCTATTTCAGAGCGGAAGAGAACAAATGTCTAAGTAGCATCTTCAACATACACATGTCAGGAAGAGAAAAACAAAATTACAAGCCCCTGAGCAAGTACATCTTTTTTTTTTTTTTTAGTACCAGAAGTTTCCAGGGACTCTTTATCTGTGACAGCCATCGGCTATTCCCTGTGGACAGCTAGATGGTGTGTGAGCCTTCAATATCAAGTACCTTAATTTTGCTTTAATGAACAGGATGGCTGGGACACTCAGGAATTAGAGAATAATTGTGTAATCCTTGTGTTAGATCACTGGAAAATCGACCAATCGTTCTCACCTTGAAACTTTGGAAAGTTAAAATATTTGTCAACAATATTGATTTTTAGCAGAAGCAGGGTTTTGCAAATTCCTTCTCAGGTATTCTGCAAGGATATACAGTGTATTTTATTGTTTTTTATCATTAAAAGAAAAAACACTGTAGGAAGAGAATCCCAAGTCTCTTTAATAGTGACTTAACAGACATGTACTTCATTTGAAAAATCATGGAATCTTAGGAACCCTCATTCTTGTCCAGAGAACAGTCTGTGACTTCACACTCATGCACAATAATTCTTACAAACAGAATTCCCTAAAACAAGTGTGTTAGGATTTACTGGATCCTAAATGGGCTTTTCAGAGAAAAGCTGTCAATACAACCATAATATGAGTTCATTATTTTATCCATTGGATGAATATCCAATATGGGTTTGCCATCATTCACTTTACTGGTCATGCAAACTGAGGTGCTGTTACAGTCCTAGAATGATACTTTTACTAAGTCTTAGTCCCTCTCTTTTCTGTGATGAATAGAAAGTAATACATAAATTATATAATGCAATGATGTTTTTGAAAATATTCCATATTTCCCCCTCAAATTTAGATTTTAGATTAGCAACCATTGTCAAATGTAAAAAAAAAAAAAAGTGTTCTAAATTAAAACGGTTTCACATGTAGGAAAATATACTTTTCAATCTGAAAAACATTTTAAAGAGTACTAAGTACAATCTCCTTGCCCAAATATGGACCTCGAAGTCCATAGCCAGGAGGTGCCTTGTCTAGGGTCACAGAGGTAGTAGCAAAGCAGATTTCCTCACGTCCAGTGGGCTCTCCACTCCATTTTCTAATATAATGACAGTAATAGGGTAATGGTTCCATGAAAAACGGTGTTATCTTTGTCTATTTTTTGGGCACCTATTCATAATATATAGAACTCTACTTAAAATGTAAGAGAAATGGATTATTTATATTATTTGAACTTAAATTAAGCATGAGTGAGTACAAAATTTGAAAATGAGAACCTCACCACATTATAAGCATCTAAAAATGTTACTCTACATGAATAGGCATGTTTGGCAATATATTACATATGATTAAAGAATGCAAGGTCTTTTGTAAGAAAATGAAAATGAAGATGGGTACATTTTTTAGATTGGATTCTAAAGGATGAACTGACTTAAACCCATATCAAAATCATTTGAGGTTCTCATTAAAATGCAAATTCCTCAGCCCTGAACCAGAGCACTGAATCAGAATTTCTAGCAGTGAGAACATTAATAATATATTTTATTATAAATCTTAAGTAATAATTAGGCATAGAAAAATTGAGATTCAGATGTTCAAGGCTTAGACAACTACATAAGGATTATTAGAGGCAATTCTTGACAGTTTTCACGTTTTATAAAAAACACATCTATTCTCTTGCTTTCATGTATGTTTTCTTAGAATGCATATAAAATCTCCGAAATGAAAACCTCCAACCTACAAGAGTTTTCTATGGAAAAAACTCCAAAGAGTTAAATTAATTCCAATGATTTTAAGGTTAGGTCTAATTCTATTACACTCTACTAAGAACTGTATTGCAGAAGTATATGTATTTATATCCTTGTTGAGTAATGCCTTTATTACTCAAAGAGCTCTAACTCATGGAAGCAAACTCTTAGTAACCAGTCATTAATTCATAGGCTACTATGGTAGTTGTCTACAACAAATCCTTTAATTGATGGGCTGTCAAAATATGGTTGGGAGAGCCCAGGTCTGCAAGATGGAATTCTTTACAAGAAGAATATAATGTGCCATCTCAAGCTGCTCATAAATGCAGCTGTATTCATGGAATAGCATCAATTTTACAAGGAATCATTAACAAGAACAAAAATTACAACAATATAACATACATTATATATTTGCCCTATTATTATTAATGGGTTCTAGGTTAATTATCCCTTTTTGTTCTTTTCAGTAATACTATGTGTTTAGGTATGAAGAAACAGAGGCTCGAGAAGAAGTTATTTTCTAAATGTGTTTATATATTAAATATAGAAATGATGAGGTATTTTTCCATTCATTTATTCAGTTTTTTTTTTCCTGCTAGGATACAACTAATAGTAAAGAAGTAGTGTTACATTTCTATTTAAGTATCTTCAAATAGAAGCCCAGTTATATAAATAGGCAATTTCAATATAGTTTTAGAAATGTTCAAATTGGTAAGTACAGGCTGCAAGGCAAGCATGTAAAAAATACATAAATCAGCTTTGGAGCATTTTGAGGGGATTAGACACCTATGTGGTCACCTAAATGGATAAATTAACAAGTCAGAGTTAACTAGGTAAAGAAATGGCAAAGATGGAGTTAGGGTATTTCAGGCAGAGAAACAATTTCTGCAAAGACTGGAGGTAGGAATGTGCCTGGAGTATTTGAAACACTGCAGGAAATTCAGTTTGGCCTGTGTATAGAAATGGAGGAGAACTTGAATCAGATCATTAAGGACCTTCTGCAACATGTTCAGTTACTTGAACTTCAATATGTTGGTGATCGCAAGATACTGACTATTATCACTTTTACATTTTAAAATGATCCCTAATGGTGTGGAAAACGAATTGGAAAGGAATAGAATTGCAGGCAGTATGACCAGTTTCGAGACTTAAAAAATGAAGTCTAGGAAGAGACAGTGGAGCTGCAGATGATAGATAGGATTAACATATAAAAGAGAATAATAGGAAAGACTTAGTGATTGATGTGGGTGATGGGAAAATAAAGAGTATAGAAAGGTATCTCACATGCTAGGCAATTAAGTGAAGAGTGGTACAATCTGAGACAGGAGATATAGGAGGAAAGGCTTTAATGGTAAGAGAAAAGTCCTTCACGACATCTATATTTTTCTTCTGAATTATTTTTGAATAATAATACAACTACGAGCATGCCTATACCTCCTAATAGTAGAAAGCAGGGAGAGTTCAGTTATATTTCTAAGGGTAATCTGTCTGTAACACGTTATAGCATTCTTTAACCAGCTCTTGACAGAGCTCACGAAACTAAACAGGCACTCCTTTTAGTTTTTTTCTTTATAACATCATGTGTATCCTTACAGAATTTTCAACTTTAAGAGACAGCATTTTCTTATAAAAAGAACGCTGTAATATATTCTTTCATTACCAGGGAAAATAATTATATTGAGCTTTCCTCTACTAGATATGTCAGAATTCTATTTTAGAAGAAACACTTGTAATGCTTGTAACATTAGAATCTCTAATTATGATAAACAATAAATGGCTTGATCAGGGTCTAAGATAAACCATGAGCATAAAAACTTAATGTTACCTGATATTTCAAATTCAAATTTGTTTGTATTGTAGATAGGCTGAAGGTTTTTCCTGAACATAATTATAGCTTCCTACTACCTTTCACAAAGACACTTTATCTCATAGAATCTATTAATGGCATGTAGTATCTTTCATTATCTGTTATTAACTTGACATATTTACTTTTTTTTCAGCAAATCATTTCCAATTGTGTCCACATTTGCTCCTTATTGATCTTTAGAGTCAAGTGCAGTGCCTAATGTTACATACATTTACTAAAATATATCTGAGTTTTTATCTTATGGAATTAAACAGGGTTTGCAACATCTTTTTTTAATGTCTCAAGTGAGGACAGAAATGATTCTTTAAGATATTATTTTATTTTTGATGCAATTAATAGCCTGTCATTTAAAAAGAAGAGATAAAGTTAAGCCGCTTTTTATATAAAAATTAGGATGTGATATCCAAGAAAGCACCTTTCTGCTTCCCCCAACCTGGGCTATGCCTCTACTTCACAATAGAGTTTCTTCAACAAGGAGTCCTTCTTATCTCTAATTCGTGACCATCTCAAATTCATGTTTCAACATACCACACAATGGCTTTTTCGCTTTGCCACTTGAATAACCTCCTTGTTATCAGTTTCAGTGGACACGTTTTTGTCCTTCAATTCCTTGACTTTTCTTTAAAGCTGACACTGTAAAACATGCTATCATCATCCTTTACCAAGTTCTCATATTTTATTCTTTTTTTCTTTCTGACTTTTTCACCTCAATCAATTTTACTGGTTTATTTTCTGCTATATTTCCCTAAATGTGGGTGTTTGCACTTCAGAGAACCTTGCTTGTCACTCAGTATACTCTCTCTGAGCAAACTTGGCTACCCCCATATTTTCAACTGCTACCTTTGTGCTGATAACTTCCAAAGAGGTATCTGCAGCCCTGACCAATGTGGAAAAACGCTTGACTCCATAATAGATCCCCAAGTTGTCCAAATACAGAAATTGCCCATCTTTCTCTGTTCTTCATAAACCTACTTGCACTTCTTTACACCTGATTTACTTTAGAAATATTTTTATTTGCTTAGGCACTCAAGCCATCGGAACTATTCTATAGAGGCCAGACACTTTAGCATTTAAGAATGTGGACTCTATAGCTGAACTACACAGGTTCATACCCTGTGACTTTGGGAAAGTACTTCAACTTTTCTGGGTCTTAGTTTCTTCATCTGTAAAATAAAAATGAGAATAGTTATACTTCATAGTGATGGTTTGAGGAGTAATTTTCATACACGCTTAGAAACAGTATATTTAAGTTATCATTAATATTTACCCTCTCTCCTTTCTCTTGCATGCCTTGAATCCCATCTTTTGATTTAATTAATTGTGTCTCCTACTCACTTGTCCTTTCATTCATCTTCACCTGTACTGCCATCCTTGACAACAAGGACACAGTGGCATTTACCTCTTTATTTGCAGTGCCCAACACATAGTAGGCTCACAGTCACTGTTAAATAAAAACGAAATTAATGTATAAATATTGCAAAATCTGACTGTGAAAATGGACTCCAAAACTCTTTTTTGGCAATCATTGGAATATTTCTATATTCTCTTAAGGTAATTATTTAGAAAGATTGATCAGACACAAACATATTGGCATATTTGCTAAACAGTCTTACTGTTTGTAAAGCTGCTGTGACATAACAGTACTAATGGCCGACTTACAGGCGAATCGGCACTTAGTGTAACAATTGAACATTTTGCTGTCTGCCATTTCTGTAGCATCAGGGAAGTCACATACAGCTTCTCTGAGTTCCATTTTCTTCTCTAAAATTAGTAAGTGGAGAGGTTCTCTTATATCGACTGCCTAAAGGTGGCGCTGTAAGAAGCAACTACCTCTCTTCTCAGCCATCAGCTAGGTAGCTGCAAAGCAGCAACCATGCGTGAGTGCTTCTGCACCCGCGTTGGCGGGGCTGGTGTTCAGACTGGTCATGCCTGCTGGGAGATCTACTGCCTTGAACCTGGCATCCAGCTGATGGCCAGATGCCGAGTGACAGCAAGACTATTGTGGGTGTGTGTGTGTGTGTGGGGGCGGGGAGGTGGGGAGGAGATGACTCCGTCAACACCTTCTTCAGTGAGACAGGTGCTGGCAAGCATGTGCCCATGGCAGTGTTTGTAGACCTGGAACTCATGGCCATTGATGAAGTTTGCACTGGCATCTATGACATCCATCAGAGAAACCTCAATCTTGAGCGCCCTACATATACTAACATGAATAGATCGATAGGTCAAATTGTATCCTCCCTCACTGCTTCCCTGAGATGTGATGGAGCCCTGAATGTTGATGTGACAGAATTCCAGACCAACCTGGTGTCCCATCCCCACATCCACTTCCCTCTCGCTACATACACCCCTGTCATCTCTGCTGCAAAAAGCCTACCGTAAACAGCTTTCCGTAGCAGAGATCACCAGTGTGTGCTTGAGCCAGCCAACCAGATGGTGAAATGTGGCCCTCGCCCCAGTAAATACATGGCTTGCTGCCTGTCGTACCATAGGTTACATGGTTCCCAAAGATATCAATGCTCCATTGCCACCATCAAGACCAAATGCAGCATCCGGTTTGTGGCCTGGTGCCCCACTGGCTTCAAAGTTTGCATTCATTACCAGCCTCTCACTGCGGTGCTGGTGGAGACCCAGCCAAAGTACGACGAGCTGTGTGCGTGCTGAGCACACCATAGCTGTTGCTTGCCTGGACCACACGTTTGACCTGATGTATGCTAAGTGTGCCTTCATTCACTGGTACATAGCGGAGAGCATGGAGGAAGGAGTTTTCTGAGGCCCGTGAGGACATGGCTACCCTTGAGAAGGATTATGAAGAGGTTGATGTGGATTCTACTGAAGGGGAGGGTGAGGAAGAAGGAAGAGAATACTAAAGTTAAAATGTCACAAAGGCGCTGCTTTTAAGGGAAACATTCTGTTTTAAACATTGAAAAGTTGTGATCGAATCAATTAATTTGTATGTAGAAGTAGATACTCTCTTATACAATTACCGGCCTATGCTTTAAACCACGATGCTTTGTTACAGACCCAACCTGCCCATTTCTCTGATGGATTTGAATAAAGTATTCCTTTACTTAAATGAAATAAAATGAAATAAAATGAAATAAGTAAATGAGACTAGAATTATCACAATGATCCTTTTTAACATTTTTGATTTCAATAGATTTGAGCAATTATTCAAAGCTTGATATATGAGACACTGAGAGAAACAAACAGGTCACATAAAAAATTTCAGTCAGGGGTTTATTAAACTAATGCCCTTGATTTCTCAGTTTGTTGCTTAGTTCAATGAGAGGCTGGTAGACAGTATTTTCTAAAGGACTTTTTTTTAAAAATTTAAATATGCAAAATTTCCCGTCCTAGCATTCATTTGCATCTCTTTCAAAGACAAAACTTCAAAAAAGCATGAAAGATTTTAGCTTAAGCTGGTTACACATTAAAGTTTTGACCTAGGGCCTAGAAAGGGCTCTATAGAAAATGAATCCCTATCATGTAAGAAGATACTGGCTTTTAAAAATTACCAGTTCCAATATTTTATTGTTACTTTTTCCCTGATTACTTGATTGAAGGTTTTTAAAAAGGCATATTATTTTAAATCAAGTTTGATTCATCATTCCACTTCAAGCAGAAAGTCTTTTAGATGTAGTCTTTTAAAACTACTGAATACCTAAAATTTCTTCTGCTAACTAATTTATGACAAGCTTTTTGTATAATAAAAATTGGACTGCAAAAATGATTTCTGGGACCTGGGGGAAAAGATTTTCTTTTACAGTGTTTATATCAATATTTATGAGTCAGCTGTATTAATGCTAGATTTTAACTGAGAATGACCCAACTTTGGCCCACATGCACCGTGTGCTTAAATTATTATTTTGTCAAAGACAGTCATATTATGATTTCGGTAGAGAAATAGGAAAGTCATTCCTTCTATCAGTCCATAAAAAGTTGTTTTGAATGCAACACTAAATCATTTATTTTACGTTAATGTTTTCCTTCATCTGAGAACTTGTACTCCAAAGGACTGGTTTTTCACAATACATCCTTCAGAGATCAGAGTTACTATTTATTAAGGCCTTGATTAACCTACTAACGGGTATCATTAGAAAATTAATTCACAAACACATATTTTGTTGCAGAAGATTAACATATTGAGTTCCCCCCAAAATCACAATTAGCTAAAGCCAAATGCTAGTGTATGACAGATCAGTGTATTGTAGACTAGATTGCAGGGCATGTGCCAAAGTACAAGCTATCTCACAGCAATAACTATCCAATGGAGTCTCAGTTTCAAACATTCTGTCCCACTTTCTCCTAAGTATGCTTTTTGTTCCATTTGCTTAATTTTTTTCATTTAGAAAATGTTGCTATAACTGTATACAAAACAATAAAATGATAGCTAGTAGTTTGGTTACCATGAATTTAAAAATGTTTTAAAAAAACATATAATTTTGCTAATGGTAGCACTATGACTATCATTTCATCAAAGAATAACGTTTTGAACTTAAAGCTAATCATATGTTCATAAAAGATGACTCAACCGAGAGACTTATTAACATTCACTTTTTTATTTTTTTAAATCAGTATTTAGGTTCACATGTCACTAATGCAAAAAGAAAAGGTTTACTCTGTGAACTCTGGATATATCCTTTATCAATCATTTATCTATTCAGATAATTTAAAAAGCAGATGGTCCTGGAATGATGTTTTGAACTACCTACCTCCTTTTATGCTATTGTGCCCTTCTGGATATAATGATTTCCTAGATATTTGCATTTGCTTCTCACCAGAGTATTTAATCTACATAGACAAAGGGAGTAGATATTTCGAGGGAATAGGCATTATAAAAAATAGGAATTTAAGCCCTCAATTATACTGCAAATAAAGAACAAGTGCATCAGCTCATCACTTGAAAAGCTCAGGGAACAGCTGACTCAATCTGTTTCACCATAGGACATACACCATTATTTTCAATGAAAGAATCATTCAAGTGAAGATATTATAAGAAACAGTAGCTAATTAGTTGTTCAGATACATCCTAGACATCCCATTTAGTTCTTCCTAGAATCCCAAAGTCATGCACAGAAAGATGACATTAATTTAAACCTGAGCTGAAAATAAGGTGTTAATGTCCCCCTTCATTTCTGGGGGTGAAGAGTTAGGGTGAGGATGTGTCTGTATTTAAAAAGAATAAGTTTTGAGAGCTGTTAATGTCACTAAGTATGCTATAATTTAAGGGTGTGATGGTTGTTCTCCAAATTTGTTACCCCAGTACCTATGATTGCAACACCTCTCCTTTTGTGATTCATCAGAGCCATTTATAATCCCTCGCTTGCACAGTTTTCTAGTTATTTTTATTATTTAAGCCTGGAATGAAATCTTACCTTATAAAAATCAAATCATAATGTTCTAGAGGTGTACCATTCTGTTGAGTTCCAAATTATATGAAAACATAATTAAACATGTCATGAAAATCTATAGATAATTTTCTAAAGGTCTCTGAATATTTTGTAGCGCTATGAAAAATATTAATAATAAAGGCATCAAGGGGAAAACTTAGTAAAAATTTAAAAGGCTTATATTGTTAATTTTATCATCCAGGTCACAAGATGTTAGCCAATTAGAGCAGTTGTGAATTTTCAAATCTTATATATATTCAGAGTTTAGTACTCGAAAACCACAAAACAAGAATTATTCTCTTTTAATTGAGCATTATTTTTTAGATGTCTCTACAACTGCCACATAAACTAGGATTAGGTGTGAATGAGGCATAAATTATGAAATTTAAAGCAAAGAAGATTCTTACTGAGCATTTATTAAGTGTTAATAGTTGTTAGTTGAAATATAGCTTAGGCTATAGGTGGAGGGATAAGCAAATTAATTAAAATATGGATGTACTTTCGTAAGAAAGCTTCATGTTATTAGTTTAGTGAACAGGTTAGTAGTCATCAACAACAAAATGTTAAAACGGCAATAATACAGATGTTGAAGGGGTTAGGCAACACTCCTTAGAGAAAATGGACTTTGTACTGGAAGAGGAAAATGGGATATTTCAAGTGAGACCAGCAGCATAATTAAAAGCATGGAAGAGAATCTGAGATGTTACTTAAACAAATTATTTAATACCTTAATATTATATATGATTTAAAAGATATCTATATATACATATATATTAAAAATGACACAAAATATTTTGGGAAGCATTTCTCGTTGATAGGAGCAAGCAATATGTTGTCATACGTAGGAAAAATGAAACACTAGCAGCCAGCCTGCAAGATTCAGAAATAAAATCTTGGGTTACAAACTTGAAGATTTGGAAACTTTAATAGATTAACACAGTTGTTGATTTAACAATATGCACGGTAACACTTGTAAAATGTCAGTGAATAACACTGAATAATCTCCAGCTGGGATGAAGGTAATAGATCTCTACCCAAGGTAATCTGATCTCTGTGATGTTAATATGTCACAAAGTCCTTACAGTGATTTATATTTCATGTCTATTATGCAGGTCAATCTGTTTTATTAATATTGCAAGTCTAGGTTGTTTGCCAGCATATTTTTTTTTCACGTAATACTGTTTATGCACGTGTGTAATAAATCCTCTTTTCCAAATGTGTGTTTTAGTACCAAATCCTCATTCTGCATCTCAATAAAATCATAGTGAATAAAACACTAGCCACATATCTGATGAGATCCTAAAAGAACCTTCCAGGAAAAGCTTTGAAATAGTGATAAAACAAAACAAAACAAAACAAAACAAAACAAAACAAAACCAAACCCAGCAGATTCCTGGCTAGTGATCTGCCTATTCTAAGGGGAGAGCTTTAGATGCTGAAACTGTCCACACCCCCGACCTTTCTCTGTGCCTGACTGAGCAGACTTCTTGTGTGCTCCTTGAGGAGAGGCCTCCCTGGGTTCTACTCTCATCTCCTTTCTAATAACATGCGCAGAATAGCTGAGTCACCTGATCTGGTTGAAATTGGAGGCTCTCTGTGTATTCTGCGGCAGTCAGGCCAGCAGTTGATTTAAAGATTATTCTCTATGAAGAAGCTTCCTTCTCTGGCTCACCAGAGAAGTTACTCATTTTAGTGTTCTTTATACTCTCTTTAGAGGTACTGAGGGATGGGACAACAAGAAATAGTATTGGACGCTTTTTTTTTTTTTTGGTTGCTATTTTTTGCTTAATATAAATCTCTTTGATAACATTACAAAAGAGTTTATATAAATAATCAGTATTCAACTGTACCTCACTTGTCAATTTAAGTTCACCTTTCATGAAAGAATTGCTCAAGTGCCTATAATCTCTAATATTGTTCTCAGTTTTAAGTTCCCCCTCATTTGATAATTTTAAGTTATGATTCATTATTACAAACAATATAATATTTTAATGCATTTTAAGCTATCTTCTTTGATTTTTTTTCCATAGTGAAAAATATCTCTGATTTTTTTTTAGCGTATACTATTAACAACTCTGTACTGTGCTAAAGCCAGCAAGTTTATGGCAGATATGTTTGTATTCACGGATATTGAGCATCTGAATTGGAAACTTTATCTGACTTAAATGTTCCCTGAAATAACTGTCATTATCTTCACATTTGATTTACATTGTACACCTATTTAAATGTCTTTAAATTAAATTTCTTTGGAACCGCACCAAATTTTAATCTCTAAAGTTTTATTAAATTAAATCTTGAACAGTGGGATCTTGTAGAGTTCAGTGTATTGAATTTGCAAGAAATAGATCTGACAAATTTGATTTTCATGGAGAAGACTTTGCCAATCATTATTATTTTCTACTAAGAAAACACGAAGCAAGCAGAAAAAAATAATTTGTCTATGTTTTTCCTCAAAATAGAAAATGATGGTCAGTATTGTGAATTATTCACAATTACCCTCACCCCAAACCAAAATCCTCCCCTAGATCACAGTTTGTAAAAATCACTATAGGAATAAGGGATGGAATCACAAGCCACTAGGGGTCAGCAGATACCGGGAATGTGTGGCATCATTGTCCTTGTGAGGGACTCAGAAGATCAAGGACGTGCAGATCTCTGGGTGGATGTACAGCAATGTTGCTCCCCAGCACATACTTAAACTTACATTCAGAATATAGTGCAAGTAGAGTACCATACAGCTAAATGTGGAATCAATTAGGACTTTATAGATACTTAGTGTTTCATTCTTAGATCTACTGTCTTTGAGTATGTAAATGAATGGATGGAACAAGGAGGCCAGAAACTGAGATAGTCAAGAAGCTGCAACAAAGGATAGGTGGAGCCTGTGAAGTAAGAAGGAGCAGTGAGCTGGGTTTTATTCTGGCTGACTCCAAAGATCCAGAAGACCTTCTCTAATACAGGAGTTCTAAATGTGTTGTCCCAGGACTGGAAGCACCAACATCTCCTGGAAATGTTAGAAATATCAATTCTTGGGGTCACCCTAGAATTACTAAACCAGAAACTCTGGGATAGATGCCAGCAATCGGTGTTTAATAAGCCTTCCGGGTAATGTTTGAGAACCACGGCTCTGATAGTTGAGGTGATGTTTAAACTGGCCAGAAGTAGCAGGAATACCATATTGTATTTACTCTAAAAGATTTAATTGAGTTAATTCTCTGAACTGCAATGTGAGTGACTGACTCTTCGGTTCTAAGCTACTCTTTATATCTGATGTGTACCTGAGGCCAAAACCGATCTTTGTATTCTTTTCCAGCTCAGCAGGAAAGTAGGCTAACCCTGCTGGGAGTAATAATAAAACCCTAGTAATTCCCATGTGAAGTATATTAAACTTAAAGGCCCATGAGGATGTGAGCTGTTTATCAAGGCCAAAAGCTCACAGGATGAGATGATCCCAGAAGGCCTCCAGCTTTTGCCTAAGAAATCTGCATAATAAACTTTTTCTTGAGGGAGAAAAGGAAAATTAGCGATGCTCACGATGGGAGCCCCAACTCACACCAGTCTCTGAGCCATGTGCCTGGAGTGTAAGATGCTGGAACACCCTTTCTTCTGTACTTAATTCGAGCCCATCTCTTTAAAATCTCACTTCAGTAAATACTAGGAGAATCATTTTCCTTTGCTGAGTGATCTAATCTTTGTGCTCTCAGGATGGCCTAAAATCATCCCCAAAAGATGCAGGCTGTTTCTCTATTTAGAGATGGATTGAGATGATGATTTATCAACCTCATCAGCAGCTGTGGCAGCAGAAACAGCATATTGAATACCGTGTACAGACTATCGTAATAGATATGGGAGCCACAAAGTCAAGGGACCCACTATCTAGCTGTAAAAACAAAACAGTGCTTAAAGAAAAAAAAAAATACAGACAAAGGTGTTCAAAGGAGTGATAAATGGTACGAACTTGGAAAAGTAAGAATTTTAGAAATCTTCTTTCATAATTAGTTACTCCATCACAACCAGTAAATAAACACACTGCCTGTTCTCTTAATTTGATAAAAAAATAGCTTTTGTGGATTCTTTTGGTGCAGTATAATTGAAAAATATTTTTTCTTTGAATATAAATTACAATTTTTAATTAAGTTTATTGGAGTGACATTGGTTAATAAATGTTTTTGGACAGTTCCATAATATATCATCTGTATCTTGCATTGTGTTTTCACCACAAATTAACACACTTGGCTCTCCCTTTAACTCATGTACATGGGATTATAAGAAAACATTCCACTCTAGGATTTGCATATCTTTGCAAGAAACATTTATTTCCCGTGAGGGTAGCCATTTACTACAGTTTATTTTCTTAGAGTCTATTTTCCATTGTTCCTGTGTTCCGTGTCAAACTGGGCTGTTACAACCCTTGAAGAAGGTAGCAGAGAAGTGCATTGCAACCAGTACTAGCATTCTGTCTCTGGTTATATGATATCCTCAGGAAGTGCTATCACTCCAGGGGCTACCTGAGGCAAGGTTTTTTTATCTCATCCACCTTCAATTCTTCAAAATCTGAGCACAGCAAGTGCCTGGTACATAATAAACATTCAATGAATATTAGCTGAATGAATGACTGGATACTGATTATAAGCTAAGGCTATCATACACTGCTATCCTTTTTAGAGTAGACACAGTTCAATAGGAAGAAAAGAGTGCCTTTAAAAAATTTAGAACTCTCATGGTCTAGCTAATAAGGAATCATGTGGCTTTTACAGTAGCATTTTGTGGCAAATTTTTAAAGTGTGAAAGCTAACTTACAAGGAAACAAATGGAATAGCATGCCTTCCTGTGCCCTGAGAAAATGTGTTGAGTTCTATCCCATGAAAAACCCTGACTCACAGTTATGGTGTTATCACCATACAAAAATGCAATTTCTGGTTTTCTCTACACACCTTGCATGATTCAACTTTATATCTCCAAAACCTAGTACAGTGATTGGCACAAGGAAGGTATACAATAAGTATTGATCAACAAATGGACAAATATATATGAACAAATGAAAGAAATGGGAGAGATGTAGCTATATGCTGTTGAGTATTTCATTATTAGGGATTCTTATGGATTTGCTTTTAATAAGTAGAAATGCTTTATAATTGTGTAGTACTTTATTTCAGTACAATGTTTTTATATGCTTACGGATACTGGAAATCAATTTTTCTTCAATTGTTCAAATATTTACAAGTTTCCCCTTTCTTTCCTAGAATCTCTCCTTGAAAACAGTATAAAGAGGAAATTTATTAGAATCCTGAAAGTTTATTAAAAATCTTGAATGAATAGAAAAAGAAATTTATGAGCTTTTCATTGTACTTGAATGTTGATTGTTCATCTTCAATTCTCTACAATGCATAATTGCAAATTCTCTTTAATCTTTACTCCTCTTTCTTTGTGAGCTTCGAACATAACACAATACTCTTCTCAGAGCTGGTCCAGTGCTGATTGTAACACCTTGATTTAATCTTTTAAAATGAGGTATTTCCTTTTGAGAAGAGCTATTTCAAGGTTGCTTTTCCAACTCCATTCATGTGTTTATTTGACTGGGAAAGTCCATTTGAGAGTAATTTATTACTTTGCCTCTTTCTTAAGCATTTGTCCTCTTTAAAACTGATAGGAAGATTCTACAAACATAAAGGCAAACTCTTCTTACTCTAGAGGCAGGGAGTTATGAAGACATGTTTTTATCATAAAATAGCTCCCTGGAGACCTTGAAGAACATGTGTGAATACAAACAGCAAGAGCTTCCTGTGGTTGACTACAAAGTGCTTGGTTGCAAAACCATTTCCTGTTTCTTAACATAAAGCATTAAGTACAAGAAGCATTCAGAAAATCTGCAGCTACATCAGAGATCTGACCACACAACAGTGAGATCTGACCAGTTGAATACAACTAATTCTGTATCTTCAGTTTGACCATGTCTTGTGGATCTCCTCTTTTAAACAAAATATGAATGGAGCGATGGGTGCAATTCTAACCATTTTATGCTGATCGCTGGGATAAGAGATAATATTCTCTGGTGAATTTCTGACATGTCATTGAATCTCATATTATCTCATCTTTTTCCACTTGTAAAGTGGGAAAAATGATCCTATTCACTGCATGCCTCACTAAACCATCTTGATAATATACTTCACTTTTGTGGGTATTTAAACTTTAAAAAAGAAGAAAAAATTAATTCCATTTTTAATGCCAACCTCAGAAGGCAATAGAACAAACAGAACCAGAGAAAGCTGGTTATGGGTGCTGTGCAAACGTAAAATCCCTTTGCGGAGGTAGCTTCTACCTCCAGCTATGTGTGAGATTGGCTCTGCACTCAGGGGAGACTGCTAAATTATCCATGTTTTGATCTATTCTTCCCCACTATCCTTTATTATCTTTATGCCCTTTATTATGATCATTTTTGATATGGCTACCTCTATTTCGTTTTGCCAATACTATAGGAAAAAAAATCACAGTACAACAAATAATGTGACACTTAAGATAGTTGAGGTTAAGAAAAGAATTCTTTCTGAAAGAAAGCATTTCCCCAAAAAGCATCCAGAGAAGATGATATTTTTCACTACTTCATGGAGGATTTGTTCAGGCATCTCCCATTAATGATAATGGGAGCTAATCGGTGAGAGAAAAAACACCTTATAACACATTATGTTTAAAACTCAGCATGAACCAAAAAACAGCTATTTTACTCTGTTAGCAGGATGGATGCTTTTAGAGTAAAGGGAAAACCTGCTGTTGAGTTCACAATCCCTCTAGGTATAAAGGAAAGACATTATTTTAAATGTTATTTGTATCTGTAACCCACTATAGTGCCCCAGCTATAATTTGCAGCAACATGTCAGTAAAGTAATAACAGATACACTACAACGGTGTTAATCAACATGCAAACACCAAGTGTGCAAAGACTGAAGCCTCAGCAGGTGTTTGCTATTATGCTTAGAGAAAATGACTCTCCATCTCGGCTTTCTCCTACTTCCTCTTCTCGTTTAACTTTTCTACACATTTCACATGTCCTCAATAGAAAACGGCTAATTTCTATAAATGATGACTGATCTATAGAACAGAAGGGATGTTTTATTACATCGGGTATCAGGATCGAGGTCCCCTTTAAAATGACATGCTTTCTAAATTGCAACATTGCTCAATTATAATACAGTTTGAATGAGCCTTCCCTTTGGAATCTCCATGTCTAAAGCTAATGTGCTGTTTTTGCTTTCATTTAAAGAGGATCAGCCCTTGTTTCCCTGGCTTTTGACATCTTAATGGATGTGGGGTCAGTTTTCCCTGAGATACCAACCTTGTTAAAATTTAATTCCTATAACTAAGTGTCTCTTTTGAATCCAAAGTCTAGTAAAAGGATGGCATCTAAATGCTACAACTAAATAGAAATGGTCATTGAAACAATGTTACCATGGGGTCAATGAGGTAGATGCTTCCTTTCCCCCCATTTGTTCACTCCTCCTAGGTGTGTCCCTTGCTTTTCCTCTTGCCTGGTGCTCAGCATTTCCTCTGACAGCCTTTCTGGTCCAGCCCTTTCTGCAGTCTTCATCAGCAACACATATAGCCATGGACGTGGTCACTGGTAACAGTCCCCTTTTCCTTCCCCCGAGTCATGAAACGTAACTTTTGTAGCAGTCCGCCTTCTCCAGATTCTGGTAAAATGAGCCTCACACTTCCTGAGGGAAAGCCATAAGAGTTCCCCATTCTTTCATTTCTTTTTAATTAATTCATTCAATAAATATTTAATGAGCATGTACTGCTAAAGTATTGCTGTAGAACTTTCCTTTCCCACTTAGAGCTTTATGGAGGCAAAACTTCCCTTGTTTGATCTAGAAAAAATCAGTCTCTGAGGAATATTAGCTGAACAAAAGAAGAAAGGCAGGCTGGACAGGAAGCCATTGTGGGGGAGGCAGGGCTTTCAGATTCTCCTAACTCCCCCAACATAGAAACTGATAACGCCGTTTTAAACTAAGGAAGAATCCTGCTCTCCTCCCTAGTTGTAGAAGAAGAAAAAGGCAATGGTTTCAGCAGTACTTTTAATTAGTTCATCTGGTCAGAAATAAGATTATCAATCTCCTCCTTCAATCCCTTCTCCTCTACCCAACTTTGATTTGGGTCATTTCATTCTGACATAAAATAAAGCAGACAATGAAAGTCACAAATAAGGCAGACTTTCACATAAGGGAGAGCTTGGCTCTTTCGAGTGAGCCTCCAGACGCCTCCTGTGGTTCCTAAGGTGGGTCTTGATTGCCTAGGTAAACACGTGCTATGTGGGAAATCTCACCACCCACTTCTGTGCAGTTCTCTAGAGCACCCCGTTGCTCATTAGACAAACATTTTTTTTTCTTTATAAAACTGAGGGACCTAGACAACTCCTTAAATGTCGTATAGTCAGAAGAGCTGTTTCAATATAGACATGTGGAAACTGAGTCCCTAAGAGCTTAGGTCTCTGGTCACTGTCATACAACTTGTTTGTGACAGAGTCTGAGGCCAGAGCTCTCTCTGAAACACTTCTGCCTCTCTCCATTCTGGAAAGGGCTGTATCTAAAAATCCCTAAGACACATAAAGGTGAACCAAGCTGACTGTCTCACATTCTTAATATATTACTCAAATCTCAAGTCAGTATTAATGTAGCATCAATCATGCAATGACATTCTATACCACTGACAATATAAAGAACATTCAAGAAGCACCTATTAGTCTTTTTTTTTTGCACTTAAAATTAAACATAAAGGAACAGCAGAATTCTTAGTTGCCTAGAGTTATTTTAAGTAAAATACTTTTTAAGATGAGTGAATAATTTATCCACATCCTTGGGCTGACTTTGCAATCCATATCACTCCTGGATGTCCTGGACCCTTTATTAGCAACAAAGAAAGAAAGAGCTGAGGCAACTGAGAGTTCTAACAGCTTCTACGGGACTACAACAAGTATATCCCTGAGTCCCTGCTTGTCATTTTGCCAGAGCCATAGGGGAAGTGAAAAGTCTTCTGCAGCAAGAACTGAAAAGAAAATGGGGGCTCAGGAACAAAATGACCCACAAAACCCCAACTTTCCTAGAAAGTGAAATTAGAGGCAGGAGTTGTTCAGATAGCATTAGAGTAGAATGGAGAATGATTTCAGCCACCAAGGTCTTATTGAAGTTCATGATGCAAACCCAGGGGTTTTGGCCAGGTAACTCTGAGGCTGGCTAAATTTGATTAATTCATATTTTTGCTCTCTATCTTGACCTGTTAAGGCTTATTTTAATCTAACAGAACACAGAATTAAATATTAGTAACTACCAAGCATTCAGATGGATTTCTTATAACTCTATGTATATTATATACTTTATTTTCAATTAATTGTTTTGATTAGTACCAGTATTTGTAGTTTATAATCACTGAAGAACATTGGTTATAAGATGACTGTTAGCATTTCTGATTTCGATAACAGAATTTAGATTTCATAGGAAAAATTAGATAGAGGATAAAAGTGAAAAAATATGGATATTATTTTATATTGACTGAAAATCCACATTAAAGTATAAACAATTTTTAAAGACATAATATTTGTATTGAAGATTACATTGTAGATAGTGTGCAATATATATTATACCAGATACTTATGTATAGAATGGATAACTTCTTTTATCTGCTAAATGTAACTAAAATCTGTATTGTGTATTGAATGTAGACAATTCCGTATAGACAATTATCTTTTGAATATTCAATGAACTATTTCTTGTCCAAGAGTTTATCAACTCACTGTCCACCTCACAGTTTGGATACTGTCAGGGAGGACTTGTGGGAGAAATGTTTTCCAGGAGGCAGGAGAACTTAAAAGAAAAGGATCTGAACTTACAGTCAGAAGAACCTGGTGGCTTTTGCACCCATGATTTAGTAGTCATGTGATTTGGGGAAAATCACTTACATATTTTGAGTCTTAGATTTCTACTTTCAAAAACAGAAATAGGTAAAACTTTCATCTCTTAATTCATAGGGTTATTAAGAGGTCATGTGAAATAATCGATGTGAATCACTTTGAAATTTGCATATAGTGTGATTGCTCTCTCATTGCTAAGTAGATCCCTTCTCTGAAATTCAAAGAAAGGGGGATGTCCCTATTCTATCTCTCTCCTCCTTCCCAACCCATATATACTGTTACACTGATAAGGCTAGACCTGTGCTCAATAAACAAGTATTGAGGCACACTAGTAAATTTTATTTTCAAAATAGAGATCATAGCTTCCTGAATTTTGGGTCCTGTTGGCAGGAAGATAGAAGCCAGATGATTGACATTTGACATTTTTAAAATTTGGGGAAGAAAACTAAACATTTATAGGTATCATAATAAGTTATGTTATTATATAAAATATTTCATATTTTAGTTTGGCATGTTTTTTATTAAAATTTCTTCAGAGAGCTCTCCTTGTACATTATGAGTTTTTTTCACTTGATTAAGCATATTTCTTGGTATATGGTCAGCTCAGAGTCAAGAAGCTAATCCCGGATTCTGAAATCAATGATCTTTGAGTTCTAAGGACTTGCTAGTCTAAGAAAGATTTATTTCAAATTTGATTTTTTTTTTTTGGTGGGGATAACAACAATTGCTGAAAGAGAGGATAGAACATATTCTTCATTTATTTTAAGACTAACAATTTTTTTCCTGTAACTCTGAGTATTTTTTTAAATCTGCTTCAATACCAATAACTTCTATCTCTTTCTCAAAATCGTGCTTGCTAAATCCTAAATTTCATTTCCCAGTATATCAATCCTATGCTGACTGACCTGTAATCTCCAAACCAGAGGTACAAAGAGACTCTACACAACTTATGTTTGAAACTTTGATCAATAAGAAAAAAGATAAAACAAAGAGATTCCTGTTTATAAGTCTAATTTATCATAGGAATATTTTCTGATTCTACTTAAGAACTCTTACTGCTAACTTGGAAGCTAGTGTTACTGAAAGATTAAAGCTTTGCAGAATCAGGAATGGAAGAAGTTTTATTTATGTAATTTACATAATGAAAATCTCCAGATACTTAAATCTCCTTTCTGTTATCTGTGTAACACCTATAAAATACAGTTTAATACTCAAATGTTCAAATAATTCTATATCAATTGAGGCTCTCCAGTCTTTTCTAGGAGATCCAGTTTAATTTCAATGAGGGTAGATTACAAAGATGAATATCGGCCTTGTTGTTCAATTGCACTGTCTCATTCTCAGTGCCTAACTGCTGCGGTGGTAGGCACGTAGAAATGCAGAGACTGATGGGTGAGAAGTAGAAGTAATTTCTGCACATAATGACAGCATAAATCAAATTACTTTTGCAAGACAGTTTTCCTTTCAGAGACATGCCTAGGATTAGAATCTAAATATTTAGTTTCCACCTATGGCAGTATTTGATTGGATTTATATGGGAGGAAAAAAGGGAAGGAGTTTATATAAATATCTTAAGATCTCAAAAATACTTTTCAGAACCGGGAAGAAACTACTAGTATTGAATATTCTCAGGCGCTTTCTCTAAGTAGGAGTTATCTCCACTTTTTAATATTCAAACTTGCTCTTATTTCCAAGGTAACTTCGTAAATCTCAGCAGACTTAGACCCAGCAGCTTTTATCATCTTTATCACTTGACTTACCAAGAAAACCAAGTGATTTTGCACTTCAACTTTGTTTAATAAATTAGCTTTTTCAGTCACTGATGATTTAGAAATGAGCAAAAGTCATTGAGAATGAGTTTGTGGTAATGTGTAATTATTATCAAGGGCAGACATGAAGGAGAGCAGAATTTGTCCTGAGAATTTGATCTTGGCATTGTTGAATTGATGTTTCAGGTAGAGCCATGATTCATAGAGTTTTTTAAGGATCAACCAATTGTAAAGCCAAGGTCAAGAGTATACTGCTAACTTTAGGTCGATTCTAATCTTTTATGAAAATATTTCCAGAACCTGTGGTTAAACACTAATTATTAATTTATGAATGGTTACAAGTTTAAAAATATTTGCTTAGATAAGTTTCAATTTAGAATAACACAAATGAGATATTCTAATAATAATACTGCCTTTTACATTCCATTGTTGAAAAAAATTAAAGCACACATCTAAATTAAATTACATTCTTGCTCACAATCGTGTGTAAGATAAGGTTGTGTCTATTACATAATGGAATCCAAGCACAAACCATACTTTAGAATTTCTGCTAATCCTCCTAGCTGTAGCTTTCCTGATTCCCTGTTTCCTACTGCTCATAGCCTATTATAATTTGCTTTAACAAAGAACACTATCCCTTTTAAGAAATTTATATTTCACAGTATGCCCCTGCTTCAATCAAAATTTATTTTTTTGAGGGTAGCCAGTTCAGAGAGGAATAAACATTTCCATATGAATTTTAATATTTTTACTTATCAAAACCCACAATTCAAACTAGTTATGTAAGTAGAGAGCAGTCATTAATATTTGCTTTCTCGAGAATCATATGATCATCACTTCCTTGTCCATTCTCTGTTGAATTTTTCAGATTAGTCAGTTCAAGTGGTAGTATATTGTAACTATACATATAACCAAAAAGCTCATAAAGGTAACACTTTTTTCAGGAGATATAATTGCCTAAGATGCAGGTTCTTATCAGAAATGGATGAGTCAGTTGTGTTCAATATCTATTATTCAGAAGGCAGGTTGGCTAAGAAAAAAACTTACGTCCTTCCTTGCAAATTAGATGTTTAGATGCAATGAAACCTTGGCTTAAAAAGAAAGATAAAATAACAGGGACAGATAGACTTTTTTTTTTTGAGAATCAATAGGGGCTTTAAATAAAGGATATATCCTGTATACAAGACAACTATATTTGTTTTTTAAAGCTCATTTAGATAAAATTTCTACCATCATAAGATAGTGTTACATAGTGGGGGGAAAACATTTAAAAATTCTAATCTAATCACCTCATTCAAATTCTTGTTAAAATAGAAGTGTTTTAACTATGTAAGCAACTGAACAAGCTGCTTCACCTAACAGACCTCATTTTTAACTTCATTTTTCTCATTTGTGAAGTGAAAATGTGACAAAGAATTCTAGAATTTAAGGGTTTGCACATATAACAAGAGGACAACTGGATAAGACAAAGAAAGGCTTGCTCTATGAGAGAGAGAGAGAGAGAGAGAGGGGGGGGAATCTTTTTTGGGATTAAAAAAATATCAAAACTGCCTTTCTCAAGAGCAAGTGGGGTCAAATGACCTGGTTAACAGGAATAATTCTTGCCTTGCTGGGCTGTTATAACAGCTGGAATTATTTATTACATTGCCTGACACATAGAACATGAACAATAAATAGCCATTTGCTACATCCTAATGCAAAGAGTTGTTACAATAGACACCATTTCAATATTAGTCATTCTTCCCAAGTCATGTGCTCAGGCTTCCAAATTATATCACATGCTATCTATAGATTACTGGAAAAGGTAAAGATGTTTCTACTATTATTTAGGAACAGAAGTATCTCGCTGGCTCTTGGAGTCATCAGACAGGGACAGGAAACATTTCTAAAAAAACAACAACAAACAGAAACATGCCGAGTGAACTGAATAATTCATGGAGCAATGGTTAGGGCATTTCGGTTAAAACAGCGTTAGCATCAAGTCTCATTCACTTAATACTGTCGCTGGGCTAGACATCGGAACATTTATCATGGTAATTCTATTATTTTTCTTACAGTTATGCAGAACCAATACATTAGAAATCCTGTGGTATTGGAGAGGAATAAAATGAGTCAATTTCTTTTAAAATGGCTTTGTGTTAATAATACAACATGATAATTAGGCCAGTGAACAGTGTTAAGTGTTGTGACTGGTTCTCACAAAGTCAGCTATAAAACTGATTTTAAAACACTTAAAAGGTGTTGACACTTGGAAATGAAATAAAATTACCGGATGTATGGTAAGTGCTTACTGCAGTGAATTTGAATCTAATCCAATATACTGATATGATTGTTTGATGACTGAACTGACAGTATCTTTGATTTCTTTATTGCCTTTCAAACTGGAGAGGTGAGTCCTGACGATCTGAAATTTCAGCTTCTATTTCTATTTCTAGCTCCATTAGTTCACCAAGTTGTAGTAAGCAAATATTCAAACCCTGTTTCTGGTATCAAAGCATTTAAAAATATCTAATAGGTCACAGAAACATCTTATTAAACCCATAAATGATTAACGTGGCATATATGTTTCAGGTAAACATTCAGAAAATTATAATGATCTATTTCTCCATCATAAAGAAAGATGCTGACTAGAAAATCCAATGTGACATTGGTTATAAAATACTTGCAAATGAATTGCCCTGGATGCCTGTAAATTTATTATCAAATATACATATGTTCACATAATTTGAAAAATAATGGCATAATATGGTCCATTTTCTCTTTCTTCCTGGCCAGAAGAACTATCATACCGTGTTTATGAAAACCACTAAGGCCAAGATCCTCCTCCTCCTCTCAGTTCACCTGCTGTCGCCAAGCTTGGGGCCAAAGACAGCTAGAAAGTAAGTGAACTTATGGGCTATTGTGGTGGCCACGGACTGTAAGGCCTTAATGTGCTCAGAGCATGCAAGCCTCATGCATGAGGTCAGAAAATCCTCCTCCACGCTAAAGATTCTAGAATTTTGGACTTGTAAACTCTCCAGTTTTTCTCATTTCATGAGGTCCTATTATAGCTACTTTTAGTGTGGGTAGATGACACATTCCACACCCTGGTCTAAATGGGAAAACGGTCCCACCTTCTCCGTCATCTGAATAAATACACTCAATCAGAACACCTCTCTTTTATAAAGTTTTTCCCAGTGGTGGTTCTGATGATCTTCCAGGCTGGGAACAGTGGATCTATTCTATAACAGTGGTCCTCAAAGGAGCTAGAGTTTTCTTTTTCCCCATTCAAGTTGAGATAAGGACAGAAATCGAGAGTACAGGTTTAAAAATTTAATAGCATTTCAATGAGTACTTTTGTATCTAATAATAGTTACCATTTTATATGTCTTTGTCTACTTTGCTACTACTTTTTTTCACTACGTTTTAAAAAAAGTATTCGGGGGTGTAAAACTATAATAGAGTATAAGCTGGGGTAGAGAAAGGATAAATTAACAATACTGTTCTAAGTTCTACCATCCTGAATTATCGTTAGTAAAAAGGTTAAAATAATTTCCAGAGAACTGAGGAAAGGTTACAAGGGTATAGTTAAGTCAGTTTGAAACTATCAGTTCATCAGGTTAACAATTTGCTCTTATAAAATGTTTTTCAGCTATATGGACAGAAACTAACCAATTCAGTCATTGGTCAATACAAGCTGTTATCATTTTCTCTTCTTCTTTTTTTTTTTTTAAAATGAAACCATCGATCCTATTCAAGGAAATCACTTGAGAATGCCAACATATTAATGAATTTGATTATTATTTTACTTGACTAATCTATTATAGTGGTTGAAAGTTGTCTGTGTAAACACAACATTCTTCCTAGGAGGCAGTTTTCTTGGGAAATTTAATAACTTCTCTTGTAGCCGACATGCTTAAGAAGTAAGTGAAATTTGAGTATTATTCTATATATGGATATTTATCTAAGCTTTAGTCATCATCTAAATGTCTGAGACTCTAATTAAGAAAAGTTGTAATATCACTCCTAAATTTTGACATGTTTTAAAAACACAGTCAAAGCTAGTATATCAACAAGGTATGACAAAAAGTTCCTATATATGGGTCTCCCAAACCAGCTGGAGAATATTTAAATTAAGTAACTATATTAGGACAAGAAACTTAAAGCCTACGTGAAAAATACATAATAAATTCATAGAATCTTCAAGCTCTATATCCTTATATCAAAATAAGAAAATTTATAGAGATAGCCTTAAATAGGTTTTGATAATTTTGTATCATAAAGTAAGCTTACATAGCATTTTACCTGTAATATAACATCTATTGCTGAAATATTTTACAAATATACCTTATTTCATTTTATTCCCTAGCTACTTCATTTTCTAACTGCTATTCTATCAGGTTTACCATGGTGGAAGCTTGTCCTTCTTGTAGAAGAAAATTTTCTTGAAGCAAGTAGTAATCCCACCTTTCCTTATTTTTAGCCCTTCCTCCTTATCTTTGGAGTACCACACATCGCTGAGTTGTGACATTAAGACATCAGAGTTCACAGGCATGCTCCCCTGTTCTAGATGCTATCTCATGTTAAGACTTAACAGCCAAAGGTTTTTTTCTGTTTCCATCAGTGAGCTCCAGTATGGGCGATGCTTGAGTCATATCCTCAGAAATGATATGGGTGTGGCCAGTCAGCACCTCTGAGACTTTCTTTCCCAATCTTTCTCCCATGGCTTGGTGGCCCTGTGGCACTGTGTCTTGGCAGGCTCAAAGGGAGCACCCTGCTTTTCTGTCAAATGCATTGCAGACATTGATATCCCTGCTAGGAATCAGCAAAGTGATCATAAGCCCCCAAGCTCTCTTCAGAGGTGACTTTGGTCCCATGAGTTTGGAAGCTTTCACTAACCAGTTCAGGTGGCTACCATCCATATCCCTGAACCTCCAAAGCAAACATGCAAATTAAAAGACTGCTCATGAGAAAGTATAAAGACATGTGTATCTATAAGATCTGTCAATTGATAATATATTTATTGGACTTTTTGGCAATAATCTCCCTTTCTAGTCCTTGCCTATAAAATATATTTTGTAGGAATTTATCTACCTATAGTATATACAATTGATATCTATTGTTTTTAATTAATATGTATTTCTTATAATTAATACATTATATAAAATTTTTGCCTAAAAATAAGTTAAAAAATAACTAGTTTAACTAGTGGCTATATTACCTGCATGTTTCTAGCACAAAACTAAATAGAATAAAAAAATTAGTGGGCTGTATTTTCTTTTAATTATCTTTGAAATGCACCACACACACACACACACACACACACACACACACACACACACACACTGAAGTAATTCAGAATTCTAGACCATACTGAAGGGTCTTCTGGGGATCATGGACTATCTCCAGCTGGATCCCTTTATCCTGCTGTGGATAGCATACATTTATTTCCTATTATCACCCACAAATGACACAGCCCAATTTTAGAATAGTTGTCCCATTTGTCAAAAACATTAATATTAACATATTCTGTTGGAAATTGTGAGAACTAGAGATTAAAATATCTTATAAAAATCCAAACATTGGGAAACTAATTGTAAATCCTACTTTGTGAGACGTGTATAAGAGCAGTAGGAGTCAGATTTCCAGTACCTGCTTTGCAATTAGGTATTTAGTCTCAGGTTTCCCAGTTTCTTCCTTTGAAGAATGAAAATTTGTAGCAAGTGAACTCTGTTACCTTCCAGCTTCAAAATAAACTTTACTAGAAATAAATATGATGTAGTTTCATCTAAATGTTATACAAAACACTTATTAAATAAGGATTGGTAAGATAGCATATCAATTGTTACTTTTTCAAAGAAACTAGCAACTGTAATGGAACAGTAGAGAGGAGAATAATATTAAACCATTTATGACTGAAAGTGTACAATTCAGCAGAGGTAAACTTGCATTGTTGAACTATGCATGTCAGATGAGAAAAGCACATAGAATGTGTATATATTGTTATTTGTGGAAGGGAATAACAACAGGAGTAAGTCATGCTTTAACTGCAGCAGAATGAAGACATCTAAAGGATATAGAACAGTTCATAATTCTGCAGAAGATTACAATAATAGTAAGGTTTTATTGACATTCATCTACTTTCCCTCTTATTTATCGAGGCATGTATTTCAACTGTATTTGTAGCAGTTACAACTCTTTAAAACCAAAGACTATACATAAAACAATATTGCTAGTGTGATAGAATAACTTTCTGGAACACCTGCTTCTTTAACCAACACACGTTTCCTTTAAAGAATATTATATATCGAAGATAAAAAATTATTTCTTTTATCACTCCACTTGATGTGGCATGTACAGTATTTCCTATAAATATTATTTTATCGTGGACAATCCAAGGGACATTTTTAAATTTAAATAACCTATTTTATAATAAATTTAGATTTACAGAAAAATCACAAAGACAGCATAAAGAGTTCCTATTTACCCCTCACCCAGTTTCAACTACTGTTAACATCTTATATTACTAAGGTAGATTGTCACCATTAAGAAACCAACATGGTACCTCGCTGTTAACTAAAGTCCATATTTTGTTCAGATTTAATTGAATCTTCCCTAATGTCTCTTTCTGTTCTAAGATTCCATCCAGGATACCAAATGACATGTAGTCACCAGGTATCCTTAGTCTCCTCTAGACAGGGGCAGTTTCTCACATTTTCCTTGTTTAGATGACCTTCACAGTTTTGAAGACTATTAATTGGGTATTTTGTAGAATGTCCCTCAATTTGAGTTTGGCTGTTGTTTTTCTTTGGGTTAGACTGAAATTAGAGTTTTGGGGAGGAAGACCACAGAGATAAAATGCCATTCTTATCACACATATAATGGCACATGGTATTACTGATGATGTTAACCTTGATCACATGGATAAATAAGTTTTTTCAGCTTTCTCCAATGTACACTTATTCCCTGTTCCTTCTATGCTCTACTCTTAGAAAGCAAATTACCAAACAGCCCACACTCAAGGGGTGAGCATTACACTTCACTTCCTTGAGTGGAGAGTGTCTATGTAAATTATTTGAACATTTTGTGTATAAGAAATTCATACATTTTCCAGACTATGGTGGAATGTTGTCATATAAAACAAAGATATTTTTCAAAATCCTTAAGCTGTGGATGACCTTATGCAATAGTGATTTGGAAAATTCTACTTGGCCTTACCATTCCATTTTTATGACTGTGATAACTTGATTTTTCTTTAAACTAGTCAAAGAAGACCAATACTTATTCTGCACCAGTTATTATTTAATTAAAGTCACATTATATAATTGACATTCAAGATATTAACTCCCCTTAATTCTGTGGTAGCTAAAGTACCACAAAGAAAGATCTGTGGAAACATTTTTATTTAAGATGGAGGGGAAGGAGACCAATGGACAGATCTGGACAAAAAGAAGCGAGAGTGGGATGTTGTAGATCCAGTTGTCCAATTAATATGACCTATGCTACTTTCCACACAACCAATATAATTCCTTATTTATCTGAGATTAAACATATACTGTCTTGATTTAATAGAAGTTGTGTTCAAACATTAGTAGTGGATTTCTGTTAGTTCACGTACATGTTATCATTATTAAAAGCAATACTAAAATTTGTTAAGAATTTTTGTAGGTAGAGCTCTGAGCTAAGTGCAGGTATTTTTACTGTTGCTTTAATCATATCCCTCATACTTAGGGAATATAATTACTAAAACAAA
Source organism: Eonycteris spelaea (assembly GCA_003508835.1). Lineage (NCBI taxonomy): Eukaryota > Metazoa > Chordata > Mammalia > Chiroptera > Pteropodidae > Eonycteris > Eonycteris spelaea. The sequence continues at coordinate 813,909 of PUFA01000254.1, read as the reverse complement.
AACTATGCCAGAAATCTTATGTCAAAAGTGAGATGAACAGTACAGAAAATGCTATGAGAATCTATGGAGAGAACAATCTCCAAAGGTTATGATGGTCTCAAAGACATCACGGAGGAAATAAAACATGAGTTGGACCTTACGGCGTCACAAGTTTGGCTGATGAGAATGTGTACAGTACCTAAAGGTCAGAAGGTAGACCTCCTTGGTTGCAACAGTTTTCATGTAATAAGGAAGTCAGAAAAATGATTGAGAAGTTAATACGTGGAGGAGACTTTCAAAGCCTTTGAAATCAAAGTGATACAATTTAAAAATGGGTTGATACTAAAGGTTTTATTGAGGGGATGTGATTTATTTAAATAATGTATTGATATTAACTTTTTCTGATCTTAAAATAAAGAACATAAAAACATACAACAAAGAGAAGTAAAAAGAAGAGAATAAAATCGTTTGTCAACTTTCCATCTGGGAACTGCTATAAACATCTACTTTTATTCTTTCAGGGGTGTGAATGAGTGTGTGTGTGTGTGTGTGTGTGTGTGTGTTTACATATGTATTTATTCTTAAGATATTATTATAACTATATAGTGGTTCATCCTGTGTCTTTATTTTATATTGCCCTGTAGGTGTCTTCTTCTGTCGTTACTATTTATAATTATTTCAGAGTTATTCTGTCTACTTTTTCATGTTTTTCCTATTATTTTATGCTTCTTTTCTGCATTGTTCACCCACTAGTGTTTAATAATTTTGCTTCTTTTGTTTTTGTGATGATATGAAAAAAGTAGATAATCCTTTTATTTCGGCTAGTAGGTACTTTCACTTTTTGTTGTTAATCCTGACTTTCTCAAATTTTATGTCACAACTAACTTTATGAGTTTTTTTTTAAGAACAGTATTTTAGAACACAGATCTTATAACAATTTTAATGTTATATCATCAATTTTATTAGGATATTAAAAATATCCTAAAATCAGTTAAACTTAGGTTTAACTGCTTTTAAAGTTTATTGCTTGTATTTTAAACTAATAATTGCTTAGATGTTAACTAATTTGATTTGTTTCTCTGTAGTGATAATTTTAAAGGATGGTGACATAGATTGTATCTTTTAGTTTAAAAGAAATAGTGATGTATGAAATCATAGAGAAAATTTCAGAAGATAACTGAGATTGTTACAATCGCTGTATAAATTTAGCAAGAATCAACATTTTCTTTGATTTGTTTCTGGTTTTAAAAATAAATTTAGAAAACATGACTTAATCCCCACATCTCATACATTAAGAGTTGTGTTTGTTGTGCCCATTGGATAGCCAAGCAGAATTCAGAGAAAAATTTGCAGCTTGAGGCCTGAGAGTTTGTGCAATATTTAAAGCCATAACACCAGATAGGATTATTTAGAGAATAAATGTATGTAAAAGAGAAACTTGGTCCAAAATTAGATAACTGCAGAACTCCAGCATTTCTTGGAAAAAGAAAAATGAACCAAGAAATGAGACTAAAGGAGTAACTAGTCAAATAGAACGAAAACCAGAATAGTATTGTGTCATGTAAACCAAGTATGTGAAGTCTTTTGTAAAGGATGTAGTAATTAACTGTGTCAAAAGAAACTATCAAATAAAATAGAGCCTGAGAATTGACCATTGCAGTAACATTGATATTACTGGTGACCTAGAAAAAAAGAACTTTCAGGAGAGTAGGCTTGAAAGCCTGATTATGAAAATATCAAGAGATATTTTTACAATAAAAAATATTTTGAGGAGTTTTTCGATAAAGGTAGCAGCTGGAGAGAGCTATTTTATCAAGGGAGTATTCCAGAAAGCTCGTATGCTGAGGAGAATGATCAATCAGTACAGGAGAAAGATGCAATTACAAGAGCAAGGACTTTGAATGCATAAGAGGGGTGGGATGTAGTTTGAACAGCTGGATTTCAATAGCATCAAGGATAGTTCATCCATTGAGAAATGAGTAAAAAAAAAAAATGAGTGAAGGTAAAGGTAAAGGCAGGTTGGTAGATTTAGTGGTAGAAGATTAGAAAGTCATCACCTGATTGCTTTTTTTAAAAGGGACATAAAAATCAAGGTATTCAGCTGAAAAAGTTAGAATGGAGGAAAGATATTGATGTTTGAAGAGAGAAGGTATCAAACAGTTATTTCAGAGTGTGGGAGCATGAACTGACTACAGAAGTACGGTAAAATTTCTAGGCAGTGCTGAGACATAAATCTGTGGCCATAAATTGAACATCAGTCAGTGCAGCTGTTGATTTTCTCCAACCATTAGCTGCTCAGATGTAGGCTGGTAGGATGAGAGCTGGATTTTTAACCAAAGCTGGGGTCTGACAGGTGAATTTGATAAGGAAAAACAGGCAATGAACATAAAGGAGTATGCAAAGGAGTGATAATTATGATGATGAATCATGAAATCTAAGCTATATAAAAGCACAGTGACTCAGGTTAAGTGGAACGAGGGGTGGTAAACAAAAGAGAAGTGTCAATGAATTGCAGGTACTTATGGGATTGAATAATGGTTAAAATTGAGCCAGTAGAGGAAGTGAGGTGGAGAAGTAATAGGTAGTGGTCAAACAGTGAAACACTTAAAATTGAGATTTTAGAGATGTTGCCTATAATGATTGGTATTGGCCAGGTCTAGGGAGAACCTGGGAATGGGTGCATAGGTGGGGTGGAAGATAAGCTCCTTAGAAGAGATGACTAAGGATCTCAGTATAAGGTGGAAGACCTTCATGGACTCACCAAGAATGATGAAAGAGTAGAATAGGTTGTGAGACCCAGGTCTGGCTGGTCCCAGGTTTGGCTGTGATCCAGGCTCACGGCTAGAAATAGGACCCCAGATTTAGAATGTTACATTAGTGTGGTAAGGCGCATGCACCCAGTTCCTGTAAGCATGATTCAGTTTATTGTATCACACATGTGTGGCAGCATGCACTCTTGTATTCTGATGTAGGTGGAGCCCATGAGCTCTCCTAGAGCAGAAGAATTACAGCAGAAGCCCACCCCCTGCAATAAAGTTGTGCCTGTGTTTCAGTCTCATGACTGCAACCTTCCCTTCTCAATCAGCTTGGTGCTGACATAGGAGTTAAGTTTTCGATAAATGATGTCTTTGGGAGTAAATACAATGCTACTTAGCTACTACGAAGAAGGGTGGTGAATGTAATCATCAGAAACTACATGCTTTGAAGAATCTGTTTCAGGAGAAAAAGAAATTGGTTTCTCATAAAGGTTAAAGTTACTGAGGAAGTATGACGTGTGTATTTAGCTCTAATCAGTTCTTAGAGGAACGTGACGCTGGTCTTTGGCATTTTGTAGTGGTTAATGCAGTAGTGCTGGTTGTACTGGAAGTGCTGCCATGAACTGAGTTCAGCCTGAGACAGGCAGCTCATTAAACTGAGTTCCAACTTGAGTTAAGCAATTGAAAACCTCTCCACAAGAAAATGATAGCATTTATTAAAACTGACTATAGCATAATCCTGATGGTTGGATGTCTCTTCTCACATTTGAGGGACAGCAGTCTATTTATTTAGGAAATGATATTTTTGCTGCTAGTTTTGAATTGCGTTTGGAAATTTTACTGACACAGTTGAAATTTAGCCAAGGTAATAGAGCATTTCAAATTCAACTGTAAGAAAAGCAGCTGGAAGGCTGCCATGAAAAGCTTTCTAGAAAGAGGAATAGGGTGAAGGTGAAATAGCCCAAGTATATTTGAAATCCTGGCATCCTTTTCATTTCAATAATTCAGATACTTATTTTCATTGCTCAATAAGCCGCTAGAAGAACATCTTTCTCACTTAGACTCAAACTTAGACACTGTCTAATATCAAACATTAATGCAATTGGCATGTGGGAATCTAATAGTGGCAGGCAAGAAAGGAGACAGACAGCAATGTCCCGGACTGAGTTTTAAAATGAGCCAGGGCCTGTGGGCTCCCAGGTAAGCATTCATTGCACACCACCTTCACTAAAGTTCCTTTGTTCCAAAAGCTAACACAGCCAAGAAAGAAAAATATTAAGTAAAAATTTGTCCAAATATTGTTTTTAGAAGATCATCAACTCATAAAATCTATTTTACCTGCACTGCATCCTGTATTAGTTGCTTATAGAAAAAAATCATATACAGTAATTTGTTACAGAAGTTTGTAAACATTTTAATCACTTTTGAGGTCTTCTAAATCCCACAGCTTTATTTTCTCGTGTACTTCAAAAGTGAATGCATTGAAATTAAGAGACAGTATTGCTGAGAATAGTAGTCAAATTGGAACAGGGGTTATTATTATGTATTACTAGAGAAGTTGACTTAATATAGAGTTGAAAAATTTTGTAATACTCTAGCCATGGATGCATAGAAGATATGATTATTGCAGGGGAGTTGTATTATCTCTGTTTCATTTATTTATTGTGGCTTATCTCAGTAAGGTTAGTCAATTTCTGTTCCATGTTCTGGAAGATGTTGTTTAGTCTGAGTATATTAAGAAGGAGAGAGCTAAAAAATATTGACCTGTCTCAATTTAGTTTACTTTAAAATTACATATTATACATGATCATAAATTAACATTTTGTCCAGATTGTATATGATCAGATTGATTAAAGAACCCCAAACTAGAATAGCTTATTGCTAAGTGGCCTGAGAAAATATCTGTTTTTTTTTTATAATGAATCACTTTAAAAACTCTTCTACATATGTAAAAAGTTTTCTATTCAAATCTAATTTCTAAATAATTCCCCACAGCTAGAAAAAACTAAAAATTTAATTTTATATTACAATCGAGAGTCTAAACTCTATGACTGCTGTCGTTTTTAAGGAAGCTTTCCTGATCCAATTTAAAGAGCACTGTTGTATAAACTACTGTGAAAATCATTCCTCCTTCCCTGAGGGTCCTAGAGTGTTGAAACAATGTTTGTCTTTGTAGCAGAAAAGTAATAAAATCACAGAGAAAATGTAAGTATATCTGAATTGTTGTAATACATTATTGTGTAACATAAGAACAAAAACCACAGCTATATTTAAAAAATGTATTTATTTTATCACTTTCCACAATTAGGTCACAGCAACTCTTTGTGATAAAAACAGATGGATAAATACCCCTGCTGTACAAACTTCTCTGCTCCTTAGTGTCCATTACTTACCCTACTCACATAGACATACATATGTTCATCATTTAATCAAATAATTAATATTTTCTTATATTTCCTGCGAGTGTGGCCATTAATATAAAGATAGATTAGTCATTGTCATGATCTTTAATTAACTAAGGGTTCAGTGTGGAAGAAAATCATATACATACATTTATAAAACAACACAGAGTACAATAAATGTTTAAGTAAGAACAATGGGAACACAAAGAATGAAGTAAATTGGACCAGGATGGAGATTAATTAATGTTTGAAGGGCAGGTATATCTCTAAACTAGGCCTAAAAGATGCATAGAGACTTTTAAAATTTTTATAGCTTGTATTGATTATAAATACAGTAGAAGCTACTAGTTCAAGATGGCTGATTTAATATCTTTCCTCTCAAAATCTCTGAAGTGCTAGAAGAAATATAAAAATAAGTCTATAGAGGACTGTTATGGTTTATCTCTATTATATTTGCAATTTTTCCTAATTTCTACTAGGGTGGGAAGGATAGGTTATAACAAAACAAACTGTGAAGGGTTTCTAGAAAATATCACGTATTTGGGAACAAATTGAGTATAAAGTCCATCGAGTTATGGAACCTGCAACTCCACACAGGAAAAAGATATGACTCCCAACAAAACTGATTTCCTTCAAGAAATATCAATAAGCAAAGTTCAGAGTCTGGAGGAGGGTGCGTTAGGGCAGTTGGCAGAGGAAAAGAAAAAGGACAATGGGCTTTTATCTTCATTATTAATTAAAATTTGTTAGACTATTGAACCTCATTGCATACTAATAAATCTTGATTATCAAAAATGTAAACTTAAAAGAGTAACCAATAAATTTATTATGGAATTACAGGAAAATTATGTATAACCTTGGGATCCAAAAATAACAAAATCATTCACTGAAACAGGAGTTGAAGGGGACTTCTGGTCAAACTGGTGGAGTAGGTAAGTGCTGTGCTTGCCTCCTCCCATAACCACATCAAAATTACAACTAAACTGTAAAACAACTATCACTGAGAATCACCTGCAGTCTAGCCGAACAGAAGCCCTATAACTAAGGATACACAGAAGAGGCCACCTCAAGACTGGTAGGAGGGATGGAGATGTGGAACTGGTAAGACCCACATCTGCATGTGGCAGTTAAAAATTTGGAGGTATATCTTGGCTGTGGAGGTACTGCATGAGAACCGAGGGGCCCCAGACCAACACCAGGCTCCCCAGCCTAGGGTTCCAGTGCCAGGAAGAGAATTTCTCAAAACTTCTGGCTATGAAAACCAGTGAAGATTGTGGCTAAGTGAGATAAAGGGCAGCTGGAGTCCCAGGCATTTCTCTTAAAGGGCCCACACACAGAATTACTCACTGATGGACTTAGTTGCTCTGAACTCCAGTGACATGTAGGGAGGAACTGAGTTGTCTGACGTCAGGGCGAGGGCTCTTGGGGCAGATTACTCCCAGACAGAATGCTGGCAGAAGCCTTTGTTCTTTTGTTTAGCTCTCCTTTCAGCCAGCTTTTACACATAGGCAGGCACCGTATCTGAGTCTTCATCAGCCTGGCTAACACTGTTTGCCCTGCCCTGGTGATTCCCTGAAATCCTGCTGCACCCAACTTGCCAGCCCACCCACACCAATTCTAGTGGCTTTTCCATACAAATGGGCTGTCTTGGCTCATGCTGTGAATTTTCCTAAGATCTCTGAGTGGTTCACAAACCTGAACAAGCAGCATTTGATCAAAGTGTGCCCCATGCTTTTTGCTTAGCTTCTCCCAGACACCTTTAAGCCCAGTACAAATGCCCATCATCCATAAATAACTTTGTAGCTCATAGCAAGTGACCCTGAGCAGGGCACAGGCAGCGGCTGAACTTGACCTGCAACAGAACTTCTCCCAAGAGGATCTAGAACTAATACACCTGGTGGCCAGGTTTTGACTACACCAGAATACCACCCAACCACTGCCACAAATGACATATCCAAAGGGCAGACTGGACAGGCACCAAAGTCCTGCTAAAGCAATTCTATTGTATAGGGTTAGTACCTGCACAACAGCTCCTCACTGTACTCACAACCAATCCTCACAATCAATCAACCTGAAGGTCAATTCTTCCCATGGTGAGCAAACAGTAACCAAGACTCAACTATGACAAGAGAGCACATGCATCCACATAAGAAATACATCTGGAACACTCAGCTCAGGTGACCAAGGAGATTGAGTCAGTGGGCCCCACAGGATGCCTACTACATAAGACTACTTTACTAAGACTGGGAAACATAGCAGCTTTACCTAATTCATCGAAACAAACACAAGAAGGCAGCCAAAATGTGGAGACAAAGATACATGTTCCTAATGAAAGAACTGAAGAAAGCGCCAGGAAAATAACTAAACCAATAGAGACAAGTCATCTACCAGATGCAGAGGTCAAAACACTGGTTATAAGGATGTTTGATGGTCTCAATAAGAACTTCAACAAAGAGAAAGGAAACATAAAAATGGAGCTAGAAAACATAAAAAAGAACCAGTCAGAAATGAAGAATAACTAAAATGATGAATACATTAGAGAGAATCAAAAGTAGATTAGATGAAGCAGAGGATCAAATTATGATTTGTAGTAGGAAACACCTAATCAGAGAAGCAACAAGAAAAAAGAATCCAAAAAAAAAAAAATGGGACAGTTTAAGAGACCTCTGGGGCAACATCAATTCATATCATAGAGGTACTGGGATAAGAGAGACAGCAAGAAATTAGAAGCCCACTTGAACAAATAATGACAGAAAACTTTCCTAACCTGGTGAAAGAAGTAGACATACGAGCCCAGGAAGCACAGAGTGTTCCAAACAAGAATCCAGAGAGGCTCACACAAAGACATGTCATAATTAAAATGCCAAAGGTTAAAGACAAAGAGAGAATCTTAAAAGCAGCAAGAGAAAACCAGTTAGTTACCTACAAGGGAGCTTCCAGAAGACAGTCAGCTGATTTCTCCACAGAAATTTTGCAGGCCGGAAGGGACTGGAATAAAATATTCAAATTGATGAAAAGCAAGGACTTAAACAACGAATATTACTCTACCCATTAAAACTATCATTTAGAATCAAAGAATAGGTAGGTAAAGAGCTTTCCAGACAAGAAAAGGCTGAAGGAAGTTATCACTACCAAACCAGTATTATAAGGTGTTAAAGAAATTCTTTTAAAAGAAGGGAAAAAAGGATTGAAAATATGAATAATAAAATGACAATAACTACATATCTATCAACAATTACTTTAAATGTAAATGAACCAAGTGCTCCAATCAAAAGTTGTAAGGTGGCTGAATGAACAAGAAAACAAGCCCCTTACATATGCTGCCTACGAGAGACTCACTTCAGACAGAAAGACATACACAGACTGAAAATGAAGGAATACAAAAAGATATTTCATGAATGGAAACAAAAAGCTACATAAGTAGCAATATTTATATAGACAAAATAGGCTTTAAAACAAAGACTATAGTGAGAGAAAGAAGTATAAGTAATTCCATATGTAGGTATTTATCCAAAGAAATCCTAAACACTATTTGAAGGGACATGTGCATCCATATGTTCACTGCAGTATTATTTACAATAGTCAGTATGCAGAGGCAACCTGGGTGACCATAAATGGTTGAATGGCTATAGAAGAAATGGTACCTATATACAATGGAATATTACTCAGCCATAACAAAGAATGAAAGCTTTCCATTTAAATCTACACGGATGGACCTAGAAGGTGTTGTGCTGAGTGGAGTAAGTCAGACAGAGAAAGACAAATGTCATATGATTTCACTTACGTATGGAATCTAAAGAATAAGATAAATGAACTAAAAAAAAAAAAAACAAGCTCATAGGAGGATAGGTGAAGGAGGAGGGGATTAAAAGGTAAAAATTGGTAGTTATAAAATAGTCATGGGGATGTAGAGTATAGCATAGGACATGTAGTCAGTAGTATTATGATAACTAGGTATGGTCTCATTAGGATGATTATTTCATGGGTTGGATAAACGTCTGATCATTTTGTTGTATGCATTAAATTAATATTGTATACCACCTGTAATTGAAAAATAAACAATATTAAGAGCAAAGAAATGAAAACAAGCAAAAAGCAGGCGTTCAATAAAGTATGGTATATGAATTCTAGGCAATTCAATGTAACTTTTATAAGAATATGATATTGTATTATTTAGTAAAAAACATCAGAATAATATGTATAATATAATCGCGGTAATGGAGAATACATATATGGGAGCATAGAATATGTATATATTCTTCTTGCATAACATTTAACAGACATATTTATAGAAGAATACATAATAAACTGTAAACAGCAATTATCTGACAGCACAGAATTAAAAAGTGGGTGGAAGAGGGAAGAAGCAGTAAAAAAACATTATACTTGTATATTTGCTATGTTTAAAATGTGGCATACAATTATTTTTATCTTTAGTAATGGCAATTTAAACATACATAGTTATTTTAGAAAAGTTGAAAAAAATACATATATGTATAAAGAAGCAATGGAAATGATCCAAACTCCCACAATCATGACTGAAGAGCAGGATTTGCGTAGGTTAAAACGGGCGAAAAACATTTGGTCAAAAAAACCGGAAGTACTTAGGGGAAACAAAAGTTTCCTAAGTTTCACCTTTCTACATGCATTTCCTATCAATGATGTGTTAAATTCACTTATCACTTACTGTGAAGCTTTCCAGGCCATTCCATATATAGGATGAATGAATGCATGCCTAATAACCTCATTAGAGATGTGTATGGAAAAGTCAAAAGTCAGGAGTCCTCAGGTGTTTGGTAGTTTTAGGAATACTTTTGAGTTGAGTCCAACTAACATGCGAGAAGTTATAAAAATATGACCCTTGAAATGTTTTATTGATTTCCAGGAACGAGGCCCCTAATGACCACTATTCTTCGCTTGCAACATGTTTTATAGATGTTTTTATTAAAGTTGATTTAATTTCCCTCAGTTCACGTGTGCTTGCTAATTGAATCATTTCCCTCAATTCCCAGAAGACTATAAAAAAGAGAATTTATTATATGCTGTGTAACATACATTAGGATAAATATTGATGTGACTCTTCAGCTAGAACATTGTGAATATCTGATTAAGTGTCATCATAATTACTCAATGAATCTGATGTACTTCATTTCATTATCACGAGTTCTATTGGTTACAAACATTAAAATGATCTATTGTTGTTTTTATTGAATTAAAGTCAAATATTTGATGTCTTCTTAGTATAAGAAAGACACATTACCTTCTCAAAATTGATTCTAGACAGTTATTTGGAGGTTCAGATAATTGTCTTTCTGACAAAGAATGAAACGTCAATAGAAATCGAAAGGCTGAAAAAAAAAATCAAAGTTCTCTATATTAAAAAAAGTATGTCCAGCATGAATATCATGGCATTTAAAAAATAAGTGAAACAATTCTAAATTTAGATAAGCATTTTCTATAATAGATAATTATTAAAAGTTGATATTTATGGATTAAATTAAGCCCCCCCACACACATAGTTTAATTTCTGAGCCAGCTATTTTATTGGCTTATTGGATAAATGATATTTAAAGAAATAAAAAAAATAACAAATTATCAGACCTCTTTTGTTAAGTTTCTCAAATGAATTCAATCTGTATTCTTTGGGAGTGAATGAGGTACTGAACAGTATATTTGGAGTCCTTTGTTAGCTACAAGCAGAACAAAAGAAGGTAAGAAACTTCCTTAAGAATTTTATTGTAAGGTAAAGTTTACATCCTTACATTTTTCCTTTCAAGTATAATTTTCCTTCTGTATATGAAGAGACAACTTCAGGATAGTTTAAAGGAATTATTGTCCCCCAAAGCCACATAAATTTCATAGCTGAGATTCATCCTAAACCTTTTAATTTAAGATCCATTTCTCTTACTTCTAAACTCTGTCATTTTTCTGAAATGTGCAATCAATACAGATTAGGTAAAATCTGAATTGAACCAGGATCAGAAAATAATGTCTGGTGAATTGTACGTAAAAATTCATAAAGTGGAATGAAAGATCACACTCATATGTCAGTATGGCAAGAAGTATGACCTGGTGAGAACATTTTGGGTCAAGATAACAGGAAAATGACTTTTGTTTTTCTGTGGGGAAGACTTTAGAGACTGGAAAATCCAAGGATTATAGCGGAGTTATAAGTTATTAAGGGAGAAGAAAAGATGAAGAAGAGGAAGCAAACATGCTTGACCAGACTGGGTATTAGAATAACACAGTAAATACAATGAAGCGACAATGAAGTTATTAACATGGGAAGGTTGAAAATATTTCTAAAGGAGAATTCAGACAGGGTTGTTTGCATAGAAACCAGTATGAGAAATATCACTTTGGCCTTGCCAGGGTAGTAGGGGTCAACTGGGCGTTTACACTAGGCTTTCTTTTTTTCACTCATTAATTTAGCAAATGATTACTGAATGATTAAATGGTGTTTGTGTACATTGGTGCGTAAAAGATTGTATAATGTTAATGTTGGACGATTATATGAAGATTGTAGAGAGGTCTGTGGGTCAATTCAAACTTTGCAAAGGCGTGAATTCACTAAGTCTGTAGCCATCCGGGGAAAAGACTAGGATTTCCTGCCAGATACTTATTGCACCCTCAGAACTGTAAGTAGGGATTTTGAATTTATTTCACTTACACCAGCTTCTCTTATGCTTATTTAAGACTATACAGTCACAGTATTCTGAACACAAGTTAGTGCCCAGTAATAAAATAAGAACAATCCCAGAAAGTAAAGTAAGAATTCCAAAACTAAATAAAGTTCTGGAGAACCAATAGGGGTAAGTCCCATGCCTTGGTATACATTCTGACTTGGGCTCAGAATCTAAAACTCTCAATTTCCATTCTGAAGCTTTAAACTTTAAAACTTCTTCCCTAAACCATGGTTTATAGATGTAATTAATTTTTTTTTTTTGTCTGGTTGACAACTTGAATTTGTACCAAATAGCAAACAATAAGTTTGGGGGGAAAATCACAAACTCTGGGAATTTATTTTATCCTATCCAAAATTAACAGTAATACCAACAGTATCTAACACGATAGAAGCTGGTTAACCTAAAACATAGTTTAAGGTAAATTATAATAAAAGCTCATTAATTTAGAATGACTAAAGAAGGGAATCCGGAATAAATAAAGACTGTTAAGTATTTTAAAAGGAATAAGATTTCCAAGTCACACTTAGAGTGTGAAGTCCTCAGAGGTGAGGTATAGCATTCATGAATGTTGCTATCCTAATGCTGAATATATTCCCAAGAAAGTACGAATTTATAAAAAATTGGAAACTAAAAACCTTATTAATTATCCCTTATGATAATTTGGTATCCTAAGCTACTCACCCAAGCGATATGTTGGCAAGAAAGCATCACTGGTGAGTATTTTAAGTTTCATAGAATATGCATCAGCATATTGACTAGTCAATATTATCTGAATAATTAAGAACTAAACTAAAATTGTCAAAATAAATGAAGAGTACATCCTGAGATGAAATGTCCATGACTTTTATTATATTTGTTCACATACTAATTTGCAAAACTCAGCAATAATCACCCTGTCATCAGTATGAATTAACAAAGCTCTACTGTAATAGCAGTTACGATGGTAATTATGAAAAAACAAAATTATATTCCTAAACAAATGAAGGTTGTATTCATATTTAGTACTGCCTGAAGACTAAGTGTCAAAGAAATAGCATTTAAGGATATATTTTAAAAGCAATGTAATGGTTGCACATTTTATTTTACTATTATATTACTATTACTATTTCTCAGCTCCTACTATCTTGTTATTCTTAGTACATTTCATTAGCTCTCTTTGGCTTTGGCCTTCTTAGGACATTAGCTTACTCTCTAATTTTTTAATTAAAAATATTAATTTTCAAAAATTTTTTCATGAAATATCTATAATTTTTATATTTTATGCTTTTTGGTTCAACAACTTTTTTTGGCATATGAAGAATAGCAATATTTCCAATTCTAATTGAGATAGCAATATTTACAATTCTAATTGAGATGTCTCAAAATGTTAAGTTGGTATACTCTGGCTTATAATTATTTTTATGTAAAAATCATGTTAGCTTATAAAAACTATATAAACCCCAAGTTGTTTCTCCATGTAAGAATACAAAAACATACAAAGACTACTATATACTCAAAAAAAAAAAACCACACAGTAGTATTTGAAACATTTATTTACTTAATAAAATGATAATTTGTTCTGAAATGTCTGGAAATCTGTTTCATCATTAAAGGCACACAGAGAATTTTGTCTTCATGGATTTTTGCATAATGCTCTTTCACGGTGGGAAACCAAGCACAATTAGAATAGAGTGGTAGTGTTTAAGAACATAGCTCTCAGTAACTGATGTTAGTACCTGAACATGGAGAGTGGGAACAGCACAATCATGATATGATTTACCACACCTAAAGTGTGATGAGGTAAATTTAAAGGACAGATGGTGACCTTCTACAAGTATTTCATTGCTCATCTTTTAAAAACTAATAACTACTATTGGTGAGTTATAAAAGGCATACACTGGTCACTTCCAAGATATAAAATTTAAAGCCAGGTTTGGTCCCATGTAATTTTATGTCTTAGCTCTATGTTCACACCAGAATGTAATTTGCAGGTTCAGTTTGGATTATAATTAATTTTTAAAAATAATTCTAAATATCACAATTACACAATTAATTATATACCTATAATAAACCAAAAACTCTTTTTTGGGGAAAAAAACTAAGATGATTAAAACCTGCACACAGCCCTGAGGGGCTGAGAGTGAAGTGCCGTAGACAGACATGGGAATAATTATAACAATATATTGAGAACCACGGTCGATAGGGTAATTCGGCTTTGCCCTGAGAGCTGAAGAAAGGATTAGGGAGAACTGCCACTTCAGCTGAGTCTTCTGCAGGGATTTAGACATGAAAGAGATTATCACACCTCAGGGGCACTGCAAATAATGTAGCATGTCTATAGCTCAGTGTGGGTACAGAGCATGAAGGAGAATAAGGCTGGAAATCAAGGCAATGGTCAAATCATGAACAGTGTGCCGTGTAAGAATAGTGATCATGCATCCCTGTTTGTCCAGAACAATAATGCCCATTGTTACAAAAGTAATTAGTAACATTTCACTCAAAAAGGTGAGCTAATGCTAGGTCCACCCTACTTATAACCTGTGATAAAGATTTGGTTGTTGTCCTGTATGAAGCAGGAAGGACAATTGTAAATTCTCTAAAGAGTCAGAGACAAATAAATTATAGCATTGAACTTTTAGAACTTGAGACACTAATGGAAGAGAATGAGCATGTACACAATGACTGTAATAGGACATGGGAAGTACTTTGTTTCATAGGAGAACTGTGATAGTTCTAAGCAAGTCATTCCCTCCCCCTGGATGAATGAGGGAAGGCTTTATTTGAGATCTGGCATTTGAGATGACCTTGAATGAGAGCTATTCTCATTCTCTTTTATATCCAGTAGTCCAAATGGCTCAGATTTACATATGGGAATAATTCACTAATCTGCTTGGTTACTTGCTGTAAACACTAAAGATATAATATGATATTAGAAAGCACACAATAAATTGGTATTTTTTAAGATTTAAAAAATTGAAAATAAAGGTTCAAGAAAACTTCAAAGCTACAGTTTACACCACAGTATTCTTGACTAAACAGTCAGATTTGTGAAATTCATACAAACACAAATCATTTTCTGCGTCAAGACATAGAATACAGTTGTGCAGGCAGTGGAAATAAATTAGCATAAATAATTGGGTTTATGATCCTACCAACCTAGCTAAGGCAGAGGTGAAAAAACAGAGGACAGCAAACCGTGCATCTGTTGCAAGATTTATACGTGTTCTTCTTATCCCCTTTGAGTTGTCCCTACCAATAAATTATTATTATTTTTTTTTCATAATACAGTCTGATGTAATAATTTGAGAAAATGTTCCAGGTTTATTTGATGGTTTGTAGCACCATGACTCTAAGCCTTGTCAGGATAGGGCTATTTGGCTTCCTTCAGCTTTGCATGTGGTCTTATGTTTTAACTCTATTAATGCACATAGCCCTCATTTGAAAGGCATTTCTTGGTGCTACCAAATTTGATGAATTGGAGACTCTTACCCTCCTCATCTGTATGGTTCACCTGCATAGGCTCTGAGTTTTCTATCTCTGGTTGCTTCAATTTAGGCACAATCTAGTGAAAAATACTGAGTTCAGAATAAGAATTTAAAAAGACATGCATTTCTAAATAATGAAGGCAAGAAACATTACTGAAACTTGAGAGAACAAAAGAACTCTATTTTTTAGTGTTTCCATAAAACAACCCATTTACAGAGATTTGCTTTATTATTCATTAAACCAAAACTAAATTTACCAGATTTTAAAGGCACAGAACCTGAGGCTTGCTGTGATGAGGTTTGACTAATAGTATAAAGTAGCAATATTGAATTGGGGATTTAGAGTATCAAGAACCTGAATATTCATGACTTTTACTTATCCTTTCTGGTCTATCAGAAATGATTCTTAGTATTATTATTATAACATGCTGAACAATCACTTTTTCTAGGATTTGTAGCAGCATTTGAAAGTGAATGACACACAAGGCAATCCTAACAAAGCACTCTAAGTGACTCATTTCTAAAAGTAAGGAGAGGATGTGAAGAGAAGTCTTGTTTGCTCTCTTTTTCCTTCCAAAGGCCACTTTACATATATTATTTCACTGATCTTTCAATATCTCTATCATGGAGTAGGTAACTAAGGTAAATCCCTGAGCAAAAGCCTGATGAGATTATGTGATTCACTCAGAATTCTGCATTAAGTCTTTGGATGAGAAGTCAGTCTTTGTGTATTCTGTTCCAATACTGTGCCCTATGATCGACTGGGTAGGTTCACATGGATTTTTGAAAAATATATACACAAGACCTTTTCTAAAAAGCCCAAACAAGAGCTCACACAGACGACCGCAGCAAAAAATAATTTCATTTCCTAACAACAACTTGAGGACATGAAGGGTAAATGGAGCTATAGAAGAGAGTGGTGAAGAACAGTGGCAGGGAACACCATAAATGGAGGCCCAGAACCAAAACAAAAAGAATAAAAGCTGAGACTAGGACAGGCAAGTTGCTACTTCGTATGTGAAATGCAATTCCATATCATTATAATTTTACACTTTCATAGACTAATAGAGGAGGATGTCACTCTGAGAGGCCATCGGGTGCAATACTTGCCTTTAGGAAACTAAACAGCTGATAATATAGGACAGAGGGATGTCAAAACTCTCATTTATTATAAAAGTAGGTCTTTCTTCCAATTTACCTAATAATTTATTCTGCTATGTTCCACTACAGCACTCAAGTATACATTATGTATGCTTGTGTAGTCTGTATGTGTATATATGTATACATGTATATATATATACACAAACTATATACACACACACAAAAACCCTAGATAGATAGATAGATGATATATAGATGATAGATAGATAGATAGATAGATAGATAAATGATAGATGAATGATAGATGATAGATGGATGTTTTATTTACAAAACATTTTTAATGTTTTAATGATTTTCACATCTTTTTTTCATCTGAATCTTGTAAACCCTATGAGATAAGGAAGAAGGCATATATTAGGCTCAATTTAAAGACTAGGAAATAAATGACCCGAAACGTTAACTGAATATATATATTTAAGAATTTAGTACTATCTATTCCTTTACTGAATGTGACTTAATACCTAGACTTAAATATTTTCAATATTTTCAAATTTAATGCAAACAATGCATTACATTTTAAAAGTACGAGGAGGAAAAAATATTCTACAAATTTAAGATTATCTGATCATGCTACTACAATAAGCCTATTAACAGGTAAAAGAGCCTTGCTTAATTGATTTAGTGATTTTTCCCTTGATTTTTGTAATATAGAGTTACAAGTGAAAATTAAGGGAAACATTTGGAATGTAACTCTAGAAATGATTTATTTGAAATTGGTAGAAAACCACTATCACATAATGACCCTCTTTCCACAGTGTTTTGTATAGACTACATTTCCAAGTCAGTCTACCTTGATTCCAAGCATGGCCCTGAACTATTTCCTATCGATAGACTATGTACAGATTATTTACTTAGTTATGCCTTCTTTATTCTTTTTTCTCTTTAGCTACCTAAACGCAAAGAAGTATAGTAGAACCAAAAGATGGATGGAACCTGGGTTCTTGAATCACTATGTGGAAGAAAGCCTCCTACACCTTGACTGTGGGTGAAATAAACTTCTATAATATTCATCTATTTTAAATTGGGGAATTATTGTAATAACATGTAGGTTTACCTTAACTAATATATACATTCAAGCTTTCTCTTTTGCTTTTTAAAAAAGATGCCCTGAATTTTATATTTTCATCTTTTTTTCTCATTTACTAGCAACATATTGCCAATAAAAAATTAAACATATCATTGGTTTGACTGATCCTTTGACTAAAATAATAAAAAAATGTTTTTAGCTTCATGTCTGCCACATAATTTAGTTACTATCACATTTTTTCATTCAAATCTATCCATCCACATCTATTATATGTTGTCTACCCATTTTTAGAAGCATCCTTGAGCACATATACTATGTTGCTTTTTCTTACTTCTTTTTCTTTTATTTCACTCATTCATGTTTATTTCCTCTAACCTTCTCAAAGTCACAAATTCTCTTCATCTCTCCATTCCACTCAGGAAATATATATATGGAGAGTTCTTTTTCTCTTATACTGCACAGAAGCCCATGAATATCAGCATATCAAATTAAAAGTTATGTGATAATGACTATACATTGTTTGGAAAAGGCCAATTGATCATCTCCAAAGAGAAGTTATAAAGTACCTTTGCTCAGTAAATTCTTCACAGTTCATGGTTTATAGCTAGCTAAATCCAGAAAAATCTCAAAACTTAATTTTGTTGCCATTTTGAAAGGGCCTCACCTCTTTTGGTTATATTCACATTAACAATATATAACATTTTATATAAAATCAGAATACTAATATTACTTTATATGAGCAAAACTAAGAAATGAACAAGCATATACTCACATTTTCATAGCCATCGCATTTTCTTCCTGTAAACCTAATCACTTCAAAGGCCAACTCAGAATCAAAAGGTTTATTGGAAAAAAACATGAAGTAACGACTTGTTGATTCAAATAGTTAATGGATTTGACTATGGTAGACTGATGGACTCTTTTATGGGATAATGCTAATCTTGCCAATGAATTCCACTGACACCTTTATTTGCCATTTTTACTAGGAATTTGATCTTTACTTGGAGGTGGTTTTGTTTTTATGTGTAACCTATAGTATAACTTTCTTTCAATCATTCACTCTTTTATTCAGCCATTCAAAAATATTTATTGAGTACCTATTATATTTCACTGTGCTTAGAACAGAACGGACCTTGTTCTTCTAGGGTTTGGAACATGTTAATGGAGACAGGCAATCAAATAATCACAAAAAATGGAAGTATAATTACAAACTTATTAAATACATGCTCAAAGAAATGAGTATTACCTAGTGCATATAAACACAAATAGATCCTCGACTATAATAAACATGTTGGAGCTGATACCTGAAGGATAACTGGGCATTAATATTACAAACAGATCGAGAGGTTGTGTAGAAAGAACGGCATGAGCAAAGGCATGCCATATTTGGGCCACTGACCGAAAGACAATGAAGCTGAAGAGAAGAGGGTAAGAATGTGAGAGACTGAAAAGCAGCCAGAGAGTCTCATAAGGGTAATCCATGCTCAGCCTGTTAGCAAAGTTAGAATTTACCCTTTAACCCCAGCACTAGGGAGAGCTATCAGTAGGTTTAAGGAGGGTGACATAGATAGATCTCTTACTAAAATCCACCATTCTGAAAGCAGTGAGATAGAGAGAGAGAGAGATTGATGGAAGACAGGGTGACTGCTGCTACAGTCCAGATGAGAACTAAAACAGACTGAACCAGGATTCGTGTAGATGAGCTATCGTGATTGCTATGAGCACAATATCAAGGGTTTTTGCCCCTATTTTCCAGTTTTTTTAAAAAATATATATTTATCGTAACACCCATTCCTGCCTAAGCTCAGATTCCATCAAGCTACTAAATTATGTGAGACTATAATCAGACTCACGGGGCTTAAGAAATATGCATGTGATTCAGATATCTATTTTAAATGCATTTCAATAAAATCATACAAATTACATAACCATAAATTGGTTGAAAATACAAACAAAAGCGCTATAACCACAATTCCATTATTCAAAAGAACTATTAATCATTTTATGTATTCTCTTCCTTTTCAAATTAAAATTTAAAAATAATTATAATCCTAATAATGTGGATTTTTGTATATTTTCACTTAAAATAATAATTTTATGAGTTGTTATATACTCAGTTGTTATATACTACCTTTAATACAGATGCCTTATATTTTATTGAGTATGTACCCCAGAATTTGGGTAATCATTTCCCTATTGTATAGTTCACTTTAACATTTTTGTTAAATGACACTGTAATGAATACCCTTATGCATAACTTTTTCATACTTATAAGTAATTCATTAAAATAAATTCTTAGAATTGGGATTATTGAAATGACAATGCCATTCAGTGAATATCACATCTTTTGCTAACTCATATTATGCATAAAAGGCATACAAAGCCATTTAAAGAGGGACTTTTCCACCCATGTCATAATTATTTTTATTATTATATTATATGGCTATTGTTACTTACTCATTATAAAGATCTATTGTTAATATAGTCATTGTGAGAATGTTCTCACTAAATTAATGAGAACCACCATTACTTTTGAAAAATATTTTCACCATGCAAATATTATGATCTTAAATAATTATGATAATTTGTAATTTATATTCATGGCTTACCTGATAAAATCATTATATGTCTTAACATTAACTTTGATTGCATAAATATTACATTAACTTCAATCATATAAGAATTTTAGAAACTATTTTAAATAAATATGAAAGTAATGAATCAGATTTAAGTGTAAAAACACCAACTATGTAAGAATAGATTTTATTATTTTTTTAGTTTTATTTTGTCCGATGGCTCTGTTAATGAAATAACACTTTCATATGAAAGACAATTGTGGAAAAAATATATGCTTCTATTTTTGCCATAACAAATTACCACCAAGTGAGTGGCTTAAAATGACATAAATTTATTACCCTAGTTCTTTAGAATAGAAGTCCAAGTGAGGTCCATTGTTTTCTCCTGGTCTCATGAAACTGAAATCTACGTATCAGTTGGCCAAGGTTCTTATGTAGAATTAGGAGGCACAAATTCTGGAGAATAACCTATTTCCAGGCTCATCCTTATTACGGACAGAATTCAGTTCCTTGTTGTAGGGCTGTGGTCCCACTTTTCTTGCTGGCCATCAGCCAAGAGCCCTCTCAGCTTCTTGAGGCCACCTGTATTCCTTGTTAACTTGCCCACTCTATTTTCATATTTTAGCATGTCCATTCCTCCTTAGGCTTCAAATCTCTCAGAATTTCTCTTCTGTGGCATCTCTTCTTCCAGCCAGAAAAGTTCCCTCTCTGCTTTTAAAATCTCATGTTACAAAATTGGACTTACTTGGATAATTCATGATAATATCCATAATCTAGTGACATCTGTGAAGTCTCTTTGCCATGTAAAAAAAACATACACTCATGTCCCAGGGATTAGAGCATGGACATCTTTGAGAGCCATCATCCAGCTTATGGCAAAGTGCTATCATATTGAAACAAATTATTGCTTCAATTCTTCTTTATTTATTAATTTAGCTCAGTTCCATGTTTCTTACCTATGTAAAGATGTAATGAAATCTAGATTCACAATAACAATATTATGAACTTTATTCTAGCAGATGGTTTAGTGTACTGATGAGTTTTAGGGAAGATCTACTCAATTGCAGAAGTTAAGATCTGTGATAATTTTCCAGATGACTCCAAGGGAAAAACTGTGAGAACTTGTTGACTTAATATTTATCTTCTGTTTGATACCTAGTTATTTGCTTCATTTAATTTTTAGTTATTTTATTTACCTTAATGTCTAAAGATAAGTGTTTATAAATGTTTTTATAATAAAAATTATTGTTACTTGACACTAGGTTGCCATTCAAATTTCTTTTGCTCGCAAAGAATCCTTAGATGAAGAGAATAGTATAGATTTGCATTAGAAAAAAATATTGCAGCAGAATAATAAATTCTGATCATGAGATAACACACACAAAGGGTCTCGTATAAGGCTACATAAGTGCAACTTCCCATCAATTTTTTGAATCCCGGATCTCTTGTAGAGACAGGCCACAGATGCCTATTTAATGAGCTCTTTCTAAAGCATAGATAACTATACTCTCGAACTTTGCAGAGCCCATAGAACATGCTACTATTAAATGGCTAACAGAAGCATGTATTAAGAGAACCATGTAGGACAGGGATCACCAAACCCTGGGCCATGGACCGGTACCAGTTCATGCGGCCTGTTAGGAACCAGACCGCACAGCAGGAGGTGAACGGCAGGCGAGCGAGCAGAGCTTCATCTATATTTGCAGCTGCTCCCCAGGTGTAGCATCAACACCTTAGCTCCACCTCAGATCATCAGGAATTAAATTCTCATAGAAGCACCGGTCCCTGGTGCCAATATTGGTTGAGGACCACTGGTCTAGGAGATGCAAGGAACAAAATGTAAGCTTGAATTCCTAAGACCTATAGCTCATATTCATATAAAATTTTTTAAAAATGTATTATTTAATCACCACCTTGAGATTTCAAGGAGAATAATATATAAAAAAATTAAAATACAAGAGAATTTATATTTAAATGCACTCCTATAATTAATATCTTTATATTATTCATATGTATAAATATGTAGTAAAGACAGATAAGAAATGCTTAAACTTGACAATAGTGTATTCATAGTAGCTCCCCCTCCCCCCATTATTGGCTTCCTATTTTTTTAAATATACATAACCAACTTAAAAGGTGGATATTAGTGTCCTTATTTTGTACATTAACAGATTCAGATAAATGAAATAATTTGTCTAAGGTCACATAGCTAGTAAGTGAAGGAGATTATATTTTAAAACAGAAAAAATCCCTGTGCTTTTTTTCCCCCCCTATCATGTTGCATTGCTTCTTTTAGAAATCAGATACTAAATAGTGATTTTACTGACACTTCACAGCTTTCTGATATTAATTATAACTTGAACTTCAGCTAAGGATAGTATTTGTGAACAACAGTTACAAAAATAGTTATGGAAGATGCAATTCTGACTCAAAAATCATACTGAAAAAAACATTTTCCTTAATTTTTTCAAAGGGATATTGAGTATATCTTTAACAAAGTCTAACTCTCATCAGTTTTAACTATGATTGTGCCTCGGGCAATGCAGATCAATTCACAGAAAAATCATTACTTGTAAAATTGTGTGCAAAACCAATTTTGATAAATAGAATTGCTTTTTAAATATGCAGTGGGGTTACTTTAATAAAAGTAATCGCATGGTCAATAATTTCTAAAATGAATAATCAATTCCTATTTTACCATTGTTTTATAGATTAGAACCTGACATGCTATACATAAAATTGTTTCACTGGAACGAATGGTTTCCTTTGGAGTGAATGAAATTTTGACAAGTTATAATGCTGATTTTACACTTCTTAGAACAACCTCAGAACCTTTTAGAGTTTTATGTAGAAATTTATACAACACTTCTTTAGGGCCTTGTCCAAAATAGTTGTTATAGAAAGACCTCTTGTAAAATGTTCCTACCTATTAAAAGTCTTCCTGAAGCTCTGAAGTGTTATCAGGTAAGGGCATACATGTTTAAGTTTACAGATGTGTATTTTGAATATGCAGATATATATCTGTGGGTCAACAGCAGAGTTCCCATCTTCTGTCAAGTTAAATACAGACTACTTATACAATGGAGTTCAGCTGCCTCACCCTCATGAGCTCAACTTATAGTACTTAGGGGTCAGGCAGTGTATGTATACACAGATTTGTGTCAGTAAATCATTTCTGGATGTGGGTATTATGAAGATATTCATTTTTTAAATATTAGTTTCATGCATTGAACATAGTTATAAAACATTTATATACTTTATAGAGTGATCCCCCTGATAACTCTAGTACCCATCTGACATACATAGTATTACAATATTACTGACTATATCCCTTATGCTGTACTTTACATCCCTGTGACTATTTTTACAACTGGCAATTTATACTTCTTAATCTTGAACATTAGCTTCTCCCCAGCCTTCTTTCATGCTCTAACCTACATGGCCTCTGCCTTCAGTTGGCTGGGCTTTGGAATACCATCAGGGTCTCTTTCTGATATTCTGCTCTCACTTTCCCTTAGGCGAGTAAGGAGAAAGAGGTAAGGCTACATTGAGAATCAAGAAATCTTTTGAGGAATTGAAGCAATACTTGCATAATTATATAGACTACTACAAGATTAATTTTAAAAAGAACATGTTCTTGTGTGTATTTGTTTAGTTACATGTCATCATAAGCATACTCAATAAAATCCTAGAAAAATTTGACATGTCAAGTAAAAGAAAAACTAATTTTCTAATCTTCTTTTATAATAAAATATTCAGTACTTATAATTGAAAAGGAAAGGGAAATTGAATTTATATACTCATTTATTCAATAATATTAATTAAATTTTGGAAGATCAAAGTATGAATCCTATCCAGATATTATTCTCAAGGATCTTAGAGACTGATAGAAGATAAAATAATACAGAATGCTACACTAGAAGGAAGAAGACGCTAAGTATCTGAAAGAGGTATAATTAAAATGCTAAGGTGCTAGTTATTAAGTTATTATCTCTCAGTGTCAAATCCACCCTTCTAAGCTATTTTATGATTCTGGAGCTCTCTTCTCCTGTGCCAGCTGGCTCCCTGTTAGTTATTTTATTTTTTATTTTTTTATTCTCAACAAAAGAAAAGATGGTTGAAGGAGGAATCAGAGATATGCCACTTAACTATCTTGCTTCCTGCTCCTATCTACATTACCCCAGCAACTGACTTTTCACCTTCAAAGCACCAGCTAGTTCTATATACCACTCTCAAACTCTGAAGCAGATACAAGCCCCAACCAGCTGGGTTGCCCTCCTAATTCTGTGTTTGTGTGTTTGGGAGAGAGCGAGGTCAAAGTGACCCCTTCTGAGTTCCTGAAGCAGCACAGGCAGCAGAACATACCTAGTCTTAAAGGTATAGGCCCCGGTCCCACGGGGTCCTTGTTCCTGAGCTTCTACACTTTCAAAATCCCAACCTCTTTCTTCTGTTCTCTCAGCCCTAGGGATGATATCTCCTTCCCTCAATTACTGTGTCTTCATAACTTCAGAGTCTGCTACTCCTTTTTGTCCTCCAATATTTGTTTAAATAAATTATTAATTAAATTCTTTGGTAAAACCACTAGCATGGATTATTTTATCTTATTGGATCCTGACTGATAATGATAAAACTCAGAGAAAGGGATATACACTTGATGATGCAGAGATCAGGGAAGGCTTCACAAGATACCTGCATTTTCACTGGGCCATGAAAGATAACTTTGATGTACATGAGATTGAAGGTCAAAAAAAAAAAGAGGAAGAGGAGGAGATAGGAAAGCAGGAGCATGTACAGGGAAGATGAACAGGTCAACTCAGCTGGAGGAAGCGTGACAGGAAGGGAGAAACCAACTCAGAACTACTTGTCTTTTCAGTGTACAAAAAACACAAAGTACATGTTGGAAGCCTTTTAAACTTATGACATCATTTAATGAGAGAACAATAGGTTTTTAAAAAATGAAACAAAAAAGCATGCATTTTAAAGAGTGAATTCTGACTTCAAAACTCATGGAAGCACACATTCACTATCTAATTTGTTACAATAAAGATAAGCTAATTTATAATAAGTTAAAAAATAAAACTTTACATAAGTACTGAAAGTTCCTACTAAAATATTTATGTTAGATAGGAACATAAATTATAATTGGTCAAATGTAATATTTGATTTAATCTATAAAAACTAGGCATAGTTTTTATGGATTAAAACTAGATGTAGTTTTTATGGGCATGGTGTGACATCTATTTCTGGGGTGCTTATAACATGGGCGTTTGCAATTTATATACTGTCATTGGGGAAATCCAACCATGACTTCTGCTTCACAATTGATTTCATGTTCTTTTGACATTTTTTCATATTTTTGACAGTTACAAAGCATTCTTTGCCTTCTGGGTTTTTGGTGTGGACAGGTAAGAATATGAGCATGTCATCAGTCATGGGAAAAACCTTCCACCATATCAGTTTTTTAATATGAAGATCAGATTTAACTTAACATTATTTATATTTACAATATCTTTTCCAGGAACTTATGAATATACTGTAGATTAAAAAATAATCATTATATCAATAGTCCTTCCAGCATATGTCTCATTGACCTCAATGGAAGCAATATGTGAGCATCCATGGGCAGAGTCTGGGTCATTACTATTAAAGAATTCACATTTAAATGCTCATTAGTGGGTTTAAATTGTTGATAATAACACATTAAATGATAGTCTGTGTGCTTTGCTAGAGTAGTGGCTTGGTTTAAATGAAATTGTCTCCCCAAAAATTCTTGAAATATATAAGTTTCAATTTACAAAGCCTTTGGATTGATATTTTAAATCACTTTATTGGTTTCTTAAAATTTCCACATTAAATGTGAATTTCATCTTAATGACACATTTTTCTATACTTACACGTACAAATAGATAAACCAAAATAGATAATTAGGAAAGAAAACTAACACTCAAGTATTATAATTATTTAAAATAGAACAAGGATTATTTAGATCTTTATAATCATCTACTTAACTCGTACCCATCTAATCCAAGGCAATGAGTTAATTACATTCACTTAATGAACCTGGAGGGTCACTTCATTGAAATAAATCAGTACAATAGTTTGTTTTTAAAATTAGAGTAACTGAGTCTATAAAAATGTTAAATTTCTTTAATTTCACATAGATAAAACTAAATCTGTATCATTAAGTGGCAAAAAGAATTTAATAACTAAATAAATTAAGATAATAAAAAACTTTTTTTTTGCACATGTGAGAAGAAATATAATGATATAGTGTCACTATTGATTGCCTGTATTGTTTGGTGTCAAAGTCTTCTATGGTTAAAACCTTATGAATGTGAATTTCTAAAATCATGCTTAGAATTGTGTGTGCATGGTAATTTGAATTTTGTGAGCTGCTCAGGGTAAAAGACTAAGATACAAAAATTGGGTTTCCCTAGGATATTGCTTCATTCTTCCGCTTTAAAGAAACTTCAAAGACATCTCAAAGCCATAATTCTTAGTTGGTTTAGTCTCTATTTTTCCTGACTTTATAAAAAAGAGAAAAAACCTCTCTAATTTGTTATAATTGATCCTAACATGCATGTATCATCTATAAATAACCTCATCAACATTCAGAAAGAATTACCTAAATGAACCTGTCTACATATTGCTCTTTATAATGAGTCCTCACAAGACTAATGACTTATTAGTGCCATGGGCAATAAATGATTAATTAGTTGATTCTAAAGCAAATTGTTAAGAGTATAATTGCGGCCTTTTCCTAATTTCTGAAGGTTATAAGAAGTTAATGTATTGCTAATGTACCATGATAGATTCAATAAAAGTTTTGTTTATTTAAAAATTTTTTAAGATTGAAAAATTGACCATTATATATATATATATTAAATTTAATTAAATATTTATATTTAATGTTTAATATCTAATATTTAGCACAAAATAAACAACTATACATATTCACAAATATTTCTTGCTTACTATTCTATCAGTTCCATATTTTTATCTCTATTTTCTTTATTTTTCATTGATATCTTTAGCTATATTCAATGTAGATAAAAATTTTATACTTGCATTGTGTTTACTGAAATGTATGACTATTTGTTCTGTTGAAGATTGGTTTTCTGCTTTGAAAGTGAATTGAATCATAGGATTGTTGATCTTCTTAAACATAATCAACTCTCCATTATTTAATGTCAATGAATGGAGGCTTTGGTAAGAATAAATAATACTAATTGGTAATTCACATATTTGGGTTAGGGCAAAGGCAATTTATCTCAGGGTGCTCCAATCATGTGAATAAAGAGGAAGTATAACTGGAGAAATTATATTTGTGCCAGTTTTGGGAAGTGATGAGGAGGAGGTGCTTTTATCATATAATAAAAATGGGCTGGTCTAGGGTCCTATTGTTATAGGCATAAATGCTTTTAGTGATGAACAGCTGTATATTAGCCTGACATCTCCATATAACATTAACTTAATATTTTCTATATATTATCTCCTCACCGAAATCTGCAAGACAGGTGTTATTATCCCCACCTTACAGTTGAAAACACAATCTCAAAAAGGTCAAAAAAAATTCACACCTAGTCCCAATAAAAAAAATAACTATCAGAATTTAAAACCATGTATCTCTGAAAATGAGAAAGTAACAGTTTATTTTATACAAATCATATACAAATCATTTTTTCGATTTATGAGTCACCAAGGAAGAAAAGAAATATTGAAGAAGTATATTCTGCTACACACTACATATGTTAACACTTTCTTTCATTCATTATAGATTCATTTCATTTCATTCACTCAAAAGTTCATTCATTCATTTATTCATTCAACAGTATCTATTGAATATTCTATGATAGACTGAGTGCTGGAGATATCCAGTAAACAAAACTCGTCTCTGATCTCAAGATCACATACTTGGGGGATAAGATAAATAAAATTCAAATAAACTATTAAGGTATAATGATTTCAGATTAATTTCAGGTATAATAAATCTTTTGGGGAAAAACAAAACCTAGTAACAAGGGTTTTATGCATAGGGTGAAGGAAGATTTGGGGAAAGTATCCTTGAGAAGATATATGAAGAAAGTGAAAATGAGCCATAAGCTCTCCAGGTGAAAAACTGCTCAGGGAGAGGAGATATGCCCTGAATTGGAGTGTTCTTGGCATGTTCAAGAAATAGTAAGGTCAGTAAAGAGTGTGCAAGGGAGTCACTAGTTAGAAAGAGAAGTATGTGTGTGTGTGCCTGTGTGATGAGAAAGAGTATTGAATCATGTGAGGCCTTAAAGAGCATCTTAGGATTTGAGTGTTTTTCTGAAAAGGGAAGCCATTTTAAGGTGTGAGTAGAGGAGTGATTTAGGTTTTCAAAGACTCACTGGCTGCTGTGTAAAGAACTGATATAAGGTTACAGAGACTGAAATATGAAAATTCAATTAGTGTGACTAAATTTGTCATTTGTGAAAGGTATGGCCAGCATCTTAAAACATTCTAAGTATCAACATTTTCAGAGCTATAGTTGCCAACTAATTTTAAATGTTGAAAGAATTTAATGATTATTTAGGTATAGAGTTTTTGAAATTCATGGAAGTTTGCTAAAAAATATGATGTCGAATAGTCCCCTCACCCTAATAAGTCTTTGGGAAACTGGCATTTAATTAAATTATGCACATTTATTAATAAATAAATTGAAATGAGTGCTTTAAGGACTTTTGGCCAAGGTTGGGCTTGAATTTAGGTCTTTCAATTCCCCAAACAATACTTTCCTCAATATTTTAATGCACTGAAAAGGTTCTGGAAGGCAGTGATTGATGAGAATTTGGAATCAGCTATCTGGGTCCAACACCTGGTTCCAGAACTTAATAGTTGGTAATGTCGTGCAAGTGAATTAAAATTTCAGGTCTCATTTTCTTCTTCTCTACACTTAACAACAATGCCAACCTCAAACAGTTTGTTAAGCATGAACTTTAACACATATAGAGTACTTAGAACATCACATGCTATCTATGACAGCTAGAACATGCTATACTTCATATGCTGCCATCGACTTACTTCACAAACGAGAGGCCTTTCAGGTTAGGATAAATCCAGGCCTTTTAGTTTGAACATTAGTGCCAGTGATGCAAGCATTACAGAATTTTTGTCATATATGTTAAATGTTAAACCTCAAATACTAAAGCTCAAAAATAACAGGAGAGAAAAGGATGGCTTCCCGTAGGGTCTTATGACTAGGTGGTCCTACGTAGAAGAAAGTATTTTCACCACAAAAGCTGTCTCACAGCTCTTACTATTTGGAAAATGTTCTGTTAGAAGAAAAAACCAAACTTATCCTAGATAGCGTGAAAACATTTAGTTCTAGGTATTGTGTACCTTATTGAAATAATTGTGGGAATTATTTTCTTAATTAGAGATAAAATCCATTTTAAATACATGGTCATAGCTGGCAAATATTTTTGCAACCAGATTATTCATGTTGCTTTGAAATAAACAACAAAACTAATCCCATTGCAGCAATTTATTAATATGTTGCGGCACACCTGCCATTCCAGGCACAAATATAATAAATGTCATAAACAACATCGAAAAAATTTAAATGCCATTTGACTGTTAACAAACCATCAGCCTCCTCTAGCATGTGGTAAAGAGTTGGATATTTGTGAAGCTCATAAATTGAAGTGATAATTAGAACTTTGGATAAGAGATTATATTTGAATATTTATCCCTGGAAAACATAATATTTTGATGTATTTTTTAAAATATACTTTTCATTTTAGAACCATTTTAAGTTTACAGAAAAATTGCAAAGAGTGTAAGGAATTTGCTTATGTCTTGTGCTCAATTTTCCCTATTATTAACATCTTACATTAATGTGAAATATTTGTTATAATTAATAAAGCCATATTGATATATTATTATTAATAAAAGCCCATAATTTATTCAGACTTCCTTAGTTTTTACCTAATTTACTTTTTTTGTTCCAGATTCCCATTTAAGATACCACATTATATTTAGTCATCATTTCTCCTTAGATGTCTCTTGGCTGTGACAGTTACTATAATATTTTTGCAATATAAATATTATTACAAGTAAAATAAAAATTTTAATCAATACATTCCTTATGCTTATTTGAAAACTTCTTGGCAGAAACATCTCTTTGATGTTTTGACAGTTCATATCATATGCGTATTCACAAATACTTGTTGTTTCTAATATTTTATAGGTGTCTAGTATTTTATCAGCATCCAATATTTTATCTAATATTTATTCAGTGCCAGTCTCTGGAAATGGTACGGCTGAGGGCAAAGCTCAACCTGTTAAGTCCTTTCTTTAAAAGGGACTATCACAGGAAAAAATAACTGCCGTCCTGAAAGTGTGTATTTGGAGAAGGGGGTCAGAGTAGAATCATCTATTTTGCTTGTTGACAACTTGGTGGATGCCACAAAGTAGCCAGAAAAGATATTCTTGTGGCAGAACAGGCTTCCTTTAGTTCAGAACAATGATTTCATATATTGTTGTGATTAATTTTTAAGTAATTTACAGACTTTAGAGAACAATCAAAATAAGCATTTTGAAACAATGCATTCATGGTTTTTCAGATTGATTTTTACTTTGGCCTCCTTTTATTGATTTCTTTATTTTCAATTATAATTTATTGAGGTATACTTCCAGGTGTACAAAATAATGATTCAATATTTGTATGATCACCACCATAAGTCTAGTTAACATCTGTCACCTAGGTTTCCTTTTAGGCTGTTAGATAAAGATTACTTGAGCAATCATTTCTGAAGATATAATTTAATTTTTAAAACATCACTTTTCTTTCATTCTACTTTACTGTGAATAAGTAGTATGTTGGAGCCAGAGGGCAGAATGAATAGACGAATTATATCGACAACTACTTTCTTGAAACCATCTTTCTAACAACCTCCTTTGAGTATAAAACCTTCAAAATCTATCAGGTCATTTTGAATGTCATAAAAAATATTAGTTATTATTTAGAAATTCAGATAATATCATATACTTATATCTGATTGGAAATCTCAGATCTCCAGATAATGGAAATATACTACGATTGATTTAGAAAAAGAAAAGCTTTCTAATAGAATGTAAAATTGTGGCTATTAGCCAAGGAAATGATATTCATAATAGAAAAAGCAATTTTTTTAACTGTAAAAAATAATTTTATTAGTTCTAATAACTATTGAGTAATAAATTTTTTAAAAGAGGAGAAAGACAACTAATTCTGGTGATAATTTTTGTTTTTTAATGAAAGACTAATTAAAATCTTGTAAATGTTCATAGTGGCTAATAAGCAAACAAAACTTTGAATTTCATTACAATGATCAAAGTAGCAATACTGATTTTTAACACCATTTAACAACACTAAAGAGAACAAGCTTATCATTAATTTAGGGCAATATAGTTTCAAAATAAACCTTCAAATATTTGATATCTACCCCAATGAGCTTATATTTATGAAATGTTACTCTGAAAATCAGCTTAAACATTATATAATGCTGAAATATTATGTTAAAAATGTCTTTTTATATGTTACTTAAGTGTAATTAGTTTGGAATACAAGTTAAAAAAATCTAAAAACCTACAATGCCTCATGCAAAATAAGAATATATTTCTGGGGAAAGTGACTCAGGTGGACAAAATGGAAGAAAGAGTTCAAGAAATACAAACTTTCAGTCATAAAATAAATAATGCATGGGTATGTAATATACAAACAAGTACTAAGGATGTAAGGTTAATCATGAGTGTGGTTAACACTATTGTTATGATGTATGGGAATGTTGTTAAGAGTTCTTATTACACAAAGAAATTATTTTACTTTTCTTTTTGTTATATCTATATGAGATGATCGATGTTAACTAAACCTTTTTGTGGTGATCATTTCACAATATATGTAAATCAAACTATTATGCTGTATATCTTAAACTTAAACAGTGATGTATGTCAATTATTTCTCAATAAAACTGAAAAAAAAGTATTTCTTTTTCTCTAGAAAGTCCGTAAGAGGTGTAGGGCTAATTGGAGCCCCATGAGATAAGGAATCCAAAATTATTCTATCCTGAAATTCCATAAGATGTAAGCGCCACTTCTCAAGGTCATCTCATATTTCAAGATAACTTGAAATAACTTGTGTTAGTCATCAGATATGCTTTCCCACAAACAGAGGAAGAAAAATGGACATGACCCTACCTAAAAAGGAAATTTCTTGTAAATTACACATTCAAGACTTCTGCTTGCATCCAATTGGCCAGACTTTCATCTCTTGGGCACACCTAACTGCAGGAAGGCTCAAAGATATAGTCTTTATTCCATGTGGTCATATGCCCAACTAAAAATAGTTCTGTATTAGTAATGAAGAAGGAGAGAACAGACGTTGAGGATAACTAGAAGTTTCTGCCACATATGTTACTAGAGTAAAAGTAACAGAATTCTCTATTCTCCACAAATTTGGTAAATAATTATAAATCTTGTTCATAAAAAGATCTATTATAGATCCAACATCTCCATCCTGTTACCCTTTTCAAGTTCTTGATTTTGAAGAACAAGACTAATAGCAACATTATTCACAGTGGGCATGGAAGCAACCAAAGTGTCCTATGATAGATGATTAGAAAAAGAAGCTGTGGTACATATATACAATGGAATATTACTCAGCCATAAGAAGAGGTGAAATACTGCCATTTGCAACAACATGTATGGACCTTGAGACAATCATGCTAAGCAAAATAAGCCAGACTGAAAAAGTTGAAAATCACATGATATCACTTATGTGTAGGATATAAACCTAAAAGCAACAAATGAACAGGACAAACAAACAGAGACTTACAGACATGGACAATAGACTAGTGGTTACCAGCAAGTAGAAGGGAGGAGGAGGGGGCAGGTAGACGGGTAAAGAGGGTCAAATATGTGGTGACAGAAAGAAATCTAACCATGGGAGGTGAACACACCATGTAAATATATATGTGCCTTACTGTTAAAGTGTACAGATGAAACTTATTGGATTTCATTAACCAATGTCATCATAAAAAATAAAAGTAAAAATAAAAATGAAGAACAAGACTAAAAATCTATTTTCCTAAAATGTTTAACATAATTTATTAAAAGATGAAGAATAAGGTCCATGATGATGTATATTCTTAATAATGTCAAATAACCAGTTTGAATAAATGTTTAACTGAACCAATTAAGTCAGCTGGTTAACAATTTATTATTATAAAACAATGTGTGTGTATATATATATATATATATATATATATATATATATGTAATATATAATGAATATATAAATGCATAGATACAGCCTCTGGATTTAATCAGAGATTCATTTCATCTTTTTTTGTTTGTGAGCTTCCTCAGAAAATAAGTTAATAAAATGATGATTATTATGATTTCTACAACAATTAAAGGTTTATGCAAATAGTGTAGATATGAAAATTAAAAAGATTTAACTGATAAATTTTATTGTGGAAAATTTATTCTACAGGTAGTTTATCTACAACTAAGAAACCTCTCTATTCTGCAAATTATTATATTTGTAACTGTTATTAACTGTAGATTCTATATTTAAGGCTTGGATTCTAATAAATGAATTAAGGAATTGTTAAATTTATTTCCTTCATTAAAATCATTTTACAGTTTTAAATATTTTCCAGATTACTGAATTAATCAGTACATTTAGTTAAATGCGTTTCATAGGCTAAAATAGAAATAAATTTTTGTACGTTTGAATAGTCTTATGAAGTACGGTCTCTAAAAACCTTTTCTATTATCTTTCACTGAGTTTCTGTACTCTATATATAATCTTTGCTGTATGCTCTTTCAAATTCTTTTTGGCAAGAGCTAGAGTAGAAATGCACAAAGCCATGAAAGTATCTAATCTGTATGCAATCTATGGTCATAGAACAAAGACAGGCTAATTGGTCCATAAGTGGAATCTATGATCTTGGCATCATTTAGTATGCTGCTCTAATCCAATTAACCAGATACTGCCCTTGTCTAAATGCTGCTCAAGGGCATTAATCATATTTATTTTTGTGTACCCAGCATCTAGCACATTTCTTGGCACATGAACTGAGCTCAATATTTATTAAATAAAACTAGAATCCCACACTATTAGTTTTTAAAAATATCTATTTTCTTTGTGTATTTTTTCTTATGTCCAAAGTTTAGGGAAAAAAAAATTTAAAAAAAAACAACAGAATTTTGAAAGAGAAGGCGAATCGCCATTTTTCCTTTTGAAGGTTTCAAATAAACAATTGGTTTAAATTACTGGAAGCGAATTTAATGTAGCAATGACTTTTTAAATTATTTTAGTAATATCAAAGAATAAAAACAATTTCAATTATTTATTTACTTTTCTTGATAAAAATAGATTTTAATGTGAATGAATGGGGTTTTGTTTGTTTGTTTATTTGTTTTTAATCATAGAAGTTCAAACTAGGAGTAGATGTTATTAGTCCAAGCAGCACCTAGATATTGAATGGTGGGTAAAATTAGAGAGGAGTAAGTAGGCCATTCCTTATGAGGCCTACTGTTCTCCATCAGTACTTTTTTTTCTCATTTATCCGTTGTATACCCTGAGTCCAGAATTCTTATCACTATACTAAAAATTCATATACCATTCTAACATCTCTTTGGATTTAGGCAGCGCCAGTGAATAGCTGCCAATGCTGAAAGTTCGTAAGCTGGCAGAGATCCAGGGACAAGAGATTTTATTGAAACTTAGATTTTTGATTGACATGATATAATTTGATTTTAGAAAAAGCAAAAACATGTTTTTATGCTGTTGTTTTATTACAAATATGCAGTTTCTTTATATTTTCCTAAATTTACTCTACAAGAATATTGCTTTGGCATAACACTAAAATCAAAACTG
The DNA here is from genome assembly GCA_003508835.1 of Eonycteris spelaea. Taxonomy (NCBI): domain Eukaryota; kingdom Metazoa; phylum Chordata; class Mammalia; order Chiroptera; family Pteropodidae; genus Eonycteris; species Eonycteris spelaea. The sequence goes on along the minus strand of PUFA01000254.1, from coordinate 778,968 downwards.
ATCTAGGCTTTTAGAATTGTATTTGCAGCTGAATACTTTACTTCAGCAAACACAAGTTGTGTTTCTCTGTCTTATTTTGTTTCTTTTGCTCTCTGCTCTGAAATTTGTTTCTGAATCTTTAAGATAGATGTCAAGAAGGAGAGAGAAGACATGTCTTATTTCAAAAGGGTGCATAGTTCTTATTTTCAGCCAGCTCATGCTATTCTTTGACATATTTTTACTGTTTTAAAAACAAAATAATAATAAAAAATAAGGTTTAATGTTGTTATTCATCGCAGCTAGCAGAGCAGTTGTTTTATATTTTGTGAGAATGAATTTATGAGTTTAAGTACAGCCTGACCAGTTTTACTATTTTTAAATTGGGAAAGTGTTATCTGAAAAAATATTAACCAGAATTTGGGTCCTTTAAAAATCTAAAGTGTTCTGTGTCTTGTAAAGGGACAATATTCTTAGTGAGTTATCCTATACCCAGATGCTAACAGTATTTACCCACCTACTCACCTGCTAAAAAAGAGTATATCAATATTCATAAGTGATCCAGAATTTTACCAGCAGAAGCAGCATTATCAAAGCCTTAGCACAGGTACAAGAAGTGCAGCGTGCATTGTAATGATATTTAGAAATTAGACCTTTGGCTGAACTCAAATCTTAGTAATATTTTGCAGAGGTTTCTATAATTTATAGAACCACCCCCTAATCCCTAATTCAAACATGTATACCAATATTTTTCTAATTTTAATGACAATTGTACCACATGGTTTTTAGTATGGCAGGCTGCCTAGAAACTGTTTCAGTAAATTACACACTAAGATGATCTACTCTTTGGATTGTCTCCAGAACAAAGACTATGATGTATAATTAAAACCAACTAACAATTAACTGCTGTCAAATATAACATGAGAGACAAGCATTGTAAATTTAGTTATTTATAATAAGAAGCAACATAAAGGCTTTTTTCAATGAATGATAAAAATACACCCGTATTCTGGAGGTTATAATTTTAAGGTTTATGTAAAATAATAATGAAACAATAGAAAATTAACATGTTCCACTTCATCATATTGAGGTAATTTTGTTAGTATAATAAGGAACTGTCTAAGAACTCAAACATTATTCTATTTATTGCATGTTTTGAACTAAAGAATTATTTTAAGAGAGATAGTAATATTACTTTGGCATCATTATTAGTTATATAAGTGAGGGTGTTGAATGAGCCCAAATTATGTTTTTGTGCACTATCATATTTGTGCATACCAAAAGAGTTACTTAATTACTTAGATGTAGCTTTTATATTTAACACCCACTTAAGAATTGGATCTTGAAGATCTGAACTAACAAGTTTCTTTCATTATTTATTCTTACATAACCTAGGGGAAAGACACAGGGAAGCAGCTATCTAATTATGACTGTTTTAGAAAGATAGAAGAAAGGAGCAAAAGATTTTTCAGGGTTTTTTATATAAGAATGCAGAGGCGGATTGGCTGTGAAGCTAATAAAGTTTCAAGGCCCTTGGCCTGCAAGGGTCTCTTCCAAGGTCCGGAACTTAATTTTATATTAATTATCTTATATTCTCTTTCTATTGTTTAACATAGCTTCCTCTCCACCGGCATTCTCAAATTCTTCAGGCTCCATACAAAATGGGCCCAGTGGTATACAGAAACATCTAGATGTCTTTTTTGTTGAGTCGAGAACTTCAGAATTGAGAAGAAACTAAATAGAGAATCCTGAAGAATTATGAGCAGAACTATGGGCAAGTTTTCATCATCTGCAACAGTAAATAAAGACGAGAAACAAAAAAACAGAATGCAGAAAGATGAAGGAAAGAGGGGGAGGAAAGTTGTAGGAATGAAAAGGTATGAGAGAGAAAAGTGGAAGAGAGATCAGAAAGTCTTTGAGTCTTAAAGTGACTGAAAAGAATACGCCCGCATCTCACACGCATCTTGGCCACAGTTTTTAACGTGTCTCTCACCTTAGAAATGAATTTGTAATCTTAATTTAAAACATAAACTGCAAGGTTAGCATGCATTCTTGTTACTTTTATTCTGGACATGCCTTTTAATTTTTATTTTTATTTCATAAAAAAGTATGAATTGGAGAAAAATCACTCGACATGTGTTCAACATGTGAACTTCCTCTTCCTCTTCCCTCTTTTTCTCTTAGAATTCGATCCACTTTAAGATGCTTGCAAAAGAACTGCTAAGTGGTTAAAGTGCAGTAGATTGTGTTTACTTTAACAAGATGTTAAGATGGATTTCAGCCTAGACCCTAAGGCAGGAGCTCTCAAATAAGAGTACCTTGGCAACTGGTAGCAGATAAATAAGAATACCTTCATACTCTGCAGAATTTCAAAACAGCTAAATACAAACTGAAAAACCAGCTTTGCCTCACCTACTTCAAGCATATATCATGGTTGGGACAGTAGATATGAAACACGAGATTCGTGGAGCAGATTTCCTGGACAGAATAGTGCTGTGAGCCACAACTTTTCCACCATGGAGGAAGAGAGGCTGCTCCCACTTTACCACAGGTCAGGAAAGATAGCATTTAGTGGGACCACTTGGAAAAATTTTGCATATGTCCTTGTACTTTGGAGATGCAAAGAACCAGAGCTCAACTTCTACTGAAGAAACCTCACAGGAAAGAAGCTCGCTAACTGTTCTGGTGCTGGTCTGAAGGAGAGTGTGATTGCTATGTTGGAATTAGCTTTCATTCCTTGTGTGTGTTTTTGTTTTGTTGTTGTTGTTGTTGTTGTTGTTATTTGTTTGTTCTAAGAAAAGGAATAGAGTCCTTTTCGATAGCGCCACCTGAATGGGCAATGCCGACCAAAGCTGTAAGTGAATGGGTGAATTCCTAGTTGCTACTGACGCAGTAAACAAACAATTGGAATAGAGAAATTTTCATCCAGACTGAGGAAATTTTAGGGGATAGACCTCAGTTAAGTAGCCTATGAGAGAGCTTAAAAATCTGTTAGGCTCAGGGAAGGCAAAGCCATCTGACCAGTCACGGTTCTTCTGCCTCTGCTCTCTGCTCGCTCCTCTCCATCCTTCTGCAACTCTGGTGAGATCAAAACTCTCGGTTCACAAGACAGTGGGAGGAGTGAAAACTTGGGATAGGAGAAAGAGATAATAAAGGCAGTATTCCAAATCCTCTAAGCCAGTAGCCAGCCTTTAGTGGGGCCCGCTTGAAAGGTGAAAAAAATTTAATCCTTAAATCGATAATTTATCCTGTTATATGAAACAAAATGTCACATGAGATTGTGTTTGCTAATAAAAAAGTACCAATTATGGGCTTTCAACCCTTGGTTGGAGACCCCCACCCCCAACACACACACATTGAGTCAATTTTGAAAGGGCAGTAGGGATAAACACAAAGATGCTTTCTGATTACATCACATTTCTGATTACATTATTCAAAGCACTGCTTACAAAGACTTTACAGTTTTTACAGTTTGTTTTTCTGTGAATATGTTTTTGCTTAATTGATTCAATGAAATACTTTTAAAGTATATGTTCCTGAAAATTATTAACTTTGTCAAACCTTTTTCCTTCCAGTCACCCAAAGTAAATACTTAATGGAAAATTAAAATTTGAAAGTGATGATTTTTAAAAATCTGAAACACCTAGTAGAATACATCAAGCCACAGAAGGAAATGGAAATATATGACCTCATGGAGCAAGAGCTGGAATTCTCTAAACAAAGCGGAGACGTCAGCACAGGCTAAGTGAGTTTCTTATATTTGCGTGTCTACGTATGCCTGCAATTCCCAGACTACAAATATATCAGAGACTACGTTGAGTTTAGAAGCTAAATAATTAAAGTAGGTTTTGATTTTAAATATATTCTTCACCTTTTCAAATAATTCTAAGGGTATTCTCTTTTCAAAATCATAAATGTATATTTTTTCAAAGGCGATGCTCTGAAAGGGCAGAGGGCATTTATTTAAGTGCCACTTGTTTCTACTGCATTGGCGAATGTTCAGGTTTTAGGCTAGGCAAGGAAGAAATATGATAATTAAGTGCACTGCTCAAGAACCTGAATCACAATTCATTTCTTTTCTGTATGCAGTTATTCTCTCCTACAATGTACAAATCCTTAAGGGGCCTGTCATATAAATATTTCTAAAGATCAGTCAATACCTGCAGCATTGCTATCCATCATTGCTGAACAAGTCCTGTTTTACACAGTAATCACATAAATCGAGTTAGAAGAGATTATAATTCTTTAAGACACACCTCTTGGTCCTTGGCAAGGTTATTACTGCTGTAATGTCTGTTCCCCAAGATGACATATGTCAAAGTATAAAGACTGGTACAACTAAGAAACAAAGAACATGGACTAACAGATTCTGAAATAAATAATCTTACTAAAGAAAAAATATTCAAAATAGCTTTAGGGTTTAAGCTAACATTTAATGAGTTCTTATGCAATCTAGTGAATATGGTGTTGCATTCTTTCACACAGAACAAATTTTAGCCAGAAGTCAAATATAAGATTTAACCATTATTTTGGTACAATAGAATGAAAGTGAATCAAAAGTCATATTATTTATTCACATGCTTGGTGTTATAGGTAGAATATTCTCAGTACTGATATTTAAACTGATATTCATCATAACTTGTAGATGAATATGTTTTAGAAAAGTCAAGTTTACCTATGAAATGAGACAGAATTTCAAGTTATATAACTTTATAAATTTTCTTTCCTTTGGAACGTTGCTTAACTTAGAGTTTTGGTTTTATTTTGCTGTTGTTATTGTTTGTTGGATTCTTTGCATTGCTCAGTTTTTTGTTTTCTTGTTTTTGTATTGAATTACCCCAGGATATTTAAAGATTTTTTTTAACATCTTGTCCAAAGAGTGTGTTCTGAAAGAATTTCAAAGTAGTACGAGCACCTGGGAACTTCTAACACTGGAAATTGTGATGTTTGTCACGAATTTTGCAAGAATGCTTCAATAGAGAGGTCTTAACATCAATTGGATGGCCTCAGAAAACACACTGTATTTTATTACCTGATAGAAGGAAATAATAAGCACTATTAAAATAGTTATGGAAATGCAAAGTGCTTATGGGACAAGAATGCTGACTTATGTTCAAGATGATTGGTGAAGATAACCTGTAAAATAGAGGCTGTGCCTAGCTCAGCCCTTCCTGCTAGGGTTTGGTCAGCCACAGAAAATCAAGTTGCTGCCCATCTTTAGAGTGTATTGTTAGTCCAAATAAAACCTTAATTTACACCAAAAATGCAGGTTAGAGACCTTCTCTGATCTTTGAAGTAATATGTAATTTAGTAAAAAAATGATAAGGCAACACAGAGCAAATCAACTTCTTGGAACTAAAAAAGCTCACATACAAAACAGAATTTTATGAAAATACCAGTATAATCCAGTATTTATTTAAGCGTTACTTTCTTTTGCTTCAACTATGGTAATTTTTGAACATTCACTATGTGCTTGGTACCTGTGCTACATGGTGGCAGTGGTACATAGTGAATTTATCAGATAGTGATTTGATGCTCAAGATATGAGTCATCTAATAGGAGAGAGAAGATGAAATAGTACTGTAACAAAAAAGCATGTGTTGTATGACAGATCGGATAAGTACATGTGGAGGGCGGGCACAAGAGGTAGGCATGGCTTCCTGACAAGTACAGCATAAAATATTTTCATATAGTGTGCAAGCTGGATCTTGAAAACTAAGTAGGTTTTGCTCTAAGAGAAAGGTATATGATGGGGACAGGATATGGACAGAGAGGACTGGAGATGGACGTGCTAGATAAAGAGAACATACAATTAAAAGCTCCATAGTACATATCAGAATTTCTGTGATGAAAATTATTACTTGAAAATGGTTTTAAGTTCCTGAAAAATAAAGGCTGTACCTCCCTTAATATGCTTTGTACTGATCTCAAATACAAGACACAGAATCAGAAATAAAATGTCTTTTTGCTACTGATGATGAAAATAAGAAAATATGATTTTCTCCTTTATTTTGGAACTTTACAAAATAATAATAATAATATAATACAAATTATTTATTATTTGTTTTTATTCAATTATAATTTATTTACAGTAAAATACATGACTATATTTTGAATACTCATTAATTTCCATAAGCCTGTCAGAGCTGGCTTTGTAAAATTTCCCTTATCAAAGAATCCATTTAAATATGGCTCAGTATATAATGAGATTTTCTTCCCTTTGCTTCAGCTAAATATTTAGCAGTATAGAAATTTGACAGGTTCAGCAATTGGAATACAATTTATGATATAAAGCTCATGTGGATGAACTGCTTCTTGCCCATAATTCTAAATGCAAGTCAAATCACAGATTTCTTATGCTAGTCCCAAAGAAAAACTTTTCTATGATTCGAATAGTATATTAATAATTACATCTTCAAATAACCATGCTGGACATAATATCTCTTGCAATTCATTTGTCCAAAAGTGATTTAAAAAACAGAAAAACTTTATACACTGGTCACCTAAGCCTCATGGACAACATTTATTTCCCGTGGGTACACACTAACATGCTTGGGTTCCCACAGTGCCTTTTAACACACTGTTCTCATTAGATTAATTAAATGCCTTTCTAATAGCCCCTGGGAGCTACTGTGTCTTATACTCTGCTCATCTCACAAGAAAGTGGTACCTGATACTTACAAAATGTAGGTAAATGAATATCTCTTCAAAGTGATATTAAATAAGGACCAGTATGGCAAATTGCAAAAATTATTAATACTACGTTGCTTCTTTTACTCCTGTTTCATTAGTTTATAAGTGTAAATACTTCCATTTTAATACATACTATTCTGTGACAGAGGCTGCTAAGCATCCTTTAATGTCCACGCTCCTCTTCTTCCAACACAGCAAATCCCATCTTGCCTGAGCACATGTATTCCTGTGATTTAAAACTACTTTCCCAGGTTCTTTTGTGTTAAGTTTGCTTGGGTCCCTTAGGACTTTGTAGGGTAGAGCTACATTTGCCTCACAAAGGAAATGTAAATCTCAATCATTTAAAAATCTACTAACATAATCCTAATTTAAATAAACATGTGGACTTAATCCTATGCAATAGGATTTGTTAACCCTTATCTTTTTAAGCATTCTGAGGCCTCAACTCTTTCAGAAAATTTTCAAAGACAGCAATATCAGGGAGGTGACCTCATGAATAAAAGTTCCAACTGTGGCCATATTGACCCTCCAAAGTGTCCTTAAGAGCGAGATGATCTCTTAAAATATATGTCACATGAAAGTGACATTGGGTGCTTGCTGGAAATTAATAACAATGCAATTAAAGAGCTCTTGATAGAATTAGATGCTTTTATGTGCTTATTTTTAGTTCTAAATGTTAGCAGTATTCTTTATTTTCACTTCACATTTCAGTCTAGTTAACCAAGAGATGATTAATCAGCATTTTTGCATACTACACATAACATTTAGCAGAGAAAAGATATTATTATAGTCTCAGATATATGGCAGTTCTTGTAAATTATCCTTATCTTAAAAAGGACCTAGACAAATCTAATTCCATTGTCATCATCATTAAGTCAGATTAATAGCATTTTATAGGGTAGGGTAATGTATTTTATTTAGGTCAACAAGGGATTACACTGAGTAGCACAAGGCAGGTAAACAAATTACCCATAATTCCAACTCTTGGAGAGGTTAACATCTTATAGGGAAGATTAGATAAAAATAATTATAACACAAACCAGGGTATGATAACTGCTAGAAAGTACAATACAGATTCGGAGGAGAAACATCACAGCCAATGACCAGGGATTAGGAAAAGCTTCAAGAAGCAGGTAACAGTAACACACTGTGCAACAGTTAGTCAATTTAGAATATGTGGCCTTCTCATTTGACCTCAACTCAGGCCAAGGGTGACACAAGCAGAGTACAGAGAAGTTCGAATCTATCAAGGAAGTCTGAGATCCAAGTTGTCCAACGTCAGAGTCTCTCATGGCAGCTTGTTTGAGGAGAAAGATGTAGGTTTACAGGGCAGTTTTTCCCAAGGAAACCCTGAGCCAGAGCAGATCTTGTTTCCTCTTATTAAACCACTGCTTCTAACATCCACTGGGTCTTGATTCTTTATTTCTACAACCTTTGAAAATGACTCATCTTACTTTTATTAGCTCGGAAGCTACCTGTGTATACTGACCTGTTCTTTATTTGATTTTGCCTGCTGCTTGCATTAATTCAACCTCCTTCTAGCATTTTCCTGGTTATGTCACAGGCCTGCTTCCTGTCCCTGGTATGTTGTCTGTTAAACAACAATATGGTAGATGAATATTTTACTTCATCGAAGCCTAGGAAATTCTTATCTTTCTTGCTGCCGTAAAGACAGAGTTACTGTTCTGTGACCTTGCTTTTCAGGTAGACAGCAGCCCTAAGGTGGGTGGTGTGGAGCGTGGGTCGAATTTTTGGACTGTTTTCTTTACCTTTCCTTCTAGTAATGCAACTCTCAATCCTGACCTTGGCCTGAATAAATGAATGGAGCTTCTATGAGTGACATTTAGTCGATAGGATTCAAAAAGGGAATTCTCAACTGAGGATTTACCATGACAAATCTAAAATTATAACTTTCTATATTTTCTTCTCCTTCCTGGGGATAGGAAAAAGTTAATGCCATTAAAATGCACTAGGTTGATCAACCATTATGCTAATGAAGATCTGCATAGTTCTGGGTCAGTGACATTACAGCCCCAACTTTCTTGATTGAAAGGGACACAGTGACCTGGGCAAATTGGTTTGACAGGCTTGTTTCTTATCTCATAATGATAAAGTAGGTCTCATCCAAAAGCTGGATTATATTAAATTGAGTTAAAAAAAAAAAAGTTGCCATTCTATCCTGCTTTAAAATATCCAAGAGTGGGCTGCTAATATCGTCAGTTTTTTAATGGAATGTTTGATCTCATTAATTTTTAAAACATCACTGTGTTTAAAACAACCTACATTATCTACTGCTTGTTAGAATAGGCTTAAATGCTAGCTTTTATAAAATGTAAACACAAAGGGTTTCCAAGTTCATACACTAAAAAGAAAAATAAATAAATAAAAGTAATATGTTTCAAACATTTGATTATATTTCCAAAGCATCTACTTATTTCAGCAGCTTTATTACTACTAATGCACATGATTCCAGGGGAGTAGAAAGAAGCTGAATTTAAATAACTACTTGTGGCAACACAGCAACAATTATATACTCCATGGCTATTTATGTCCTCTGGTGATCAACTAGCAGTGGGAGGTAAAACTGATAGCCCACTGGTACAATCATAATTATGGGTCAAACTTCAACAAGCTTGTTTAAATGGTTCCATTAGGTCCTACTTGAAATACTGATTTACATATATTTGGAATTTTTCAGACATGTTTATTCACTCTAACATACAGTGATATAATAATTTCCTGTAAGAATGCATTAGTTTAGAACACTAAAAAATAAAATAGTGTGCCATGCATACAAATTTCTGTTGAATTTAAATCGTATCAGAATACACCCCCAACTACATTTTAGCAGATTAACATATCATTTGGATTCCACAGTAAAGTTATTTAATAGAGAATCTGAATATTTTTAGAATTATTTAAATAGACTTTTCCTTGGAGCACTAATGTATTTTTAAGGTAAACAAAAATTGTCCATAAGACATGAGATGTCCTATACATCTAATTTTTATTATCTTTTATGTTAGTCTGACCTAAATATAGGTTTCCAGGAGATTTCTCTCTTCACTACCACTGCAACTCCTCTATAATTCTTTGTAAATATTGCTCTTTTAGAGACATGTTTTCTTGTGACATAAATATATTGATTAAACTGTTTCCTTTAAACATTAGGTCATAATAGGGGAAAAAAAAACATATGTAATGCATACTAAACTATACAGCATGACAAAATGTGCACCTTAAAATTCATCAATTAACTTAATATCTAAACATTGCTGCTACTTGAATCTACTTAATGGCTTCTTCTAGACGCCATCTTCCATCTTCCTCGCCAAATTAAACAGCTATGCTAAGATTTGTTTTCTAATGATTTTATTGCTTTAAAATATATTTTTATTTCACATATCTATTTCCCTAAACAGTATGTTGTTTAGTTTCACTGATTTTTAAACTTTCTAAAATAACACTGTTCTATACAAAGTCAAATGACACTTTTTGCTTGTTTATATTTTTACTATTTGATGATTCATTTCTGTTGAATGCAATCACCTGTAGGTCAGTAATTTTTACTGCCTATTTAATCCATTGTATAATTATATCATGATTTAATTCCCAATTGGATATTTGAGATGTTTCCAGTTTAATGATATTATGGACTATTCTCCTATGAGAACTTTGGATCAGATCTCCTGATACAAATAAGCAAGTTTCAAAAGTGGTGGTATAGATTTCTATACCCATGTGCAATATATGAGTTTGAATTGTTTCATGCCTTCACTAACACTTAGCCTTGTTAAAATTCTTAATTTTTGCAGATATAGTGGGTGTCAAATGCTATTCTATCAAGGTATCTTTAATTTGTACTCTCTTATAATTGATAATATTGAGTCTATACGTCTCTGGTATTTTTGTGTTAGCTTTTCTGGGAGAAAAAAAATGCCTAATGATGTACTTTGTCAAATTTCTTTTTTGGTTATTTGCTTTTTTATTTTATATTTCAAAAATTATTTATAAAATTGTATATTGTTTCTTCAAATGTCTGTTTCCAACCTAAATCTTTTGAGGGAAAGACGGTACTTCTCTGATTGTTACACTCCCAATGATCAGCGTTGTGATTCAATTCTAGAGTTCTCTCTTTTGCAGATAGCATGTTTCTATTGCTACAATTTCTTCTTAAATAATTTTAAAAATGGGGAAATATTAATCATGTTTTACACGATGCTTACAGGATGATGGACTAGGAAAAGGTTAGAAGTGAACAGATGCTCCAGGAAATGTCTGTATGTATATATGTACGTGCATGTGTGTATATATAAGATATGCTATATATTATGTATGTTATATATTACATATATAATAATGATTCAGTAGAAAGATTATATCAAATTTTGGTGTGCTACACGCCTGCTTGTCTATAAAGTGACTTCAAGAAATCTACCTACCTTAAGACTTTCTTCTTAAATCACACATTATGTTATAATTTTATGTTACTACAGAGAATAAATAATTTTCTGAGTGCATGGGTGTCTTACTTTATACTAGATCTTCATTCCACAAGAATAAATAGAAATGGGAATTGAAGTGTTCTAAGATCCAGAGAAATAAATTACTTTTTATTTGATTGATGGCCATGAAATAGTGTGGTCAGGAAAATACTGATATCGACTTATGCAAGGCATATGGAAGACTTTTTATTTCACATGAAAATATAAAATTGTAATGGCTATTTTGCATAGCACTATTAATGAAACGTTTTATTACACATGATTTAAATGACCAAAGATTTAAATTAAAATTCCTACTGTTACATGAAGTTTCTTACCAATATAGATATTTTATTAAAACATAAACTATAATTGCTGGGTTGTAATTATTTACATTAATTAAATAATTATACTTATCACATAAATAGGTAGTAGCACTTTCAAACATTCTCTACTTGCTTCTAAAATTTCAAATACATGAATTGAGAATGAAAATAAAAATAAAAATGAAGAGAACAAGATTCTGGTAATTCTTTTAAAAAGACATGTTAATATGCTTATAGTACTTAAAATAAATCCCTGCATACTTTGCCAAGATTTGACATTATTCTTCTACCTTTAACGCTCAAAAACATGACTATTTCCTGTGAATCTCTGCATAGTACTTGCTCTGGTATGTACTAGGAATCCAGACTATTATTCCAACATGCCTTGGGTGAGTCTTTTTACCATAATTCCATGAAACATGAAAAAAGGTTATATTTAATTACAAATGATAGGCTACCAACTTATCATAACAACCTATTAAGCTATCTCTTCAAAAGGAAGAAAAATTTTTATAATGCTAGAAAACCTTTTTTTTTTTTAATGATACTAGAATGTCTGCAATCATGCATCTGCACTAAAGATTTTCTTGCACTCCTTTGATATTTTAGTGAAATGTATGGATTCCTTTTCTGAAAAGGGTTCTAAAATGCATAAAATACATACATAAGATTAAAACAAAAACTAGTAATGCTGAGGTTCAGTTATAAATTTATTAAAAATTAAAATCACAGTATGTTTTGTAATCAACAGATAATATATAGGATTGGGTCTAATAATTACCTAGATCACCAGTGTTGAGTTCTTGTATCTTATATAGGTGTGGCCTATTAGGTAGGTATTTTGTCCCACCATTCTCTGAACCACAGTATAACTTCAGCAATGAAAGGACAGATTTATTTGCTTTAGCAAGAGTTTTATGCCAGATGGTGATGACTAATGCTGAATATGGAGAGGAATATTATTTCCTGAGCTATTCATATTTTTCTTTTTGTAAATAATTCCTTCATCCAATCACTCCAAATCCCTTTGTGGCTATTTAGGCCTTTTGCAATCTCCTAGGGAGTGCTTAAGGTACAGACTAGAGCCACATGGGTATAGCATAAAAATCACTCCACACCTGAGACTTGAGGTGATTTGACTTGTGGTTTGCATTCTGAGTATCTTCACTGTTTATGTGCCATGCACTCCTTTGGTATTTTGGTGAAATGTATGGATTCCTTTTCTGAAAAGAGTTCTAAATGCATAAAATACATGTATAGGATTACAACAAAAAGTAGTAATGTTGAAATTCAGTTATAAATTTATTAAAAATTAAAATCACAATACGCTTTGTTATCAACAGATCATACAAAATATATATAGAATTGGGTCTAAAAACTACCTAGATCACAAAGTAATGATGAGTTTAACTCTCTAAAGAGGGCAATTACTATAATACAATATGATACAATCATATGGTAGTATAGCGATATGACTGTTTGTTACCTTTATTCATAACTAAGAGAAATGCTAAATATCAACAGTGATTGTACTTTCCACTCAAGTTTACCGACATTAGAATATTACTGAAATCTCTGATTCTTGTGTTCTTGTGTGTAACATGCTCATGGCCAGATTGCCCTCTGCCTAGCGGAGCTGTGGAGACAAAGCATTCTGTTATCACTCTCAGGGTTCAGGCTTCCAGGTCGCCCTAACAAACCCAGGGATTTAAAGGCAGTTTCACAAGGCTGCTTCTTTGTTTAAAGAGTGACAAACTGAATTGCCTCGTTCTTCATTTTCTTTTTGCCCACGGGGCTTGACTCATCTAGTGGTAAGTCCTAGGCTGAGTTACCACTTAAAATGTTTTCAGATATCCTCTCTGTATTTCTGCCAAAATTATCATAACACCATAATACGAATTTAGGTAATCTTTACTAATTTCTTCAATTATATGATCTACAATATTTAAACCTTATATATTCCTTCTACATCCCTTTGGGATGGGACATGAAGCCTAGTGCTTTCTTTAACTTCATGAAATACCACCACTTCAAAATTAACACAACTTTTAATAAAAATATGATTGAATGAATAAGAACAACTGAAATGAAAGCATCCTCATCTATATCGGAGTCACTATAAATGCAACATGGAAAAACAACTTTACAGAATATGCTTCTTTCAGCCTTGTGGACAGTATAATCATCATGGACAGAAGGAGATGATATTTATAATGGATGTGGAATTTCTGTGAATGTTATTATTTAGAACATATTACGATGATTGTTTTATTTCGGTTGAAGATTTATTTCTTAAGTTGCGTAACTGCATGAATTGCATAAATACCTATCTTTCAGAAGGAAAAAAAGTCACTAATCAAACTGAACTATAACTCTATTAAATTTATTATTTTTAAGTATATTTTTATTTCTCAATTATAATTGGCATACAATATTATATCAGTTTCAGGAGTACAACGCGGTGATAAGACAATTGTATAATTTACCAAGTGATCATCCCGATAAACTTAGTACCCATCTGACACCATAGTTATTACAATATTATTGACTATATTCCTTATGCTATACTTTACATCCCCATGACTGTTTTGTAACTACCAATTTATAATTCTTAATCCCTTCCCCCTTTTTTTTTTTTTTTTTTTACCAACCCTCCCATTACCCTCATGTCTGATAACTCTCAAAATGTCCTTCTCAGATACAGCTCTGGGTGGTGCTCCAACTCTGGTTGAAGCTGGCCACTGGGAGTGCCAGTTCAAAGACCTCCTGAGATGGGCCCAGTCCCAGGCCAAGTTCAACCACAGCTTGTGCACAACCTGTAGTCACTGGCAAGAGTCAACAAGGCAATCCACAGATAGTTGCCACCTGTGGTGTGCTGAGAGGTGCCTCGAGAGGCCAAGCCAGGAACCAAGGCTGGCTGCTACTAGTGCCAGGCTTGTGGCTGCTCGGCAAGAAGTATAGGGCACACCAAAGCCAGGTGCTGCTTGGTTAGGTTTTGTGAAGCTTTTGAGAGATTTTAGAAAAGTCCACAGTATGAGCAAAGACAGGCCACTTGTATGGAAACAAAACACTGGAGTTGGCTTGGGTAGGCCCGCAAGTTGGGAGGGGCAGGGTCTCAAGGAATCAACCAGGTATGGCGACCTGTGTTAGCTAGGTTTACGAAGCTCAGATATGGCAGCGTCCTGCATCTCCAGGCCAGGAATGGGAAGGGCTCAACAACAACAACAACAAAAAACAATGCCCTCTGCTGGCACTTCTGTTCAGGAGAAAGCCACCCTTTAGCCCTCACCCTGAAGCCAGACCACTCAGTTCCCCTTGGTGCATCCCTGACACTCCTGGAGAAGCTTTCCCCATGCTGGAGCTTAAAGTGAGTGAGTCTATCACCAATTAAGTCCATGCCCAGGCTCTTTAAGAGAAATGCCTGGGACTCCAGCAGTATTCCATCTCACTCAGCCTCAATTTCCACTGGTTTTCACAGTCAGAAATTATGGGGATTTCTCTTCCTGGTACTGGAACCCTGGACTGGGGAGCCCAGTGTGGGGCTGGGACCCCTCCCTCCTCCAGGGGACTTCCATAGCCAAGATAATCCTCCTAATTCTCAACTGCCACACGTGGTTGTGGGACCAGCCTATTTTGTGTCTCTGCCCTCCTATCAGTTTCAAGGTTGCCTCTTCTGTATTTCCCTAGTTGTAGGACTTCTGTTCAGTCAGACCTCAGGTGACTCCCAATAATGGCTATTCTGTAGTTTAATTGTAAGTATGATGTGGTCATGACAGGAGGTAAACACAGTGTTTACCTACTTGGTCAAGACTATCATGACCAGAAGTCTATTAAATTAATTAATCTCTAATTTGTATACTATATATGTATATTACACAAATTGCATGAACACATATATACATAATTTACACCCATATCTGAGTCATTCACATATAAATTGAAGATAATTAATTTATAATAGAGTTATAATAATAACAGAATGACCTATAAGTATATAGGTCATTTGTATTATGTGTGAATTAATTCCTATTTATCTTAAATGTTTTAGATATAGTGAATTAGTTACACAAATATAAACTATTTTAGGTGGGAATATAGAATGATTTTGTCCTACATTTATATACATAATATTAATATACATATATTAACATATATGCAGAAAAATGAATTTATTTCTAGCAAAGTTGTAATTTTAATCAAGATACTTGTTAACATTTAGCTGTAATTGTCAATTTAGCCTAATGATCTAACATTCTATACTTAAAAAATGGTAGGGGAAAATTGGACATATTATTTAAAGTAACTTATGGAATATATGCTTATTCTTTAAAAGACTAGAAAATATACTTTGTATTTAGCATGCTAGACATCTAAAACAAGTCATAATTGATTATGTTAATTTTCCTATATTACTTCTGTTTAAAAGTCATAACATTTTTAAAATTTATTTTTTTGCAAATACAGATAAATGGACCAAAAAGACAATTCGTAAAAGGGGGTACAAAGTTAGTAAATAAACATGAAATAAGTTAAATAAAAGAAAGATGATAACAACAATTTTATTTTACATTAACAAATTTTGTTTTTTAGTTTTAAATAATTTAATCTTTTACAAACATTTATAGAATAAAATGTACTCTTAATCTTTCTATGAAAGTAAAGCCACTAATACTACTTTTTGGCCCCCCTTTTAATTGCATATCTTTTGTATGGATGTCTCAAAATGAATAACTAATTTTGAATCTATTTTTTTCTTGTTATGTAAAATTTTAAAATGCTTCCCATTTTATCTGAAAAAAGTCTTAGCTGAGGTGAAGTCTAGCTAGTCAAGTTAGATGTGGTTTCAAAGTTTCATAACCTTGACCTTCCAAGAATATTTGGCATAGAGATGGTGATGCTGTCCAAATATAACATCTTTCCACACCACCCAGTGGAAGGAGAGGGCTTGGGGAGACCACACATGGCCATCTCAGTTGAATTTCTTGTCTAGGGTCTGTGAAATTCAATGACAATGGAGAGAGCTAATGACTTCTCTTTCTTTTTCTTTTTTTTACTCTATCTCATCTCTTCTACTTTCTTAATTTTTCCTGGTATTCAGTTCTTGAAATAGTTGTTTATTCTATCTTGGACTTTGGTGCTTAGTTGTACACAGCAGAGTGATTTAGCTCAGTTTCTGATATTGAGATCAATATTTCTGATATCGCTTGATCTCTCTTAATGAACATTTCTTATTTATATTGAGCTGTAGATCTATTTGGTGAGAAAGCCAAACCTGTTGTAATATAATTTATAGAATACAAACACCAGATGTTGGTGGGAGCCAGGCTGGATCACTAAGAGTGCTCATGCACCGTGCTTTTCACACTGCCTTCCAGTAGCTCAGCATATTGATTTTACAATTTATGGCTTTCAAATCTATTTGCAGCCTTGATCCTTTTATAGTTCCAATTCACTTATGTCAGTCAAGAACACTGGAATTGTTCATGGCAGCACGTTTCCTTTGTAGCTCTGATTTTTTAATAGTTCAATTCATTCAAATTGGTATTGAAAGTTAAAATTGAGT
This sequence comes from Eonycteris spelaea, assembly GCA_003508835.1. NCBI lineage: Eukaryota > Metazoa > Chordata > Mammalia > Chiroptera > Pteropodidae > Eonycteris > Eonycteris spelaea. The sequence continues at coordinate 761,926 of PUFA01000254.1, read as the reverse complement.
TCCCTTTTTAATGTCTAGCATTTCCAAATTCTCATATATACACATATATGTATATATATATATATATGTGTGTGTGTATAGATATATGTTTAAAAGAATATATATATATATATGTTATGTGTATATATATATGTGTGTGTATTTGTATGTGTACATATATATATATATGTATACATATATATAATGTTTAAAAGGACAGCATTGGTAGGTAGCAGCATTTTACAAATTGCCCTTGCATTGTCTCAATTACTGTACCTAATTCAGATAATTTTGTGTTATTCAAAGCAAAAAAGAGAGAGAAAGAGAGAGAAGAGAGAGAGAGAGAGAGAGAGAGAGAGAGAGAATAAATGAGGCAAACAAAGATGCCTGGAATTTCCACCATTCAGCATGGGAATTTTCATTAATTCGCTTTGTTTTTATTTTGATACTCTACCTTCATCTAGAGTCCATGAATCTATATGTCAGCTTTCTAATTTGACCTTTTTTGTAAAGAAAACTTCTGGACCTTTTTCTGTACTGTGATTGGCTGGCTAACTCCTCCCTATCTGAACTTTCAATCTGCCTGGCCTTATACTTACACCTTCCAAGGAATATGGTACCTGCAGTTCCTGAGTGAGTCTAATGAGCTGCAGCATAAATCAATCACCTTACATCCTCTTGCTTCTGCCTCTTGCAGGCTCAGAGTTCATGGTTTTCTGGTCTTCTAAGTCAAATACCCCTATTCTGTTCACTCTTGGGCTTCTAAAATTTCTATGATATTTCTATTCATCATTTCTCCTCCCATTCTCTTTGACTTCTCCCCCATGTTTTATGCTTTTCAGTTTATTATAACCTACACAGGCCTTCAGGATGGGGTAGAGCTAAACATATATCTATACTAATATCAAACATATCTGGTGTCAATTTGCAAAAGATTTTTCCCCCGGAAATATGTATATCTCAAAGTTTGTGTTCATAACATTCAAATATATAGATATAGTTTTCATCATCATATAGCTTATATTTAAAGTCAGCTATCACAAATTCTTAAGATAAACATACATCAAAAATATATTAACTTTTGGGGGAAGAAATTCTAATAATTTAGATATGTTCATTCATGCATTAAAAATATTTACTGAAATTCATTATATATATATCAGGTGTTGGTAATATAGCAATGAACACCCTAGCAAGGTCCCTTCTCTCATGTGGCTTACTTTTTTGAGAAGGAAGATAGAAAACACAAAAACAAATAAACATATACACTGTAGTAACAAATGCCTGGAAGAATAATAAATATTGTAAAGGGTCTGCAAAGTTACTATTTTAGAAAAAATGATGACAGTATTCTCCTTCATGAGGTGACAATTGTCATAAATTTTCTTTTATATACCCTGTTTGATTTTTAAAATTTTTTCTAGGGTCTTTTTTTTTTTTTTGTCCATAGGGAATCCAGTAGAGGCAGGTCTCTATGAAATGCCTGGAGGTCACTCTTTTGTCTGAGCAAATCAAGGACTACTATTCTCGTTTTTGTGTTTTGTGAAAAGTTATGGTCATATGCCATTGTCCAGGTTCCTGGGCAGGCAACGTATTTCCATTCCTACACTTTGATGTTTCATGTTGCCATGGAATCAACTCCTTTTTGGCATTATTTGAGGAGGCAATGGAGATTTTCTTACTCTAGCGTAATTAACTCTGGGCATTTTAAGATCTGGTGTTTGTATGAGTTTTATACATTGAAGAAATAATGTCCTGAACACAAAAGAAGTAGATGATAATAAACACTCAAAGGGAAATAGATTCATAGCAGTCACATTAGTGTGTCATTTATCCGCACCTGCCTTGCCCTCATTTACTATCTCCAAGGCAGCATTGTCTTCTCATTTCTAAAGCTCATTTCTCCTGCTCTTTACTGAGGCTTTCCTGTCTTCTAGGAACTTGAGCCTCATGAATCTCTTTTTAATTTTTTTAATCTTCACATTTTTGATAGTCTCTCCCCCCCCCCCCCAGCTATCATATACTCGAATTATAAAAAACAAAGCAAAACAATAGCAACAAAATAATCTTTGGGTTCTTCTTCCCTCTCAGGTGTCTGCTTGTACCCATTTTTCCTCTCTTATCAAATTTTTGGAACATATTTTATACTTAGTGTGTCTAATTCTTTATCTTATATGTATTTATCAATCCAGCATCATCAGTATTTAATTTTACTAGTTGACTGAAATTTCTTTCTTCAAGGTCATCAGTGCCTTTCTAACCTTCAGCTCTTGAATCCCTGCCCTATGGAATGTTTCTGCAACATTTTTTTCTGTTATTTCTTTCTTCCACTGTTTCTATTGTTGGGTACTTTGACACTGAATGCTCCAAATTTCCTTCCTCTCACTTGGAGGAATCTTCTCTTTTATAATTATTACATCCTTAATTTTCCTCCTTCTCTAAATGCAGATATTTTCAATAATTTTCACCAGTCTTATTTTGTAGATTTCTATTTCTCTTTTTAGCTAATTTCAGCTACCTCTACTGTTTTACCTATCGCTCCCATGCAAATAACTCACAAGCAATATGTCTAGGCTCTGACCTTTTAAAAAGCTGAAGGATCCAGATTCACATTCCAGTTGCCTGTTGAGTATTTCCTCCTGGTTGTCATTCTGACATCTTAAATTCAATATGTGCAAATTCTAAATCATCATGTTTCTCTTCTTGTGCTTCTCTCCTTGACAGTCCTCTTGTTGAAAGCCACACACCTTTCAAGACATGGTACAATGCTATATTCTTCTTAAAGTCTTGGATGGTGTCAATAGAAACTAATAGAAGTTTTTAAAAAAGTCAATCCTTAAATAAATATAAAAGCTTTATGTCAAAAAACTCTACAGCCCAGTGGCTAAGAACTATGCTTTCAAGTCAGGTAGCCCCGGGTTTAAATCTCAGCTACACCTCTCAGAATCTTAGTGAACTTTCTCAAATCACTTAACCTTGACAACCCTTGGTTTTCCTACATGTTAAATGAAGATAATAACAGAACCTAATTTATAGGGTCATGAGTAATAACTGACACAATTAATTATAAGCAATGTATCACTGTTCTCAGAACATAAATAATATATGTTAGCAATGATTATTATTAAAAATAAAACAAAATTCTTTAAGTGTGTAGTATATTATCCCAAATGGCAATTTGAGTTGGAGTCATCGTGTCTATCTTTACAGTAGCAATAAAAAATAAACAAAAATATGTCCTTTCTCTCTTTAAAAAAATCTTCTTGGAAATTGCCTAATGTGTTTCAAAATACAGCTGCACAGGAGTCTGTGAGCTGTGTCCTTTAGTTGGTTGAATGGCCACTCTGAATAAGGTAAGGAGAAAGAAGAATGGAATTTCAGGTAGGCAATTAAGCTTTCCTGCTCCAAGAATTATGGTGGTTTCAAGTTCAGCAAATTTAAATAATCAGACTTAATTATATCAGCTGTATACCTTCATGTGATTATCTAGGATCACTTCTTGGAGAAAAGCATTTATAGATGTTTATAGATAAATGTGAGAAATATGATGAGTCTGATTTTGAGGCTCTATAGTCACATTTAGAACTAATTTGAGTAGTGTACACTACTAGATGCTATGGAATGGAAAATGTATGTAACTTGAAAAAAATCAATTTGGATCATAAAAGTAAGAATAAAACATTTTTGGCTTACAGGTTTCTAAGAGCTCATAGACACTATGTTTTAGGCATCTATAAAATGACACAAAAAGTTTATTTGAATGACCAGCAAGAACTCAAGACACATTTTCCTCATACAATTCTAAAGTTAGAAATGTTAGTATTGAGGCAAGAAAATTAAATATAATTTCATATATGAAAATACCTGCATATGATCAAATTATAAATTTAATGGTCAATTTAAAAGATATCTTGAAAAAACTTTACTATGAAAAACCATGAGACATAGAAATGTAGAGAGAAAAATAAAGTAAATCCCTGTAAAACATCATTCAAGTTTTCATGATTTTGCCCATTTGCTTTAAATACCCTCTCCAATTTTTCTGTTTTTTTTTAAACAATTCCCTATATCATGTCATTTTACCAAAACTATATCTCTTTAAAAATAGCATTTAATTATTAACTGACAAACAGTGCGTCTCTACCATGTGTCTTCTGGAGGTTTGGCAATATATGTTAAAAGATCTTAAATAACGTCTTTATCAAAAAAGAAGAATACTTTGCATTTACAAATGCTTTGTAATCTCTATTATGTAGTTTTTCCTATATTGCAATTATCCACAGATCTTAGTGTTATAATACCTTTCCACAATATGGTGAGAGCAGAAAATTTAGCCTATGAACAGATCTAATTACAGTCAACATCAAATTTACCAATTTATCACCAATAAAAGATGATCTATATGGGCAAAAAATAGTCTATTCTAGGATATGGTAGTTTTGTCAGTTTAAAGTCCTTTTTATGAATAAAATTCTTGCTACATAAATGCAAAACTTTAAGCTTTGGGCAAGTATCATTCTTCATCACCATCTCATCCCTGCCTTGTAATAATGGTTTATATATCCCTTCTGTATTTAAGTAGTCCGATTCTTTCTCCTTTTATGAGTATTTATACAAATCAAATAGAAAGTTTGTGCTGAAAATTACCACAATAAAAGTTTTGGAAATCCCTGGAAAAACAGCAAAATGGAATTCCTCTTCCATAGAAGTAAGTACTTTTGAAAATTATGATATATCTTTTGAGGTTCATTATAGGTTCATTTTAAGGAGTACAAGTCCTCTGTGGTTAAATACATTTCTTCAAGTTATTTTTATAACTCTATATGCTTATAATTCCTTTTTGCCTTTCTAGTTCACAAACTCACTAAAAGTAAAAATTGTTTCATAATCAAACTAAGGAATATGCTATTATATTTCCATGAGTTGATTAAACAAAGATTTGAATATATGATAATATACCCCTTTTTAAAATGTTAGGTTAATTTCATTATATGAAAAAGTTGAAATTTTATTAAAACCCAGTATAATTTTCACCTTAACCTTTTTGTTACAGATATGTATGATCAACATCCTAATCCTAAATGCATATGTTGGTGAAATTTGAGTGAAGGTAACAATGATCTACTAAATTGTAATTAAAACTGAAATATTACTTTAACTCTGAGTATGTTGCTGTATTTGAAATTGCTATTACTGGAGTTCCAGTAACAAAATGAAAATAAACAGGAATCTGAAGCATAAGTGTATACTTTTTCTAATAAACCAATGCCTATGTAGCTTTGCATTAAAGGGACATATTTTAAGCTTCTTAGGGAAAAAGTTATAATGTTATGCTTTTCCTTTATTGCTCATTGATGAAATTGTGTGTATAAAGCCTCATAACACATCTGTAACACTACAACCTTGAATTTTAAGTTGATATCACCTGTAGTCAAGTGTGAATCATGAATTTCAATATATTTGTTTCAATTGTTCCCTATAGCAAAGATGCAGAAAATACTTATTTCCCTGGTTAGTATCACATTCAAATGAATTTTATCATTTGAACAAAGGAGAAGACTCTAAGGTACTATCCTTCCTATAAAAATGCATAATGAGGGGGAAATATTAATGGTTTAATACATTATTAAATTAGAGAAGATCAAGTTTCCTTCTATTTTAGTTGGATATAATTATAAAATCTCCACTTTGATTATTTTCATGGCTTGTCTAAGAAAGAGATAAAGGTCCTGTCTCTCGAATCTGATAGAAAACATTATGGCCAGAAGCTAGTACAAGAAATTGTTATTGAGTTAAAAATGTGTATTGTTAGTAGAGCTTTTTTTTTTTCCAACTCAGCCTTTTTCTTACAGCTATAATTATATTATTCAAAATATTTATGCAAATCTTTACCCAGATCAACAGAGATTTATTTTTCTAAGTTCTTTATTTTTCACACTAATCAGGAAAAGAAATCTTTTTTCATGATGAATTATCTAAGTTGAGGTAAATTAATTTCCACTTTTTCCATGGGTCTCTGGCATAAAGAAAAAATATAGACAGTAGCAGAACTGGGTTCCAGTAATATCCCTACAGTAAAGTGAAAATGTTACTTCACTAGTAAGTTTTTAAAAATATTTATTTATTTATTTGCCTTAAAATCTGCAGAACTTATTGATATTAATGGGGTAGCTACTATGATTAAATGATAACTTATGGTGATGTAAGGTCAATTCCATTGTGTGACATAAGTGAAAATTTATGGGTGATAAAACTACAATTTAAAAGTGTCATATACAATATGACAATACCATATCTTTTATATTTGCAGTATGCTTTAATTAGTGCAAATATTTTAGGACATATTTCTCAATTGTGCAATGCTAAGAGTTAGTATAGAGATAATAAATATAATTGACTTTATAATGTCTTTTTCTTGTTTAATTTTGCTTCAAATTCTTGGTGAATTAAGGAATGATGAATGATGATGATGATGATGATTCATATACAAGGGATGGAATCCACTCTGAGTATTTTGAGGGGAAAAGCTAGTGATGAAAGATAAATTGGGAGGTTTGAGACTAGACTTTTGAAAAATAAAGCAACTCAGTTTTTACTATAATTTGTGTGTCTTGTAACAATTATAGATAGTCACGTTGATCTCACCTTACAAGTATGGAGTCCATAAAGGGAACATCTAACAACTGTCGCTGAATTAGGTAGTTGGCCCTATATTATTCTAGTTAACTCAACTCCAAATAAATGCCTCACTAATTTGGCCAGCACGCTTGACTGTACTGCTTTACCCAGATCAACCACCTTAGTTGATAATTCTGTGCAACTTTCTCTTACTCTGATTCTTAAAATTAAATTTTAGTGCCACTGTTTGGAATGCCACTAACCTACTTAGTACATAGTAAGCACATGATAAATTAGATAGCTATAAGAAGGGAGTAGTAGTGTGAGCACTTCTAATCATATTCAAGCTATTATGTTATTGCTCTCTTATCTATTTATATCTTTACATTCATATACTGATGTAAGGCCAGAGAGAGAAATATACTGGTGTTATGGGACAATCTAACCACTTCTCACAAATGTCCTGTGGTGATGGCTACCCAATTTACCACGAAAGTCATGAGATAAGGCCAGCCCTGTTGATTGGCATTCGGAAAGCTTAAAAGCTGTGTGAAAGCTTAGAGTCCATTGTGATCCTCAAACATAGCAACTATATGCATGGTTTTGATATTTCTTTCTATTCCTTTTATTGATTATACTTTCTTATTTCTATTTTATTAAGTTGTGTTATCCTCTAACAATAAGTGAGCACAAACTTCTTTTGAACAGAGAATATAATGAATTTGTATATTAAAAAGAGTAAGAATGAAATTAGTGAGGTTATCTATAAAAGCATGATTTCCTATTTATCACGCCTCCCTTCCCACACAGACAGATATGCACACACACTAAATAGAACAAGAACAACAATTTAACATGAATAAGGGCAGGTCAAGTCTAAAGTATCAATTTACTTAGAAGCTTCTCGATATGAATAGAACAGAATGGTCTGGTTAGCTCTACATTCTCTAGTTTGTTTATTTGATTAAATAATAAACATTCAATTAATTGACATATATTTTAAAGTACTATTCTAGGCCAAGAACTGTAATAGACACTGAACTACAATAGTTAAGAAAACAGACAAGAATCTGCTTTTAGGAATATATACTCTAGTGATTGCTAAAAATTTCTTGCTTTGTGCCAAGCACTGTTAAAGTTCATTTCTGTGTTTTAAGCCTCACAGTAACTTCATCAGACACTATTAACAAGATCAGAAAACTGAAGTATTAAAAGGTTAAGCACTCTCTTGTGGTCATGCAACTAGGAAATGGTGGTGCTGGAATTTGAGAGGGGTTAATTTATCTCCAGGTTTTGTGCACACAAACACTTACATAGCTAGGGTTTCATGCAAGCTTTAAAAAGTTAACATTTATAAAGTAACCATTGTCTTAAACTGATACTTTCCTTTCTAATGGAATTAAAAAATATTTTTTAAGGGTTGGTTATGATAAGAATTCACCTTTGAAATTTGTTGCATTTTCCATCCTCCTGTATATGATTCGAGGTGCCAAGATTTATTTAGTGGGAACTTGACCATATTTTTTCTCTTCTGTCTTTCATTTTGACTAATTTAACCAAACTGGTCAGATCTTTGCTAAGGTTAGCATTCCGTGTTACAGAATTTACATATGAACACATTAAATTTCCTGTTGCTTATCAAAATGCGGTGTGACCATATGATCATTGTAAACATGAGGAAGAGAAGGGCAAAGGACACTCCCTGCATTAATTCTAGTCCTCGCTCCACCATGATCTGTTAGTTGACACTGGATCCAGCCATTTATGCTCTGTGAACCTCGGCTTCCACTGCTAAAACAGAGAACTTACCATCAACTTTCCTCCACACCTGCAGTACTGGTATGAGAATCTGATACAAAAAAATGTAAGTAAAAAGGCTTTCGACATGTTCAAAAACACCAGTGCAATCATAAGGTTCACACAGCTCTCCCATGTAATCATGATTTCCACCGTCCCTGGTTGCAGCTGAACCTGGGCGTTGCCTATCGTAAAATTTTAAGGATAGGGATAAGGCATTTTGCTGACTGTAGCATTATGCAAGAATCATTACCAAGATCCTTATTTAAGGGAGGAGGAAGTGAAATGATAAAGAGAAGCACCCCATGCATAGCAGCCACTCAACACATGTTAGTTCATTTTCTTTATCTTTTCCCCTGTTACATACACACTGGAATATATTCCTATGTATTTATGAACAACTTTAAAAACAAAGTAAGAAAATAGAAATGTCATTACCTCTTGCTTCTGAAGGACATAATGTTTAGAAACTTGTAATCCCTCATTTTTTCGTCTTTCTGAACATAAGACTTTTCTAAATAAAAATATCTAAAAAGAATTAGCATTTCTTATAGCAATAATTCTCATAGAATGAAATGCACAATGCTCACTTTTGGTATCAAACCAGTACCTTAAGAGTGAAAGTCCTTGAAGGAAGCAGACGACCAAGGTGATGCTTGGCAAAGACAAGAAAGAAAATATGTAGAGAAGTAAGTGACATTGACATCCTCTACTCTCCTTCCCAGGAGAAACTAGATAAAGATCATCTGTGCTGAGGAGGGAAGCAGAAAGGGCAAAGAACTCTTGCTTTTACTTCTCATTAAGGTCTCTGAAAGTAAACCACCACTTAGCTGACTCCACGTACACTTGGCAGAGCAGAATGGTCAGGCTCTGGGAGACCTGAGTTCCTATGTAACACTCATAACACCTACTCAAAAGCTGTTGCTAAAGACTTTGCAGGAGAAGGACACCGCAGACAAGAGTCAAGTGGGTGGCTTTATAGAAAGGACTATGCATCGTTCAAGCTGGGCTGATAAGAAAACGCAGCAAGACCACAGTGAAGTGACAACTGAGATGACAGCTAGGACACAGGCAAGGTGCACTATTAAGACACATCTCAAGGTACGTGACTACAGATTTCAGTCAAGAATGACCACAGGACAAGCAGTCACTGGCTGATAAAGAACACAACCCTGAAGTCCAAAGGACCTGAGGACACCTCCCAGGGATCCTGACTCTCCTTTCAAGCATGGTCACAAAGCTACTTCCCTCCAATATACCCAGTGACTAGCTTAGGGAGAGAAAAGAGTAAGCGGGGAAATTACTAAGGGATGGAGCATTTTTGTCCATAAAAGTTGGCCATTCCTCCACACTTAGAATAATTGAATTTAAAAAACTCTTGATTAGATTAAAAGTTGTTTATTTTCTCGTTAACCAGTGCATAGAGTATGCATGAAGGAGACCAGGTTAACTATAGGTATAATAATGAAAATGCATTACCTCTAAGCAAGAGTTGGTGTTTGAGTGGCATTTACTATCCTGAAATAAGAATAATGGGGGTTGGAGGAAGAAGTATTAGGTGGGCTGATCAGAAGAGGCTCTTTTGAAGAGATGGCATTTGAGCAGCTGGAAAGACTCAGCTAAATGATCACGGGGACAGTCTTTCAGTCAGAGAAAGTGCAGAGCTCCTGAGTCATGACACTTGACCTGGATGCTTTCCTATAATGATGCTTTTTGCTGCTTTCACCAGACACATTATTTCCTGTGAGTGTGGCCTTGAGCACCGAGGTTAAATTTTTTAAATTAAGCATAATGCATTCCGCTCTGGATCACATTTCATCAGAGACCAGCATGATCCCAAGCTCCACACCTAGCTCTCACACGTACATCGAACCGTGGTGCCCCCATCCCTGAGCCTCCGCGTTCCCTCCATTGTCTACATTTTCACAGATGAATTAAATGTTGAGTTTGTTTCTAAGTCCTCATTTATTAACTGTTCCCGATTCTTTGTCATGCTTTATCATCTCCTTCTTGTGGATTTCAGCCTCACACTGATTCTAAGGTCCACGACAAGAGCTTTTCCCAAGTGTCTTCCCTAGTGTCGTTGTCTTCACAAACTGAACAATTATTGTCAGTTAATGAATCTTCGTTCACAGCATTTGTCCGGGTGACCACTGTCTCAAGAGGCTAGTTCACTGAGTCAAGTTGTGGCTGTTCCAGAGCTTGGATTTTTCACAGGACTCGTTTTCCTCCATAGCTAAAAAAAGAGAAACAACCAATCGACCAAAAAAACCTGTGAACAACCTGGATGTGTGTGATGTATGTGTATTTCAAGACTCACAACACCTTATGAGAAATATATTTTATTCCACTAGTTGATGAGAACTCGAGGCTGGATAAAGTTGCTATAATCATAGCCGATGACAGGGAATTTACTCTACACAAGATTGTCTACAACCCCGTGAACCTTCCACTGTGGCAATGGAATTTTACTGCAGGTACTCTCCTCTGAATGTTTCTTGTCTGCCGTTCACTCATTTCTGAGTTCGCTCTTGGCAGATTCCTTTTAGAAGAACGACAACCCTAGCCACTCAAGTAATAATACAATCTTAGGTAAATTCCTAATTCTTGTTTTCCATATTTCTAAAATGGGATAATAACAATAGTAATAGTTATAGTGAGAGTTAGCTAAGTAATACTTGAATAAAATAGTGTTTATTTTAAGTCTAATGTGGTTTTGTTATTGGCCACATGTTTTTTTGAGGATTACCCTTCTGATCCTTCCAGCTCTCTAAAGGCATGTGATTCTTTTCCCTACATTTTGCTTTACTAAATATTACCATATAATTAAGCTATCTCCAAACTTAACATTCCTCAAGATTAAAAATCTATTGCAAATATTTTTGATGTGTACTGATATTTTGAATGGGTAGAATTCGTATCTGTCAAATAGGGGCTAATTTTCAATGGAATTATGTTTATATTTGTCATCATCAGTCTCTCATGACAGACACTGAGTTCAGTGATTCTGGATGATAGTATTTAGTCTTAGAGAGATTGAAGTAGCTTGACTATGAGTGAAGTGGACAGATAGTGGACAGTAAAGATCTCAAATTTCTGGCCAATCATTATTAAAATGCTACTCAAGTAAAAAAATATATCAAATGTAAGTGATTCCAGATCTCTTGTGTCAATATTTCATGCACTATTTTTTAATAGTTAGTTTAAAAATTTTTATTTACAGTGACATATATTTGTTCAGATATGAAAACTAGTTTTAGACATTTATAAAACTTATAAAGTGTCACCCTTTAAATCCAATATCCATCTGACAGCATACAGAGTTATTACAATACTACTGACTATATTCCCTATGCTATACTTTACATCCCCATGACTATTTTGTAACTACCAATTTGTACCTCTTAATCTTCACCCTCCCTTCACCCATCCCCTTCCTCCCATCCAGCAACCATCAAAATACTCTCTGTATTTATGAGTGTGTTTCTGTTTTGTTTATTTGTTTATGCTATTCTCCAGATGCCACGTATGAGTAAAATAATATAACAATTGTCTTTATCTGTCTGACTTACCCCATTCAACACAATATCCTCTAGGTCTATTGATGTTATTGCAAATGGTGAGATTTCATTCTTTTTTTATGGCTGTATATTATTTCATTATGCGTTTGTGTGTGTGTAATTTTACATATATATATAAAATATATATAATGTATATATATGTAAAATTATATAAATTATATAAAAATATATATAAAATATATATATGTAAAATATATATAAAATATATATATGTAAAATTACACACACACATTAGTTCTTCTTTATCTATTAATAGACACCAAGGTTGCATCCATATCTTGGCTACTGTAAATAATGCTAAAATGAACAGGTGGATTCACATTGTCCCTTCAAAGTAGTATTGGGGTTTCTTCAGATAAATACCCAAAGTGGAATTATTTGGTCCTTCTTTGTCTCTTGTGATAGTTTTTGTTTTAAAGCTCATTTTGTCTGGTATAAGTATTGCTGCTGCAGCTTTCTGGTTTGCATTGTTTCAGTTTTCATGAAACATATTTTTCCATTTCTTTACTATTAGTCTGTGTGAGTCTCTTGTAGGCAGCATGTGTAAGGGTCTTGTTTTCTTATCCATTCAGCCACCCTTTGTCTTTTGATTAAGCATGTAATCTATTTATATTTAAAATAATTGTTGATAGATATGTAGTTACTGTCCCATTGTTCATGTATATACATATATATATGTCTTTTCTTTCCTTAAAAAAGTCCCTTTAACATTTCTAATACTGGTTTGGTGATAAACTCTTTTAACTTTTCCTTGTCTGGAAAGATCTTTATCTGTCCTTCAATTCTAAATGGTAGCTTTGCGAGGTGGAGTGATCTTGGTTGTAGGTCCTTACTTTTTATCACTTTGAGTATTTCTCTAAAGAGAGACTCTTTAACTTTTGGAATTTTAATTATGATGCCTGGGTGTGGGCCTTTTTGAGTTTATCTTGTTTGGGACTCTGCTTTTCCTGGGCTTGTATGTCTGTTTCTTTCAACAAATTAGGGAAGTTTTCAGTCATTATTTCTTCACATAAGTTTTCAATCCCTTGCTCTCTCTCTTCTCCTTCTGGTACCACTTTGATATGAATGTTGTTACTCTTGATATTCTAGAGGTCCCTTAAACTATCTTCATTTTTTTCGATTTTTTTTCTTGTTGCTGTTCTGATTGGATGTTTTCTGCTATCTTATCTTCCAAATCATAATTCAATCCTCCACTTCATCTAATCTACTGTTGATTGCTTCTAATATATTAATTATTTCAGTTATTGTATTCTTCAATTCTGACTGGTTTTTATGTTTTCTATCTATATTTTTAGGTTTCCTATCTCTTTGTTGAATTTCTCATTGAGATTACTGAGTGTCCAATGTTTTGAACTCTGCATCTGGTATGTTGCTTTTTCTTTAGTTCCTTTTCTAAAATTTTTTTCTGTTCCTTCATGTGAAACATGTTTCTTTGTCTCCCCATTTTGGCTGCCTTCCTGAGTTTGTTTCTATATATTAGGTAGAGCTGCTACATGTCCTGGTGTTTGTAGAATGGCCTTATGTAGTAGGAGCTCTGTGGGGCCCATGGCATAATCTCCCTGGTCATCTGAACCAGGTGTTCCAGGTGTGTGTCCCTCATGTAGGTTGTGTGTGCCTTCCTGTTGTAGTTGAGCCTTGTTTGCTGTTGGGACATTAATGGAAGGGATCGACCCTTAAGCTGACTTGGTGAGGACCAGCTTTGACTACTGTGTAGAAGAGCTGTCATGTAGGGGATGACCCTGTGGAGCAGGATTCACTTTAACAGGGCTCTGGTGTCTACTTAGTCTGCTCTTCAGGTGTGTCTTTTGTGGAGATGGCTGGGTGGTGCTCTTGTGTGGTTTGAAGTTGGCCACTGGGTATGTTGGTTCTGGGACCTCTTGGGAGGGGCTCTGGTGCAGGCCAAGGTCAGCTGCTGCCTGTGCCCTGCCAATGGCCACTTGGTATGAGCTACAAAGTGATCTACAAATGATTGCCACTTATACTAAGCTTGGAGGTGCCTTTGAGAAGCTAAGCTTCAAACTGAGGCAGGCTGCCACTAGTTCCAAGCTAGGGGCTGCTTAGCAAGAGGTATGGTGTACAACGAGGCCAGATGCTGTTTATTTTCATTTTGTGAGCCTTCGAGCTATTTTAGAAAGTCCACAGCAAGAGCCAAGACAAGCCATTTGTACGGAATAAATCACTGGAGGCAGTTTGGGTGGGCCTGCAAGTTGAGAAAGGCAGAGTCTCAGGCAATTACCAAGCAACCTGTATTAATCAAGTTGATGGAGACTCAGATATGGTGGCCACTTGTGTTTGCACGCTGAGGGAAGGAGGGCTAACAGAGGAGCAATGGATGCTGCTAGCACTTTGCTCCAGTAGAAAGCCACCCCTCCAGCTCTCATCCTGAAGCCAGATAATTCAGTGTCTCCCCATATATCCCAGGCACTCTCCGAGCAGCTGTCCCAGCACTAGAGCTCAAGTGAGTGAGTCCATCAGTCAGTCCAGGAACGGGCCCTTTATGAGTAGTTCCAGCCACCCTCTATCTCACTCAGCCACAATCTCTGCACTGGAACTGGGGCGAGGAGTCCAGTGTGAGGCTGGAAGCCCTCACCCCTCAGGAGGAATTTTGGCAGCAATATATCCCTTCAATTTTTAAAGGCCACGTGTGGATGTGGGACCAGCCAGTTCCATGTCTCCACCTCTCCTACCTGTCTGAGTGTAATTTCTTTTGTATGTCCTTAGTTGTAGAGCTTCTGTTCAGCTAGACTTCAGGTAATTCTCAATGACAGTTGCAATTTAAATGTGGTCATGGGAGGAGATGAGCAGATGTTTACCTACTCCATCATCCTGACCATCATCCATCATCAATCATCAATGTCCATAAGTCAGAAGTCATGCAAGAATTTTCTATTTAGAGATAATTTGGAGTTCATTTTTAAAAGAAACCTTTTCCTGATATTACACATTTGATGGAATGTCTAAACCCAGGCATGATAAACATAAGTTGTTATTATTTGTACATCTGCCACAATGAATTATCTTTATTTTGAGAATAGAATATGAAAAAATTAATAATATCTTCAATTTGAGGATAGGTGGGCAAAAAAGATAATGTCTTTACAGTTGATTCTACTACTAATAAAGAATAAGTGTAGTCTTTCCTATTATATTAATACATAGAAGTTTGCTCAAAAATTTCCTTATACCTTCTTTACATGTTATATAACAGTTCATAGTTATAATAGTTATAACATGTTATAATAGTTAAATATGGTTTACATATAATTTTGATATGACAGCTGAATTTCCACCAGCATATTAAACAACTCCAGTGTTCTTCATATCAATTACTTGATGGCTCACTTATAATTACTAGTGGTTTTAATATTATACATACACAAACACATTTTTCCTTTTTCTTATTAAACAATGGGATGTATAAGGAGAATTATTAAGCTCTATTACAATTTCACACACTACTTAACTGTGGGGCATTACGAAGAACAGTAATTCAATCCATAATGAAAACCGGATAGATTTTACCTATATTATATATTATATACAAAATGTCATATAATATTGAATGCATAAATTATAACAAATGTATTGAGTTTCCACAGCATCTATCCCTCTCTATTCTCCACTGTCTACTATGATATATGATAGTTCCCATTCTACACCTTTTCTAAACTAGTTATTAATTCTTATAGAATCATAAACTCTAAGTTTTGGAGTTGAAGTAAAGGTCCCCCAGTTTCTCTGAAAGCAAAAAACAAACAAGAAGAAGAAAAACACATTTTAGTTAAAAACGTTTATGGGCATTGGATTAGAAATGTGTGAGGTCGAGTCTATGAAAGGAAGACTAGCTTTTGCATGATTAAATTTAAAATGTTATTATAATTTTAGGACTAAGATAAAACATCTTAATCTTAAAAAAGAGGCTGACATTAGCTTACTTAGAGAAGAGATAAATAGATAGGGCACCTGCAATGCACTTAGTAAAAGTGCTTGATAGCAGAGTGGAAAATAAAGTGGGAGCCCGCAGGGCTAAATTTCCCTGACTTATGGACATTGCCATATGGCAAAAATTTAACAATGCACAACTCATTTACAAATGAAGAAAAATTATCTTTTGTTTTGAATACTTTGTTCTGAGTAGATATAGCTGGTAGGGGTAGTAATGAATAGTGCTATGCAAGGTTTGAGCTTTATTAATTTGTTATAGCATGAGTGTTTCTTAGGAAGAGAGGCACTATATGTACTAATCATATATACAACTATGGAAGAAATCTTAATCTTGTTAGTATTAAAAGGAAAACTATTTTAGAAATCATGTCAGCCGAGGAATCTATGTCCAATATTAAGTTAGAAAAAAAGATGAAATTTTACTCTACCTCCTCACAATGAGAGATAAATTACTAGCCATCATCTTAAATCTCAAAGTAATGCTCAACCAATATTTTAATCTGTATAATGAACCAGCATGCCAAGCGTGACATTTTTACATTACTAATAGTACTTAAAAGTTCAGTATTCTTAGTTTTTATTTTTTTCTTTCTTTGTGAACCAGAAGACAGATTTTTCACCTCTTATTTGAGTAATAGTATGCCTAGTAGCATGCTGTTTGTTTGGTAGTTTTTGATTTAGCAGACATATCAAATTTATAATTATTTCAATCAGAAAAACACAATTGGTCTAAGAGAAAAGATAGGAAAAATTTGTGCTGATCCATATTTCACCCCAGTTCATGGCCACAGTCCAAGGCTGCTAATTTGGTTTTGGACTCTGTCATATTCCACTGAATCTTCCTGAGGAAATATCCTATGCATCTGGCAAATGAAAAAGACAGAAACGGAACTGGGACTTGAGCTACTACTGAAATAGAGCATTGACTAATGATGATTTCTCTAACAATATTAGTGTGGTTAGACTCTCCCATATCCTTTTGTTCAAGTTTGCTGGTACTGGGGAGCTAAGAATGAACAAACCGGACATATTAATGCTAAAAAGCTATGCATCCACTAAAGACATTTAAAATTCCAAAATGAAATTACATGTAGCACTTCACTGTGAACAGAATCTAAATATGCCACTCATGGATGAAATCATAAATTCTATTTTACTTTCAAATACACATCTTTATAAAATTATATTCAGCCAATAACTAAACCTATCTTATTACAGAGGTATGGCAAAGATGAAGTGCAGAGCTTCACAAATGAGAGGATCCAATTCATCTATGTTTTGTGAATTACTCATGCTTGACATTTGAGGAATTTATACCAATAAAATGCATAATGGATCAAAAGTTAGTAAGTTTGCAATTTAATTTTCAAATAGAGGGACATGAGAGGCAGTGCATGCGTGTGTGTGTGTGTGTGTGTGTGTGTGTGTGTGTACACCATATCCATAACGATCTTTCCAGAATCTGCTATTATCATCTGAGGACCATGTTTCCTAAATAAGTTTTAATATGGATTCAAGTGGGAAGTGGGATTTCACGGTCAGCAATAGCCCTGCTTTCAGTCAGGGATCAATGAAGAAAAAGCCTGAAGCTTGGCCTATATCCTGTGCAATCTCATTATGACAGGTTTCTAGGAAATCAATCTGTCTGCTGTTTATTGCACATTTCTCAGATCACATTGAAATTCAGCCCTAGAGTTCAACTCTTGTTCCACAGAAAAGAGCAACAGTAGAACCAATTCAATGTTAAAGAATACATACATATGTAAATAAAACCAAGGCATATAGATAGGCTTGTTGTTGCTCTGGCCTTTTAAATATCCATAAAAGTTTACAATGTTCTAAAAATATCCTAGGACAATTAAGTTTCTAAATAGAATTCATTTGAAATTTTTCCAAAAGGAATGTTATAAGTATAAATTTGGGGGTTATCATGCAAATTATCAGAAGGAAAAAAAACCCATTACTACAGTTCTGTCTGGGGGATGCCACAGATCTGTGTCACGGACAAGGTAATAACATTTAGAAGTACATTCCTTACGACAGTGTTCAGATGAAGCCATCCTCATTTCCCTATCTGCTTTATGGGATATTATGTTATAGTAGAGGGACCCCATTGTTTATTTACGTTAAAGCTACACATAAAGTACTACTTCTCTTTCTCTTATTCATTTACCTGTGAAATGAGAGTATAAGAGAGAATTAAGTATTTAGTTAATATCTGCAAGGGATTTAAATGGGAAAACAAAGAGAAAGGTCCTAATAGATGAATGCTGTTTTCTGCACTTATATGGAATTAAAATTATTCACATCCCAGTTACTAAACCAGCTGCATGCATTCTCCCAGGGACCAATTAGATTACAGCACACTTTTTCTTTAACAGAGGCCTGAAGCTTCCAGAGCCTACCTTGATGAATGTAAGTTTGTATATATGCATAACTGTAATTTATCAACACTATTGTTAACAGTGAACTTTGTAAGTGGCCATTAAAAATTCTCAGTAAGGCCTGGTTTTTCATTGCACAAATACTACAGAAGTACCTTTATAAATTTATATTCCAGATGGTAATACCATCTGGGAGCTAACTTTCATTGTCTAATGGTTTCTAGCTACATTTACATGTATTAGGCATCGACACCCACTTCTGGCTACAATTGTCTTCCTTCCTGAGTCAGTGCTTAGTAGAATGTGTTGCGTATAGCTTATTATGAAACTGATCTCAGATGAAAAAAATATAAAGAGACTGGAAATTTCATATGGCTAATAATGGAATGCACAGCAATGAAGTGACCTCCATTGACCATTTTTAGACAAGAGATCAGTAGCATTTGTGCCTCACACATTTGCATGAAATGTATATCCCAAGCAGGTTGAGTGTGCCACTCTGTTCCTCTGAGAACTAGACTTGCCAGATGTTTCGGAAGAAACTTTATTTTCTTGAGAGGCTGTGTTTAAAGAACACCTGATGGCCTCCAAATGTACCAGAAATTAAATTGCTAGATTATCTAGTCAGTTGATAAAAACAAGAATAAAATGGAGTGAACAGTAACTACCACAGCAAATTACTTTTAGGGTCACTGATCCTATTCCAGTTCAGTCTTGAGAATGAAAGAACTGATGCATAGGAGATCACTTTCGTTCCATATATCATGACCAAAGTTTGACATATTTTCAGGCAAAATATCTACCAGATGTAATTCTTCCTCCTCAGTCCCAAGTATCTAGTTTACATAATCTTATATTGTCATAGTTTTCCTTTTACCATACAGTGGTAGGCTTAATAACAGTCCCCCAAAGGTGTTCACACCTTAATCTTTGAAACGCCTTAATTATTATCTTACATGGCAAAAGGGAGTTTGTAGATGTGATAAAGTTAAAGGTGTCAAGATGGGGAGATTACCTGGGATTATTCCTGTGGGCCCATTGTAATCAGAAAGGTCCTTCTAAGAGGGAGTCAAAGTCCTACGAGGAGATGGGATGGTGAAAGCAGAAGTTGGAATGACATAAAGTGGACAAGGGACCATAAGCCAGGGGTTACTGTAGGCAGCCTCTAGAAACTGGAAAAGATGAGGGAATAGATTCTCTACGAGGCCTCCAGGAGAAATGCATCATTGCCAGGCATCTTGATATTAGCCCCTTAAGACTCACTTTGGACTTCTGACCTCTGGAAATGTAAGGAAGTAAAATCGTGTTGTTTTAAGCACTAAGTTTGGGCTAATTTATTACAACAGCAATAGGATATTAATGCACATAACGTTAGTGTCTATGGACTCAAGCACTGTTTTCACAGATTTTTAAATTATTTTACTACAGGAATAATCTGTAGAGATGCACAGTTTGTTACAGAGGAAGAGTAAAGGGAACATTGCTAGAGCAACAATCTTGAGAAGGCGAAACAGCTAGAATCTAGGACACAAGCTTGTTCTAGAGAACACATCATTCTTTAACTGATGTTATAACACTCATTTTCCTGTAAGCCAAGCTTCTTAACAGAGTAATATCCACCCATATTTTCTGCTCTCTTCACTTTTACACCAGCAAGCGTTATTGCCTGTTGATACACAAACAATGGTCAGATCCTGATTTTAGCCAGTTCAATCTCCAAACCTCAGACGAGTAGGTTTTACTGACTGCTGGACACCTCCACTTCTTTGTTTAAAGCACTCCAAACTGAACATACACAAACTGAGCTCATCCATTATCACTGAAGCTTATTCTTACTCCTGCATTTGCTATTTTCTTCCCCTCTAAATTCTTCAAGTCTTGGATATTTTGTTTCTCTTTGTGGTCCACTCATTGCACCCATCCACTTACCTGGCAAATATGCCTATTCTTTCTTCCTGGAAACTTCTGATACATATGGAGGATAAGAACTGAATCAAATGACCTTCCTCTGTACTCATTTTTACGGTCCTATAGCATCTCCTTCTGATACATCAATCACACAATTGGCCATATGCAGTTATCACTTAGCCACATAGAAGTTAAAGTCTGTAAAATTACAAAATATTTCCTCATAAGAATCTAAGATGGAGAGCACTTGCCTGTTTTACTAGAACAATACTGGGCTTTCCCAGCTTCCGTCCCAATATGACCTAAACTGTAGTACTCCATTACTCTCTTCTTTCTCTCCAAAATGCTAGGGTTCAGGCTTAGCTTGATAGAAAAAAAAAAAAAAAAAAAAAAAAAAAAGACTTCCCTAAATATAGTGTGCAGGATTCTAAAATTGTCTCCATGGCGCTTGTCCCCCGGTGTTACTCCACTGGCACTCAAGATTACTAACCAGTAATTTTAAAATAAAGATGATCTGAATAGGTTTAATCTAATCATGTGGCACTATAAAACCAATGAGTTTTCTTTGGCTGATAGCAGAAGGAAAAGTCTGAGGTGTTTGAAGCATGAGGGTTTCAAGTGCCATTGCTGGCCTTGAAGACAGATGGGGCCCCATGAGAAAGAAGGCGGGTGGCTTCTAGGAGCAGAAAGTGGCGCCCTGGCACACAGCCAGCAGGGAAACTACATAGCCAGAAAGCACTGCATTCTGCCAACAACTTGAATGGGTTCGGAAGCAGGTTCTTACTCAGAGCTTCTAGGTAAGAGCTGAATTTCGCTTACCTCTTGATTTCAGTCTTGTGAGACCCAGAACACAAAACCCAGTCAAATCTATTTGAACTTCTGACCTAGAGAACTGTGGATAATAAACACTTGTTGGTTTAAACAGCTAATTGTGTGGTCATTTGCTAGCAAGGCTAAAAAAAATGAATACACTAGGCAAACTGCAACTCTCCCTGCACCTCAGGGAATGAATCACTCCTTTCTCTACTGAAATCTCAATAGTTATTAAGATTTTTACATAATCTGCTTCCTCAATAGCTATTGAGATTTTAGTACAGAAATCTCAATAGCTATTAAGATTTTTACATAATCTGCTTCCTTAAGGCCCCTAAAGGTAGGCTTTTTGCATTATTTGCATAATACCTAAGAAATAAACAAATGAGATTTAAAAAATTCATGAACAAAAATTAGTCATTCTATTGGTCTGGCTCTCTGGAAACGAACACTTTTTAACCTTGACCAGTCACATCAAACTATCCATGAAGCTTGCAAGCATGGACTCAACCAGAGGCAGGACCCCTGACAACCCAATTTCTATAGCAATATATTCTAAATGACAGCTAGGGGTAAACTGGGCAGTACTGTGACATGTTATGGAGTGGTTTGGATCATACTCTTCTTTAAAGAAAAAGGCTCAACTGCAAGAGAAAGAAATGAGAAACATGTGCCTTATTCTATGCATTCAATCAGAGTGTTCTACTACAAAATATATACCTCAATTGTTATCCTTGGAGAATGGGCTGGCATTATTTCCTGTACACAAAGAGTTCTTCAAGTCTTGGGTATTTTGGAACTGAGGGTTGGAACTCACCTGTATGGTAAAAAGTTCAACCCATGACCAGCAGTTTTCTCTAGGAGAAATATAATCAGCAATGTCACCTTCAATTCTGATAAACCAAGATATAAGTGGTAAAGGATGTGACAATCAAAGATGACTACTTTGTTTCATTCTGCAATCAAACACTGTAGCTGCTGGTAAATTCAACCTATAATTTTCAACCCAAGAGTAAAGAGAGAAGACTGACAGCTGACTGTTTGTGTTTTGAGTATACACTAGCCACTTTAAATAATGTCTCTCATTTAGAATGGTCATACCAAAATGTGAAAGAACCACAGAGAATGACCTAAATATATAGACTAATTCTGCTTAACACAATGTATTACTTTCAATACTTCGAAATACAAAGTAATTTGCGAAATAAAAATAAAAGCTTAATGCTCATTTACACGCCTATTATTTGACTTCACAGATCACAAATGTGATCTATGAAAAATAAAACTTCTTAAAATAACTTTAAAGAGACCACTTTAAGTTAAAAATAGTATCAGTTCCATTTCCTTTGAGAGATTTAATTATTACATTCTTCCAGAATACATCATTAAAATTGAAAAAAAAAATAACCCATTTTTTTTTTGTCTTTAAAGATATGATATATGGGTCAAAGTTTAAAATTAAGTCATGACTTAATTATCTCAGCCTATGTAGGAGAAAGATTACATTTAAAAAGTGGATTAGAACACACTAGTCAGTTACATACTATTTGCCAGTCTTCATAGGACTTCACAAGCATCCTTATACCACTGTTTTGAACTCTGTAACTGGTAGGCTGTTGTTCAATTTTGCTTAGTTCTTTTTCTTTGTTCTGTTTTTTTCATTTCGGATATGTTTCTTTGTCTACCCACTTTTGCTGCCTCTCTGTTTGTTTTTCTATATTATGCAGGGCTGCTAAATCTCCTGGTCTTAGTAAGTGGCTTTATGTAGTAGGTGTGCTTGAGGCCCAATGGCACAGTCTTCCCTGGTCACCTGATCTGGGTGCTCCAGCATGTCCCTGTGTGAGTTGTGTGTGTCCTCCTGTGCAGTTGAGCCTTGGTTGTTGTATGCATGCCAGTGGAAAGGACTGACCCTTGGGCTGATTGGTTGTGAGAACTGGCCAGTGGAGTCTGACCCTACAGAGTAAGATTCATTTTATCAGGATTCTGGTGTGCCTGTCCAGTCTTCCCTTTAGGTTTTTTTTTTTTTTTTTTTTTTTTCTCAGATGCCACCTGGGGTCATGCTGCAGCTCAGTCCGAAGCTGGCCACTGGGCATTCTGGCCCAGGGTGTCCTTGAAGAGGCCCTATCTCAGGCTGAGTTTTGCTGCAGCCTGTGACCTTCCCAGGACCACCTGGAATGAGCCACAAAGCAATCTGCAGATGGCTGCCACATGCACTGAGCTTACAGGTGCCTTGAGAGGCAAACCATGAACCAAGGCCAGCTGTCACTAGTGCCAGACTTGGGGATGCTCAGCAAGAGGTATGAAGCACAATCAGGTCAGACGCTGCTTGTTTGGGTTTTGCCACCTTTGAAAGATTTTCGGAAAGTCCAAAGTGAACCAAGATAGCTCATTTGTATGGGAAAATCACTGGAAGTGGCTTGGGTGGAATTGCAAGTTGGGAGGGGCAGAGTTTCAGGGAATCACCAAGATAGGCCAAACAGTGTTAGCCAGGTTGATGGAGTCTCAGATATGGTGGCCACCTGAGTCTGCACCAGGAGGGTGGAGGGCTCAGTATAGAAACAATGGGTTCTATCAGCACTTCTGTCTGGAAGAAGGCTGCCCCTCCGGCCCTTGCTCGACAGCCAGACAACTTAATTCCTTCCCCTATGTCGCTGGCACTTCATGAGCAGCTGCCTCAGCACTGGGGCTCAGAGTGAGCGAGTCCCTCAGTGAGTAAGTCTGTGTGCAGGACTTTAAGAGTAATTCCAGCATCCTCTCTCTCTCGGCAACAATGTCAGCTGGTTTTCACAGCCGGAAGATGTGGAGACTTCTCTTCCCAGTACTGGAAACCTGGGCTGGGGAGTCTGGTGTGGGGCCGGGACCCCTCACTCCTTAGAGGGGACCTCCCCAGCCAAGATATCCCTCTCAATTTTTAACTGTTGCAGGCAGGTGTAGAACCAGCCCATTTCAGGTCTACGCCCCATTACCAGCTCTCTGTGCGTCCTTAGTTGTAGGGCCTCTGTTCAGCCAGACTTTAGGCAATTCTCAATAATGGTTGTTCTGTAGTTTAGTTGTAATTTTGATGTGGTTGAGAGAGGAGGCAGTATAGCGTTTACCTACCCTGTGATCTTGACTGGAAATCTCTAGTTGTTATATTCTTGTTTTATCTCTTTTCATGGAAAGGGGATGAATGTTGTATGCTAAAATAGGGATTATTATATATAGATGATTATTTCAGCCAACCAGAGAAAAGGCTCAAAGAAAAGAGTTTTTACTATGCTATTTTCTATAATGGTATATTTTAAAAACATTTTAGGGATTTATATTCTGATAAGTATTATTCTATTAAAAGAGCATTGTTAGAAATAGTAATATTTCTCCCTGGCCAGAAACCCATACTGTTATGGACTTCAATGTCTGTGCTTAGTTATCTTCAAATTTATTCTTAACAAGAAAAAGCTGAATGAATCTCGAAATCCAGACGTTATGTGAAAGAGTAGAATGGAGAGTATTTGTGTTAGACTTTCTTCTTTTAAAAAAATGATATTCTTTGTATTAATTTTGTCAGGATTAATTACCTTTTTTATAGGATTTCGCTTCACATACAAAATTTTATGTATGTGTTGAAGGCCTTAACTCTTTAGACTAGTGCATACAAAAACAAAACAAAACAAAACAAAAACCCAAACCACACCCCCCCCAAAGAAAAAAGCCAATTTTTTTTTTCTTGGAATTTTCTGGACAGTACATTTTGATTGTGCTAAGGAAACAACATTAATAAGTTGATTTGTAGAGAGACAAATCAGTACTAAATAAGTACTGAAAATCTGTTAGCACCTTCTTATATATTTCATAGCATTGTGAGAATTTGATCTTATAATTTTATTTCCCACATCTCATATCCTGAATTTCTTAATCTCCATTAAGATTGATAAAAATGATTGCCTTTTGGTTCTTTTTAAAGAGGAATGCATGTAAGGATCCAACTTTCTTAGGTATATTATAAAATTTCTTGAATTTACTAAGCATGCCTGCTGATTTGCTAGATCTGCAATGAAAAACTACCAGCACAAGATAAGTACAGGAGTGGGAAGATTATGATTTTAGAAAGGTGACAAAAGCAAAATTCAATGAGGGCAGAAATCTGTTTTTTAAACCAAAATACTGTTCCATATTGCAAAAATAACACAATTTCCATTAATCTACATACATATTTATAGTCTTCTTTGAAACAGCATTCTGTACCTCTTAGAAAACTCTTGACAGTTAGTAGAAATCTCTGTCAATTATATAATTTCAAATAGCAGCTCAAATATTTAGCAACGTCCTCAAATCTCTAAAACCATACACATGGTGAAAGAATAACATGAATGAAAAAGAAACTAAAATACAGTCAGAGCCATGTTGGTTTGAAGAGAGAGCATTGATGTAAGCATCTGTGCGTCTTAAAAATAAAATAGGAAAGGGAGCAAAATATCTAAAATATCAGTTGTATCCAGCTGGTTGAAGACGTAACAGTGATGGAAGAAATGTTTGTGTGTTTTTTTTTTTAATGATGTGAGAAAAACGTTAAATTATAATTTGTTCTAGCAAAACTAGTGAAAAGATGCCTGCTCTTATGGACATTTTCCACAAATAGAACAGAATCAGAGTGGCCTCAGCAGTAGCTGACAAGCCACCAAGACTAATTAGCAGCTATCCTGTCAATAGGTACAAATCATTGTAGGAGCTGGGGGCTGCAATAGAAAGTTCTTGAAGCTAGGATGCCTGGGGCAGAAGGTGCTAATGACACCACAACCAAACCCAAGGAGGTCTTCAGGCTGCACATTGTCTCCTGTGAATTTTGGCATCCAGGAACATGGAAGGTGTGGGCGACAACAGAATCAAAGTCACACGTTAAGTTTAACAAAGCGTGAAGTAGAAGCAAGAAACACATTTTCCCATTTCTCCAAGTAATACATCAAAGCAGAAAAAAATGGAGCTCCCTTTACTATCTGGGAAGGTATTATTTTTTTGTTTGTTTGTTTGTTTGTTTTTGTTTGTTTTTCTAATAGTCTATAAGAAAAAGAACGACATGTCTTGGTGGAATTTGTTGAGAAGAGAACCAAGCCTCTTAAAGCTTTTTGACATCTAGGGGCTTCTCTATGTTTCAATTGAAAGAAAGTGGTCAGAGGCCGACTGAACCCTCAAATGAGTGTGATCGACTCTAGTTTGTAGTTATCCTATGAAATATAATTAACGTCAGTATATAAATGCCCTGATAACATCCACAGGCTGTTTTTAGCTTGTTTTGTGACTTACCTTCCTTTAACGTGTTCAAAATGTAGTTGTTCTTGTGGTTAATATTCTAGATCCTCATTTTTAAAATGTTAAAACGAAAAAGTCTTGAGGATGAAACAAATCCTCTTCAGTTTTTTAGTATCTTAAACATGACTCGAGGGGCTAAGAATAACTCTAAAATGATGAGAGAAGACACACGACGCAGCATGCAAAGTATTTGCAATCACAATGAAGAAAAGCAGAGAAAAGGAACCGTTTCTGGAGTCAGGCTGACATGAATTTGGATATGAGGTCTTTACTAGACAGATGACTTCGGGCACATTGCCTATTTTTGTCCAATTTGAGTTTTTTAAACTGTAACATGGAAGAATAATTTAGAGCTCTAATAATGTTGTTTGAATTAAATTACATTACAGCTTCGAAAGCTCCTAAAGAGAGCCTGGTCTATAGTATTCATTTAATAAAATTCTCTACAGGGAGCCTCACTAAGTCTACACAGAGATAATAATGTTATGCTTAGTTATGGAGGAAGTGCTGGCCTAGGACACAGGAAAGGAATTTCCCTCTTCCCCAGTTCGAGCAAGGGAAGCATTCCCTTCTAATTGGGAGCATTTATGTTTCTGCCCAGATTAAATTCTATGATGAGAATCATTAGCAGGGAGAAGCAAAAGGAAGGAAGCATTGAAAAAGAAACAAGTAGAAGATGAAGTCTCAGTTTGTTAATTGTGCCGTTTCCTCATTCTTTTCTCTTTGATATTTGCAGGACAAGAAAAGTTTCTTGTCTTGATGCTGGCCTTTACCCGGGGGGGGGGGGGGAAGGGGTGGATTTCTGGACTGTGAGTTCATAGACGTGAAGATGAACATATGATATTCAAATAATAGATTCTGAAATTAAATTACTAGGAAAATAAATTCTGATGCACAAGGAGAAAAAGTAAGACAGAAAGAGAAAACTATGTGCTTTTATACTTCATTGGAGTTTTTAGTCAATCATTTATTTGATAAAAATTTATTTGGTGTTTATGCCAGGAACTTACTGTTTTGGGCACTGTGAACAGAACACTGACTACAGAGACAAAAATTTTTGCTAATATAATAACTACATTCTAGAGAAGGAGGAATAAAAACAATGCATAAAATAAACAAATGATATAAAACACTAGACAGTAGTAACTACTATGGAAAAATCTAAATCAAAAAATAGGGTTGGGGAGTGCCATGCTGGACGGAGGAGCAGCCACTGAAATTTCTTTTTAAATTAAATTAAATTTAATAATTTATTTTTGGTGACATTGGTTAATGAAATCCAGTACAATTTAACAGCAAGGCATACACACACACACACACGTATATACGTATATGTATATATATATACACACACATATGTATAGATAGATAATAGATAGATAGATAGATAGATAGATCACGTTGTGTGTTCCCCTCCCATAGTTAGATTTCTTTCTATCACCACATATTTGACCCCTTTACTCCATCTATATCCCTTCTCCTCCCTCCCCTCTCCCCTCTGGTAACCACGAGTCCATTGTCCATGTCCATGAGTCTATTTGTCTTGTTCATTTATTGCTTTTAGGTTTATATCCCAAATATAAGTGATATCACGTGGTTTTCAACTGTTTCCATCTGGCTTATTTTGCTTAGCATGATTATCGCAAGGTCCATCCATGTTGTTGCAAATGGCAGTATTTCATCTCTTATGGCTGAGTAATATTACACTGTATATATATACCACAGCTTCTTTATCTAATTATCTATCGTAGGACTCTTCAGTTGCTTCCATGTCCTGACCACCAATAATGCATAAAATAAACAATGATATAAAACACTAGACAGTGAATAATGCTGCTATGCACATCAGTGTGCAAATATCTTTTCTGATATGAGTTTTCAAGTCTTTGGGGTAAATACCCAGTGCAGGGATTGCTGGATCATATGGTAGATCAATTCTTAGTTTTTTGAGAAACCTCCATACTATTTTCCATAGTGGCTGTACCAATTTGCAGCCCCACCAGCAGTGAATGAGGATTCCTTTTTCTCCGCATCCTTTCCAACATTTGTAATTACTTGTCCTGTTAATTACTGCTATTCTAACAGATATAAGATGGTATCTCATTGTGGTTTTGATTTGCATTTCCCTAATAGCTATCCATAATGAGCATCTTTTCATATGTTTGTTGGCCATTTGTATGTCTTCTTGGGAGAAGTATCTGTTCAGGTTCTCCGTCTATTTTTTGATTAGATCATTTGTTTTTTTTGGATGTTAGGCCCTTATCAGAGGCATTACCTGCAAATATATTTTTCCATTCAGATGGTTGTGTCTTTACGTTGGTGACCTTTTTTTTGTTTGTTTGTTTTTTTGTTTTGAAATTTTTAAATAGGATGTTCAAAGAAGGGCTCACTAAGAAGTTGTAGTTAAATAAAGACTAAAGCAGGTGAAGAAATATGCTATTCAAATAATTTATGAAAGAACATTCTAAGCAAAGAAAACAAAGATCAAGCAGCCTAGACAAGAACACCTTTCCTGTACTAGGAGAATAGCTAGAGTGCAAATGTAATCAGGGCGCAAAGAGTGAGGGAGGAAGTGGCCAGGGCAGTGGTAGTAGAGGTGACAGGCCATGTCTTGTATAACTTTGTAGGCCTCTCTAAAAATTTAGGCTTTTTTTTTTTTTTTTTTTCTGGGAGAGATTGAGAGCCACTAGAAGGACATGCTCTGATTTCCATTTTAATTGGTTTATATTGGCTGCTTTGTTTTACAAAGGCAGTAGGAGTTAGGAAATGATAGTAATAAAAGAATTTATAATAATATTCTGGATACAAACTGAAGAAAGGTTCAACAGGGTTTGCAGGTGGATCAGATATAAGTTATGAGAGAAAGAGAAGAGTCAAAGACGAAAAACGATGTACATTTGAAGAATGCTCAATAACTGAACAGTTTTCAAATAATTCTGGTATGTATTTCATCCTCTCAGTCTGAGGTGCTTGCTTTATGCTCCCACACCTCCTATCACATCGGTCTAAAATTTTCCATTTAACCATCACCCTAACTAGACTATGTTCCTCTTGAAAACAAGAAATGTGAATTATTCATTTTAATTTTATCAGGGTTGCTACCGGAACTGACACACACTGTGTGCAGTTATGGTGGGTGTAGAATCATAAACACTTTTTTTCACTGTGACCATTTAGTGTCTGAATCCATTTCTGGGTGGTGGGGGCTCTCCTCTCTCATCCAATGAGTCTTGGGTGATATCTAGGAGTGTCTGACTTACAGAAGTAAAAATGTTAAATTTGCTTCCTAGTCTCCCTTGTGTCTGGATCCCAGACTTATTATCTGATGTCCTCCTTTCAGAGACACCCACAAAGAACATAGCCTGGAGAATTAGTAAACAAATATAGAGGTCACTGAACATTTCTTCTCTTAGTTGTCCTTTCTTTATTAGATTATTTTTAAGGTATGTGTTGGGGTATAATTCTTGGCTGCTTAGGTCTGTACTTGGTTTTCTAAACTTCTCAATTATTCTGTGAATTACCCAATATCCTTTCATGACATTCCCTTTCTGCTTAAATAAGCCATACTTAGCTTTGTTACTTTAAATAAAGAACCCTCACCAATGTAGTGCTTAATAAATAATCACTTAATAAAGGAATGAATATTATACACATTACCCTGAAATGGAATAAAAGGTTAGGGGCTTGCAATCACCATTTCTGTATTCCCATTTGTCACTGCAAAATATTGAGAGATATACTGAAGGGAAAGAACAAAGGTCAAATGGTATTTGATAGGAAGCAGATAGGAGGTAATGGGAATAGTTTCTGATTTGGGGTTACTAGCAATTTGAAAAACTGATAAATAGTATGGGCTCTTTCCATATGAAATTGTACATAAGCAAAAGCATAGACTTTTTTAAAATGAAATTTTAATGAGACCAAATGCTTTGGCATCTTCTATTTTTGATAAAATTTTATACAGTTTTCACTAACACATTCTAAAAGGTAAAATACTAGACTAAGTCTATTTTTTCTGGGCTGCTTTCCACATGTTATTTACATGACTATATTCTCAATTCTGTAGCTCAAATGGTAATCAGTTTCATAGTAATGAAATTGCAACTACTTATTGTGATATTCCCAGAGAGAAAGTCAGGAAAACAGAAATAAATAATTGAATTTCTCTAGATATTACATTGGTATAAAGAAATTAATATTATAAAAACCCAAAGATAAGCACAAATGAATTAAAGTGTGAAGTGCTAAATCAATGCCAAATAAGTAATAGTAACTAAAGAACAGATTTTGAGAGTTGTACAGGTTATTAAAGATCATCCAAACTAATGCCATTATTTTATAGAGATGGGTTTCAGGTAAATTGTCTAATGACATCCATCTAGTCATTACTTACAGAGGAATATCCTTTCATTAGATAAGTCATTTTAAAACAGAAAGCATCATATTATTCTTTGTTCAAATAAAATTTTATAGCCAAATCATAATCTAATGTGAATTAGACAAAAACAGTATTAAATAGGAAGGCATTGAGGGGCCTGCCAATCTTCTCTATGAGGAGCATGATTTGAATACTCTTCACTCTATCACCTCTTTCTTTTCGTATTAATATGCAATAAAAGATTAAAATAATTGCCTATATGTGTGCAGGCCCCATGCTAAGTGCTTTTAGATACTTTATCTCATGCAATCTTTTCATCAAGCGTATGCAATGAGTATGAATGATTAACTTCATTTTACTAATGAAGAAATCAAGTAGAGCTGCTAAATAACTTGCAGGAGAAAATAAAGTGACAGAGCCAGAACTTGACCAGAGCTATTTGACACCAAAGCCTTTGCTCTAAGGCACTATGCTGAAAAGTCCTTTAATTTTTGAATGTTATGTAGTTTAACAGATTTTAGTGCTCTGTTCTATATTAACATTTTTATTACCTCTCATGGTCTGTAAACTGAGCTCTTAAATAAGAGGAAAATGATCAAATTAAAAAGTATTTTACCAGTGAAACTTTTAT
Source organism: Eonycteris spelaea (assembly GCA_003508835.1). Taxonomy (NCBI): domain Eukaryota; kingdom Metazoa; phylum Chordata; class Mammalia; order Chiroptera; family Pteropodidae; genus Eonycteris; species Eonycteris spelaea. Next base: position 730,606 of record PUFA01000254.1, on the reverse strand, counting down.
TGATTTCTGCTACAGTTTGGATAATCACAGACATAAATAAATGCCGCCAACAATTCACAAACCAGAAAGAGTACTAACGATGGCTTGATTTACCAGTACATGCGGGCTTAGTCTGTGACTTACTGTTCAGAAAATTCTTCTCAGCTACTGAGATTTCTAAAACTTTTAGTGATATCTAAGCATAGTAAATCAAGTAACCTCTCTCTTTAGAATGGTGAATAGATTTGATCTCTCGGTGTCAATGCACATTGATTGGTAGTGATTGGGCATGGAAGTAGAGGTGACATTGCTAAAGCCATATGTTTACCTATAATGTATAAACTTTCTTATTTCACTCATCTTGCTTTACCAGTCTAAAGCGAAACTGTAATCAATACTTAATAACAGGAGCTCGTCAATCTATAAGTTGAAGGTATTTGGAATAATTGATATGATAAATGTATAGTACATAGTTAGTACTTGGTGTACAATATATATTCAATAAATGATACCTATTATTTACTTTGCTATTTTAATTTTATAAGAAACATCTAAGTAAGCTACAAAAGTTTATTCACGTAAAAAAGTATCTGTCATTCAACTTCCCCACTCCACCCACAGGGAATATTTCTAAATATATATATTTTTCTTGAGAACTGATGCTACCCAGGATTTAGTGATTGACTGGACATTAGGTAAGCCAAGTTGTTGATGTTTTCCACCTGTAGATTCCAGCTAATGTGAGCAGACACATGGCCACCTAGATATAGTACTGGCTTTGTTATTGTTGCATGCAGCAATGGAAAGCTCGGGCCTCCTGCCTCAAGCCTCAAATGGACCATTACAATAGGAAAGTTCTCCTTGAGCCACAGGCAAATGGGAAGCAAAGGGGACGAGTAATGTTTGCTTGAGGAAGCGGCAGCGGACAGAAGGGAAGAGGGAATAAGAGAAGAGAAGGAAGGAAAGTGAGAATTACAGAGGACTGCTCTCTATTTTTAGTCAAAGGAAATTCATAGATGTCAGGTTCCTCAATCCCACCAATAAGTAAATCGCCCACTCCCTATTCAGGGAAGGCTGTGTAGAAGAGATACCAGAAACTTTCACATTAATACTTTTTTCTCCTGGACAGTGGATCAGAAATCTCATTCCTTTATTAAAATATGAGATGAAGGAAATGTGCTGGGTCCTAAACAAGACCCACAGCTTATTATTTTAGATGTTTTTATACTTACCTTGAATCAATTATATTTTCTTTGTCTCTTTTCCTAGCACTTCTAAATCAGATCATGTGGCATGACTTCAGAATGCCACACTGCAGGTGATACAGAGTTCCAGTTTGTGCACACGCATAGGTGGTTAGTGTCCTTCCCACATAAATCCACAAAAGAATTCTCTCCACTGTCTTTGTCGTCCTAGTCCCCTTTCTGCTCCTGATTTTCCCTTTCCTTCTCCATCTCCTATCCCTACACCTCCATTGCTCACACTCCCACAGTCCAACCCTTCCCCTACCCCTGCCATGCGATTCAAATCAGCAAACATTTATTTAAACCCTATTATGTACTTTGGTGGAGAATAGGTACTTTCTTTACTTGAATCAAATACAGGTATTTAAATAACATGTATCATAGAATCTTCTCAGGACATTATATGATGCCTCACCCCAGGAATCTTTTAAAAGCTTCATATGAAAGAGAGAGAGGGTGAGTGCAGTTATATATCTAAATTTCTGAATTTTGATCACTTTTTATTGACAGAAGGCTGAAACTAACACTTTATCATTCCGGATTCAGATTTGAAATGGGCTAGCAAGCTGTACTCTGAAGTACTTAGACATCACAGATAGTCAGGCACTGCGGGTAAACTATAAAGTGAATGGAAGGCTTAACTAAGGAGTTTTTCATGTTTTTCATTTGTTTGTTTGTTTCCTTCATTTACAATTCTCTCTAAGGGATGATTTTCCTATCTTAATGGTTCAGATATTATGCATTTGCTTCTACTTTAATGTTAATAAATCTATCTTCACATTCCAATTTACTGCAATAAAATTAAACTCTTAGCTTTAAATAAAGATTTATTTTCAAATATTAAAAGTGTTTCGCTCCTAGTGAAATAATGTTTTATAACAACAAACAAAATTAAAACAATCTGGGAACGTATTACCTTTTCTTTTACGGACTCTTAAATATTCTTAAGTGGTGGTTAATTCTTATCTTCAGTTTGATCAAGGAAATGCCAGTAAGGCGATGTGAACAAGAATGGTATTGTCTGAAGAAAAAAATTTTTAAAAGGAAGAAAGATTTATTTTTCCTCATGCATGACTGTTTGTTTAGGTGAGAGGGGACTAGTGAAGTCCCTATGAAAGATGCTGATTTATTAATACAAGTTTAAGTTCAATTTAGATATAAAGAAGAGAGTGAAACTGAAATATACTTTTATTTGTCTAACAATAATTATAATATGGCCAAATAAATCAAATGGATCCACATTTTAAAAATCAAATTTTTCTTCATCAAATTTGCTCATGCAATTTATAACACCTGTAAAGAGTAAAAATTCATGAATCGAGGTGCTAGCTGATATAATAATTAGTAAAAACTAAACTTAAAAAAATAGAATTGTATTTACTTCATGTCTGGCCATATAAGACTATATATAGATAGTCTTATAAATATAATCATACCCATATAAAAACCTAAAAGAATTTAAGATGCTTATAAATATCTAAATGGGAATACAATTTTGTTGATTGAGATAAGTAAAATGTTTTATTTATGACTAAATCTAAGGGTTGAAACTTAGAAACTTATATTTTCATCTGTTAGGAGGTTTTGAACTGCAGATAACAATATCCAATGAAAAGTAGCTTAAGCGATACAGATTATTATTCTCACAGTACAAGACATTCATAAGAAAGGAGGTACAGGGTCCAGAAGCTTATAAATATACAGCCTCTGAGTAGTTTCTTCTGTAATTCTCTTGACCTTCTTTTCAGTTGCAAGATGGCCACAGAATCTCAAAGCATTGCATACTCACACATCAATATCTAAAATTAGGGAAAAAACTGGGCCTCTTTTAACACATCTATTTTTTTTTTTTTTTTTTTTTTTTTGCCAGAGTAGAAAATTAAAGACCCAGAAGACATTTCTTCTAATCCCGTTGGCCAGAACTAGGTTATATATCTGTCTTTGCCTTCAGAGAGACCAGGCAAATAATTAGCATGCAGATGTCTCTCAGAAAGGAAGTATGTGGCAGAGGCTATATTTAGGCGACATTGTCAGTGGTATCATATGGTAGTTACAAGTACGGGCTATGGGGCTAAACTTCCTAGGTTTGAAGACTAGATCATCCATTTCTAACCTGTGTGATCTTGAGCAATTACTTGGAATTTTAATTTCCTCATTTATATTAAGTAGGGATAAAATAGTGTCTCTTTGAAATAATGTGAGCTATTACTTATTTTAAAATATTTGGTTACAACTTATACAATAAAACATTGCATGGCTTACCTCTGCATTAAAACTTTGAATTTCTTGAAGTGTTTCTTTAGAGATAAACAGTTATACTAACTTTTAGAAATGCAAAATATGTTAGAATACCAAGTAAAATTATATTAATTCAGTCTTAATGGTGTCTGTATTTAATTAACAACTATATTAGACTCATAGTAAACTCCAAGGTCTTTGCTGTGCTACCCCCATCCCTCAAAACAATAGAAACTAAATACAGGGCCTACAGACTTACTCTCCAGTTGGCCTCTGAGTATAAAGAAAATATGTACTCATTTAGTGTCCTTGAATTAGAAGCTAGAATCCTGCTCCAACTCCACAACCTTACACGTTAACATGTGTGTGTTTTATATACACATGAATACACACATATATGTATTATATGTATTTATGTGTATGTGTATATATATTATAATATACAACATACAATATTGTAGATCTTCCTTTAATGTTAGAACAATACACTCCAACACGGAAATGAGAAGAATAATTCAAGTAGAGAGGTGAACTTGGCACATACAAAGAAATCCTAGTGTGTGTGTTGGTAGTTACCATTTAATAATTATTTGTTGAGGGCCAAGTATGAAATGTTACCAAAGAAGTATCAAATTCACCTCTGACCTTAAGGTGTGGATGATCTAGTTGAAGAGTCAAATTTAACACTCGACTAAATCACTATAATGGCAAAATCTATTGCACTGAATCTGGTTGTGAAAAGTTTGAGGAGGTAGAGATCAGGGTGACTAGAAGCGCTGAGTAGGAATCAGGAGTTGATGGAGATCAAACTGTTCCTCAGATGGAAAGGACAAAAGATCAAAAGGCCTGGGGAATGGTTAGGGATGGTTGGGTGCATTGTCTGAATCAGAAAAGTAGAAATGAAGTAGATTTTCTTTACAGAAATATTAGAACTAAAGTAATATTTATTGAGTGCCTACAGTATGCCAAGCCAGTGTTAGGTGAAAATGATAAAGAATCAGTCAAGAAATGGCTCAATATCCAATAAAAAGTAGCTTAAGCAATGAAGATTATTATTCTCACAGTACAAGACACCTAGAAAGGGCCCATTCTTGGTTATGTATTGATATTTATAAATCAAGTCCTCAAAAGTAATTATATAACATACTGATATCCTTTTTCCTAATGTGCAACAAAATAGAAAAACCATATTTTGAAACAGCATAATAGTAAATCTAATGTGAGAATTAGTTTATCTTGTGTTTCTCCCAATAGAATATCTACTATATTTATAATAAGATGATAATGTACATTAAATATATATTCACCATGTGCTAAGGACTCTTAAAAATGCTTTAAATTTATTAAATTTTTTGTTTACTACAGTCTTATGGGGTAGGAATTCTAGTACCTTCAGTTCATCCTTAAGGCCTAACAATGTTGTGTAACTCACCTAAGATGACAGATGCTGACCAACTAGAAGAGCCAAGGTGTGAACAGTCTGGTTCCAGAGACTGTCCCTTTAATCACTATATATAAAGTTCATCCTGAAATATTAGAAGAACACAAATAAAATAATATTGTTCTTCAGTAATGGCTTTCCTCATTTGCTTACTAAAATTTATTTTTAAAGTTTCATATTTCTACTAAGATGTTACATAAGAATGACTGTGATTTGTATCCAAATTCTTATTTTCAAAGTGAATATATATGAAAGAATATAGCAGTTTCGCCTTTATTTGGTGCTATCAAGGATAACAGAACCAAATTTATTGTAAATACGTGTAAAGAAATATGTTCAACATCAATGCTCTAGTCATTCAGCCTGACATTTCTTTGCGAGGTGGGCAGAAAATTAAATTGCCTCAAATTAGAGGAAAAAATCACACACCATGAAAAGTAACATGTTGAGGTCATGCTTCCACTGAATTATGTGTGAATTTTAGCATATGAGTTTCATTGATGGTAATGGGAATTATGAAATTGCCCTTCTTAATGTGCTCTGAATCATTACCCCTTATCATCCGCACAATATTAAACTTTTCCTGGCATTTTCTGTTGGTTTTATAGTATGACACTGTTGTTATGTATTTGTTTGAAAAGAGGAATAATTTCATTAGTTTCTTTTGTTTTATTGTTTTAAGCTGTTCTTACCCAGCCACTCCCACCCCGAGGAATATCTTGATATTTTAGATCATGATTCCTTTGAACTGTTCTGAGTTTTAAAAAAGCACTTAAAATTGGAATAACATTAGTCATTTTTTTCAGTGTCCAGATTTTTACATGAAACATTTTTTGAGACCTATTTGAGACACTAGCGCAATCTGTTGGGCTCCTTAGGAAAAAAAGAAGATAAATAAGATGTCTTGACTTTAATGAACTACTAGTCAGGTACAGAGGTAAGAAATGAAAATGTCAAGTCTAGGCAATAACTATGTCAATACATTGCCTTTATGAAAATTAGTAAGAGGTGCTTTGTACCTAAGATAAAAGCTGCTGAGGTTCAAGGTCTAACAAGATTAGAGGGCTGAGATTTCACCTCTAACTTGCTCTCTGGTGGGAGGAAGATGATAGAGGTAAGGAGTGAGTTTCAATACCATTTGTGATAAGCAAGGAAGCACAATGTTAAGTGGAAATCATGCATATAAAGCAAGTAACGAGGCTGTCTGGCATGCGGCAGACACTCCATAAATACGAATTGCCTTGGGAGAATTCAGGTGGAAGGAGAAATGTCTTTGAACTAGGGATCAAGGTAATTTCAGCATAATTTCATCGTGATTAAGTCATCATGACTTAGGATATGAAGATATGAGGGAGGGACACTGCAGCCCCAGGAAGCAGCCTGAACGGAATGAAGGCACACAAAGGCAAGTGAAGTTCAAGAGAGAGAACAGATCTCCAAGGGAAGTAAAGCGCCTCATCGAGAGTTTGTAGATGGGCGGGGACTTTGGTTCTCACAATGACAATGCCGTTGGCATTTACTGTACTGAAGCCAAGGAGACTCATGAATCTGTAATCAGTGCCACACACAAAATAGTGTCCTCCAAAAATGCCAAAAGCACTCCAATTGAGAAAAAAAACTGCAGGAGATAGCTTATGAGCAGCAGTGAAAAATGAAGCTAGAAAAGTGGGCACCGGCGTCGCCCTAGACATCAAATGCCATGCACATAAGTGTCTTAATTGATAGACAATGGAAGTCTGAACATTCTGGAATTGAGGAGTGATATGACCAGCCTTTTAAAGTATTGAGAATAAAGAATATTAATAATTTAACAGGGTAAATTTGGCATTCATTGGCAAGGTGACAGAATTGGGGGAAACCCTGCAGTGGGGAGTCCAGTCAGGAAGTTTATGTGCAGCGAAGGAACAGGAGAATGATGGCTATGTCAGATTTCCCACGGAAAGAGGCTGAGTCCCCAATATCTTACTCATATTCTTTTCCCCTGAAGGATAGCTCTTTTTTTTCCTTCCTTGGAGATCATTAACCAGTGGAATTTTAAGTTTTTCTGAGGGCTTAGAACCTGAAAAAGGGGAGGAAAATCCTATATAATCTTTCTCAAAACCAGAATTTCTTCTACCCCACTCTTCAGTCTGTCACAATAACATGGCCTTAAGGGAGATAGTGGGAAAGCAAGTGTCAGAAATGCAATTTCAGCAGTACCTCACCCTGATTAGCTGCGAAAAAGCAAGCAAGGGAGCTGCTGCTCTGGGGCTACACACCTGAGGTTGTCTGTCAAAAATGACACCGCTCCAGTTCATGACTAAGAGTCACTGGCCCAGAAATACTTGGAAGTGATAGAGTGAATCACACACATTTCCTCCCTCCTCTGTCTGTCTCTCTGTCTCTCTCTGTCTCTGTCTCTGTCTCTGTCTCTGTCTCTCTCTCTCTCTCTCCATACACCTACATGCACATTCTTGCATACTTTCTCTCCTAGACCAAAATAAAGCAATGTGGCCAATTAATGACATTTATAGACCCTGTATTTCTTCTTTTAATTCAATTTATGTTTAACTAAAAATTCAATAGCTTAAAATTGTTTCTTCCTAAGTTTACTGAAAAGCTGGAAATGATGGTCAACTACACTGGCCAGCTCTGTGCAATGGGCACTTATGGCTACGAAGAACGTGCTCTTAGAATGAGTCACAAAGTCATTGAAAATGTTCTTATATGACTTCTTAGATTAGCATCTATAAAAATCATTTAAGTGTTATGTTAAACACACCAGCAATTAATTGCTCTCCAACTATGTAAATCATGATGTTCAATAGATTAATTATATGTTGCTTCAAAAAAGTTTGCTATTTTCTTTCTTTGTTCTGCAGACTTTTAGGTTCCCAATTATTTTTACACGTCATTTTGTATTTTATGAAATTCTAAAATAACTCTACTTACTATTTTCCTTCTCACTTAAAGAAAGCTTATTTTACACCAAGAGCTGCAAACTCAAATTCACAAACTTAAGGTAACAGGTGGCAGAAGGGGCTATAGTAAACTAGGCAGCGCACACCCGACTGAAGGCATTCACATTCACTGTTCTTCACAATCACCACGCTGGACACACACAGCGCATGTGCTGGCTGCCTTGGACCCACGGACTGCCGGATTGAGATCCCAGGCCATAATGCTTCCTTTGATTCTTTAACTGTAAATGGTGGGGAGTGAGGTTCACATAGCACATTCCATAGGAGGATTCTCTTTGTTGGTTATAGGTATTGTCCCCTGATACTGGAACTTCTGAGCTTCCTCTGTAGACTCTAGAAAAGAGTTTGGTGATGCCGCTTCTGGTTCAATAGAAAGGAAGTATATGCCTCTGTGTGTGTGTGTGTGTGTGTGTGTGAGTGTGTGTGTGTGTATTTGTGTGTGTGTGTTTTACCAAGAATCAGGGCTTATTCTAGATTCTGAGTGGGCCTCCCTGGTTGTCAGTTAACCAAAGGGAAAAGATAAGAAGTGGAGACCAGGGAGACCTTTCTTGGGTATCAGTGGGCTGCCAACTTGCTGGCAGTTTACTCAAAATCACAAAAATAGCCAAGGCGCTAGAAAGAAGTTTACAGCCATGAGCAGAGTATGGTAACCATAAATCTTGAGCACACACATTATTTTCTGATAAGCTTATCCCTGAAGCACAATATTTCCCTAATTAATTTTAGTTCCATACATAGCCATTTGTTAAACTAAGTCAGAAATTACTTGTTGGCTAAACATGTGTAGGAAAATCTTCTATGGGTTAGTTACATGTTATAAAAGAGAATTTTCTATAGATCATTTTCTCTGGGTTGCCTATTAGATATTGATTTATTTTAACAAGCAATTTATTATTTTATAGACTATTGTAAACTATTAGATTTATTCTTTACATAAAGAAAAAGTAAATGAAGCCTACTCTGCCATTCATTCTCACTATTAAAAGTAATCTCTGACTTTGATAAATGAGCCCCAAAACAAAAAAGTTATTTCCTGAAGAATAAAATTAATAGAATTGTGCCTATTTGTTGTTACAACAAATAAAGGAAATATCTATTAAAGTCCTACTCTCTGCCACATACTCATATATCTTTCACAAATTTCATACTTATTTAATTTTCCTAACAACTTTCAGTCCTATTTTATTCATACAGCTGAACAAACTTGTAACTTGGACAGTTTCACACATCTAGAAAGAAAAGTGTCAGGATTCAAATACAGGTCCCTCCAGTTCTACAAAACATTGTTCGATTTCAAAATATCTGCAAAATTCTCCAATCCCTCATTAACTATTTTTTTCCTTTCCAAAGGCAATTGGTTTGATTTACTTTGTCTTCCATGAATTTGTTAGGTGTAATGTAATATGAGGCACTCTAGCATAACAGCAGGTCCTCAAATAACATCGTTTCTTTCAATGTTGTTTCATTATAACATTGATGAGAAAAAAAATTTTTGATTCCCAGCCAGGACCGCTGCCTGTGTGGAGTCTGCACATTCTCCCCACATCCACCTGGGTTTTCTTCTGGTGCTCTAGTTCCTCCCACATCTCAAAGATGTACACATGAGGTGAACTGACATGTCTCTAAGGTCCAGTTGGAGGGACTGTGGATGTGTTTGTGTGTGAATGTGCCCCGTGATGGAGGGGTGTCCTGGGTGTCCTGTCCAGGGCTGGCCCCCACCTTGAGCCCTCAGCTGTTGAGAGAGTCTCTGCCACCATGACCTGAACTGGAAGAAGGGGGTTGACAAAAAATTATCTTCCTGTTTTTATTAATCTTTCTTAAATGTATGTATAGCTCACATTTATTTCAATGTTTAATATTAGATATGTTTTGGGTCTTCATTTAGAAATTTGGTGATGTTTTTGAGACCAGGAATATGCCGTAGGAATTTAATTCTTGTCTATATTAATTGGCCTATAGTAAAATTTTGTTATATGTCATTTGCTTAAAGTCTCAGTTTCCAAGAACCTATCAACAACATTAAGTGAGGACATAACGTATTTTATTTCACAAGCCATCAGTGTGGGTACTGGAAGCTTAATCAATAGCAAGAAGGTTCTGACTACTGTTCAATAAACTGAGGGATAACTACAGATGAAAAAATAATACCTACCAATTTGAGCATTTTGGGTTGTATACTTATTGAAAAACAGCTCTTGATATTAAAGAGATTTGTTTTGCAAGGATAGAGTATTTAGAGATATCTACAGAGAAGAGCAATTCGGGAAAGATATGAACCAGGAATATATAAAAGCTCACCAAGATCACTGAGACCTTGGGAATCAGAACTATTTGTAGGCTCATTTCAGAACGAGCATATGTAAGCACAATTCAGTGTGTCAGTGGTTCAAATAGGGAGCCAGTTCTACAAAGTAGCTCTGAAAGTGCTTCTTTAGGTTGAATATGAATGAAAATAAATGAGATATAGAAGTTCTAAGTAAACTACTCTCCTTTTAAAACAATTTTTCTTGAGAATCTCATTATCTGCTTTCATTCCCTTAGACAATTTCTGTGCAGTAAAGTGAATTAAAAAACTTACGAATATCTAAAGAAAACCTTTTCTAGATAAAGAAAATGAAATAAATTCTCACGTTTTTGAAAATTGTTCATCGTCTCTCATCTGTAAACACTGGCCATCTGTTTTAATTTTGTCAACAGCCTCATCTGAAAGTCAAAGATTAATTTGTATTTTATTCCTGTTACTCTTTCTTCCCTAGAATATGAATATAAATATAATATTTGTTTTCAACAATTCTTTAAGGAGGGCTAACTAAGAACATAGAGCTAGCTTGAGAATTTCTTTTTTATACTGGGTTCTAATTAATATAATTCTATACTAAAATAAACACATTCGAGGAACCCTAGAATTGAATTATAATTCAATATGGCTTATTTTATGATATATCAAATGAATTTCTTATTATCTAACACTCAGTACATCCACAGGAGATTGAAAAATAATGTTTCATAATGTTGAAGGCATCACTATAAAATCCTCAGTGTTTTCTGAATCTTCAAAGATTAAATTATGTTTAGTTTGCATTATGAATGCCATTCATGCCCGTCTAGCTTCTGGTTTGAGTAGAGATTCTAAGAGGTAAGTAAAAACACCCTGACATGCAGGCATAGCTTCTTTTTGGCAAGGCAGCATGCAACAGAGAACATGGAGGAGGCTACCTGAGAAACTAAGTACATTCAAATCTCATTACCAAGTTTGTATTTCCTCTAAAAATTTATAGTATAGGAAATACCTGATGAATCCACGATGACAGTAAATATTTATGGTATAATTTGAAGAGAGAGGTTGTGGGAAACACAGGTGCATATATAAACTAAGATTATAAATTCTGAAGAGGAGGCCTTGTCAGTTCAGTTTATTGCTGTACCCGGGCCTACCACCATGACTGACACAGAATGAGGATTCAGATAATATTTAATATTTAGTTATTATGAATAAATAATTGAACTGATGCTTGGGAATGGAAATCCAAGTATTTCTCAGAATTTTGGATCAATGAATCTACTTTTGTAGAGCCAAGATACCTCTGTGTTTGAAACTCAATTATTCTCCTAACAGTATAATTTTGATTAAATATTTCAAAACAAATAAAATACTGGTAAAGATCTTTGACTAAAAAAGTTCCATTTTAAATCCTATTCTAATGGGTAGGCTCTAGATCCTGAAAAGGACTATTTCAATTATTTTCTTAAACATGGAACCTGTAACACATATTTAAGCAAAGTGTACTCTAAATACCCCTAAAAGGCAATTCAAAATTAGACCTCTTTCAAAACATAACGTGCATTCTTAATAAAGTAGAAGGTTGACTCTCACAGCCCAATATTTCATATGTGGCGCAAAGAAGCATCTGGTCTGGTTATTCCACTACTGATCTCCTTGAACTAAAATGTAGCCATGTATAAGAAGGTTAATAATATCTGTAAATCATGTATGTTTATGTTATGGAAAAAGCTGTTTAAAACGATATACTGTAGTTTATAATTTCAATAACTCTAAAATAATGAATTAAAAATAAACAAAAACAAGCTATGAATCAGGCTGAAAGTACACAATAAAATCTGATTTTTGCTGCCACAAGAATCAGACACAAGAAGGCAGACAGCTATCATGGCAGACCTATTCTCACAATGTACTTTTTAATCTATGACTCTATGATTTCAAATCATTTCAGATTTAACTGGACTGCAGGAATTCTTATAATGTATCTTATGTGGTTTTATCACTATTATGATTATGAAGTAGCCAGGACAAAAACAAAAAAGGACAAAAACTGGCCTTAGTGACTATCAAATTTCTAAATATCCATCTGTACCAATCTGTCTATCTATCCATCCAGTAAAAATATTCTATACATGATTATTGTCTTTATCTTTGGCAAACATTAGTCAAATTGACCTATATGATATAATTCAATTTAAGGCTGAATAAAGTGAACACATTATTGTCAACTGATAGGATGCACAAAGTATCCTACTGGTGAGTATAAGCTGATCCAGGAGAGCACCAGGAAATTGTTCCATCACTACAGCCAACTCCTGATGATATCTGGATTGAATTTTTCTCAATTACTGCTTATATCTACATTGTGAAATTCTGGGTACTAAATTAAGCACTTGATCACATGCTGCTCCACATCCAAAATTGTTTCCTGGATAAATGAGGCTGCCTATACACACTTTTGATTGATGGTGATCTGGTCCTTTATAAAGTCTCATCAGTTTCATAATAACTTGCCAAGCATGATAGCTGCTCATCTGGTTTCCAAAGCATACACCTAGCCTCCTATGAGCAAAAAACAAACAAACAAACAAACAAAAAAAAAACACAGACCTTCCAGACATTCATTATGTAGAACAATCCAGAATCTCTGCTCTTCAACTTCTAATTTTTCCAGGCAACTTCTAGTTCTTCAAGGGAGCATTATCTAAGAGGCATGTATTACTAAAAGCACTCCACAACTTATTACTGGATAAAGTTGGATCACATTTGTTTAGCCATTCGGAATTTGATTACACAGAGCTGCATTTTAATGTGATGGCTTTAGTTTGTTTGCCATGGTTACTACAAGGAAAAAAGTTATAAATCTGGAAATATATTTGCTTCATTATTTCGTATCTGATATTTAAATATGTGAAATAAATATATCACTACATTATTCACTATATTATATAAATACATAATATAGGTTTAACTAATTTTATCTGATTTCTTGAAAATTATCTCTAGGAGGTTAGTATATTATTATAATAGCAATGTAACTTATGTTCTTAGTATTATTTTTTACCTGCTGCCCCTTCTCCTAATCCAAATAGCTAGAATGTTCCATGCTTATTATATCAAGTAGTAACCAATACATTAGAAATAAAAAAAAATAATAAGATCGAGCTATTCAATTTTGAGTTTCAAAATCCAAAATATTTGGAAGAATGCAGGGAGAGTATAAGAAGTTGTTCTTCCCATCTCAGCTCCATCTTCAGAGCAAAATTCCATAGGCTAGGAAGAGAAAAAAAATGAGAAGCATAAATAAAAAAATAAAATAAAAATAAAAGTCTAGATGTTTGTGATATTTAAAAAGTCTAGATGTTTGTGATATTGTGATATCGCTGAGAAAGGGTGTTTGTTTTACTGATACCCACAAAACAAGCCCCAGTGTTGGGAAAGAATGACAATAACTTCAGATAAATTAGGGCTCTCTAAAAGCAAGATTTGACTAGGCATGTAAGCTAAGAGCAGCTCACGGAGTTTTCCTTAGCCTAGATGGGTACAGGAGAAGCAAAATTTTCCAGTGAAACATGCACAGCGAGTCAGCAGGCTTAATGTGTCCTTGAAGGACAGGGAGGCTGCAGTGGCAACCTGCAAGGACCAGTGACCATAGACCAGACTGAAAGGAGAAAGTCTCAGTGGGTGCCAGCAGGGATAGCTGATGACACTGAGGGCCAGATGGCCCCCACCTGGCATTTTGTAGACACAGTCCTGGAGGAGAATTGGTTAGGGCTAATTGAGATTGAGTTTCTGCCACTTGATGGGAACTGAGGCCAGAATACAAATTAAGTTCAGCTAGAGAAAAATATGGAAAACTGTTTTTTGTGTACTTGAATACCTGAGCTTATGCGCTGAGATTTCTCTCTACTACAAGTGTATGAATGACATATAGGACAGCTCTTATTAATCAAATATTGCATTCTAATTGCTGCATTTACATAATATACCTAATTATTTTATTTACCTACTACTCTCTAATTCCTAACGAAACTACCGTATCATAATTATTTTATTTATGCATTACTCTTCATTTCTTAATCATAGTACATATTAAAATCTACTATGAGATTATTTGTCTACTTTATCCTCTGTATTCTTTCTACATTTTTTTCCTTATACTTTTCTTAATTTTGTCAAAAATGATGGTCAATTTTTACTCAAAACATGTCTTCTTTTTTGTATGATAACAACAACAGTTTATCAATCTCAAAAATGTAATAGAGTTTTACGATCTTCCCTTTTCTTACTGTTTGTGTGTCTCTGGAATTCTCAAGTTTGTAGTCACACTGCAATTGATTACAGTCAACATTTCAGTCTTCACACTCTACTCTTAGACCAGTTTTCTAAGATGTTCATCTGATTAGACCAGGGATCTCATGGCTGCAAATTCTAAATTTGGGGCATTCATTTTCCTTAATATAGTGTACAGTGCCTTTACAGTGCTGAGAAAATACATCTATTGTCCAAATATTCAAGCAAATAGACACATCCCCCCGGAAAGGGAAATGGGGAAGGGCAGAGAGGATGGGCTCCACTGAGGCTGCCTATACATGTAGGAAGTACAGTTCAACTTAGTGATTTAGATACCCTTTGAATTCTGCTGTTTCATTTTATTAGTATTAGTAATGTCACATCTAAGTTTGATTGCTTCTAAATTCTATGAATGTATAATTATTTGTAATTAGGGTTTTCATTTGTTGTAACTGTAATTACATTGTGCTTTATACTATTTCCTGTAAAAATGAGGCAATTTCCTTACTGTGTATCTGGTTACTTTTACATTTTAAGAAACACTGGTTTCTAAAATATAATGTAAAACTAGAAGCAATGGGAGGGTAGACTAAAGAATTTTTGTATTCTTCATATGAATTTTAATATTTGAAATATAAATCATTCATGTTTTCCCACTACAAGATTAAATGTGAAGAGTTTTCTACCATGCAAATATGTCATATATTTTTAAAAAGTCTGCCAGTCCTGTGAGTCTTGAATAGAAGACAATGTGTCCTCTAACATCTACTAATGGACAATGATCACAAACTAGTGCAGGTGGCAAATGCTATTTCAGGGTAATAGCTCACACCTGGAAAGGTCTATTTTTTCTCTAAGATCTTTTTACACAGCAGTGAAAATAAATGAATTAGGTCAAAGTATCACATTGGAACCCATGAGCTTTAAGAGTCTCTCAGTTGTTTCTTCACAAGAGACCACTGTCCAAAGGCAAACGAGCAATAAACTATGAGCAGAATAGGAGTTCTTAATTTAACCCCTTTTCCTTGCAGGGTAGCCGTCACTGGGTCCCACTTTACCTGAATTCATGCACTGTTCACAGCGGGGGAAATGGTCTGGACAGATGAGGAATATGCAAGAAAGGAAAGAGAAACAATACCAATATGGTGTCTTCTAGAACCATAGCTCTGACCCAAGTTTTCTAGAACCTCTGCTCAGACTCAAGTACTAGGAAGTCCTGCTTGGAGCTCAATTCTTCAGCTGCCCTAGGCATATATGGACACATTGACAGCTCTCAAAGAAATGGAAATTCCAAGCATAGACACACATGCTTTTGTTCTTTTGAGAATTTCTCCCTCAGCACAAAAGGGGAAGAAAAGTTAACAAGCAAAACCAATAAGAACTTGCCATTTCCTCTGGTGGCTCCCTTCTTGCAGTTTAGTTAAACTCTCCCAGGAATGTTGGCCTCAAACTGCCATTAGGATAGGAATTCTGAAGAAAAATTAGAATTTTATATAACATACAGGTAGGGGGAGCAGAGCTTCTTCATCTTTTATATGGGGACATGACGTTCTCTGTGTTAACAATGACTCATCACTGCATTCACACTCACTAAGGGAGTACCACCACTGGCAGGGGGTTACAGACACCTCTGAGAAGTGGGGAGGGGAGCATGTATAGTTTGAAAAGCATCCAGATGATAGTGTTAATATCCTCTTCTCGCCCTTCTCAAACTCGAGGCCTGATATCTCTGAAAAGTCACCACCCATGCTGTGTGATCGAAGCCTGGAGGAATCGTTGGGGAGTGGCAGGAGATGGAGGTAGAAAGACAGGCAGGATTCACATTATGAAAAGCCATGGGAGTCAGATTAGGGGATTTGGCCTTGAAGTTGATGGGGAACAATGATGGGTTTTAAAGGAGTGCAGACATATTGAATTTGGATTTAGGATTACAGTTCTGACAGTAATGTAGTGAACAAACTGACAACACAGTATGCTATTCTGGGTAATCTTTATAGAGGCATTAATACATCAGGATATGCCCTAACAGGAGCTATCAGGATGGGTGAAGTAATGAAAATATGTTCATCTAAAAAATGCTTGAAAGAATCGGTGATATTTACACTGAAGGACAAAATATTAAAGGAACAGGTAATAAATGACTATCCTCAAATATTTGAATGTACGTTTGTCATAGTGAAAATATGAGTTTTGGCTGATTCAAAAGACATACCTAGGATGAATGAGCATTCATTGTCTTCTATTCAAATGTAGACTCATTGTGAGGCCAGGTATTTTAGAAATTAAAACTGATCAGGGATTTATGCTGTTGTTTCAAGTAGTAACCCTCTTACCATTGTATGTATCTCAGCTGTTAAGAACAGCTGTGAATGGAAGAGTGTGAGCGTGTATGTGGGGTAGGGGGAGAGAAAGAGAGAGAGATGGTTAAAGTGAGCAATCTTCGATGTCTGTTAACAGACATAATTCAAGTACAGCACCAGACAATGTCGAAGTACAAGTCCTAGTATTTTTTGGTAAATGTGAAACTTAGGGTTATGGCCAAGAAACATAATAATGAGACTGAGTAACTCAGAAACCTTCCTTCCCCAAAGCCTCTGGACAACTCCCCTTTGTCATCTAAGATGAGGACTAGAAGATGATCCATTCCTTTAATGGTGAAAAGGGAGAGAAGAAAGTAAAAGAAAGCTATTGAATTTGGGGAAGGAACTTAAAAATAATACATGAGAAAGGTAGCAGTTGAAGTGCTTGAGAAGGTCAATTTACTTACTCCCCATAAGCCAGGTGGAAACATGATCTAGCCTGGCAATAGGGCTGGAATTAATGTGCTTCCAGTACATCTATGAAAAGAATAATGCTACTTCAATAAATGTTGCTGTCTAGAATCAGAGAATGGACTTTGTAGCATACTTAAGTCACGGTGATTCTATGTTAAACAACAATGGGATAATTTGAGTAAAGTTAAGTTACAGAGAAAAGACAGTGACATCAGAATGGAAAATTTCTATGGTATGAAAGTAGCTAGAATGTACAATCATGGTAGCTGCAAATTAAACAGGCACTGGGGTCTCCATGAAGGCAGAATTCATGTGCTTATTTCAATCATTTCATTATTGTATGTCACATCCTTGAGTGTATTAATTCCTCAGAAAATAGTTGTTCATTGAATAAATGTGGAGAAACATTGTCTTGGGAAAACATCACGTCTATGGCTTTGGCAGTGCTATATAAGTTGTGTGTGTGTGTGTGTGTGTGTGTGTGTGTGTGTGTGTGTGTGTGTGTGTGTTAGCCTATATATTCATTCTTAATATCCATTTACTAAGTGGCAAAAAGTTCTGTGTGATGAGAGTGGGTAGAACAAGATGCATTTCTAGTAATTGAGTTGGAGGGGGTGAGCCAAGAAATAACTGTTTATTACTGCATTTTCCACTTCATTATATGCTCAGTTTGCACCTGTTATATAAATATAAACATAGCAGAAATGAGCATAAGAAAGAAGAAAAATATACAAATATGCAACACGAAAAGAAACCTAATTATGCACACCTTTGAAAAATAACAGGGTGAGAGAAGGGATTCTGGTTTCACTATAAAAATGGAATCAATGTGTTCCCACTTTTAGTAAACTCTGCCTTGAGATATTTTTTTTTTTAGGCCAAATCTATGATAGCAGCAGATATTAACTGTGGAAATAAACTAGCAAAATGCATGTCACACTAAAGCACAAATATAGTTAACTCTGTTTCAAAGCTGTGGAGAAAAAAAATGTCCTTCACTAATTTATATTAAGGGGTAGATTAAAGTTGACTTCATATCTATTGTCAAGTAAGTAGAATATTTATCTTAATTTCATTTACTTTTATGTCTCCTCTTATTTTCCCTAGTAGCTAGGTTCAGATTTCTTTGTAGACTCTGCTTGTGAAGTGGAAGATGAGGTCAAATCCATCTGTAAGAAGGCACTGTTTAATAAACAGGGCATCTATTTCAGGAGACATTTCAAGAAACTGTTGTATAGCTCCAGATCAAATATATCTTTCTTCCTATGGAATCTATTCTTGGCTTCCAGAGCTTGGCTTATGACCATTAATAGAAATGAATGTGACCAGAATATCCCATCATTTCAATTTGTTGTGACTGATTTGCATGGTAGTGCTAATATCACCATACTAATTAGTTATTGCAAATTATATCTGACAAACCATTAGATAACATATTCCCTCTTTCCATAGAGGTCTTATGCTGGACCAAATCATTTACATACTTTATCTCACATAGTTTCTGTTCAGTTCTGTCAAGCAGTAAGTACTATCTCAATTTGCAGATGATAACCTTAGAGATATTCTTAATGTGCATGGAATTACAAACCCAATAGTGACAGAGTAGGGACTTGAATCCTGAGGATCTGGGATCTGATTCCAAAGCTCCACCAACTTGAAAGTCAAGCCGATATTGAAATAAGTATCAACTCTGTCATCAATACTAACACAAGCTGTAACAGTCTGTCACTGGCACAGTTATAGACAGGATTTAGGGGAAATGAAGAGTAATTAAGCATTTGCTGAGTAGCCTCTACAAAGCCACCTTATTAATATTTTTATCGAATGAAAAGAACTAGGGAAAGTGTCTTATAGTTAAACTTAATGCCAAACAAGTAAGTCTGTCTTAAAAGGTTATGAGGATTTATATATTAAAATTATTACATCTTATTTTGTTCAAGTTGGGTTAAAATGTTCCAATAGAAAATAAACAGTAAAACTACTAAATGAAGTGGTTTGGCTTTGATAGAAAGCCAATTTTAAAATGCCAGCAGTGTGTACCAGGACAGGAAGGGTTAGTAAACAAGGCAATAAAATATATCATTTTGTTATAAAAGTCAGTAATGCAGCATGAGTATAATGGGTTCTTCCAGAGAAAAAAATACTTCCTGCCTGTCAAGGCTGGTAAGAGAAGACGAGCTAGTCCAGTTTCAATTGTGTTTCATATTAAATGGGGCGGATTTTTGTGTTCAGACCATATGGAGATTCAGTAAGCAGCTTTATGGGACAAAAATGAACAAACAAACAATTGCAGGCACCATTTTGCCGTGATCCATGAAACTGATCTTTAAGAAGGTAGTATGCTCTTACTTTGGGGGGTAAGTTGAAAGTTTGGCATGATGATTTATTTCTGACATCTCCAAAGAACGGTCTCCCCCAATTGTTACATGAAATCTAATGTACACAGAAACACTTTGAGACAAATTTTGAGATGACGAGTAAATCATATTCACCTGCAATCCCTCCAATGTATGGTTCTAGGTTAAAAGAAGGGCACGTGCTACTTTTGGAGGCATAATTTCATAAACACAAGATGGTAAGTAAATAAGTGTCCTTCTGGTCTAGGGGAGTTAGTTCGGGGCAGGGAAGAAGTCAAATCAGAGGTCAGATACCAAGGTCTCCATTTGGGGTCAAAACAGTAAGGTAGTAAAAATGACCAGATGAGTTTGGAAAATTCCCACTGCAGAGGGCTTGCTTCTTTCTTCTCAAAATATAACCCACACTGGTTTTGCAAGCTACAGAGATGAGAACTTTATTCAGCAGGGCAGTGAAGCTACATGGCAGCAGTTTAGAAATGTCCGAGGGAAGTATCAACCCAGAATGAGGGCTGGGACAGACTGCCTTGCGGTGTGCTCCCTTGCAAACATGGAGCAACGCTACACAGAAAACGGCAGCAATGTGAACCAATTTTGATATTCTATCTTGACTCCAGAATAAAACAAATTCCCCAAACCTTGAGGTCCCAAAGGGTGCAGGGATAAAGGCTGGACTGAGGGCCAGAGGGCTGCAGTGGTGCTCCTGGTGAGGGGAGTAACCACGTAGCTGAGGCTATGTGCCTGATGGAAGAGTCTGAGCCTCGGGTTTGGCAGCAGCTGTGAAAGAAGAGGTGGATTCCAGAGAACCAGGTGGGAGAGACGAGACATCACGGTTATTCCCCATGGATACTGTCAGCATTCGGGGCTGCTAGCACAGAGCACAAAAGAACCAAAGCAGGGTCAAAAATGCCTCAGCAGTTACCAATGCCAGATGCCCACAGTAAAGGGCATCCCATACCACATGACCCATTATACCACATCATGGTGGGATCAGCATAAACCCAGAAGACAGCCCACGGACAATGGATCCTTCTCCAATCCCATAAGGATAACTGCATTGACGAAGGAGGAAGAATAGAAAAACAGTTCTGCATGGAATTTGGGATTTGAACTGATTGCTTATTTTCTCGACTGTTTTTGAAACACTTCGAAGAACAACTAAGATTTTAAATAAAAGTTTGAAAACCCTATATTCATTTTCTACCAGCCAGAATGGTAAGGCTCATGAGGATATTTAGATCATTTGTAGAATCTAAATTCATAAAGAAGGTACAGATTTTGGCACGTCTGCATTAGAGTATGCAAAATTTCAACCATGCTACATATGTCAGACCCAGATAAGGGGATCCACCCCTTCACTTTTGTTTTTTTTTTCTCCCACATTTAGCATTTTGTGAACTTAGTAATTTTCCTAAAGATTTTGTAAGGAAGATGCACTAAACAGCCTTCTGCCATTCTGCCACGCTGCTGGATCTCTACACTGGATCTGCCAGAAGCTATGTTTCTGATACAGGACCATCCCTCATCCCCACTCACAGTGCACAAGTGTCTGAGAAGTGACCTCGAGTACACCAGCTCTCACCACTTTTCCTCCGGGGAACAGTTGTCTTGAGCGAGCAGCTACCTAGACTGTGGATGAAGGGGTTCTATTTTGTTATTTAGGCTGTAATTAGAATAGCCTAGCAATTCAAGGCTTCATGCCTCAGTAAAAGAGGGAGCAGCCTGATATTTGTATGGCTCTGACTAAAAATAAGAATGATGTATAAATAGAGACCTAGGAGGAAACAAGATTGAGTGATTCATGCCAGATTCTCATCAGATAGTGTTTGGTTAATGGTGAGCTCTAAACTTCGCTAAAACTTAACAATCACCCATGGGTCTTTGGAAAAATATTCCTGGTGTCATCATAAAGAGGCTGATCCAATGATATGGCAAAATTTTTAAAACATGTTCACACTGCTTTTCTTACAAACTAGCATTCTGATGAGCATGCCCAGGTCTTTACTATTCAAAATACAAACCTGTTTCAGCAAGGTTGTCACATGTGCAGGTCACTTGACTAGAAATGTTCAAGTGTCCTGGCCACAGATTAGGGTTTTCCTGTAACTTTTATCTCTAGGTAAACTGTCTCACTTTTCTGAGCCACAGTTGCATCGTCCCAAGAATACAGGTAACTATCTACAGTTAGAATTACTATGACTACAGTGGTAACAGTACTCAATTCACATAGAAAGGACAGTGCTGTTGATGGCTGAGCATCACCTCTAAGCCATAGCTGACATTAACTAAGTGGCGGTTACTTGAATTGCATTTTTAAGGATTAGAAAATCTAACAATGTCAAATATAATCTCATAATTAAAATGTACTTTGGAGACATGTTCATTATTGTTACTGGCACATTTTATTTTTGATAAAATCAAATACCTGTCACATTATTAGTAATAATTGTTACAATTATTATTGTAACAATTATAATAACCATTATTGTTCTAGCAATAGCACTCAGCATTGCAATTTGTTCTCTTATAAATTTCTGCTGTCTCACATAGCTCACGCATGATTTTATGTATGCTAAATGATACTGTAAATGCTTGATTCCTATGTTAATAGTTTTCAGAGTTATATATTTGCTTGCAATCATCTTGAAGATGTTGTTCTCCTCCTCTGGTCTTTATAGTTTTTCTTTAATTTGAATTCATTTTTTTTCCCCTCTCACCTATACTCAGATAATGAAAATTTATCCAGCCTCCTTAATCATCAAGAGACATGATGACAAGATTATGGATTTTGCTTCACTGTCTACTTGCAGGTTGATCAGACCTTTTTTTAGATACCTCTCTCTCTCTCCCTCCAGATGGAAATGCATCTCTTCCACTGAAGTTGCCCTTGACTATTAAGCATGCACTGTCTCCCTGTTATACTGAGATATGACTGTCTCCCAAATAGTTATCTGAAGCCAAACTCATGAAGTACCTGGGGAGCTTTCCAGAGGCACCACCACCAAGCACTTCCAATCCCTTTTCCCCTCCTGTTAAGATCTAGTTTCATTAATTCCACAAACAACTGTGGAGCACCTCCAACCTGTCAGGCGATGTATCAAGTCTCTTCCAGTGCAGGAGGCAGTGCATTTCTGTTTATAAATTCTTTGTTTACTATAGTTTTAAATATCTGAATAGATGTAAAAATAAAATGGGTATAATGTCTACTTATAAAAATATCATCTTTCTTGCAGTGCAGTATTAATCATTATTAATATTAGAGTAATTAATCTATATTAGTCATTAACTAAAGGATTTACATGGATTGTCTGTAGTTCTCATAACAACACGAATGTAGATCTCTTTTGTTACCATTTTTTAAAAAAGAAACTCAGATTTAGAGAGATTAAGAAATTCCTTAAGATCAAATAGCAAGAACCTGGCAAAGCCAGGATTCAAATTTGAAGAACTATACTTTTAAAAAGTGATGGCTCTTCCATTTTTGTTTCTTTGGCCAGGGTCCCCCTAGCAAGGCTCAGGGATTGGGTATAAAAATAGTATCTTTCTATTTTTATTTCAAGCAGTGAGGAATATTAGGAGTAAAATTTATTTAGGCCAGCCATGTTTATTTTTCCTAATCTAGTTCCAAAAGTCTAATGATAAACAGAAATAATTCTTAGATTCTGACCATAGGTTGTGACCATCAGCTTTGTTTTGGGTTTTAATTTTTTCTGAGTCCTTATAGGAAGGAACATATTGGGCTACTAGCCTACCAGATATTAACAGATATGTGTATGTATATATATACACACGTTATAGATGTGTGTATATACATACACACATGTGTGCACATACCATACAAGGTACATATATGCCTACGTGCATGTATGTGTGTATAGACAGATTTATATATATTTTTTGATCAGCTTCATGAGATTAAGAGGTCTCATACTGGATGCTGCTGCTTAGTAAATTGGATTAAATGGAGATTCCTTTTTATGTGCAAAGGCTTGTAACATGTTGTCAGGACAAATGGCATAGTCTAAATATAAAGCTTAAATATGCTTAAAATTTTACAAAAATGACTTACAGATAAAGGGCTTTCTTTTCTTTGACTAATCATTTTAATGTTGTTTCCAAAAAAATCAGAAGCCACGGGAAATTCATCAGCAGCCCCTTCAGCCATGCAAAGCAGATGGGGAATGTAAAGCTCTGGGTGATGCAGAAGGATAAAGTTGTCCCTCCTTAGTAGTAGAGCTTTTATTTCAGGATAGACAGTGATACAGGTTTAAAAATGACTTGTGGCTGATGTATATATAGGAAGTACAATATGTTCCAATTTGACAACAGGAACAGCACTTTTTTAGAAGAAAATATAATGCAGGGATTCACTCACTCAATTACATGTTTTTTTAAAGGCAGAGGGATTCAGTGGTACGGTGATGAATTATTTCACCAACAGAGGATTTGGGGAAGGCCAATATGACTAAATATGCAGCAGAGAACAAGTGTCAATTTAGCCAAGCAAGTGATTTATCTCATGATTTCTTTTTCACTGAATTTCTTGCCTTCTTGATTAAATTAATGCCTTATTTTAGTAATGGTTAGGATATTAAAGCAATGGATGTCTTTGGTGGAACAATTAAGTGAAGAAACTTGGTGAGGGGCCAGATGGCATTCTCAGAGTTGAGTTTCAGATATTCTGAGCTGCTTTTTTGTTTTGTTTTGTTTTGTTTTTAACCTCAATGCCACTCTTCGTTTAACTGGTAGAGTGGCAAGCTAGGGTCAAGCACCTAGTCAGTGATTCTCAAGTTGGCCAAATATGAGTATCACCTGGAACTAACCAAAATACCCATGTCAGAGCCCCATCCTAGACCAATTTCATTAGGATCTCTGTGTGTGGGCATCTGAGGAATGGATATTTCTGAAAGCCATGCCTCTTCCTGTCCAGGGTGACTCTAATGAGCAGGTTGGATTGAGATCCATTGGTGTGTTGGATACGTCTTAAGTCTAGCTCTACGCAGACCTTGGTTGCTGAAAGCAGTCTATTCTATTCTTGAGCTACATTGTTATCACAAGATAATTTCTCCTTAACATTTTTGCTTCTCAAAAAGGTTGAGAAAATAATAAAATATGCTTGTTAATCTCACCAAGCACTTCATTTTGTGAAATTATGTTAATTAATGTATGAGTCCCTTTCTTCATTATCACAATGAGGCTATAACCTTCCGAAAGGCATCTTGTTTATATCTAGATAAATGCTTGCTGAGATCTTGGCATTAAGATGATAAAGTTAAGCTTCTACCTTCTCTTAATAGGATTTAGAAAGAAATGGAGAGATTAATATCACAGCTGAGGTAGAAAGTAGAATTGACCTTTCTGCATTAAATGAAGGACAATCTGAAAAAGTTGTTCTATCTTAAAACAGGTAAAATATTTCACAATTTTTTCTTGGATCAACTTTTACCAAGTGTTTAGTGCTTTCTCTTAGGTGAATATTTTATCATATTTCTGAAATGTATAAAAGGCCACTGAAAGAACTTTAGAATGCCCATTGTTAAACCTACACAGCAGGGCCTCGGTACCTGGTTCAAAGAAATTAAGTTTATATCCACTATAAGCTAGATCTTTTTTTCTCTTTGAACTTTGAATTCTGTGTTGTGCTCGTCCCACTGACACTGTAAATTAAAGGATAAAATGGTGACTTTCCACTTTGCTTCCTATAATGATGTATTCTTAGCTGAGCTTAGGTGAGAAATTTGAATGTTTCAGAAAACCAGATTGCTTTCTTTCTTGCCTCAGGGATCAAACTGGCATAACACAGGATCGTATATCATTCCAAAAAAATTTATACTTGCTTACAGTATTAGATTTTGTTTTAGCCTTTTATTTCTTCTCAACAGATTTTTCACAGCCACAATACTGGAGGCTGTTTCTGAAAACTGCTAATTTTTAAAAATAGACCAGTCAACCAAATTAGCAGGATGACTGAGGGAGAACTTTATTAGGGAGTGAACAGCCGTAAGGTCTCAATAAATCTTTTCAGTCATCTGAAAAAATGAAAAGTTTGGAGGGATAGGGGGATGGGACATGATTAGCTAAGATTTATTCTAACAACCAAGCAAAGTAAATGTATGGTTTTGTATAAGTCCCTTTGAAATTTTATTTCCATGGACTAAACTTTTTCTTACCCAAGGGGCTCAATTATTTTCTGTGATAACCTGGATTTAGGAACTACATGTCCTATCTATGGGGGGGGGGGGTATTTATTTTAAAATACTAATTTGGTTCACTCCAATCTTTCCCTCATCAGCATGCTTCTAGATACCTAGATACCTGCATTATATATATATATATATATATATATATATATATATATATATATATATATGTATGTATGTGTGTGTATATGTATTGTATATATGTATTATATATATGTATGTATGTATATATGTGTATTTTATGTATATATATATGTATTTTATATATATGTGTATGTATATATGCATGTATATATGTATGTATATATATGTATTTTATGTATATATATGGGTATATATATATGTATATGTGTGTGTGTGTGTGTGTGTGTGTGTGTGTGTGTGTGTATAATCTTAGTATATTATATTTAAAATATTTTCCCTACTAGTCTCCAATGTACCATTTATGTCTCCCTTTGTGCCTGGCAATATATGGATATATGGTAGGTACTTGAAAAGCATTCATTCAATTGAAATAAGGGCTTCATTAGTTTTAAAAGTATAGTTTTGCTTATTTTTTTTTAAATGTGGATGCCTTCTCTGATAGATTATGAGACTTTTAAGAGCATGGACTGGACTGGTATATAGTAGGCACTCAGTATATGTTTGTTGAATTGAACTGATTGTTTCTTATGAATTTGCATCATTATTTCAATACATACTTAGTAGTTAAACCAGCATTTATGGAAAACATTTATAGGATACTGTGAAAGTCAAATACAGGAGATTAATCTCAAGGAAGACTTCTATAGAGATATATTTGAGCCGAGATCATAAAAACGAGTAGGCAAGGGTGGTGGCCAGGGAAATAAGCACGGGGGAGGGGGGGCAGTTATAGGCAAGGAACGGGTAAATTTAAAATAGAAGTGAGTATGTGCAAAGGCCCTGAAGTGTATAGTGGGTTGGCACATTAAAGAAATTGATAAAAGCCAGTGTTGTTGGAGCGCAAAGTGGAGTACAATGGTTTTAAAGCAAAAAATATTAATAATAATATTTGCCTTTCAAACTCTTTCTGATTGGCTTATGAAAAAATCATGGAGAGCTGTAAGAGAAGAGGTGGTCAGGCCAAATAGGATATTATTGAAGCACTCCAGGTAAGAGAAGATGGTGGCTTGTATGTGGGTATAATAATGGTGATGATGTTGAGAGATGATGTGACTCAAACATATTTAAAGGCTAAATCAACAAGGCTTGCTAATGGATTGGTTAATGGTAAAAAAAATGGAAGCACTTCAGAATGACTCCTAAGTGTCTGTCTTTGTAAAGAGGTGAGTGGTTTTTCCTTCCACTAAGGAGTGAAACATAGAGCAAGGCAGAGGTACAGAATTGTGGAACTTTCGATATATTGATTTTGTTGTGCTTCTAAACATCTAAATGGTGCTATCTAGAAGACAACTGATATATACCTCTGGAGGTCAGGAGAGATCTAAACTGCAAAAATAAAGAGTCATTGCCATGAATGACTAATTTTGAGCTAAAGCCACTCACTGCTTTAACTGGCCTGTGATTGAATATAGAATGGAAAGGGAAGGGAAAGCCTTAGACTGAGCCTACAAGGAAAAAGAAGAAGAAAGAAGGAGGAGGAGGAGGAGGAGGAGGAGGAGGAAGAGGAGGAGGAGGAGGAGGAGGAGGAAGAGGAGGAGGAGGAGGAGGAGGAAGAGGAAGAAGAAGAAGAAGAAGAAGAAGAAGAAGAAGAAGAAGAAGAAGAAGAAGAAGAGAGAAGAAGAAGAAGAAGAAGAAGAAGAAGAAGAAGAAGAAGAAGAAGAAGAAGAAGAAGAAACTGGGCAAGGAAAGGACATTGAAAAGGTGAGTACAGAGAGGGAAGAAGAAAACAAAAATTATGCTGGTGTATAGAAAAAAAAAGTGTTGCAAGAAAGAAAATATGGTCAGCTAAGCAGAAGCCCAGAAAGTTTGATTGCACTTAACAACACGCTGGGAAAAGGAGTGGATGATGCAGATGGGGGGGTGGTAGATAGTAAGGCTTTGAGAAAAGCTATCAAAAAGCTCCCTCTGTTGACTTCTCTGTCTGCCGTATCTATTTGAAAACTTTTCTAAGTAAGAGAGTTTTGTGTTTTTTTCTTTTTTCTTTTTTTGTTGTTGTTTATGCTAAGTCATCTAGAGGCAATTAACTAATAGAAATGTTGGTGTTTTGTTGAGAACAGAACAGGCTTGACATAATCTTTTAAGAAGGGTGGAAGAGACAACACATAGCAGGATTACATGGCAATGACAGTTCAGTCAAGGTTAATAAATATCCACTAATTATAGAGGCAATAGTTTGACATGCATTGTTATTGTATCTAGCTGAGCCTGAGTTACAAGATGCCGGTCAGATAAGCCAAATAGTTGGCTTCATCAGGAGTTGACAATTTTCATGATCAGAAAGTCAAAGCCAAGTCAGACAAGGGAATTTGGGGTAGTGATGTGAACTTACTGACATGATGATCCATGAACTTTAAGCTGATTAAGAAGGGAAATGAAGACAGAAGGAAAGTGTGGGAGTGCTAATGGGCAAGGAGAGGCCTATGAGAGTGAAATGAAAGTGCCAGATGTCATGGATGGGGTGGCAGAATTAGCACATGGGGGACTTCCACAATCAAGCTGATGAATGAAGAAAGGTCAGTGACAGTGGCACCAAGGAAGTCGAGGTGACAATACAGTGGAAAATAATCATATGGGGGGTACTTCAACAATTAAAGTTTTACTTTCAAACTAGGAGGCTTAAATTAGTGGAGGCAATACAGTTTGGGGGGATAAGTATGGAGCAATGGATGTGAGACTAATTGCCTGACATGCAGTACAAAAATGTATGGGAGATGAGGAGGTCAAAATGAGACACCAGGCTCTAGAATCTTAAGGGCCATTCATACGATCCTGCACCAACAATCACGGCAGAAGTTGGGCTGCAGAAGAAAACTTAAATAAGTGTACTCTATAAATCTTAATTAAATGTCACACAATAGAAAAATAGTAAAATGAGAGGTAATGGTAATTGGAAAATTGCTATTAATTTTTGGTTGTTGGCTGAAAACTTCATGGAATAATTTCAAATAGCTTTTGGTCTAGGTTAAAGTAGAATAATCTATTTAAACTATTTAAAAATATAATATCTTAAGTTTTCTGCCTCTGGGACCATATTTTCTACATAAATTAATTACAAGAGTGAGTCTTTGTTATTGTTATTTTTAAAGCATGGTACAATTAGATCATTCTCAATGAAATGAAAACTGTCAATAATAATGAAGGATACATAAGTTTTCTAAATAGAGGTTTTGTTTTGTATTGTCTATTTCTTTGCCAGCAGAAGAAAATTTATTACCTCATCATCAGATTTAGCACAAAAGGAAAAAATTAAACTTTGGTCTAATAAATTAACTTACTGTAAATATTCTGGGGGAAAAAAGCCTTAGGAAATACGGGAAACATAATAAATCAGTTTAAGGAATAAAACAGTAGTATATATCATCATGAGAAAATAAAAAAAAAATCCTGGAAGCATTGATTTATCTAAGGTTTCCACAAAAAAAAAAAAAAAAACCCTATCTAGCCAATGTTAATCACTTAACAGGAAGCATATATTTAAAATATTCAGAAAGGAAGTGTCAATTAAGGGAGTAACATGGATTTTTCTTTGCTGCTTCAGAATTTCAAGGATAACTTACATGAAAAGGAATCAAATTACTACTAAAATATAATTTAAATATATTGTACCAATAGTTTGAGATTATTCTTTCTCTAGATATATGTGTGTATATGTATGTATGTCTGTATATACATATTTTGAATAATTGAATAATTATTGATATTATATAACCAAGAAATGTCCAAAATTAACCACACATATTTTCTAATGATATGCCAATGTACACATATCTGGGCAAATTAACCCAAGAAATTATGGTTTACTTCTATTTTTGGTTATTTTCTGGTGAAAAAATAATCTAAATAAAATATTAATGTTTGATGCTATATATTGCTTAACTACAGTTCTCTGTAATTCTTGAAAATTTTATTTTACTCAAAAAACACTTTATAATTTTGTTAACTTGTTCATGGATAGTTCAGAGGATTTTCATTAATTGGCTACTATCTTCACGTCGATGTTGTGAACATTGAATATTTCTTTAAATATCCTCCTTCTTAAATAAACATTCTTCATAATTATAGTATTGGGAAGATAGTGCTAGTAGTCACAATTCATACCTTACTCATATCATATCAAAATTCTACTGCAGGCGATTTCATCCATTTCATTGGCTAGGTTTCAACGGAACTAGCCCAAAGCAGGGAATATTGTTTAACTTGAATGCAAAACACATGATGGTGTTCTGGAGTACTGGCAGAGCTTCTACAAAAGTTGTCATTTCAAAGGGCTGATGTTTTCGTGTGGCCTGAGGAATCTTGAAAAGGAAACATTAGAAGGTGGGCTAAAATTCCAGGATGATATTCTATCAGAAAGCAAATCTGATGGATTTTGCTGAGATTAACAGTTCCCAAACACGTGTGTAGACAGCATTTTGGAATATATTTCAAACACTTACGTGAATGTTGTCTTAGAAAAAGTTAGCAATACTAAAGGCTTTCTGACCACAAAGGATGGGAGCTCAGGTATAGAGCAACACATTACTTCCAGGCTTCGAGGAGAACGAGAGGCACTATAAAGGAAACTATACAGGAGACCAGGGGAGTGGTGCAGTGTGTATACTATACGTAACATTTTTAAATGAAGTAACAAAAGAGGAAAGAATCAAAGTGAATCCAAATAAAAAAGTAAAATCTTGAGAACAGATTAACTGCCAACCCAATGAAGTGTGTGAGATTCTTAAGCTGTCTCTGCAATACGTGACAAAAAATGGCACACCAAGACTTTGAAAGCACGAGGGCAAAACTGAGAATAACTCAACCATGAGACAAACATTACTGATTTCCAAGAGAGAGATCTGAGTGTTAAAATTAAGCTCGTGCCAATTCAGTAATTCAAGATTTAATTTTTATTTATTTGTTTGACTTAAACGTATAACTTCTCAGTGACTCTGTTAAAAGTTTAGCCCTAAAGAGATTAAATTATTGTAAAGCAACCCCTTTTTGTTTGCCTTATGATTGAGTAACCCTAATAAAGCATTATTTTAAAGATATTTTGGACCAGCTGGAACATAAATAAAAAATGAAGTGTAGTGTAATATTGCTAGAAGTAAAAATATACTCATCCAGGTTTACAAACTGACCTTATGGCCGCTCAGTGGTACCTAGGCAGGAATAAATATGTTCATGCACAGATCTCTGGAAAGAAGCAATTAGATAACAAGTTGCAAAAGCTCTATTTAGGTAACTTGAGAGGGAACCAGTGTACCCAAGAGAGATAGGAGCCACAAGTCCATGTACAGATACATCATTTCCTACTTACTATTTCTATAATATTGAGAAAGACACTATATTCCAATCCTCAATTTCTTCATCCATAAAATAATAAGTAATATAGGCTATACATTATATGATACTTGAAAATTTGAAGTAAAAACAAATGTTAGTTGATATTTTCTTGTTAGTGCATTTTCATATACTTTCTATGTATCTCGGTGCTCTTTCCTCTTCCTACAGGATCTTTTCTTTGTGTATTTTCCCTTCCCTCCCCCACACATACACTTAGTCACACCCCAAGAACGTATCTATATCTATTCTGCTCCCCAGTGAATAAGAACACCAGTCTGTCTGTCTGTCTGTCTCTCTCTCGCTGTGTGTGTGTGTGTGTGTGTGTGTGTGTGTGTGTGTGTGTAAGCAGGGGGCATTGGTCACAACTAACTCATGAAAAAATGAAGACGTCTAAGTTTGAAATGAACAATAATAAGGTAGATAACAATTTCTGCTATAGCATTTGGATAATGCTAGTCTTGATCTCTTTCTGTTGTGTAGCCTTCATTTTTTTAGACTATATCCTTGGAGATCCTTCTGTCTTTTCCATATGGTCTGTGTGAATGTTCTCATCATCTCCCATGTCTTTATTTATATGTTGTTGTAGCATGATAGTGACTTGCAAACCTTTACCTTTAGATCATATCTTTCTCCTGGGTTCCAGATATATAAGCTTGCATATCTTCCAGATAGATCCCTCTGTATGTATCATTGGGACCTCGAACCCAAAGCCACCACAGTTCGATTCATCTGCTTGCACTATTTCTACTCTTCACACTATTTTATCTTCTTTTGTTCTCTAATTTGATTAGTGATATTGTTTTCACTGTCTTGCAAGCTACAAACTCAAAATTCGTTCTCAACTCCTTCCTCTCCTTCATATCCTTTCATTCATCAAGAATTTAAGATTATATTCCTTAAAATTTTTTGAAATAGACTTTAAAAAATCCATTTCTGTTGCCACTGCCTTAGTTCAGGCCCCCACTTTTATAAATGAATGATTATAGGAGTCTCTTGACTTGTTACCAAGATGGCCTTTCAAAACTATAAGCCTGAATATATCAGTTTTCTTTCTATAAACGTTCCTTGATTCCCCCTCACCTACACAGTCAAGAACCTGCACAATTAAGTGAAAACTCTTCAGTGTCACTCTGGCCTCATCTTTCACCTCCTCATATAGTACTGTTCTATAATATTAAATTATTTAAAATTTCTAGAATACATGAAGATGTTTCACATTTCTGTACCTCTTCCTGGGAAGCCTTAGCCCCTATACTTCTCTCTTTATCTTTCAATCATGGACTTCTATATCCCTTCTCCTAAAGGTAGCTTGGATGTCATAGCTCTGTTATGCTTTTACTCATTATGGACCAAATACTGTTAAAATGCCTTATGTACATTTTCATTTAATCTTTATAGTAACTATCTGAAGTTGGGATTATTTTCTCCATTTACAGATGAAAAAACTGAGCCACAGAAAAGGCAAGTACTTTTTCCAAGGACACACGGTAATGGCGTGAGGATTCAAAGCCTAGT
Organism: Eonycteris spelaea; assembly: GCA_003508835.1. NCBI lineage: Eukaryota > Metazoa > Chordata > Mammalia > Chiroptera > Pteropodidae > Eonycteris > Eonycteris spelaea. The sequence continues at coordinate 697,858 of PUFA01000254.1, read as the reverse complement.
GGTTTCAATGCGAAGTCCATGTCGGTAAACGCTGAAGTATGCCTGTCTCTCCCTTTGCATAGTCTTATTATTGCATTCATTGAGTGATATTACACTATTCTTTTGGTTTGTTTATGACTACACTTTGAGCTCCCTGAAGATTATGTCTATTTGTAATTCATCTCTACATTCTTACTCTTAATATAGTTTTGTCAACACAGTAGAGTCGAATAAACTAAATTCATCAAACATTTTTTACCTTCCTGTTCAACAATGATCAACACTGATGTTTCCTAAATTGTGCCCCATGTACACCTATGGTGGCTGTTCCACAGGAATACAATCTCGCGATCAAACCTGTCTGAAGACTCATTTAGCCTGTATCTTCCTCTTGTAGTTTCACATGCACGTTAATATACTAAGGGCTCTATGAAGAATTCTTATAAGAAACTTTCCTTTTTTTGTTTTTAATTGAGAACTCCCCAAATATATTAAACTTCTGAATGTCATTCCTGTCTGTACCTGACCCTCAGGAGTAGCTATCATGCCTGGTAAACTTTTGGAAGCTCTGGAGACTGTACTCTGGGAGATACTGCTTTGACGGTAAAGTCAAAAATCACTTGGCCAGACATTCAAAAGCCATTCTACACTGACTCTAAGCAAATGCTCTAGTCTTTCTGCCCCATTCAGATAGCCTTCATATATCCACACTCGCTCGTATCCAGAAAAAAAATAATTTTACTTCCTCATTTCTCTACCTTAGCTCTGAGCATTTCCGGAGCCAGGATGACTCTCCTGGCCCCGGCTTTGTTAATGGGTAGTTCACCTCTTCAGCAATTATTGCCTAAGCTGTTCATTTTGTTGTTAATCATGTACTACTATGTCACATATTTCTCTTGCTGACTCGAAAGGTTATTTAAATCTTTATCATGCATGTTTTACTTTTCAACAGATGTCTTTAAACTCTTTGACCTACACCTGAGTTACCTCCCTGCCCGCACAGTGCGGCACACAGAGCAGGCACACCATAAACGGCTGATCTGTTACTGCTCAGAAACCAGCAGAAGGGATTTCCTAAAATCATAAGCTTTTATTTTAATGCAGTGAAAGAGAATTTCAAGATGAGGAATTTACATATTATACGTTGTACAAACTAGGTTGAGTTTGAGATTCCTAGAAGAAATAATGCATATCTTAAAGATATCACTGTGAATTTTATTGCAAATAATTATCCTTTGACAGGCAAAAAAGAACTGTATTCAAGAAGTTAAAGCGAACTTCATCCATTATGATTAACCATGAATGTATCATAGTTACTTCACAGGTATCTTATACTTCTCCAGTTCCGCTGGGGAAAAACAAGTTATATAAAAATATTTTGTCTGTGATTAGAATTGAATTCTAAAGTAGCACCTTTCTACATCTTCCCTAAGACAAATGTACCTACCAGCAAGCACATAACTGAGAAATGAAAGCTACAAACAAATGCATTTTCCTTCGTTTTTATCACTAACCAATACTTACCATACCATGACAGAAACCAATAAACACTCAATGCAATTTGTAGTCTCACTAGCATATGGATTTCCCCAGGAGCTTCCCTGATGTCTAAACCACTACCTTAAGACATATTGAATACTCCTACCTCCATTCCACTTTTAATATCTGTCATGATTCTGCCTTTAGAAAGACAAGTTAGTCATATGATGACAAGTAGTTCAGTAACTACCTGACAAATCAGATGGTTTTTTTTTTTTAAATCTGTTCTCTTCATTTGATTTTGAGGTGACATTTATTGTTATAAATTTGGCAGATATAACCTTATAATGATGTGCATGTGAATGATATGTTTTAGTGCTTATTTACTCATTTTGACTTGAAATATTTATGTATATACACATGGAAATGTGTTATTTATTTAATCTCACATAAAAACTATGCTGTACTTTTGGCAAGTCATCAGAATAAGATGCCATCTTTTAGTAAGATGTATTTTCCCTCTCTCCTGCTTGTTTTTAAGCCTTGGCTGTATCAGTATCAATCCACACCACTCAGTACACCTGGATCTGCCCAACTATCAGTCACTCTTGAAGAATGTCAGAAGACATTGGGGACTGACAGTGACAGGCTTTGTAAAGGTTGGCTTGACTAGCACATGGTAAATGTTAACTTTAAAACTGAAAATAACAAATAATATACTGGACTTATTTTAATACAATCTTTATTACTTACTTTGGCTTTTAAAATACTAAAGCTATACTAGATATTTTTTATTTCTGGTCCTTTTGAAAAATGTGGATCCTGTGCTTTCTCAAGATAATTTATGAGATTTAAATAGAGATATTTAAATCACAAATCCAGCAGCTTTTCTCCATCATACTGTTAACTGCAAAAAAGCAACATCCGAGTTTTGTTAAATTCATTCCTAAAGGTGTTTTCTATAAATGTAAATCCACTTGCATATAGTTACAGTACTATCACATCTCTACATTAATAGAATAAGTCCCTAAATTTATCTGCAATGCCTATCACTATGTATGGGATTTGTTGTTTGCTCCGTAAATGTTTGTGAAAGAGAAGGAAAGGATGAAGAAAAAAAGAGAGAGGGCAAGGCAGGAGAAGAAATATTCATAAAGGGCCTCGAAAAAAATCAATGCTAATAAAAAGGGATCCTAGAACTGATTTCCTACATCACACATGTCAATAACAAATCTAAGAGAGGTTAGGAGTAATAGGAATTATTACTGGCAGAGCTGAATTTAGAACCCCAGCCTGAATCACAGGCTCTTGCTCCTGTAGGTTGCTGTCTCCCTAGGTTATAAGAATTGACAGGGAACAAGTATTTCTTTCCACTTAATGTATTAGCATACTTTTCCCCCCACGAAACCTATGAATTTTTCTCATTTTCCTTGCTTTACATTATTTCTTCATCTTCAAAACGTGTTTAGAAAATTCAAAAAGCCATAAAGTTTTTTTTTTTTTAATTAAGACATGGTGACATTAAGTGATGTCACAAATGTAGAAATTTTTAGTTTCTGCTGTATTCTTCAAGAATTGTTGTAAAGGTTAGAAAAATGACATGTACTAATAAGACCCATGGCACTAATGAGAGGGTCTGTTGCCATATAGTATCTTAAAATCCTCCCTACGGTTCATTACTATGCCATGTTGATCATGTCAGTTTTAGTAAATTCAGGAGTGACTCATTCCTGGCTGACAGGTAAGTGCAGATACTGTTACGTTACCTTTTAAGCTCTGTCAGTGAACTTATCAGAAAATAAAACAGACCTTCTTTATAGGAAAACATAAATGTCCGAACTTTCTAGTTTTTTTTGTCTTAGTATTTTGAAATTTTCTGTATACTCTTTGTTAAAATATTACTTTTTCAGCATGGTCTGAACCAGCTTGCTTTAGAGGGAAAAAAAAATCATCTTTGTAGCTTCACACAAAGGTTATATTATCTTTTTTTTTTTTAAGCCTGGAAATAGGTTTTTCTTTTTTTACTTTAGTTTTAATGATGTGCAAAAAACCTTAAAGATGCTTTTAAAAGATCGTGATATTTTTTATTTATTTGTTACATGCAGAAGAAAAATTAAATTTCTGTTTTCCTAAGCAGAAAATAGTTATTGTTTGTATCTGGACAAAACTGCTTCTATAATGTATCTTTGATCAATAAAGTTTGCAATATGAATGTTGATTTATAATTATATAAATGTGTGCCCTTCCCAAAGGTGATATGTTCTTATTTTGTTATTTTTACAAAATTAAAATTCTACTTGTGAAATGTTTTCAATCATAAATCTTACATTTAAAAAAAAACCCTAAAAATTAAATTTCTGTGTTGGTGATCAGGTGATTTGGGCAAATATCTGAACCTATCTGTGGCTGTCATCTCAGGGCATCTTCTTCCCTGGCAGGAAGAAGTGTCCTCCACACATCCATGGTCACATATTCTCTCTTCGAGGAATTTGGAAATGGGATTAAGACACTATAGTTTACTTAGGTTTAATCTCTGGAAAGGAGTTTGGGAAACTTTGATTCAGCCATCTTACTTTGTGGACAGTGCATGAGAGAAATCCAATCAGGAGAAAGAGAGAATCAGAGAAATGGGAAAAGACAGAGATGAAAGAAGGAAGCACACCATCCCCTGAGGTCCTGACCATAGCTTCTCCTGACATCTTAACCGCTTTTCAATTCCTATGTGCAAACCCAAGTCCATTCATTCTTCATTCTTGATTTTCTGAGACAATTTACATTTGATAAAAGTTACTCAATTTTGGTTTGGCTTTGCATTGCTTTTCTAGATAAGCTCTTTCAAGTTGATCTCTGTTACTTAAATAAAATCTTATTGGGTACCTGTGTCTCAGGTGTTGGAGGTGATATTTGTGTTTACAAATGAAAATGAGAATGAATATAGATTAGTTATTTTTGTTCTGTTTTTGTTTTTAAATAAATTTGACTGCCAGAAATGAGGCTTTAGTAGAATGGGACATACTACAGATTAACAGGACATGAAAACCATTGGTATTGACCAGGCTGGGCCCATCAGGGAAGATCCCTCCAAAGTCAATGGATAAAATCTAGCAGAGTAGAATATTCATTCAATCATTAAGGTTCTACAAATAATTGGCTCATAGGAAGAGAGGAAGATATTCTGTAATGTCATTATAGTGAACCTAACATGATTACAGAGGTATAGGAAAATAAAAATTAAATTTTGGACTGTCCTCTCAGGTAATTTGTATCTATAAATACGGGTACTTTGACAGGGGCTGCTAAAATCGAGTAGATTATAAAGTAGAGTCTTAGTCGTGGAAAAAAATTAAGTGCTCCAGTACTGTTACTCAGTGGTTCTCAAGCAGAGGTGATTTTGTCCCTGAGGACGTTTGAAAACCCTGTTGGTTGTTACAACTGGAGTAGGGGTTTGTTAGTGACATCTAGTGGACAGAGGTCATGGATACTCCCAAAGACTGAACTGCAAGGAACAGCCCCCCACAATAAAGAATTATCTGGTCCAAAATCTTGCTAAAGTTGAGAAACACTGCTTAACCAGTAAATAAGATGAATGGACTCTTTAGATACTTCATAGTGAGTCTCTAAACTCCAAATTTAGAGTCCTTATGGTTCTCATCTATTTAATTATTTTAAATTAATTTCAGATAATGAGTATGGGTTATGGGGAGGGAGCCAAGGTCCACTCCCTGACTGGCAGTCAGTCACTGGAGTTATTTTTATATATTATTTTTCTTATCATATATAGCCTGAATATATAGCACCCAACATAACTATATCTCAGTAACTCAGATGCTTATCAGTACTGTGGTTCTTGAAGGCTTTAAGCAATTCCGTCATGACACTCTAAACCAAAATACAGAATAAGCCTATATTCTGATTCAATAGGGCTGAATCACAAGGTGATTCATCAACCCTTTCTCTGCGCTGGGCCTCAGAGAGGGTAGCTATTTATATTATCCAAAGGTTCTGAAAGTGCAGTTTCAGAGAAGTACCCTTCTACACACTTACCCAAAAATGGGGATTCAGCAACACTGTTTGACTTACTTTCCATGAAACAACATGAGAATGCTCCTATTTTTGAGTCCAATAAACACTGTTTTAGTTTCCTATTGCTGCTACAACAAACTACCAAAACTCAGTGGCTTTAATCAACACAGATTTATTCTCTTACATTTCTGGAAGTCAGAAATCTTGCATGGGTCTCACTGAGTTGCATTCCTTCCCAGGGTCTAAGGGAGAAATTGTTTTCTTTCATTGTCTTCTTTTAGAGGCTTCTTTTATTCCTTGGGCAATGACCCCTCTTCTATCATCAAAACCAGCAATGACCAGTTGAGTCTTTCTCAGGATGCCATCTCTCTGTGTCTGATCTTCTTCCTCTCTCTATCCCTGTGTGCAGAGCCTTGGTCCAACAGGATAATATAGATAATCTCCTGATCTTAAGGTCAGCTCTTTGCCATGTAACATAACACGGTCACAGATTCTGGTGATTATGATGTTGCCATCTTTTGTGGGGGAGGGAGAACAATTATTCTTTGTACCATACTCAGTAAAAACCAATAAGTAGATAAGGCCTACATAGCTGTATTATTCACAAAATCGAGCTTTGGCCTTTGAAATGAAATAATTCCATTAGACATTTAAATGAAGATAGTAAGCAAAGATAGTGAGGATTTAGAAGAGTATCATGAACTTTGTACAAGATTCATTTCCTAATATTCTTCCTTCTGGAATTTCCACAAAACAAATGAAGTTATAATTTAGGAATAAAAGAATTTCAGAACATTACATTATTAAATAGTTATTAATTTTATTGTTAACATAAGATTAAGTATGTGACTTCTAATTTTATTAACATTTGATATGTCACAAAAATCCTTCCCACACTCCAGCTCTCTCCCTAAAAATGCAATTGTCTATCAAAAACTTTAACAGGTAAAAATAATCCTCCTTCCTACATTGGGAACAAAATCAAAGCAAAGCAAGTAGAGGAGGGGTGAATACTGCAATGTTGTAGGCTATCCTTTATATTAGTCATGAGGGACTCTGAGATAATGTTTCTGAGATGCCGACAAACTCAGGATCACCGATATCAATAATAATAATAAAAAAGGATAGCTTTCTACGTATTGAAATTACTCCTTGAAAGAAGTATGCTTTAGCCTTTGACCCACTTATTAAATTAGTAGTAATTTAATAGAAAGGGCACAGAAAGTCACCTAACTTCTTCACACATCTTTAGGAGAAAAAATAAAAATAACATAAAAGTAGTTCGATAATGCTTTTTTCCAGGAAACCAAGGGATTTCCAACATATCCATTCTATATTGACGATTCCATTAAGAGAATGTCATAGACACTGATGCATATAATGATGCCTTTGAATAAAAACATACTCTACTTATACTTTTTAATAAGTCAAGGGAATAAGCAGTGCATTTAAAAATGCTTATATCCTAAAATAACAAAACAATAATTAGGAACAAAATGAACATTTTTAGGCCTTAAAAGAGTTTTCCGATATCCACAATATCCCAGTTATTCTAGAAAACAAACATTAAAAAGAAGGAAGCAAGTCTTCTCTGAGGTATAAAAGTTAATAAATTTAAATAATTAAAAAATATAGAATAGGAGATGCTACAAGTTGTAAATAATTGTCAGCTGAGTTGTATAAAAAATTAGGGGTGTAATATGTGCGTCATTGAAAATAAATGCCATACAGCTTAGCTTATCTGTCTCTGTCTCTGTCTCTGTCTCTCTCTCTCTCCTCTATCCCTATCTCTATATCTATACCCATTCCTATACCTATACCTATACCTATACCTATACCTATACCTATACCTATACCTATACCTATACCTATACCTATACCTACACCTATACCATCTATCCTGGTGTGACCAGATGGAATTTGAGGTCTCAGAAGGCTGAGAACATGTCTACATTTTTATATTACATACAATGTCCAACAGTTACTTGATCTTAATAAGCAATATTGTTTTTTGTTTACTGCATTCTACAGTACTGAATATTAACATTATCACATATAATAAACTGATTAAATGACAAAGAGCTCTAGTATAAAAAATTTTAACTGCAAATTCACTGTTATCTGAGTTAGGTATATTCTGCATTTCAAGCTATGCTTCCCAACTTTATGTATCATGCTGGTTAAATTAAGCACACTTGGCCCAGAGGAATGAGCACTGGTTCCATACCCCAATATTATAAGAACATTTTAAAAAACACTTCATTAAGATTATAACTCTAAGCTCGTTGTCTAATAATTTAAAATATGTAAATTATATATGTAAACTATACAAAAAGATAACCCATATAATTTTTTAATCGCAAGTGCATTTTAAGTCCCTGGAAATATTTTTTAAAAAGAAAATAAAAGAAAACTGCTGGAATTATTTATCAAGGTTTCCCTTTTAAGCAACAAAATGAATCATCTTTAGAGGTAATGAAAAATTTCACTCTCAGGTACAGTAACATGTGACTAATAGCCTTAAAATAGCAACCAGCTTTGTAATAACCAAAGAAAGAAACTACTTCATTAATCCACATAATGAAACTGACTTGATGTTGCCTTCTCCAATATCTCTCACATCTTTAGAAAAAAAATCCACTATACTCTGTTTCGATGAAGAATAAATATTTATTAAAAAATATATCAGTACGTAGAAATTAAACATTTATGGTTCCCAAAAGCTGGAGTGCATTTGGTGGCTACGATCACCATGCTGTGCTCGCTGCTCCTTGCTTTCTGTGTTCTAGTCAGCATCCGTTTTGTGGGGAAGGGAAGCACATGGGAAGCTTCCTTAATTTAGTTCCTTTCATCTGAAGTTTTCGAAACCTTGGCTGATGGCTATTCTTTACAGTTGCTGAATAAATGGGAGCACTGAGCCAATAGGAGGCTATAACCCTTCTATAAATGAATTACAAAGCCGTAGAATCTTGTTTAAACAAGTAAGGATATCAATGTCTTAGATATCTTGTTCCACTCTGAACCCATCTTCTATTTTTTAAAATCAACTTTCTCTGCTTTGTACCCTTTTTCCTATATCCTTAGATTAATGATGAGCTTGCTTACTTGTTGAGGTTCATGGAGTCAAAATTTTTTTTTTTTGAAATGTAGGCCAGCTGCTGTACTACTTATGTGAGTATGCACAAATAGGAGAGCAGAGTGTGTATGACATTATGACATGCAATATGAATGTGTTTTAGGGTATAATTGTACAGAGGGAAAAAAAAAGAAAGAAAAATAAGTCTTTACACTGAAAACTGATGGAAAAGGAAGTAGAGGAAATTACTATTATGGTTAGATGGTTAGGATATCTAAAAAAGCATACTAAAGAGACTGATGAGAGGAGGTGAGTGCAAGAGGCAGAAACATGTGGCTAAAAAGGGGGAAAGGGACTATGGCTCCTTATTAACACAGTATCCTTTTTGTTAGTCAAATATTTCTGGAGACTTTTCAAAGTCATGACCCCCACACCTGGTCAGACACCTGAATCACCTGAAGATTGCAGGTAAATCGATTCCTATTGTATGTTCCCTGGAGATACCGATTTATTAGATTCTGGCTTAGAGTCTAGGAATCTGAACAATATTTTTAAAAGGTTCTGTGGTGAGTCTGGTATAAATGCTTGAGGAAATCTAACCTGTGACCATGGCTGGCACCTAAGAAGCATATCCAGCTAGAGACAGCACATAATTTGCTAGCTCGTATCCACTAACACTGAGAAAGACAACTTAAAATAGGAACAGAGAAAAAATGGGTCTGTCTAGCTATCAAAAGTCACATCAGACTGCTTTATGTTGTCAATATGCCTGCATTGTCTGTGTCTTGAGATGCTGTTCTGTTATCTGGCCTAGATTTTGCCCCCTGCTATTTTCTTAGTTTGAACTACTGGATATGACCCCAATGCATCCCAGTTGGAACACTGGGCTTTATCTGGATCCTTGGGTTGTCCTGTAGTTTGCCCACATTGCCGACTTTGTCCTTAGCTTTATCTTCTATTTAAACTGACCTTGGATTCTAACAGGCACAGAATGGGAGAAAGTTCAGCCAAAGCTTTCACCAGTGTGCCCGCAGAATCACCTCAGGCTTTCTCTCACGGTACCTTTAGTCCACGCCCTCTGACTCTCTCAATTCAGATTCAGTAAAGAATGGCCCAAAGATGTTGCTAAGGTTTACCTGAATCAGAAGATTTCTTAATCACTTTAATAATATTCTATCAATGGTTTTAAAAGGGTGATCTTTGTTCCAGAAGCAGAAACACTGGTGACCTGGTTAAGATGCACCTCCCCAGGCTGTATAACCTATTGAATTAGAATCTATGCGTGCAGTTATGAGTTAGGAATCTGCATTTTAAACTAAGTTCTGAAGGTAATTTTCATGTACCTTAAAGTTTGAAAATCATTGGGAAACGATTCTTTAATTAATTAAATAATTATTTACTTCATTAATTGATTCTATAAACAATTTATTGCCTTTTATGTGCCAAATACTTGGCTAGGCTCTAGGAGTATAAAAATTGTTTGAAAAATGTTAAGGATGGTTTGGTGAGCATACAGCATTCCAGTAGAAAAGATAGATGAGTCAATAGATGATTAAATTGAGCATGACAGATGCTATGATAAAGGGTTTCTTTATGAAGGGTTGCCCCATTCAGTTCTGGTGATTCTAGAAAGTTGTATAGCATAACACCAATTTGCCTTATTGGAGTGTTAGTTGTTTGTTGCTTAATTTATACGTTATTTTTTTTAATGTTTCTTTTGATTTTTCCCATGAGGCCACAGTGTTATTTCTTATTGTACAACCCTTTACAAATAGATATTTTAAAATGGAATAATTGTTGATATAGAAAATTGTTATGTTCAGATGAAACTTAAAAAAGATTTAACCAGGAGACCATATAAGACAACCAAAATGCTAGGACTTCTATTTTTGCTGCTACTCAGTGAAGTGTAATATAATGTTTTGAGGTAATGTTTTACATTGTTGGTATTTCATAGACACGCCTTACTGAAATTTTAATTTGCATACGCAACTAAGGCAAAATAACCTATTGGCAAAACATACATACAAATTATGCGAAGAATAACATTATGGAAACCAATTATCTTTCAACTAAATACATTATTTGTGTCTAAGTTTTTCCAGATGTGTAAGTTACATGAAGTTTTTGCAATTATTGGATATTTAAACATAATACTTACAACACTATATTAAGATTTAAGGTTTATATAATAAAAAAATAACATCAAATATTTATTTTTTAAAGAGTAAAGGTGAAACCCACATTTTTAAAAATACAAGAAGCCCATGGTCATTCACTCAAACAATATACTTTTCTTCTCTAATGTAGTGTAAGCATCATGAATATACTATAGACTCTGTCCACAGAGTCCATGCACTATGTTGTCAAGGAGACAACATGGTGTGACAAATAATGTAGTTACCACAGAATCAAATAAGCTGTTAAAATATCAAATATTATATTAAATATTAGGTTAAATTGAAAACATTCAAAATATTTTACCTCTAACTATTTAGTATGTATGGCAGCCAACACTGAAGAGACTACAAGAAGAATAAAGTCATAATTTAAGTCAAAGTAAGGTAGATTTCAGAAGGAAGTACAAGCGAAAAGTGGGTAAGAGATTGACCTTAGATGGAATGATGAATAATGGCTTCATGGAGGGGAGAGAACAGAGGCAAGCCTTAGAATTGCCTTGTATTAAATGTAATGATAATAACAATGTTCATTATTTCTATCAGTTACTGAGTGCCTTCTATTGACCAGCCACTCTACTAAGTGCTGGGCTAATCAGTTCTTATTTTGAGGTAGATATAACCCTTCCATTTCATAAATGAAGAGATTGCAGTTAAGAGAGGTTAAGCAATTTTCCCCAAGGTCACACAGCATAATTGCAGGGCCAGGATGCCGAACCAGTTATCTCTGACTTAAACCCATATATTTTCTGCCATATTGCCATCCACTCCTGCTCTGAAGACTGGATTAAACACAAACAAAATGTGTGAAAATAAAAGGGTATTCATACAGATCAGTGGTCTTCAGCTATTTGCTGTTAGTATCTACTTAAAGAACTTGACATAAAGCTTGGCGTCTCTCTCTAAAAAAGTGCCATAAACACATCGGCTTGCAATCTTTTAGTTTATCCATGAATCTAAGACAAGAATCTAATAAAAACTATGGATCCTTATATCTTCAAATTATCTATAGATTCAGGGCATTCACCAGCCCTGTCAGGTCTCTGGAATACCTTTACCTCAGACTGGGGTCCTAGCACAGGATGGTGCACTAGAGCATAGGGAGTTCATGGGAAAAGAGCTTATTCTGCAAAAGAGTTTCTTCGCAACCACAGGCTTTTGCTCTCCTCCCTCCTTTTCAACCAGTGCATCCTGTGGGCGCCATCACCTAGCTTCTTTCTCTCCACTGCCACCACCACTAAAACATGGACTCTGTCATGCGGTCTAACAGTTTTCCACTCTGGTCCATTCTCTACACTGTCACAAGTATTTTTCTTACATAAACAGTGTGTCACTGACTTATTTAAAAACCTTCTTTTTTCACTTTTTACACTAATTACTGAACTTCTTGGGAAGGTATGAGCCATTCCACATTCCACAAGGTTGTCCTGAATCAACTTCTTTTTCATAAAACAAAACAAAACAAAACAAAATGAAATATTCACTATCTATATTGTATATATTTGCATTTATTTTTTCTTTTTTCCTTGACCTTCAATAAACTACTACTCATACTTGTAAACCTAGCTCAAATATTATCTCCTGTGTAGAGTCTTCACCAACTTCCCCACTCATTCTCATACATAACACTTTGTTCAGGAATCTCTTGCAGCCACATTTACAGAAATGGTATTTTTTTATGTAAATTTATTCTGTAGAGGTGCAAGGCTGAAGTCACAGCTCATTGATCTTTGTATCCCAGTCATCCAGCACAGTGCCTGGAATATAGCAGGTGTTCAGTAAATAATTTTTTTTTTCAAAAGTGAATGAATGAATGAATTGATCAATCATAGGAAAGAAGTTTCATATTATTTCCAGAACAGTTTGCAATGTACATGTTCTTGCAATTTGTTTTTAAAAATTTATTAATGTTCCTTTTCAATGATCACTTCTACCAGGTCATTGTAGCTATTGTGTTATTAAAAACATCTTTAATATAACATTATAATTTGTATACATATATGTATATGTATTATATGTATATATGTGTACACACACACACACCACACACACACATTTATCCCAGTACTTACTGGTACACATTCAGAAAATGAACAACTTTACAACCAGCTGGTTGAGATATATTACTTAAAACATATTTGGCAGGCAAAAGAGCAAAAACATATATATCTCGCTCTCTCTCAAAATATTTCAAAACTGTTTAAACTCTTAGAAGTACCAATTCAGTTTTTATAAATTTGCTCATGGTAAATACTTTTATTTAAATATTAATTCTACTATATTTACTACAACAACCTTTTAAACAGGTAAAGACTTATGATATCTGAAATTTCTAACTGGCATGATAACGAAAGAATAATCATGTGGGGAAATGTTAATTATATATTAAGTGAACAATGAGTTACAACACAGTATAAACACTAGGAACGGCAGACACGACTAATACATACATTAAAAAAGTCTAGGAAGACATTTAAAAGGAGATAATACTAGAAAATAAATTATAAAAATAAAATGAAAAGAAAGAAATCTTAAGAATTTAAAATGTATCTAAGAGTTAAAAATGATAAGGGTTAGATATCATTCATATGTTTGATAATAAAATCAATTTAAGATCACTTAAAGTTGATGTTATGTTGCAGGTATCTATAGAAGTAAAAGCGTTAAGATTTCTACTACAATAAAAAGGTCTTAGAAATCCAGTCATGCTTCACATTTTCCCTGAATTCAGATGAATAATTTAATAAAAGAAAAAAATGAAGTGTAAAAACAACATTTTATTCTCTCCTATACATCATATTTCAAGGTCAAAATATACCTAACACTTTATAAATGGAGGCAGTATGGGAGAACATTCAGGAATCTCCACAATGTGTAATAAGCATTGGGAAGATATAAAAGTGGCTCCCATGCTTGCCAAAATATGTTTCTTTATATGTTGCAAAGCAAATCATATATCTTCTAATATAATATATTTTAAATTGGTTATTATTTTCCCAAGCACTGGGTACAAAATTTTGTGTGTATAAAACTTTAATAAAAATATGTCTCATATGTTATAAAGTGATTATAAATGTATGATAATGTTGATTTTATGAGCCCCTCCCTAACTTTAAATTATTATAAAAATACAATCATACTATTTTATTCATTCATTATTTATTCAGTCAGTAACCTCTAGATAAGGGCCTCACGTGTATCAATATGATGCTAAACTCACTAGTGACCAAGATGTTTTTACTGCCCTCATGAATCCCGAATTTGAGCTGGTAAGCAGCGACTAAGAAAATAACCCCATGAATTTGCAAGATATTACAGAAATTTATGGAGGTATGAGGGGAAAGGGTTAGAGGATTGAAATGATTTGGACTTGAAAGTTTGATTTAGGCTGAGTTCAAGGAGGAGAAAACCAGTATCTCAAAAGAGCAGCAAAAGTAGAGGCATTGGAGGTGTGAAGGTGGTTTTGGATGGTAAGAGTAAACAATCCTTATCATCTGGTTATGTATTTATCCTAAGGACTACAGGAGATGACACTCATAAAGAAAAATGGGCAAAAGTGAACAGAATACACACTAATGAATTTTCATTTCATTTCAGTAATGAAAAGACACAGAAGGTTTTTATTTGTTATTTGTTTATGTGCTTGTGTGGTGGGTAGTTGGGCAGGTAGGCAGGCTGGCTGGCCAACTGGTTGCTGATTTTAGCAGGGAAGTAAAACAATCAGAAATTTGGAAGGATCATCAAGAGCAATGAAGATAAACTGACTGAAACTATTATGAAAATCACTATGAACATCAATTAATACTTAGTTAATGTTTTTGTTTGTTTTGTCTGCTAAGAATGTAGTGAGGACTTTGGAAGTCTTATAAATTGCCACAATTACCTGAAAAGGCCATTAAGATATTCTCTATATGACACCTTTTTCTGACAGTAAATTTCCCTTTTGTAAACAAATGTTTTCAAATGAATTTAGTAATAATACAGCTGCCTCAAATATTGAAATTGGTTCTCATTTTATGCTTAATGTTTCTCCAGCTTAAAAGCATTTATATAAAGGATCAACTCTATCTTTTTTTTTTAATTTCTATTTCTGTATTTCTACTTTTCTACAAATCACCTTGGTTTAGTCAAAGTTTGTTCATATCAAATAATAACAACCAAAAAATAAGTGGAACCTATAGAGTTCTTTATACTTACTTAAAACACTCAAAAATACAAATTACCAAGATATTATCATTATTTAAGTAAATCAATCTAACAGAAATATTAAAAATACAACATGAATATACATCTTGCTGCCATTCGTTGGACTTTTGGCTTTAGTCATCAAATAAATAGATCAACCAAAGGTGTGATTTAGCTGTTAATTAACACATTTTAAAGATACTGAGGAGCATTGGTAAGGTTAGCAAAATGTAGAAACTACTTAAAATACAAGTTGAGATTATTATAAGTTGAGAGCTTTAACATTCAGAACTTTGGAAGGACTATAATAAAGGAGGGGGAAAAATACCTCCTTTATGATTTCTAACTTTTTCTCCTGTATCTTGTAGTTATGGTCAAAAGGCCTTAAATATATAACTGGAAAAAGGGTAAGAGCACCAACTACTGACCAAATAAATGAAGAATCTGTTCAAAATATGTAGTCGTACCTTACAGGGACTATAATAATATCTTTGGATATGTTTTGCCCTTCACTAAAATGGTATTTCTAACTTGGTGGATAAATTTAATGAGTAGACTTCAAATTAAACTTGTATGTTGATAATATTAGCTGTAAAAAATGGGCACTCTGGTATTAGATGGTATCGATCTCATCATAGTGCAGAGTTAAGGCAATACTTCATTATTTTTTTCTATGGAGAATGAAATGTGTATATAAATATAGGGGCCTTCATTCTTAGGAACTAGTAAATATACTGAAAAAAGATCAGATAAGCGATTCAGGAACAACTCAAGAAGATTAACTTAAAATTGGAAACAATTAAATGTTGATAACTTGGCTTTCCAAAGCCTAGAGGGACATGTTAAATACTGATGAAATAGGACAGTAAAATGATTTAGCAAGACAAATCATTCAGTAAAATAACAACAATAAAAGCTCACTAGGTCTGATCTGTTGTATAATATGGTCATGATGTATTGTGGTATATCAGGCATGAACTTGGAGGGTTCTTACTTTTGCCATTGAGTCTTCTTATGACCAATAAGTCATATTCGTTAAACATACAGAAATTATTTAGAGTGTTATATTAGAATAAACACACACAGGCGCGTGCACGCACACACACACACACACACACACCACACACTAAATTAAATAGAGTATTGAACATGTATCTTCTAATTGAGTTGGCTTTAAGTCACACAATTTTCTGATGTTAATAGGAAGTCACAAATAACAATCAATCTATCAAGGTAAAAATACAAACCCAGTGAAAAATATAAATTTAAGTCAGTTGGCTAATATTCTGTTGAAAAAGAAATCATAAAGTCATATCATTAATGTTAAAATATAACTATTACACCCAGTCCAAAAGAGTAAATCATTTGGAGTTGTTCCAAGTTAAGTCAGCAGGGTGCCATGAACGTTTAACATAAAATATGCTTCTTGACCCAGAGGATATGAATCAGGATACCATTAGCTGAGGCACACCAGTTGATCTGTAAAGCTCTACACAAAGTCTCACATGATGTCCTCAACAATTAGGAGGAAACCCGATTTATCTTTTGATTAATTTGACCAACACAGAATGTACATTTGGGTTAAAGAGTGAATATTGGGTTTGACACTACCCAACTAGCTATCTACATGGATCAAATTAAGCAAGTAATTGCCAGCATGTGGCTATTTCTGACTGTGCATTTATATGTATTATACTGACTTTATTTGGAAGTTCAGCTATTACATTTTTTGTAATCTATTTACCTCAATATATGGCTGAACTTCTGGGATTTGCTCTGTTGGAAGTTCTAAGTGAATATAAAAGGTAGCCCCAAGTAAAACAGGCAGTTTACTTACATGGAGAATACAAAATCCAAGTGACTATGGTAAGGGAAGAAAAAATACAATTTCTGTGTCATTAAAAAAATTGCTTATTCAATATTCCAAGGCAATGTTAATGTTCCTCCCTTGTAAGTGAAAAAAGAAGTCAAAGAACTGGAACCATTTTACCAGTTAACAATTGTTTACACTGAGTTATATTGAGTTTGAAATTAAATGTTAGACTAGTTACTGAAAACTGCCCCAAATATGTTTACTATGTACGATGTAATCCTGTAACTAAAGAATGTGGCGTATAATCTTTTAGAGTTATCTACATTGAAGATTTTTAAAAGATATAAACAGAGCCATATTTCTGGAGAAATAACATCATTCACCTCCACTGAAAGTCTTCAGGAATAAACTTCTGCATAGCTAAACATCTAGGATGTAAAGGCTTGGGGAGTTTTCCTAAGTAAGAGAGTTTAAATAACAGAGAGTCTTAACTCAACATCATTAATTTGAATGGCACAGAGTAGAATGTTCCCTAACCAAATAGCCAAAGAAGAATCTATCAGCTTTCAATAAAGTTAAAAGAAACTCCTTCTCACTCAGCCAAAGGCAGTTAAAAGCAACATTAACATTAAAACATGAATGACTGTTCATTTGATTTAGATGGTTTAAGTGGTGGCTTGACAGCAGTGAGATCAAATAGATGGTCACTACATGTCCCTTCCATTTCTGATTATTTTTTCCTAATATAAATTCATTATACCATATATTTAGAGCTGTTATTTATGCCGTAAAGAATACAGTATATTACAGTTATGTTAACTTATTACATTTTCCCTCTCTTATGAAGTCATGTTTTTTTAAAGTAGTTTAAAGATTGCTTTCAAACATTTCTGCATTTTGAAGTCTATAGTGATTAGATAATTTTGTATCATTGAATTATCATCAGACACTAAAGTTGCAGAAAATTTCTCAGACTAAATTTCAAAAGTTAAAAATAGAAAGTGATGGGTGGGCCTTATTCGCCATGTTACTTGATGGCTTTATCAGCGGATATTTCAATGAGGCACTGAGAAAACCATCACATGAAACTATCTGTAAGTAACCTAAGTACCCAAAACAAAGCAATCTGCCTGAAATCTCTAAATCTTAAATCTTTATACATATCTGTAACCAAATATCACCTATGAAGTTTAAATAAACTATAGCTTACTAAGGATACACTGATATATGATAAGGAGAGAAGAGAGTACATAAAACAGTGCAAACATTATGAAAAAATTTTGAACAGTACTTACATGCAATTCACCTGCTAAAGAGAAATGAGAAGTGAATGAATTCCTAGATGATAAAAGAAATTCTCCCTTGAAAGGTATCTAAGATAAAAATTGAAGGTAAAAAAAAAATTTGAATGATTTTTCAGTGCTAACTAAATAGAAGAAACTAATATTAATAGCATTCTCTCTGAGCCTGGTGCTGTGCTGGCTTTTAGCATATTTAACATCCGATTTATTTCTTCCAACAAGTCTGACAGTTACACAATATGTGGACTAAGGTTCACAGAAATAAACTGTTTTTCAAGGTCACATAGTTAGTAAGTGCCATTAGTTGGGAAATAAACTCAAGCCTATTAATTCAGAAAGTCCGGGTATTTTGAACCTGTCAGAAAAATAAGAGAAATTGAGGCTATCAAATTTTACCTTGTTAATTATCATTTTTCATACTGAGTGCCAAACATTACTATTACAGTGTTTGGAGAAAAAAGTGAAAGAAATATAGTATAATAATAAATGCTATTTAACATGATAAATAATATTTGTTTTAAATATATATTTTTATCGCTAGATTCTATAGCACAGGGAAATCTGGTAAATGGTTTAGGCTTAATACAGTATCCTTAAATTCTATGATATTAGTATTTGTCAATGTCCACATCTTGAATACAGTAGTTATGTTAGATGAAAGCAATCAGTTCTGTGCTTATGAACTAACTGCTTGTCACACAAAAAATTCAGGTGCAAGAATGGTGCTTGTGACAATTCTGGCCAAGAAATTCTAGAAGAGCAAAAGAATCCCTCCACCAAAGAAACCAGTGTGAAACTCATTAACATGTATGTTTACATAAAATGGCATGGAGAACAAGCTAGTAAATGTAAGGATGAAATTACCCCTAACATTCAAATAATAAATCTGGAAACTATTAATAGGTCTGAATTTGAAGATTAAGGTTTTTAATTTTTATAAGAAAAGAATATGCTCTTAAAGATTTCCTCTTTTAAAACATTGCTTGCCATAACCAAGTTGTTGGTATTTTACATGTTGGATATTGGATATCTGGATGCATTTGGATGAATAAGGAAGACAGGGAAACATCTTTCACTGCTAATCCATATAAATTTTAAATTTGAATGGTCCAGGGGATGATGAATGTATGCAGATTTCATACATATCTATTATTGAATAAGTAAAAAATTATGAATGAAATCATACTTTTTATTGATAAACAAAATGAAGAAAACTAAAAATCAGGATTATCTCTTTGAGATATGTTATTTAATAGTGTATCTTAAATGTAAATATATTATATAATATTTGAGGGAAGGTATATAGATAGCATAGAGATTACATTGAATCCCATCCAGTTACACTTTGCAAGAACTGTGTGAACTTTAGCTCAGTTACATAAGCTCTCAAAAACTCAGTTTATTTATCTGTATAACAGGAATAATAACTATATCTCTCTCACTATAAGGATTAAATTATATAAAATATGCAAGTGCTGACCACGTACACACCATAACACAGACATATGAGAAGTTCCCCATATGTGATAGAAATCATCATCATCATGATTAGGGAGGATGTCATTTTTGAACTCTGATTGTGTCTTATATATTTTAATTTCTATTAGCAGCTAGTTCAACATCTTCTATTTATAAAACCAAGTAAAAGAAAGTAAAACAAGTCTATGGCCATGCCACCCTGAATGTGCCTGATCTCATATGATCTCGGAAGCTAAGCAGGTAGACCACCTATGAATACCAGGATACCAGCTACTGTAGGTGCAAAAAAAGAAAACAAAGAAAAAAGAAACAAAACAAACACAAAAACCAACAACAAACACACACACATACACAGAAAAATTTGGTTTGAGAAATTACTGCTTGTTTTTCTCTCATTAGTTAATGTAACCTTAAATATTCTAATAGAAAGTAATCCTATCCATCTATTTATCTGATAAGGTCCATGAATATAAATCTATGATGATATAAAAAGTTCAAACCAGCTTCTCTCCTTAATAGCTGACCAAGGGAATTTCTCATAATTCCACTTCTGGAATTGAAACTTGAGAAATGCCAGGATTGTAATTAAGGTCTTTAAAAGGACTCTATATAAAGGTTTCAACAACCCAAGATAGGCTTGAGTTGTTTCTAGATTGCATGAATATATTTAAACATAAATCTATGTTAAATATTCCTTATGCTTATGTCATAAACCTAAAATAACTAAAATGCTATAATTTAAATACAGCAAAACTGTAAAACCAATAAAAATCAGGTTAACATTCTGAATTAAATTAATAAGTTAAATTAATGTAAAAATTATTTTAAAATAAAAGAATTTTTACCAACTGGTAATGTAAATTGCTAAATTATGGACCTTTTGATTTCAGAAGCTCATCTTATTGCATGTCATGCTCCCATCACTTTTCCTACTGGACAATGTAAAATCTTCATTCTGCCGTGTGAATTAAAGTCATCCGGCTCTGTTTAATAAAAATGCATTATTTATGTACTGTCTACTTCTATTCCTTTCTCAGTAGCCCTAAACAATTAAATAAAACAACAGTGTACCAAAATATTTATACATACAAATTATAAAGGGAGAAGTAAAATCCAGCATCAGAATACATATATGCAACAAGAGGCTTATATTAATTCATTTCATGTTATCAGCAAAAAGATATCACTCATTCCAAAACAAAATTATTGTGGAAAATACACACATCTCTGGGAGTATGCCCATGGAAGCATATATGAATAGCTTGGCTCCAGTCTATCTCAACTGGTTTCTATGACAGAACTTTCACTGGGGCGTGATTCTTGCTCTCAGTTAGCTCCAATAGATTTAAATCTTTCCAACTATCCTTTTATTTATTTCCGAACTTCCTGGTTTGGGACTTTAACTCTGCTTCCCTTTTGCCCTCTCCCTAAAACTCCAAATAGGTTTCCCCCACACCTCTATTGCATACCCCCTCTTACCCCAGCCTGTGTAAGAGCATCGCCTCTGACGTGCCGTGACGAGGAGATGTGGGCATACATTCATTCACTCAGCATATACTTATTGGGCATCTGCTTTGTACAACAGCCCACGTATGCACTGTGAAGATGGAAATGGATTATGCAGATAGTGCTGGGCCAAAACATCTCCTACTAAACTCTCATTTGCATCAGCAGGTACATTTCACTGAATATAGAGCACTCCACAGAGTTAAACTTAAAAGTTGACATTTATTCAATTATATAAAAATACTTTCCTAGGGGCAGGGGTTAATTTATATATCACTAAAATATTTTCTACATCACAAATAATTTAAAATGGATATCAGATGTTTAAACTACTTTTTTTGCCCCAGAAATAATGAGTAAACACAAACTATAACCCATTCAATAAAATAAATTAAATATATCAATACTTTAAAGATATAAACTCATTTATAATAATCTACTTCTATGGAAAATAGGTTAACAGCCAGCCAACACATACATATAGAATTTTAGCCTAAAATTCTTGTATACTTTCTTTAAATATATAAATGCATTGATGACTGATATTCGACCAAGGGACTATAAAATTTTCATGAATAATATCAATAATATTTTTAAAAATAGTAATCTATTATCACCAGAATCCTAGTAAGAATGGATACAGCATGGACTCAGAAGAGGTTTATTTTTGCACCATAAAATTAAAACATATATAACTTTCACTAGCTTCTGAAAAGTATATCTTCATCTGTTTAAAAAAAAAAGTTACCAGAGAATATCATTTAGTCCAAACCTCTGGTGATCGGGATTTCCCTCTCTGTCATTCACAAAAGGATATTTTGAATAATGATTTTCCTAATCAATTTATAAAATACAATTTGGATTCCATGCTGCTTTCTTAATAGTTTCCACAATAGAAGAAACAGGGGTATAACTATATGGAGTAGCATGTGCTTAGAAATTTAAGGCAAAAGTCCCTATTTTGGATTATGGGATGATATATAGGCAAAAATGCAGCCACTCAAATGCAACAATGATTAAAAGCAAATACTCTTCATTAAATTATTTATTGGAAAATAAAACAATTATAATTTTTTGCCATTTTTGGTTATTTTTAAGCCATCATCTTTATTTCCTTTAATAGGAAAATAAAGTTACATAAATTTTGACTGATACCAAAATATTCTGATAATAATTTGTAAAATCTCATAAATAACATGGCATACTAAAAGTCCATATATTCAAGAATCTTACATTCTATTGGGAGAAGAGAGAGGATAAACAAGATAACAAATAAAGCACAGAGCATGTTAGACATAATAAGTGCCCAGAAGAAAACTAAAGCAAGTGCTGATGGTCGTGATGATTTAGTTTGATTGGCCTCACCGGAAAAATTACATTGAACAAAGAACTGAAGTTGGCGAAGACAGAAACATCTTTTAATTATTATCATACTTGTAGATACTTACTAAAATGTTAAGCTGAATATAAATCCTCAAAATCTTCTCCTCAATCTCTTTCAAAAAGATTTCTGGAAGGTAGCTTTAATATAAAGAATGTTAAGACAATAAAGAGGGGCAAAGGATCATCAAATGTTTCATACAATGCTGGAATTTGTGAAACTGTCAGCAATTGTCAATTGAATACAAATATAAATAGTTTTTATTTTTAGGTTAAGAAAACTAAAACAAGAAGACAGAATTCTGTAAAAATTTCTGAATTCCTAAATATATATATATATATAAAAAGTCTTAATTTTAACTCTTGGATTTTTAAGAAGCATTGCTAATTGATGACCAAAGAATATTTGTACCATATTTCAACTTTGTATCATGACCCTTTGCATAAACCTGTTCAGGGCCACGTCCTATGGTTCTCAATCAATTCTGAAATACTTGTTGACTTCCAAGGTAACCTGTGTTCTGAAAAGCCATTGAGAAGAGAGAAGCAATGAGGTGGCAAACAGCCAAGGAGAAAGGTATGGCAAGAGATACTCTAACCTTATGATGCAATCAATTACCCATGATCAAATAAAACAGACCTCACAAATGGATGTGGAATAAACGTAAAAAGAATTTCTATTCTTGGGAAATTATTTCCATATCCTGAATATTCTAGTGTCTTCTTCCAAGTTGAAATCAGAGTGTAGCGACTCCTGAGGTAAACAATGTACTAATGCTTCTGACTTTGTCTGTGTTCCCATCAAACCTACATTTTAATGGCTGTATTGCCTGACAGACTCCTGAGGCTAGACAGAAAAGGTGAGACTTGCAATGAATTCTTAGGATCAATACGAAGAAGTGTCAAACTAAAAATAATGTGTGCTTGGTCTCAGAATACAAAGAAGGCTGGATGGAATCGGTATCATCAGGTGGTCACTGCACTCATTTCCAGTTGAGACTGAAAATAACCACGCTGGAATGAAAATAGCTCAACGCAGAATGAGTGGAAACCAGTGCACAAGCCAACTGAGCTATAATTGTAAAGAAAAGGAGAAACATATGAAAATACTCAAAGATGACAGATAAAACTGTGGATATCAAGAACATTTTTCTTTCCTCAAAACCTTTAATGTTGTTTTTGGCTAGGAATGGTTCACAGTTCAGCTATTTCTAGAACATTAATGAAAACACCGTATCCTTTGGAACTGTATATATATATATAGTTATTGCCTTTGATAGCTGTTTCTTACTGACTTAAGATTTTGGAAGAACTGAGTAATCTTTTTCCTATGCTAAATTAGAAGGTAAATTGCTGCTTTTCGACATTCAACTATTTGCTAATCCTCCTTATGTTGGGGGTAAATATGATCGTGATGACTTGAATGTTTCAAAAGTTGGAAAATTCATCCATTCAACCAACATTTACTAATCAGTTACTTTTTCTCTTTTTTTGCCAGGCACTGAGCTAGGCATGGGATATTAATGATACATAGGAGATCCTGCACTCCAGAAACCCATGGTTACAAATGGTAGGACCATGTTTTAAGTGAAGTTTTATATGAGTGACTTACAAGTATGGAAGACTCATTCTATTTTTCTTCTATAAGAATTGAGTTTGGGCTAGGCTTAAGACCCCCTTGCTTAAGATTACATTACCAGCCTTTGCAGCTAGGTATGGCCATGTGATTAAGTTCTGACCAGGTGAATGTGAGTGGTAGTGTTATGAGCCAGTTCTAAATTTTGCTCTCAAAATGGCTGGAGTGTTTTTCAAGCAAAGATTCACTTAGCCTGTTACCTGTGTCCTGTCTAATATCTTCCAGGTAGTAAAATCAAAGGCCTAAAAAACTGTGTGCCTGTGTCAAAGTCATCCAGTTAATATAGTTTATGAAGGTATGATGTTTCAAGTAGTAATATGTTGCATTATGATGACAGTAGTCTCACAAAAATCTGTTTTAAAATTATAGAACATATTATTCAGGCATAAGAGTTTCGGTGTATGCTGAAAGTATGCGCCATGGATGGAGGGAGAGAGTTTCTGCGGAGGCCTACAGTAACTAATACTGTAACACTATTTAACTATTAAGTTTGTGGACATTCTTTTGCTTTATGTTTGTCTTTTCCTCTTTTTGTTGTTTAGAAAAGTTATTAATGGATACGTAAAAAAGACTGAATGCAATATATACACATTTTGTTACATTTTGCCATATGTATTTTAATCAGGTTGGTAATGCAGACAGATTTTGTCTCACTAATACAGCCTTACTAGCACATAAACAAGCATATGACTAAGACGATTCAGAGTATAATATGAAAGGCGAAGTTCGCTTTGCCTTCTTAATAATTAAATTTTATTTAATACTGTCAGAGAATGTCCTCTCAATTGAGCTTTGGATTCTTTGTTCTCCAGAGTTGAGATATATAGATATAATACGATACACACACCTATATGTTTGTGTTCGTGTACACACACGCACACATATTTGCAAATACGTTTTTTGTACAGACGTATGTATCGAATGTGGATTCAAATATTACTTTTCTGTTTTGTATATTCAGTAATGTTTTACTAAAGTCAAGTCTTGTCATTCAATTCTGCCATCATATGCCAATAGGTGGGTGATTTTTGACTAAACTTTAAAACATATTGGTTCTAAACTTGAAGGGCGCACTATGTGGTCTCATATATGTAAAGCCTCCAATAATTTAAACAATCACTATTTGCTAACCAAAAAGAAGAAAGGTTGATTTTAATAGTATTCCCAGATAGTGTCTAGTGTTTATTCTCCTTAATTAACTGTTTAAATAAATGGATAACCATTATGTGCTGAAAAGACAATAAGACAATGAAGAATAAATGCAAGCATAAGCAATCTTTAAAGCCTGGATTCTGTTGGCTGATACAGAAGTAGATAAGACAGAAAGAAAATCTGGCCAGAAAAAAAGGGAGAAAGGAAAAGAATGAAGAGTAGTAGCTTAAATAATGCATTAAGAATCCAAGGCAAAATAATGTTTTTGAAGAATGGTATGATATTATTCTAAATTAATTCCAGAACAAATCTATAACATCTAAACCTTTGAACTTACTTATAAGTATTTTCTTTAAGAGAAATGATAAAGTCACATGAATGCCTTAGAATCATGTGAGTCACCGGTCAGTGACGCAAAGTTAGATGTGACTTGTGGTCTGAAGGGCAATGTCATTCAAGATGATAGGAACGGTATGACTGGCAAACTCATCAACTGAGTGACAATAAATGCAAATTTTTAAACTCTGAATAGGAGAAAAGAAGAAAGATTATGGGTAACATGTACTGGTTATCAAAACCAAAATATATTCTTTAAGAACACAGAAAGATGATCTAAAACATAAAGAGTAATCCTTGAAATTTCTCCATAGGATTTTTTTTTGTTAAGTACTCCAAAGTCTTCACAATATTACAATTAATTCAATTTGACTATTACTTTGCAGAAGCTACTTTTTAGCTATATTAAAATTAGAATGAGAAAAATATACTCATGGAAAGATACTTATATTAATCTTTCCATGTCAGTGCTGACATTAACTCAGAGTAACAAAAGGCAAGACATTATCTGAATAATCACCAAGTCATTACGTTTGTATTTGAATTCTAATAATAATAAACAGTAGTTCCTTTGAGACAAAAAAATGTATTATAATTATTCTACGATGAATAGAATGCTTTCCTATGTTTGCACTCTTTCAATAGCTTAATAATGTTGCCGTATTCTCGTTTCTAGCATAAAAATCTATGCTACGCAAAATTTTCATCTTTTTGCTCTTAAATGCCTTAATCAATATTTGACTAATTAGGATCTTGTTTTCAATATTCAGTCTTTAGGCAATGAAAAGATTATGTGGGGAGAGAGGAAAATTGGTTATTTTTGGATTCTAAAAGCATTTTCTTACATTTCCGAATTTAAAAAGAAAGAAAAAATTCATTTTCTCCTAGTTAGAATATGCTTTATGATTAGCTACATATTCTTTAAACTCTTCAAGAAAACATAAAAATGTGTTCAGTGTGACAAAGTTGATTGGATTCTAGATAGAACTAGAAAGTCAAATACGTAAACATGGAAAACTATCAACTATGAAAACTTTTATCTTCATGAAACAAGAAAATTACATATTTGACTTTTAAATTTATCATTTGAATAGTTTTCTGTTAAACCTAATGAGAAATTACTAGTTACCTCCTTTGTCTTAATTAATTTTATAGTCATATTTATATATAAATTGTTTTTATATACCTAAAAATACTTTTTACCAGAAATAAAATTTCAATTAATCAAACCTTATAATTAATTACACATTACAGAAATCATTTACTTATAATTTTGGCATATTTTATTTTTTCATATTTTTATTTTTATCTGATAATTGAGAGTATATTTTACCTCTGAGGATAATCTAATCTTCCTCTGTTTTATCTAGAATTAGAAACAACATTTCTACTATTCTATTATTCTATCCCATTAACTTACTACTTATTCTTCAATGTCACACTAAAAAAGGCCTTCATTCACTGCTCCCATTATATCAAATTAGAAAGGTAATAAAGAATTGGTATAATGTAACCACAAACAACTCTTCCATGTCTTATTTTCATTGTGTATCATGTTATTATCAATAAAACTTGAATCACTTCCTTTAAGCAAAAAATAATACAGTATATAATTACTTTTCATGAAATACTTTAAAATATGTGTAGTATTTTGTTACCATTTTTTTAGCAACATATTCTGAGAATTCTCATATCCTTAAATTTTCTGTAACACCTTTAAATCTTTAGTGCATTCACAATTCCTTATGAAACAATTTTGTGAACATAAAATAATTTATTTTAATTAACTTGTTGGTAAGTTGTCAGTGTTCTTGAGGTAAATACATCTAAAACAATTTTTAATAACATATAAATATGTATACTGAATTTCTGCAAACCTGGTTATATATATAGGGCAGACTGCTGTCTCAGTTTGGATTTAAGGAAAGGAGTTATATCTCTTTTTCTTTATCAATTTTCCACATTCGTGGCCATGATTTGTCCCTAAAGTAGTGTGCCTATATAACAACTATATATTTTTCCTTACAAAATAATAATGTGATATCATAGCTAATAATTAATGTAAATTCATAGCTCATAAAATTTGCTCATAGCAAAATTATAAAAAGGAGTCAAATGTATTAAATATTATTCATCTAATAATGAGTTAAGTGTGAAAACTCTTTCAATTCTATGTGTTGTCTTTTGTTTGTTTGTCTGTTTGTTTGTCATTACTACTTAGGAATGTGTGCTGTATCAGAAGCTACTGCAAGTCTCCGGTTGCCAGGCTCCCGTTCATCATCCATGCACTTCCTGACCTAGAGACCCTACTCACTTCAGAACAAATACAGTCCTTCATAAACGGGAAGAGGGAAGACACAGATGAATGGAAAAAGACATTGCCATCCTACAACACACAGATAAGCACACAAACTCAGTCCTTATTAGTTCTGTTTCAAGTTCCATTAATGACATTGATAAAGCAATTCTAGCAAGGTTTATAATAGTCTCTTATAAAATATTTGTGACTGTCAATGTCCTTGTCTTTGTGCAGTAGGTATTTCTAAGAGTTATCTACAATTTGAACTGACATGATGCTTGCCATACTTTTGTTTTCTTATAATTTATATTTCATATATTAGATAATTTATTACAGTTATTATATATAATATATCCTTTGACAAAAGATATGTCAGGATAGTGTGTTATGTTGTGGCAACAGACCCCGAGGTTCAGTATCATATCACAACATCCCATAATTAGTATCGGTGAGAAATTTAGAAATTTACATTTCTCGGCATAAAGGATGTTTAGTGCCTGCAACACTCCAGGGCGGCTCCTGCACATGTGATGACTCAATGATCCACGTCAACTCAACTTTGTGCCTTCGACATCTGGAAACAAGCTTTTCAGTTTGTCACAGGAGGGAAGAGGGAAAGGCATTTCCCTGCTCTTGCCCAGACGTCAAACATTTTTCCCAGTCACATTTCCCTGGGAAGAATGTTATGTTGTCTGACTGGCTCAAGACATTCAGATTGTCTACTTTCATCTGTACTCAACAAGAAGAGTTAAGAAAAAAATCGTTTAGAAGGATTTCCAGGCCACAGAGAGAAAAAAAAAAAAGAGTTGCATGTGTAGAGAATTTAAAAAATGACTTGAGAGGCAAATTTGAAATTCCACTGGAAGTTACCTATGGATGATGATTTATATTTTATTTTATTGAAATAAACAACATTTAACATGTCATTTTTCAAAGCATTATAGCCAACTGGCAGGGAACTAGGGTGTTGAAACTCAAATTGAAATTGATCAGCTGTGAACTTAAAACATAACACATTATCAAACTTTTCTGTGCCACCATTCCATCAACCAAATAATAGTAATAATAATAATTCAGTAATCATTATTATTTCCCTGACATATGCTGTTGCATATGGATGAAGGACTTCTTTCATGGCTGCATACCAATAACCAAAATATTATCAGTGGTATTTTCAAACTCAACTACCTTACCAAGATTAGAAATTCCATGATTTATAGAAAATACACTGTCTTACTTTTCATGAGCTATGCTATATGTTAGAATCACTTTATTCTATTCTTAAGAAAGAGTTAACCTTGAAGAAAAAACACATTAAACAGTTCTTATATTAAAAACGTGCATGGATAGATATCTCTCTGCTTTTAAATAACTATTAAAATTTCCTGGCCACTTATTTCAATTTTATTGTATTTTCAGTTACAAATGAGTTCTCCTCTTAAACATGCATATAAATTTCCAGAATAGATTAAAGTAGGAGACATGAGCCATTTGCTCCTGAGAAAAGTAATATTACAACTAAGATTTTATCGCCCTCTTAGTGCCTAGAATAGTTCCAGTATATGAGATTCCATATTTTTTAAAAGGGAAGTGTCTTAAACAAAAAAGCAAATTATAAAAGGAAATTTCTGTATTTCTTGCTCCATTTTCGAGATATTGGCATTTTTGAGATGTTACTTAACAATGACCTCTTAGGGTTATGCTGAAAACAGAAATTATCCCTAAAGATTTACATGGCTAGGTAATCAGTTAAAAAAGAAAAAGAAAAAGAAAAAAGAAAACATTTTTGTGAACCTGCTTTGTGAATAATTTTGTTCTAATCATAATACCTATTTTTTCAAATACTTTATAAAATTAACAAAAGACTTTTATATAATTATTATATTATATTCAGTTAAATTAATCTATTCACTTAAAATCCTACATATTACATGGCACTAGAGAAAATACAGCAGCCAGTAAAGGAATTCTTTAGCTAATTCCTAATTCCCATAAAACATCCCATGAGAAAAAAACTTCCACTTCAGTCACTGTAGTTTGATGAAAGGGCATCCGCAAACTTTGTGACCGCTAGTGTACAGATTGTATTACGAATGTCTTTGTCAAAATTTGCACCTATTGAAGAAAGCACTGTTTTTTGATGTATTTCTGCACCCTTAAAAAATCATCTTTTAATCTCTCAAAATGTTAATCATGGTATGTGGTAACCATAAGTAATATTTTTAAATACTGTATATATGAATACTTTTTAAATCATATTTTAAATTTAAAAGTATATAAATATATGTATATACTATATATTTCTTTATTTTAAGTAAAAGTAAGGAAAAGGTAAATTATTATTTTTAGTTACCTTAAATGTTAGGCTTAGGTATTTTCTATTTTCATTCATTCAATGAGTAGTTTATCTAGTATTTTCCTGTGCATCATTCCCTTTTCTCTAAAAGTATATAGTCTAGTTAAGAAAGGATAAACAAACATAAAGCTATGACCCAATCATTTTATGGCTTTAATGGAAGTCGCATTACATATGCAGTGTGGCATATAAAGAGGGCCACCTAAGCTGGCTGACGACATCACAGAATGCATTATCGAGGACATCATACCTTTTGAGATAAAACTGAAAGAACGAACAGAGGTTTTCTAGGTGGATAGATTGGGTAAGAAGAGCATTCCAGACAGAAGGGGCAGCATATGCAAAGCCATGAAAGCGTAAAAGAATATCCTAAGTTTCTGGAACATACGTCATTTAAAATAATAGTACAAAATAAATATACTGCCTTACAGTAAAAATAAGACTTAGTTTAAGAATCAAAGTGGCAAGCTTAAATATAAACTTATGTTTGTCTGACTTCTTAAGCTGCTGCATTGGCACTAAGTTTCCTTTTTGTATTGGGAGGAGAATGACATAAAAAAAATTGGTATTTTAAAAAATTCTGTGATATATAGGAAAATTACTAACTACTATTGACTAACTCTGGAAAATGAAATACAATGTGTGTTAAAAGAACTATTCATGGGATGAGATAATCAAATTTTAATAATCGTAGCAAAACCCTTATAGCAATGACAACTTGAGCCCACTACACTTCTAGATATTTTCTTTCTCTAGATGTATTTTTCATGATTAAATTAAAGAATAAACTATAATATTCTGCGACAAATGCTTCACTTACATATGGTTCACTTTTAAAATCAAATATATGCCCTGCATATCTCTGATCCTTCTACAAATTCTCAGAAGACAAAGTTAACTTTTATGGAAGTTATGTGACCTGTCTAAAAATCATACCGCTGGCATATGACTGACCCAGGATTTGAACCTAACTTCTCGGATTTCAATTTCAGCACTTTAGTCAATAGCACATTTAAATAAAACCTCTAATTCTAGTTGGAAAACATCCTAACTTCAACTGGAGTCAAAACATTATGAGACGTTGTGTGAATAAAAGACATACACTAAAAAGCCCATTTCCTATGTAACAGAAAAAAACCTGAGCTATAGATTATAGATACCAGCAATATAATACTAGAACATCTGTTAAAAAAAATTAAAAAATTCAGTGAGTCATCTAAATGCTTTAAAAGAGACAATGAACGTGTAGAAATTTGAAAAGAAAAAACTCGGTATGGATGAATTTTTAATCCTGTCATTTTAGATTCCAGTTGATGTAAAACTGATTAAGCCTAAAGTTTTTCATGATTCTTGAAAGGTAGAATTAACTAATAAATTGAAATAAAAAGAGTCGATGGGCAGTGGCTAAAAATCAATATCATCATCCAGTTCAATAATTCAAAGAGGATGAGTTCAGGTCTAGGAATTTTGATAGTGTATGCATATATAATATATCTTATTTTATATTTACATTCATCTTATAGATTTTATTTATATTTTATATTTAAATATGTTTATAGTTTATTTTTCTATAAAGATAAATAAAAATCTTTTTAAAATTAACAATAAGAAGATATCAATTACTATTAAGTAAACATATTTGAAGTTTTTAATAACTTACTCTTTGACTAAGGCAAAGAAGATAACCTGAAATTAGTTCCTCAAAAGTTGCCAAAAGACTTGCAAGGATCACCTATTTGTGAGTTTTGGCCTCACAGTATAAGCAGGACCTCCCCTCACTCAACAGCCAGAGCCCTTCTTACAACTGAAATTTATCTAAAATTTAGCAGAATTTCAAGAAGAGAGAGCGGAATACAGATAAAAAGTCACTGGGAATTTCCGTTTGATACTTTTTAAAAAGCAGTTTGTTGTTCGGGAGATAAGAAAGGTAATCGAATGTGAATATACTTCTAAGTGCATCAAGGATGTGGTACTGAATGTGTCTGGTTGGGATTGAGTGATTAAAAAACAAACTGTTTTGAGACAAATATACAACTCATACTTCAATAAGAAATTTTTGCTATGACGACATTTTTTTATAGGATTATTTTTCCTTTAAAGTTTTTCATATCTTATTTTGAGTAAATGAATATGACTTGTTTCTTTTTGTAGGTCATGATAGCCTTAATTAGGGGCAGAAAGAGGTTATTTTATAACGCTGAGAAATAATTTCATGATCATTACAACACCCACACAAACAGATTTAATTCATTTATAAACTTGAGCTTCGTCAGGAAAACGCTATGTTAACTGGCTTTTCAAATGCCAGTGAATGGTTCATTAGCTTTAACTGTAATATTATGATGACAATTCATGTAATAGAATGAAGAACCATATCCTTTTATCTATATAAAAATAATTCAGTCTCTGATGAATTTAGGATTTCTGACAGTTCAGTTATCAAGCCCTGGTATAAATTCATGTAGCATATTGAAAAAGCATATCTCCATTGTTATGGTACATTTAAACTGACAAGGAATGAAACTGAACGATTCTTCAATCTAAAAAGACTTTGTATGGTATGTAATAAGCATTGTGCCATGCAGCATTTACATATGAGACTGAAAAGAATCTAAATTCTAAGTATTTTCTGATTAGAAGTGGCATGCATAGAACTCCTCAGTTAATAACTTAATAAGCTATTATTTTTAATGGTGTTTTGTGAAGAAAAATATAGCTATTTTATTTATTTCTTCAAAAATGTGTGTTCCCTGGGAAACAGACAATATCTACATAAACCATAAATACCACAACAAAGAGACCTTGGAGATTGCAATTCAGAAGTTGTAAAATACTCATTAAACAGTAACAACAATTTTTTTTAAAAAAGCAAGACCATATATTGTGCACATAATGGGTTCCTGGTACTATGTCAACCATAGGGCTTGAGGCATGTGACTTATTTTATAAAGAAACTCTAGAGATGATTATAAGGCAGAGATATGATAAGTTCCTTTACCAGGAAGGGCAAAGGGCCTCTTAAACACTGATGAGAGTTATTATTTTGATAAATAGATGACAATTGGGGGAGCTCATCAGAACAAATATTATCAGACATATATCTTAAAGGACTACTGAAATATTGTGCAGGGGGAGATGCATACTCAGGCAGAAGAATACAATGTATAAAGATACAGAAATGCCAAAGGGCAAAGTGTGTCTGGGAAAAGTGCCTTAGCAATTCAGAACATGTCATATAGTCTCCAAGGCTGAAAGAAAAAGTAGGGCCATATGACAAGAAAGGATTTGAGTTACCCATTAAAGATTCTAAATTTTATCTGAAAAGCAACATGTGGTATTTAAAGAAAGTATCCTAATTAAGATCAAAGTATATATTAAGAAGCTTAACTTGTCGGTTTTGGGAGACAAAACTGAAGTAGCGCAAGTCATAGAGAGACCTATATAGAGGAATCACAATAACTCAACTAAGACATATCTTAAAATGGTCCTAGAATATATAATTAATGAACTTCAGCTCGAATCTATACTCCTCCCCCACAACTGGATTGTAGAAGAAGAATGTCAACCAATTAAGAATTGTAAAATGCTCATTTAAAATATGACTTCTTTGATTGATCACAAACATCTAACTTTGAGTTCCCTTTAAAATTTTGTTTAAACATTTGTTACTTGAGTATCTCTAAGACGTAACCATTGTACATAGTAAAAATGAACAAATATAAAGGTTAAACAATTATATGATACCCATGTAGTACATGCCAAAAATTACATTTAATCAAAATATAGATAATAACTCCAAGCTAAAAAAAGATAATAAGCTTCTCCTTAGGATAGATAAAATAAGTAAAACCTTTTGGGAAAAGGCAATTTTAGACAACTTATTAAAATACTTTAAACAAAATTATGCTACTTATAAAACCAACTTTTTAAACACAAACAGCTAGTAGTACAATAAAATATTTCAATTGTTTATATTTCTGTGTTTATTAACTAGTTAGAAAATATAAAATTATAGAATATAAAATTACTGTCTATATTTAATTTTAATGTGATTTCAACTCTTTCTGAAAAAATATCATAATGGGGATAGAAAAACTTCAGAGTGTTTAATTTGAATAACACTGCCTTAATTCTTCAGTAGTGGTTAGGAAAACTCATCAGCAAATTTCCTGTGGTATTCTTCTGAACTCAAATTTGATACTGAAGGGAAGCAGAATTTGCCACCCAATATATATATTATTGCATAATAATTATTTGAGCTGGCTATTAAGAAACAGCAGACATAAGAGAACAAGCTCTAAAAATGGAGTAGAAATTACACTTCTGTAAGAAACATTTGTATTTATAAGGAACATTCTCCATTTGCAAGAGTGTCTTATTCTCTGTACCAGGAAGAGGAAGATGACTAAAAAGTAAAAGCTCTTATCAGTAGAGATGAGAAGGACTTAAATCTGTATGAGCACCATATCTTTGTTTACTGTGCTTTGCCTAAAAAACTCCCATAACTGGTTCCAGCTACCTTATATTTCTTCTTTAGTTTTTTAGCTGGAAAAGGTATTTAAGGTGAGGGTTTGGGCCATTGGGGGAGTTACTCAGTTTTTCTGTACAGAGGAGGTATATATGTTATTAAACTTTTATTTGTTTTTCTCCTGTTAATCTGTCTTTTATTATGGGGTGGTGGGGCAGGGGTTGGGAATGGATCTCAGCCAAGAACCTAGAAGGGTAGAGGTAAAATTATTTTTCCTCCTCTATAATTCCCATGCAATTTTAAAAACATTTCAAGAGAAAGCCACGCAAACAAGTTTTGTTACCATATAGACTATCAAATTTTGTCTACTACCTAATCTAGCCATAGTCTATATGCTCAAATATGAAGGTATTAGATATTTAAAGCTTGAAGTATGTATATTCATGATCACTCTCTTTTCAGTGTGGAGACAGCTCTTAACCAACTCTTAAAACTATGGAAGGTCCCTCCTTACAGTAGCATAGTTATACCACCAGAACAATTATGTTCATTATTACTACTTTCGAAAATGAAAAAGCAACTCAAAGCTAAGTCCATTCTAAGAAGGAGGCAAAGAGTTTTTTAGATTTGTATAATGAATCACTTCTTATAAAAGAGTTTTTCTTTCTAAAGTGCTTTCTAAAGTGAGATGATATATGTACACTGGTTATTCTGGATTAAAATGTGCCAGTTAGAAATGAGACCAGGGCCTGCTCTCTAACTAGCAAAAAGATCAGGTTATTGTATTTTTCTTCCTTCTTTATGAGAGAAAATGGAAGTAAATTAATCTTATTTTTAAAAAATCTAGTACTAGATCAGAGGAAAGCAAAAATAAAATGAAAAGCTGCCGGAACAGAAATAATCTTTATAAAAATCAAGTAAATTACATCCCAAATTCAATAATTAATTAGACAGAAAGGAAGAAAGTAATAGAGCACTGGTACATAATAGAAAAATTCTGATAGTACTCAGGCACAAGCCACTGAAAAGTATCATTTTCCAAAGAATATTCTAGCGCAGTTAAAGGACCCCAGAGGAGAAATGAAGGTAAGGTCATCAATCTGAAGTAAACTTGATAAAGAGAATTCAATGGACAGATTTCTGACCTGATCCAAAAGGTCCAGGTTCATAAAGGCTTGTAGTTGAAAGGCTGGTGAGCATTTCCATTCTGGAGTCTGAGCAGAGAGCTTTGAGCCTAGAGTATATGACAGTGCTAAATTTAGCAGTCCTGTTCCTCTATGGAAAAAGATACCTATTCAAAAAGATGTTTATCAGTAAAACACAAATTTCTATTCATGTTTTGACTATTTGAACCAAAGATTTAGAATTATAATTTCAAAAAAGGAAAATAAATGAGTTGTTATAAAATAGGTCTATGATTTAAGAGTACTTTTCTTTATAAAAAGTTGAAAATCATTTTTTTGTGATTTTTTTCTAGATCTACAAACTAAGAGAATCTTAAAACGAAACAAAATGAAACAAAAAAATTAAATTCATGTATATATGAAGTAAATTCTTTTGCAAAACAAAACAAAATAAATTCAGATTAAAAAATTAACCTTCATTCACTGCATAGTAAAATAACAAGAGTAATATTAAATTTAACTGTTCATGAGAAAATTACAGATTTTCCCTTTTCAGATCAATTTAATTTATAGCAATTCTAGATGTGTAAGAGAAATGAGGAGGTGAAGAGAAGCATGAAGAATTAGATTATGTTGACTATCTTGGGCACTGGAGAATCTGTAGCAAAATAAGTACCTCAAGAAATAAGCAGGGCGAATTAATCTCATAAAAGTATCATAAAACTATCCTAAATCTCAAGAAAATTTCTACCACACAGCTTGTACCTCATTGCTAAAACAATACCAAAGATATTTTGAGGAGAGAAGAAACCAAACCAAAAAAAACAAATCAACAAAACCACATGTTTTCTGACATTAAAAGATTTCTCTTTTATGTTATGCAAGAGTACACTCTCTCTGAACAGCCTATGCCTATGCAAGGCCTTTCAGCACACAGTCTTACTCTGGAGAAAGTCCTTATTGAACCATTCATGAAGATTTTCTACAATGAAGCACAAAAAGCAAATATTAAACTATTAGAATCACTGGTATACCACTTGCTTTCAGGACAACTTTGATTCAATAAATTAACCTGGCTTTAAGTTTGCCATTCATTCATTCATTCCATTTGTTCATTCACTAATTCATTCATTTTGTGAATGAGACTACTTTCTATTTGCCAAGCACTAGGTGGTAAAGAGAGAAAGTTTATAATACACAGGTCTTGTTTTCAAAGAGGTCACATTCTACAGGAGAAATCTGCAAACTGATGCATTATGATATTGTATATGTCCTATAATAAAAAGCAGAAAGATACAATATTGATATAATTGGGTTTTTTGTTGTTGTTGTTGTCATCGTTGTTTTAAATTAGGGCCTACTAATTCTCTCCCTTCATAAGATATACACAGCTGGCTGAAGTTTAGATTACCCACCAATATTTTAGGGCATGGTATTTTTATTTTCCTTCAGAAGAAATGGGTTTCATGAAATCCAATCAGGAACATTGTCAAAGTTCTTCAAAAGGATCCTCTGCCTAAGCACTGGTTTAGATCATCTAAGAGATCTCCCAACCTAAGAAACGCATCAGCTGTGTTGTTTGTTGCTTTATTTATAGGCTGGTCCAGCCCTGGAAAATGCTAGCAGATTAGCAGCTGCAAAGATGTAAGGCATGATTAAAATTAAGGCGGTGCCACTGTGGTAGATTAAAGTCTACTCACAATTTCATGTCCACCGCTGTGGGTCCTTTCCCTGTGGGATGTGTGTAGAGCACTGATCTGAGGAGCTCAGTAATGGTCACATGACTTGCTGTGGCCAATGAAAGGTGGGCAGAGGCAAGGTGTGTCTCCACCAGACAAAAGATTTAAGAGGCAGCCTATGGTTTGGCACATTCTCTTTGTCATCATTTATGATACTAACATGCCCCCAGATAAGGGCTGCTCCATCACACTGAGTCCCAGAATAAAGATGATAAGAAGTGAAGCTGCATCAGGCTCTTGAGC
Source organism: Eonycteris spelaea (assembly GCA_003508835.1). NCBI lineage: Eukaryota > Metazoa > Chordata > Mammalia > Chiroptera > Pteropodidae > Eonycteris > Eonycteris spelaea. Next base: position 660,107 of record PUFA01000254.1, on the reverse strand, counting down.
CTTGTAACACCAGGGAGAAATAAGTCTTTGTTCAGACAGCATAAACATTATCATTATACTCCGGCAGTGTCAACACTTCCCAGCTTTGTCATCTTTTCCTTGTAAAGAAGCAAAAGAAGATTCATTCTAAAATAAAAGATATCCTTTCCTATTCGGGGCTTTTTCTATAAGTAGTCTTTGCTTCAAAAATGAACAGTTCAAGTTATGAGCACACATTCTGTAATGCCAGGACCTGAGTCCAACTCCATCCCTTTTTAGCTGTGTGACCCCCCCACCCCCACCCCACACCTCGCTCTCTCATCTTCTGCTACTGCACCCTTGCTCACTCTACTCCAGAAAACTGTCTTCTGCTCCTTCTTAAACACTCCAGGAAATACTTTCTGTTTTAGAGTGTTTGCTCTGGCTCCTCCCTCTGTCATGAATGTTCTTCCTCCAGGTATCAGACTGCTACATTCCTCACTTCTTTTACATCTTTGTCCAAATATCCCCCTCTAAATAAAGCAAACAGAGCATCCTTTTTAAAACTGCGATGCTTCTAATTCCCACACATGCTTGGCACTCATTATTTTTACTTTTGCTCTTGTCTATAGTTTCTTTCTTTTTTTTAAATTTTACCACAGCACTTATCACCTTTTAACACACTATATAATATGTTTAGAATACGCATTTATTATTAATTTCCTCTACCTTCCATAAAAATGTAAGTTTCATGAGGGTTAGGCCCTTTGTTTAGTTCACTGATTCCAAGAAATTGGAGTAATGCCTGACACAGAATGGGTGGTAAACAAATATTGCCAGCTGAGTGAACCAACAAAAAACTGAACATAATGTAAAAGTTTCCATTTTTTTAAAAAAAAAAAAAACAACCTTTATTTAGCAGCTAACTATGCCATCGTGGAAAGTTAACTTCTAAGAAATTGTGCCTATTAAAAGAAATAAATACTAACAGGTAAATAAAGCCCAAATGATGAGGTATAGAGACAGAATGAGGATTTTCGTATTCATGAAAGATCCTACATTTGGATTGAAGAAGGTCAATTAATTCACCCTAATAAGGAAATCATGCTCAGAAGCCCTGAGACTCTAGCACTGTTTAGATCTGTACTTTAATATTTAATTTCATATATTTCCTGAAGGAAACTTATTAATAATTGCAACTTGTGAAGCATATACTTTAAAAGATTGACCCCTGCAAGCTGTTGTTTTTTGAAGATTAAAATAGTGCCTTTTTTCTTACAAAACAAATCACTAGCGTGACATCTTTCTAACTTCACAGAGCTGAAAATAAACTGAGGCCAAATATGAGAGAGAACTAATTAGTCACATGCTTTGCATTTTTTTTTCTTTTGAGGCAATAACAAAGTGGATTGGTACACATTTAGATAACGTGAATTGATTCGAATAAAATATTAATTTGAAATTACTATGCTTTTCAAAATTCCTTTCTACTTTAACCAATTTACCTCAATCTCCAAAACACTGTCAAAAATCAACTCTAGTTCATGTACATTTATTAAGCAACCAAGATAATAAAACCAACACCAAACACCATCTCTATTGTGCGGCTCTCAACATACTCAGGTGTGTCCAATCAGTAGATTCAGTTAAGTTTGGAAAATGAGCAGCTGAAGCTTATCCATGGAGAACATAATCTTTTAAAGACAATAAATAACTGAAATCCGATGAGAAATGTTTGAGGAGGAATATAGTGGTTTAATTTCTCCTCAACTCCTTGTTTTAGTTCTGCCCTTACTCTTCCATGAAAGACTTCTGTGACTTCATTATAGTTTTCTTCCTTTGCCAATCTTTAAATTTTTAATGGCAACCAATAATGATTTCCAAGAGACTTGGCTTATAGCCAAATTTCCTATAAACACAGTCATATTATTAACTAAACTAAAAATAAAAAAGATAATTAGAAAACTGAACACTACTAAAAATTCAATGTATAGAAAGCTTATGTACTTTGAGAAAGATTAAATATACATTTTATTAATAAAAATGCTGTCAAATATTCTTAAACTTACAATCAGATTTCTACCATCAGAGAAAATTAACTTTTAGGGGAAAAAAAGATAATCAGTCATTTCCATGTTTACTAAGAAGTACTTTAAATAGATTTTAAAAATATAAGCCATGGATACATGAATTGGTTTCTTTCAATGTAGTAGTTTGGCTTCCATACAAAAAATACTTAAATTGTCAAGAAATACCTTAAAACCAAAGAAATTGTACTAAAAATAAAAACTCTCTACTCTATTCTCAACTAGCAATTAGCAGTTTTACCACTAACAATAAAAATTGTCTCTGGACCTGCAAGAAGAATGTGAAGAGTAATATAATAAAATTATTAAAGGTTAAGGAATCCTCGACCTTTCCATTCTGGAAATTTCTTTCATTAGAGCTAGCGAGAGGCAAAAGCTAAAGCTAAAATGCTTCGGATCAAATGAACCTTGACGTGGTACTATAATCTGAGATCAATCACGGTGGAAGATGAGCAGTGTGTTCAGACATTTAGATGTGACACTCCTGGTTATGGCTTGCCTGACTGAATTAGTATCAAATAAAACCACTATCCCGGCCTTTTTACACTCTGGCAACAAAGATCCCATAGGAACTTCAACCTTTAGAGTAGATATTTGTTAAGGTTGATGTGGCTCTTCCCTAGTTTCCTTGATAGGGCAATGAAATAGAAAGATTTAGCTATTAACAACTGTGTCCTCATTGCTACTTGTTCCTTTTGAAAATGATTATGAAATGGTTACTATTTTCTGAAAATAATTGAAACTACAAGCTGAGTCTGGGGGCTCTTTTCTGAGAATCAAACCCATGTGATTTAGTAATTAGAATGACACTTCTAAAAATTTTCATGGAGCCCCTCCACCCCCACCCTTTTTAAGTGCTTTTTACCACAGAAGTTCTCATTGGGGGGAAGACTCGTTTAAATCATCTGTAAGGCTTTTTAAAAATTATGCATGTCTTGCAATTCCCCATACAAGCAATTCCTCCTCAACACCTACTTTAGAAGAATTATTAAAACTTCAGTATTCTAGTGATGAGATATTGTAATGATGCAAATATCATATGGGAAAAGGAACATCATTCCCAAAATTATCTGCCAGCTCTACCCCCACAGAAGTAGCTATTCAGACCCCCTTTGTCTCTTTTGAAAGGAAGCAGAGTAGCCATCATATTCATGCAGAATGAATAGGACAACCCCAGCTGCCTTGATCCTTTAGGTACCTCACAGATCTACTTTTCTTAAAACCACAGGAAATAATCTTGGTGGAGTGGCATCAGGCACACCTGGGTTTGACTCTAAAATTTTGCCACTTATGTTTGACCTTAAAAATATCCCGTTACTTCCATAGATCCCAGGTTTCTCATCTGTAGCAAATATATGATGACCACCTTGTAAATATACTAAGTCTGTATGAGATAACATATTATAAACGCATAGCACTGTGCCTCGTACATAATGTGAATTTAACAGCTGTTGACCTAGCTATTCCCTTAGAAATTGTAATAATGAGTTGCACTCGTATACCACATTCTTAATTCTGAAAGTGCTTTCACAAGTACTATCTCATTCACTTAGAAGACAGAGGAACAAAGGAAGGGAGGAAGGGAAAGAGAGATGGATGAGGTTAACAACTATTATCCCACAATTTAAGGATGAGGAAACATAACCAAAACGTTGGGAATCTACCCAAGGTCACACAGTGATGACAAAGATTCAGATTTGGGAAATGATTTGGCCCAATCCATTTTTGTAACAAATGGATAAACACAAGTTCAGAGAACTTTAAGTGAGAAACAGCCAACTGGTCTGCTTTTTTCTAGAACAGCTGTCTTCTAACTAGGCCCCATTGTTTTCTCTCAAGTTGGGTTTCCGGGAGAGCCAGGGAGGCAGCTTACAGTGGATCAATGCCATCAAGAGCTTGGGAGAAAAAGATATTTACATATTTTGGAGTAGTCAGGAGCTTCTCCCCAAATCCCAAACCCTGCTTGCTTGCCATTTCCATACCAGAGCTGTTTTACAGACCCTGAGAACTGAAACAGTGACTATATAAATAACCCCACACACAAACGCCTTTTGTAATTAAACATCACAAAATGGCACTAAGTTCTAAAATAAGACTAAGACAACCAACACAGTTAGAACTTTACCCATGGTGACCTTTTTACACTTATTTTGACATTTTATATACACAATTTATATATATTTTTTTACAAATATTATCAGCTTTACCAGTACTAATCATATACCCAGTTGGCCAACTGGATAATCCAGCATGGGTCACATATTTGTCTTCAGTTCCTGAACAATCTGACTGCACAGTGGGGAGTAGGACTAATTCCTCTTCTTTCCTTGGTCCCACTATTTGTTCCATTTATTTTTCTGCTTCTGATTCTACAGAGATAAGGACCCCCTCCTTTCCAACCCCGAGGCTGTATCCAGATTGATATACTCCCTGCCTCACTGAAAGAGGATTTTAAAAGATAATGTCTTAAAGGCGTAAAGTTATCTATGGCTCATGGAAATACTGTGTCTGCTTGTAGTTATTACGTTGTAAATTCTCAGTAGCAAAGTTTAACTTCAGCACGGCAAGTGATCTCTTGGTTTTTGGAAGTCTGGTTGCAGTGCAACAAAATTACATGAGAATAAAAGGAATATAAAAGATGGAGATGCATTTAATAGATCATCATCGCATTGCTTTCCACCCTCAAAAATTGTAAAGGAGTCTAAATAAAAAATTTCTGGACTCACAGCCTAATGTCCTTTCTATACATTACCCTGTTTGTGTTTAGTCATCACAACTCAAAGGGTTCTGACCTTACTTTCTGTGGGACTTATGTGATTCACCACAATGCTGTTTGCTAACTGGAATCACCTCTACTTGAATTCAGTTGCCTAAAATCACATATGAGAAAAGGCACATCTGTCAACCCTCTACAAGCATTCTTAGAGATCACTTCTTTTGCAATTTCAACATTTAAGTGAATTTTGGAATAATAATTTTCAAATTCTATTATATAATCCTATTTTATCCCTATTTAAATTAGAATGAGGTTCAATATTTTTTCATTTATATTTACATTTTATTTTTAACATATATGATTCTTTACCTAGATATCGATTTTTTTTCATGCTTACATGGATTTTCGTTAATATTATTCATAAAGCTTCTATTTAGAACATGTGCATCTTGTTTGTAAAATCTCATTCATCTTCTTTTGTAGGTGTATTTTCCATTTCCTTCTTTTCTATAGCCTTAACCATGCACGTCAAAAGTATGAAGTAATTGCACAATCGAATGCCAATATTTTTCTCATCTCTGCATTCATTCCCCACAGGCCCAGCACCTCTGCCTTTACTTAATCAGAAGACAGGATTGTTTGGAGCACTGACTACACCACTAACTGCAATAAATGCAAACACATTTCTGCATCTTCTGTCTTCTCTGAGTAGAAATTGAAAAGAAGAATGGGAATTCTAGTGGACACATTGATCCTCGTCCTCTGTTGTGTCTGGCCTTTCAGTCTTCTTAGCTATCCAGGTCCTGCCTGACCCAGTATGAAACCCGCTGGATCGCTACTGTCTGATACAACACCCTTCCTTCCTATCTCAAAGCATAGTACAAAGAGATAAGTAACAGCTGTGACCTTTGTTATATCTTTAAATACCTCTTTTTATACCTTTGTCTACAATATCAATTGTGTATTCCAGTATATTCTTTGTGTAGTTTATAACTTTTCTATTTTGCTTCTTACAGTATTTGTCCTCCTCCTGTCATATTCTCAGCTTATTCCATCTGTAAGGTGCACCTCCTGGCCTGTGGATGGTTTTGCTTTGAAAGTTGACCCGCTCGCCTCACTGATTTTCTCCAGAGAAATCTGGGTAATAAAAATGCCTCCATTTATTAAACTAGGCTTCCTTCTAGAGAATATTTAGTACAGTTATTGATGCCACGTAAGACAATGGGGAGGTTCCCCCAAGAAAACATGGCAAAACAAAATACAAAGCTGATGCCAGAGTTGAATTTATAAACCAGACACATTTTGGAAAAATTAGCAACTGAGAAAATAAAACAAGACCTAATGGTAGAAATATAACATCTAAGATGAATACATCCAGCAAATACTGAGTATGTATTATGTACCAGGCACCGTCTAAGGTGCTTGGGATGCATCAGTGAACAAAACAGTCAACAGTGTAGGATTCAATAATATGGTAGTGCAGAACCTTGAAAGAGGTGACACAGTTAGCCAAGTGGGCAAAGGTGATCCAAGTCAAGAGAACCATGAGTACAAAGGCTTCTTATATGCTCCAGGAACAGGAAAAGCAGTAAGAAGGTCAGTGAGGCTAGGGCAGAGTGAGCAAGAGGAAGAACTGGAGGAGACATTGGCGGGGCAGAAAGGTAAAAAGATGTCAGAGAATTGTGCCAGGATGAGAGGAAATCGTGTAGGTCCATGTTGACGATTATATAGACTTCAGATTTTATTCTATGTAGAACAGGAAACTATTGCTCAGCTCTGAGAAGGAACATGATCAAGCTCAGGTTTTGACAGGATAAGTCTGGCTGCTGAAATGACGCAAGGGTTGGGCAGGAATTCTGACTAGCTGCTAGTGTAATGATGCAGGTGAGCAATAACAATGGCTTTAACCAGTATGGAAACAACGAGAAGTGGTTGCTCTCTGGATGTATTATGAACATAAAGTCACCGATTACATGTAATTGAGAAATTCATTACACACTCTAGGATTTATACCAGAGTCTCACCAAAAGACAGATGTCTTTCTTCTTTTACTCCTCCCTTTCCTTGTTATTCTCTCTCCCTATCTCCAAAATAATAATTTACAGAGGAAAATATTCTGCTTGGACCTTCCTAGTTCTGTCCTCCCTTGGTGCAACCTACGTGGAGTTCAATAGAAAAGAAGAAAATATATTGCGAAATTCCCAAAGATAAAACATATTTCATTGTTAAACCGATTCTGATAGGAAGCCAAAATACGTAGCCTATGTCATAGAATTACAGACTTTAGGAACCTTATGCAGTATCTAAAGCAACCTCTTCCTTTATACTTGAGAAAGCTGAAGCCCAGGGAGGATAAAGACTTTCAAAGGTCAGTCATCTAGTTATCACAGAGCTAGGGCTGGAACCCAGGGATCCTGAAAGCTATTAGGGTATGCTGCCTCTCAGCTGATTTCCTGCTTTTGCTATTATTCATACACTGCAACATTTACATTCTATTTACATATTTTTATTTGAATATAATTACATATCAAACTTCTAGCATAGGGTCTTCACTTTCCTGGCTTGCAAACAAAACTTTTTCCTTTCTTTTCTAATTAAATGCTTTTTGAGACCTGCCGTTAACCTCAAGATGAATAAGAATATGGACTGTAAAACATTAATCAGATAAATGATTTACACCCATAAGGTGGCCTGATATTTACTCCAGAGATAATTTAACTTTTAACTTGTAAAGACATTTTATTGGGTAGAGTGAGCTATATAAAAACTATGACATTACAATAGTTTCAAAGAATTATTTATGGAGAGAATGCTGGACTATCACAATGTAGAAAAAAATTCTTAAGATTTTACACTTTATTTTACTTTATTTTACTACAGATTTATTTATAATTTCATCCTGGAAAATTTAGGATCATATGAGAACAAATGATAAAATCCTAACCAGGTAGGTAATACTGAACTGCTTTAATTATAATCTTCTATACTATAGTTATACAAAATGGGAGATTATTGGTTTGGTTATTGTTTTTTATTTTTAGCTGTACTTTCTATATTTCCTTCAGGAAATTTGTGATGTTTATTGGATTCATAAAGTATTTATCAAGATTTATCAAGGACTGTAAGCCTTCTGTTTTTTCTGACAGTATAGAAATAGCCTAGACTTCTTTAAGATAATTAAATAGTATTGCATAAAAATCTTTCAATAGAATTATAACATACTTTGGAACCCCTTTCAACCAGATTCTCTCATCACATTATTGAGCCAAATAGGGATTAATAGTGATTACAGAAAATCAGTACATGAAATTGTTGAAGCTGTGTTTCTAAGCACTTCTGCTTTTGACTTTCTGGTTTTTAATCTTCGATCATGGCTGCCTCCTGCTCATAAAACATGCTTAACGTGCAACTCACTCACCATGTGGTGTTGGTCATTCTCACCCACTGTGAATGCCTCATATCCCAATTCTCTGTTCTCAAATCCATGGCTTTTACAAATTGTCTTTTTAAGCACAGAAAGGTGATTTATTGAAAATTTAATGTAGGCAGATAATCAACTGAGAAATTAACTTATGTTTTATTTCTACGCTGTATTAATTAAGAAAAAGGGAAGGGAGATTGTTACATCTCCAAGAATGCAATAAATTATTTCTAAAGACTGAGCTGTGCTTATACCATGAAGTGGGAAACAGATTTTTTGTGTGTGTTTCAGAGCTGGAAAAGAGAATTTTTAGGCTAAGATGGGCTAAAAAGCAATTCATTAAACAGTCCTTGGATTCAAGGTTTAGGTCACACATTGTACCACTCAGGTTACACGGTAATTTTCAACCTGCAGGAATAAAGGCTAATGTGACAGTTAAAACAAAGGGACCACATTGGAACTATGTAAGTACCACCAAACTTACGTGCAGTCAAACAGACAAGCATGGATTCTTTTGCTACAACAAACAACCAATACAAAAGTCCTACCATATGTGTGCCTACAGGGAAAGAATGAGTATTTGAGCTGAACTTAATTTGAATTAAACAAAGATATATGATATTGCCAGTACAAATGTTTTAAAAGACTCTTACCTGCTACTTACAGATAATAGGCTCATGAATATCACCAAGTAGAAAATCAAAAACAAAAATGATCATATCATTTTTCTTTGATGAAGTAAATTGGGCAAAAAGACATTTCCATTTTTTAAAAGCTGTAAATTTACTTAAATGCTCCATTCATTGTTTTCTTGTATCTAAATGTTTAGTTTTGCTTAAACTGAAATGTATGTAATAATGGCATTATGATTTAGAGGTAAGGACAAAATTACATTTCTTTTAAGGAGAGAAATAGAAAAAAAAAGTTTAATGACACAGAGGAAAAAATCAAATTTACTCTGTTCCAAATCATCTAAATCAGATGCTTAATTAAAAATTTATTTAGAGCCACTCAGTCTACTTTCAAACTGAATGTCATATAGAGCCAAATAATACTGTCACAATGGTATCATCTTTGTACAGAGTTTAGGTAGATTCTATAAATACATTGCAGCTTTTCAATTTGGTAGTTTTCCAAAGCTTCCAGATTAAAGCTAGAAATATAATATGATGCGATAAGAACATGGCAGATGCAATAAGATGAAGAGGAGGTAAAGATGTCTTTGACAAACACTAAGGATCAATGAATGCCTCCTGTGGCTTGCAAGTGTCCATCTCTTTCCAAATATCTGACCTATGCTACAGAACAGCTTCTGCTTTTGTAGTCAATAAAATATTACAATGTACTGTATCTATTGTACACTCGATGCAAGGTAAGAGGTAGCAAATGAAATCCTCTAATTATGAGGACAAAATTACCTCCATGAAATATCCAAATATCTGTGCAAGATAGTATATTACCAGGTACTTTGCTGAATGTAGTTAGGAATTCACTGATTACAACCCTCAGGCGAGACTACCCTGCAGAAGGTGAACATGAAGATAGCATTTATAAAACAATTAAATTAATAAAGAGGAGTTGGGTATTGCGCTTCAGGCAAGACAAATTCAGGAGCATAAGGGTAGATTTAGATACAGGGTCAATGCCTTAAGGATAGTGTTGACATTGTGCTAGTAAAAACCACAGGGTTCGTGCCTGGAAAAAGGATGAGATAATGTAGAATAGACAAAATGAAACCTTACACTGAAAGCACTAAAACGAAGAGTTTGAATTCTATGCAACAGATAAAAGTAATTATTTACCTCATCTACTACCAACTGACCATTATAGCTTTGAATCAATCCAATTTAGACTCATGAGTTAATACTAAAAACAAAATCCTAAATCCTTGCTAGATTTTGCTATGGATGAAGGAGGGAAAGCAACATCTCTAACTTCAAAGACTATCCTCATGCCAACTTTGAAAGGATTTTTCACAGCCATCACCATCTGTCCTCAAACACCTTCCTAGCCTACTATACACATCGGTTATACACACCTTGCTAATTCCTACATAAGTATTTACTCTTATGGTTAATTTCCATCATAAGAAATATTCTGTCCCCTGTGTCAAATTTTTTTCACATTAAACCATTCATCACGTTCTAGTTTATCTCCTTTTCTTTACATATGTGTCAGAATCACTTCTATCTAAATTATACTTAACTCTCGATTTTATAAACACCTATACTATTTTTTTTAAGCTCACGGAAGACAATTACCATATTTGCTGCCTATATACACCTTATTATGTCCTCAAATTCATATGTTGAAGTGTCCCCTTCCCCATGGGACTGTATTTAGAAACAGGGCCTTTAAAAAGGTAAAAAAGTTAAACGAGGTCAAAAAGGTGAGGTCCTAATCCATAAGACCTGTGTCCTTATGAGAAGACAAGGAGATACCAGGAGTGCACCTGCACAGTGGAAAGCCCACGTGGGGAGACAGAAAGAAGGGAGATGTCTGTAAAGCAGGTAAGGAGAGAGGCCTCAGGAGAAACCAGACCTGCACATACCTTATTCTTGGACTTGGGCCTCCAGAACTATTAAAAAATAAATTTCTGTTAGTTGACACACCCAGTTCATGCTATCTTGTTATAGTCTATAATATATAGTCTGTATTTACTTGTCTTACCTCCCTTATTTGACTCTGATCCTCTGCAAGGCAGGAAACCAAATTATGAAATCTAAAAAATATTTTATAATGCTTGAGATATTTTATTGTGACAGTGTTAGAGGATGAAATGATTGCATACATGAATGAGTGAATTTGAGATTCTTATAAAAGAAAGTATTCATTAGGAAGATTTAAACTACCGCTAGGATAGAAGAGTGAAAATAACTTACATTCCCAGTATAAAACGGGAAACCACATTGTAATGAAAATGATTTTGACTTGGGAGTCATAAAACCCTGTCCTTGATCCTAGCTCTTACAATTAATAACTATGTGGGTTGGTTTTCAGTTTCATCAGTTTTAAAATTGAATAGCAACACTTAACTTTCAATATTATTAGGATTAAAAGAAGCTGTTAAGCACGAACTCTAATTTCTGGTGACGCTTAATATATGTTGGCTATTTTGACAATTCTACATAGTACAATTAGAAAAAGAATTAATTGGGGAAAGAATAAATCTGGAAAAAAGGGGTAAATGTATTAGGAGAGGTCTAAAAGAAGCAGGTAAAATACAGAAGACAGAAAAATAAAGACTTTACTAGGGGAAAAGCAGTACTGAAAAGTACAGCTCAGCATGGAACCCTAACTTTTTAAAGACATCTATCCACAGAGTTGCGTAGATTTTTCTGTCAATACTAACCAGCCTGGAAATTATAAGAAAAGAGGAAGTACTGGATTCACATGGAGCTTGAGGTTAGTCTAGGGAGTTTGGCCCAAAAGAGAATAAATATAAGGAGAATGAGAGCAATGTAAAATATTAGATCCTTAGTTCACGCTGGATAAGAAAATACGGCAACCCAAGATGGAGCTGATGGAAGGGAGTACATGGGATTGGAAATTGTGATTTTGTTCCCTGCTTTCACCTTAGTTATTTCTTGATTTTACCAATACTATAGCTTTTCAAAATTCCATACTTGATTTTACCCAAACAGTGAGCCAAACTGGGGTCCTCTACTCTTATCAACTGTTTTCAAGTAAGTTATGGCCACAGGATTTCAATTTTATGATCAACTTATCACTTCCCTATTGTCATGATACACTACTATAGGACCTGTAGTCATTCAAAATATCCATCTATGATTTAGAATTCCCTTTACAATGTCTTTAGGTTTTATATTTATGAAGAGCTCGATACATGCTATTATCCTTAAAGTAGCTCTACTCTGAGCAATGTAATTACAGTTTATATGATGTTAAAAGCATACCTAGGGGAAAACACATTATTTCATCCTTTGCAAAAAAAAAAAAAAAAAAAAAAGCTATAATTACATAAACACTAGGGATGGCATTTTGTCTGCTCAGGAAGCATATAAGATCTCAGTAGTTTTCCATTAGGACATTGCTGATATGGGATTGGCAAAAAGAATTAGGTGCCCTCCCTTAGTTCAAGGTTAACACATAGGAATCACAAAATTCATACTCCCATTGAGACTTGTTTGTCCTTTCTGATAACTTTTCCTCATTTAAATGAGTTTTGTGATGTCTTAGGAGCTCTTAACTTTAAAATATAATTATTTAAATATTCCTAAGAATTTAGTGAAAAAAAATTACAATCAATGTTCTCTAAGTATCTAGGTACAAATTAATTTCATAAACTTGCTCAAGAGATATTTTATTTCTAAAAAAATTTCATAGAGGATTTAGAGATACTACCAAGAAGTTCCTCAGAAATGACAAACAATGATAAAAACTGAAGTTGTGGCTTCTACTGCACAAATTTCCTACTAGAAGATTCATATATGCTAGTGAGCGTCAATAAAAAAAGCAAGCCAGGGAGAGAGGTTCACTTCTTGGTTGTTTAGAATGGTCTAATTTAAGAAGAATGAATAAATTCAACAGGATAACAACTTGATGATTTCTCCATTCCTTCCAAAATTGTGTCTTAACATTATTCATTTGAACACATTTTGGATACTTATCAAAGCCAAAGAATATTATAGTTTACATAATGAATATCTCACATACAAAATGTTTGTTGTTTACTTTAGAGAATTTCGAATTAAAGTTACTAAAGCAAAATAAATTATCCCTTAAAGCATATTGGCTTATTTAAGTAAGGGTCTCCTCAGTCACAGATTTTTTTAGGTGTGTGCACCCTATTTATGCAAAGAACATCTTATGAAAAGGCCACAAAATTATCTAAAATAAACCTCAGTGAATCAGGAATGGCTGAGCTTTAGATTTCCCTTAACTTTGTGGCTGAAGTCACTTCCAAATCAACAACACTATCTAATTTTTGATTTAAACATTTTTATGAATTCTTTTTAAAACAACAGTAATAAGCCCATTACTTTCACATAAATGACATTTTTGACATTAAAAATAATTTTATTAATAACTATACATTCTAAAATATGTTAGAAAGGTGGTATTTATTTATTTGTTTCATTTTTACAAATCTCTGTAACGATTAGCTTAATAAAAGAGAGGTGGATTCTCATATTTGTGTCTGTATTCAATTTTTTTGAGATATGCTCTTTTAGTTGAAATACATAAATACAATTCTGTCTCACAAAGATATATATTTGAGAAAGCATAGTATGTTATACTAGGATTCTTGGATAACTGTAGGTATTCTTTAATACCATACCAAGTCCTGACAAGTGGCAGTTTCTAAAAGAATAGTTGCAAGGTGGAATCTGAAACCATATCAGTGAACTTTCCATATTCTCTTACATTAAATCCATTCCTCTATCATCCACTTTGAATGGATCTTTTAGCCATGAATAATTTTGTAACATCCTGCCTTGGACATTTGTAAAATATTAGTTCCCCGAGTTATACTCATTTCTCAAATGTTGACACATTTCATTATAAAATGCACATAGAAGAAAAACACATTTTTAACATCACCACGAACCTTATCAGAAAAGTCTAAGTATTAGGAATCTGTAAACTCATAGCAGTGGTTATGACGAGCTTACTTCATTCATTTTGCAAAAATATCTTTTAAACACTCAAATCTGAACAACCATCATTGGCATATCAGTGTTTCCTTCTCCTCCCCCCAAAATTCCTATTGCATTAAAAAAAGCAGCTAGTTCAGTCCACCACCTGAAAAAGTACACAAGTATTTTCCTCTTGAGACACAGTATTTTGTTTGAAGCAGAAGTGTTCTGTGAACGTTTACCATTTCATCACACAAAATATTTAAATATTGAAAAATCTCAAAGGCTGAAATTTAATAAATTTGATAGCTTCCACACTCAGTGAAACTGGCATTTTATTTTTAAACAGTAAACATGTGGTGATGAGGAATATAAAAATTTGATGCCACTTACACTAAGGCACCTTTATTGCTTTTGCAGCATCAGTGCAAATATCAATATAGTGAAAAAGGCAAATACTATCTTAGAACATTATCTACCTAGTTTGACCCCACAGGTTCCCTAAGAGTTTATAGAGACCCTTAGGAGTCTGTGAAGCACACTTTGAGCACACCTGCACCAGTTCAGAACCCTTTCTTCAGCTCTAAACTCATGTAATCAACAGTCTACTAGATATGTTAATGGCAACTTAATTGATTATTAGTCATATTTCTTCCATTTTCCTCTGGCTGTTCCGGTTTCATTTCCTATCTCAGACACCATCATTACTCAAGTCATTCAAGTCAGAAACCTAGGAGTCACTCGTAATTTTTCTTTCTCCTTAACCCCTTATAACTAGTCACTAAATCCAATCTCTTACATGCATTCATTTTTACCAAACGCTATTGAGATTGTTAGTTCAAGCCTTCAGCACCTCAAAAAACTGCCCTATATCTAGTTTCCATCTTCCACTCTTCTCCTCCTATTCATTCCCTACTCTCCTAATAAAGTTAGGTTTTGAAAAAGCAAATTTAGATTATGCAATATTGAGTGACAGAGACTCTGTGTCACACATACTGACCTGAATTTCTTCTGCCACTTCCAAGCTGAGTGACCCTGTTAAATTACTCCGGTTCTCTGTGTTATATATTGATAGTCTTTGTAAAAAAAAATTAGTAAAAGTATTTATCAAATGGTTGCAAAGACAGAATGAGGGAATTCATGTAGAGTGTTATCTAGATGAATTCATAGAGTGTTAACACCTTGAATATGAAGCAAGTTAATAAATATTAAGAATTATTATTTTGCCATCCCCTCCTTAAAGTTTTCCTAATTTTATTATAAACATTATCTGACACATCTTTCTCACTCCGAGACTATAGAATATGATCTTCTTAAAGTAAGAAACATTAACTGATCTTTACTTTATGGCCAGAGCATAGCTCAGCATTCAAACATAGTTGGTTAATAATTATCAGTTATATTAGTGAAAGTTAATCAGCAGACTTTTCTCTGAATTATCTATAAATGTAGACTTAGTTTTATTTCTATTTGAATCTTAAATCATATGTATCAATTATTTAAGATTCTACCTAATTACTAAATGAAAATATTTTATAAACTAAACACATATAAGCTAAACTATATATTAGGATTAACCTAACATTGTTCCCAATCGGCAAAATCCTAAACCATGTTTATTATATTATATTATTTTATTTTAAAAACACTTTCTCATTTTTCAATTATATTTGGCAAACAATATTATATTAGTTTCAGGTGTACAACAATGATTAGATATTTATGTAACTTACAAAATGATCACCTGATAAATGCAGCATCCATCCGACACCATAATAATTATCACTTCACATCCCCATGCCTATTTTGTAATTACCAATTTATAACTCTCAGTCTTCTCCCCCCTTTATCTATTCCCCAATTCTTCCCCCAATTTGGCAACCATCAAATGCTCTTTGTATCACATGAGCTTGTTTCTGTTTTGTTCTTCATTTATCTGTTCTCTAGATTCCACATATAAGTAAAATCATATGACATTTGTCTTTCTCTGTATGACTCACTCCACTAAGAGCAATGCCCTCTAGGTCCATCCATGTCGTTGCAAATGGCAAAATTACATTCTTTTTTATAGCTGAGTAATAGTCTACTGTATATATGTACCACTTCTTATTTATCCATTCATCCATTGAGAAAAACCCAGGTTACCTCCACATCTTGGCTTTTATAAATAATGCTGCAATGAACATAAGAACACATATATCTTTTAGAATGAATGTTTTGGATTTCTTCTGATCAATATCCAGAGGTAGGATTACTGTCCTTCATTGTCTCTTGTTATGTAGCCTTTATTTTAAAGCTTATTTTGCCTGGTGTAAGTATTGCTACCCCAGATTTTTTTTTCTATTTCTATTTGCATGAAATATCTTTTCCATCCCTTTACTTCAGTCTGTGTGTCTCTTGCAATCCGAAGTGAGTCTTTTGCAGGCAGCATGTGTAAAGATTTTGTTTTCTTAACCATTAAGCCACCCATGTCTTCTGATTGGAACACGTAATCCACTTACATTTAAAGTAATTATTGATAGATATGTAGTTATTGCCATTTTATTCATATATTTGACTATTTTTTCTTTTATTTAAAGAAGTTCCTCTAACATTTCTTGTAATAGTGGCTTGGTGTTGATTAATTCTATTAGCTTTTTATTGTCTAGGAAGCTCTTTATCTGTCCCTTGATTCTAAATGATGGCTTTGCTAAGTAGAGTAATCTTGGTTGCAGGTTCTTGCTTTTCATCACTTTGACTATTTCATGCAATCCCTCGGCCTGCAAAGTTTCTGTTCAGAAATCAGCTGACAGTCTTATGGGAATTCCCTTGTAGGTAACTAACTGCTTTTTTCTGTTGCCTTTAAGATTCTCTCTTTGTCTTTAACCTTTGACATTTTAATTATGATGTGTCTGGGTGAGGGCATTTCTGCACTTCCTATGCGTGTATGTCTATTTCCTTCACCAGGTTAGGGAGGTTTTCCATCATTATTTCTTCCAGTATGTTTTCAATTCCTTGCTCTCTCTCTTCTCCTTTTATGAACGTTGTTATGCTTGATATTGTCCCAGAGTCCCCTTAAACTATTCTCATTTTTTTGGATTCTTTTTTCTTGTTGCTGTTCCGCTACCCTATCTTCCAAATCATAATTCAATCCTCTGCTTCATCTGAGGTTTGTAAACTATTGATTTCCTCTAATGTATTCTTTATTTCAATTATTATATTCTTCATTTCTGACTGGCTCTTTTTTAGATTTTTTATATTCATTTTTTGTTTCTATCTTTTGTTGAAATTCTCACTGAGCTTGCTGAGCATCCTTATAACCATGTTTTGAACTCTGCATCTGGTAGACTGTCTGTTTTGTTTAGTTCTTATTTTGGAGCTTTGTTCTATTCTTTCATTTGGAATATGTCTCTTTGTCTCCCCATCTAGGCTGCCTTCCTGTGTTTGTTTCTTTGCATTAGGTAGAGCTGCTAAGTTTCCTGGTCTTAGTAGAGTGGCCTTATGGAGTAGGTATCTTATGGAGTCCAATGGCACAGTCTCCCTGTTCACCTGAGCTGAATGTTCTGGTGTGTTCCTTGTGTGCGTTATGTGTGCTCTCCTGTCATAGTTGAGCTTTGGTTGTTGTTTGCATGTCAGTAAAAGGGACTGACCCTCAGGCTGATTCATCATCAAGACTGGTCATGACTACAGTGGAGGAGCTGTTGTGTAGGGGCTGACCCTACAGAGCAGGATTAATTTATTAGGGCTCTGGTGCCTTACCAGCCTGCCCTTTGGGTGTGTCTTTTGGGGAGGTTGCTAGGCGGTGCTTTGGTGTGGTCTGAGTCTGGTCACCAGGTGTGTCGGTTCTGAGTCCTCTTGGGGGGAGGTTTGTGTAGCCCAAGGCCAGCAGCTGCCTGTGCCTGCATGGAGCCACTTGGTATGTGCTACAGAGTGATCTAAAGATGGCTGCCATTCATGCTTGGGTTGGAGGTGCCTAGGAGAAGCTAAGCTTTAACTCAAGGTAGACTGCCTTCTAGTACCAAGCTTGGGGATGCTTAGCCAAAGGTATAGGGTAGGTAGAGGCCAGATAGTGTTTGTCTGAGGTTTGTAAACTTTTGAGCAATTTCAGGAAAGTCCACAGCAAGAGCCAAGACAAGCCATTTGTATGGAATAAACCACTGGAAATTGCTTAGGTGAGCCCTAAGAGGTGGAGTCTCAGGAAATCACCTGGGTGGAATGTCCTGTGTTTTCTAGGTTGATGGAGACTCAGATATAGTGGCCACCTGTGTATGCAGGCTGGCCTTGGTGAGGGCTCAACAAAGGAACAATAGCTTCTGCCAGCACTTCTATCTGGGAGAAAGTTGCCCCTCCAACCCTCACCCTGAAGCCAGACAATTCAGTTCTTCCCTGTATGTCTCTAGCACCTTTCCTACTGCTTTCAGCACTGAGGACAGTGCTGAAGCTCAAATAACTGAGTCCATTAGTGAGTAAGTTGTGTGTGAGCCCTTTAGAGGAATGGCCGGCACTTCAGCTGTCCTCCGTCTCACTCAAATACAATCCCCACTTATTTTCACTGACAGTAGTTTTGGGGACTTCTCTTCTGGCACTGAAACCCAGAACTAGGGACCTGCTCTGGGGCTGGGGCCACTCACTTCTCCAGGGGGACTTCTGTGGCTCAGATATCCCTCCCAATTGTTAACTGCTATCTGTGGGCGTGGGGCCATCTGTCCCATGTCTCAGTCCCTCCTATTAGTCTTCTCATGACTTCTTCTGTATAGCCTTAGTTATAGGACTTCTTTACAGCTAGACTCCAGGTGATTTTCAATGATGGTTCTTCTATAGTTTAGTTGTAATTTTGATGTGGTCATGAAAGGATGAAAGAATAGCATTTCCTACTTCACCACCTTAATTAAATCCTATGTATGATATTCCCAAGCCATTTTAAAAACATTTTTTCTAAACACTCACAAGAGCAAAAGTCTTATCCTACCCATGTGTTGCCTTGATAAAGGATACAGAGAGTCTATAAAACTCATTAAATTATATGTAATTTTATTGTAAATCATGTTATGCTTTTTTTGGAAGACGAATGTCTATTGCTTTCTTCACATTCTCAAAAGAGGTCTGTGACCCAGACAAGGTTAATAACCACTGTTATAGAAGATGGCACAAAACATAGCATCAGGAATTGGCAGGGCCCATGACAGACAGACTAGTGGAGATATATTTTTCAGCATGAATCTTTGGGGAACATGTCAAATCACACAATGAAGGCAACTGCCTACCAGGTCTCATTTATCTGCACTTTGAAAATAAATCATATGAAGTTCACCACCCTGAACACAAGTACCTAACCTCCGAACAAGAGCCAATAAATAAATCATTAAATCACAGTGCCAATTTTACTGCATGTTTCTTCACAGTGTACCTTGTGTTTGTTGCCAACATTGCTGGGAGCTTAGAGAGAGCCTGTGTGATCACTCGGGTTGCATGTGTGTGTGTGTGTGAGTGTGTGTGTGTGTTGTGTGTTGCATTCTAGATTTTTTAGGTGCTCTAATTTAAACAATAAAATTTAAAAATCATATTATATCTAATATATGACATATGATACGTACTACAAATATACATTATAAAATGGCATACATAATATAAAATGTAAGCTATAATATAAAATATAAAATAAAGTTTATACAATGTTAATACCTAATGCATAATAATGTTTTCTAAAAATGGCTTTTCTACAGTAATAAAGTAGTTTGCATATTTAATGTACATAATTCTACAAGAATTTCATAAGAAATATAATTTAATTTAAATCATTACTCTCTATCAATAATTAAAAGCCACTTATATTTCAATAAATACACTTAAGTATCTTTACAACAACATTTAATAGGTATATATCAGTTTAAGGCAGATTTTTCTTTGAACTTATTTTTGTCTTGTTACAGTTTATAAGTGATTTAATGTTTAAATACATACAGTGGGCCTGGGTGCACACTGCTGAAATCAGTATTTGCCAAAATAGAACCATGATTAGAACACAATAGGACTTGGTAACTGGTTTTACTTGCAGTAAATGTTAAAGATATTCTGTTACAAGCTATCATGTGAATAGTTGAAATTTTCTAAGAATCTTAGCTAGGAATAATGTGGACATGCTTTAAGTATTCACACTGATTAAAAATTCACAAGGTTGCCTCTAAATGCATTAATGAAATAGTCATCATACTGAAATAATCATTATCAGCTTTTTCACCTTTATTATCTGTTCTTGTCTGCTTCATAAAAATTAGAAAATTAAATGCAAAACCTTTCCATTAGTACTCTGTTAAACCTGTAAATTTGAAAACAAATCAGAGAATATGAAAGTTAAGATTCTCTTAGTAACATTAACTTGTCCAACATTGATTATATATAATTCCTGAATTGCTGGTTAGTGATCTAAGTGTACACTTTATTATAAGGCATAGGAAATGTAAAGAAATTAATGTTGTTAGGAAAACTCTAACTTTTCATTTTATTGAGTTATGGAGGTTAAAATTTGCAATCCTAACATTGTATTAGCTTGGGATTCTGCAATTTAGTAAAATAAACTGGTTGAGAAAATGAACTATGCTCATTCAATAAAAATAATGCCTGTTTTCTTGAATGAAACATTTATAGCATCTGCATTTAAAGGCAATAGATGAAAACTTTAATAATCTAGCAGTTTTCAGGAATACTGATACAATTCTTCATAAAATGATATCATATATGCTTGCAAATTCTGTAAAACCTTATTTATATGATGTTATATCAACTTATCAAAATTCCAATCATGAAGTAATGTAGACAAATTCATATAATATATAGCATACATTTCAAATATGTAATTAAGTTACTGTCCATTGCATTTGTAAAGAAACTAATAAAGCACTAGATGGAAAGAATAATAAATAACATTATTTCATTGTTCTTATGATATCTATAATGGCCTATAGACTAAAAGGAGTAAAAGAAAGCAAAAGAACAACATAAATCATAAATAATAGTAAAATTAAAGCTCCAAGGGGCCAGAATCACTGTACATTTTGATTAATAGTACTTAAACATATCTAGAACAGTATCTGGGCTGTAATAGCTGCTCAAAAACATGTGTTGAATAAATTAACTTGCATGATATTCATCAATAATATAGAAGTTCAAAGCTCCTCTTTGCCAATAATAAAGTTCCCTGAAAAATGTTTAGCAGCAGGGCAAATCTGAGTAACCAGCAGAGTGTCTATATACTCCATGAAAACCAAACACAATCAAGTGTATTTGAAATGAAAATCCATCTAAGGATATGGAGACTAGTGGGATGCCATAGTCTCACACTAGTGGGATGCACTAGTGGGATACTTCTGGCCATTTTACTCATACTTACCTCACTGACTTAAATAAAAAAGATATGTGCATTCTTTAAAGACATTATTAAAATGTCCACATGCCCTGAGAAAGCATTGCATGTGTGTCTGTGTCTGTGTCTGTGTGTGGGTGTGTGGTAGCTTAGGCATGGTGATGGTGGCGGTGATGGTGGTGGTAATGGTCTTATGCTTCTCTCACTACTTCAGATGTCCAACCAATTAGTCACATGGAGAAATCAAGAAAGCATGGGGTGTTTTCCTTAGGTGGATGTGGAAGAACAAAAGTAAATTTATTCATAGGATTGAGAAATCGGCTATGGCAAGTAGTGTAAATCTCCCTTAAATAGGACACATGGTGAGATGTAAAAGGAATAGAATGATAACCATCCTAGAATACATCAGTTAAAATTATTCTTGGGAACCTACAGCACAAATGTGTGTTGTGTGTGTGTGTGTGTGTGTGTATGAACATGTTCATTCAGATATTCAATAATACCTATTGAGTATTTGGTGTATTACTATGGGCTTCCTAGGGACGCTATTTATTTTCACATCTTACTCTGTTGTCAGTGATATGCTGAAGAGTCAGGCATGACACCTGCCTTCTAAGCACATTATAATAAAGCACAGGAATTAAGTAGCAACAGTAAAAAAAAAAAAAAAGTACATATAAACTGAGAAACATACAAGCTTATATTTCTAAAAAAAAAGAGATATAAATAATCCCTAAATATATCTTCGATAACATCTAAAGTAGTCTCTCGTAAGGTGTAGCAAGATAGGACCTTTTTCTTTAAGTCTTTCATGTCATTTAGAATCTTGGATCGAGGAGAATGCATTTACTCACAATGAGGTTGTAAGGTATGTTTTAATCAGGTCTCATGAAGGACAAAGCAAGCTCCCCACTCTGATCTCTGTTCACATCAGAGAAACTGTTTCTTAGCTACCTTGTATGTACAAAAGTTGTTAGTGCTAAACTCTGACTCAGAGAAGAAGATCTGGGCTTTATCAAGGTGTATATTACCTAAAATTTTCAAGGTACATGTGCGCACACTGTTCGGTTCTAAATTGATAGACTTTTTAACCTTTTAATATCATTTGAACGAAAAAACATCATGAGAAGCTTTAGTAGCTTACTCAGGAATGACTTCTTAAAGTTCCATGAGAGAAAGACCTCCAAGGGAGTCGGCATCCCCAGAAGCTAAGCCTCTATTAGCTTTCTTAGGGAGATGCCTTAGCCTGTTCCAGCTGCTTTAACAAAATACCATAGACTGGGTAGCTTAATTAAACAAAAAATTATTTCTTACAATTCCAAGATCAAGGTATAGGCACATTCGGTGTCTGATGAGAGCCTGCTTTCTGGTTCACAGATGGCGTCTTTTAGCTGAAAATTCATATGGCAGAAGGGGTGAATAGCAATCTGGGGTCTCTTTATATGAGTGCTTGTCTGAGTCATGAGGGCAGAGCCTCCCAAAGGCCCTACCTCCTAATAATATCAGGAAGTTAAGATTTCAACATAGGCATTTGGGGGGAATACAGACATTCAGCCTACAGCAAGAAGGAAAACTGTGGCCAGAATCATCTATAATAACTTTATTCTGTTAAACGGTAGTTTGGGGAAAATCTAAGAGAAATCTTTACCACATTTAAAATCAAGGAGACAGCCCATAGTATTCAATAAATCCTTATTTATCCTCATCTAGAAAATGTATGTTTCAGTGTTGAATAAACTGAGTTGCCACTCAGCTTGCATATCCACATGTGCAGAGGGCCTGGATGCAGATGTTAAAGAATTGGGTGAAAATGAGGCCTCTTTTATCATTACGGTATATACACAGCCCCAAACCTGTTTTGACTACTTGAGTATTTAAGGTCTGGAGACTCTGTTTATGGGTGTAATAACTATTTATTAACAAAAAAAAAAGATGGAAAAATCACCAAAGCAACAGCTCACTGAAAGCCAATTACCAGTTTTGAACCTAAACCCTCTTAGAAATAACTTATTCAAAACAGTGCAAAAATTTGGACTTAATTATTAGGGTAAATGTCACTCATATACTATGTCTTCAATAAAAAACAGCTATTGAACATGGGAGGACAATAAACACATTTCATCCAAATTTTTGTTTCATGTTCCTCCATTGGATTGTAAGACTAAACAGGGGTGGGGTGGGGGAAGCAATGTGAGAAGTAACCTCTCACATCTCACTTTTTTCCAGAGCAGAGCACAAAATAGCACTTAGAATGTACTACAAAAATGACAGCTATTAATAATAAGTCTGTTCATGTCGGTCAGTGGAATATCTAAAAGAAGATTCTCTCACATTTTCATCAAGACCATGTGTTAGATTACATATTAGAGAAACTAAGGCACCAGTACAGCAGTAGCAGTAGAAAGGAAGAGAGAGAGAGAGAGAGAGAGAGAAGAGAGAGAGAGAGAGAGAGAGAGAGAACTGAAAGAGCGAAAAGCAGAAAATTTTAAAGAAACTACTTAATTTCAGGATAAATATATATTCTTATCATATTTTCAAGAGTTAAAATTTTAGTCTAAGTGTCTTTATTTTTATTAAATTTGGCATGGGGCAGCATAATCTGTTCCAGGAATATGGTCTTAAAGATCGTAACCTCATTCTTGTCAAGATGAGTATTAATACCTGATATTTTAAAATATAAATAGACATAATTAACAACTAACACTCTCATTTTCTTCCAGGAAAAATATTTTGCTTCCATAATTCATGAATATGAACTACTAGATTTTCTTTGAGCTGATTCAGAGTAAAACATTTTGAGAGACACAATCAACAGAGTGAAAAGATAATCTAAAGAATGAGAGAAAATATCTGTAAATCATATATCTGGTAAGATGTATACATCTAGAATATATAGAAAACTAAAATTCAAAAAAACAAAACAAAACTAATAACCTAACTAAGCAATGGTCAAAATCTTAGAATAGATATTTCTTCAGAGAAGACAGACACATGACCAGGAAGCATATGAAATAATGATTAGGAAAATGCATATCAAAATCACAATGAGATATCACTCATCCCCATCAGGATGGTTACTATCAGAAAAAAAACATAAAATAATCAGTGTTGGCAAGAATGTGGTGAAATTGGAACTCTTTTACACTATTGATGGAAAGTGGTATAGCTATTTTAGAAAACATGATGGTGATTTTCCAGAAAATAAAAAAAAAAGAATTACCATATAATCCAGCAATTTCACTTATGGGCACATATCCAAAAGAATTAAAAGCAGAGGGTCTTGATGAGGTATTTGTGCATTGATGCTTATAGTAGCATTCATTATTCACAACAGTTACAATGTGAAAATGTCCTCTGATGGATGAACGGTAAAATAAAATGTGGTATATAATAGAATACTGCTCACCCCTTTAAAGGAAAGAAATTCTGACACATGCTACAACATAGATGAACCTTGAGGATATTGTACTAGGTGAAATAAGCCAATCACAAAAGGAAAAAATACTGTAAGATTCCACTTATATAAAAGATCTAGTGTAGTCAAATTCAAATTCACAGAAGCAGAAAGTAGAACAGTGGTTACCAGGGGACAGGGCAAGGAGGAAATAGGGAGTTAATGTTTAATGGGTACAGAGTTTCAGTTTTGCAAGATAAAAAAGTTCTGGAGATTGGTCATACAACAATATTAATATATTTACCAATACTGAAATAACTGTACACTTAAAAATGGTTAAGATGGTAAATTTAATTTTATACGTATTCTACTGCTATTAAAAAGAATGCAAACTTTAGTATAAAGAAAGAAAGAGAGAGAGAGGGGGGGGGAAGGAAGGAAGGAAGGAAGGAAGGAAGGAAGGAAGGAAGGAAGGAAGGAAGGAAACTGAACTGTCTCAGTTCTACTGCTTCCGTGGTGGGAAAGTATACTACCAGGTGAAAAATATATGATCAATTATATTCACATAAGGCCAAAGAGACCAACCGACCACTCATCCTTCATTTTTTGTACTTTTTATCCAACCAGTTCTCCTAAATTTTAGACACTGAAACTATATTGTGTTCCAAAGAAATTCTCTCACAAATATCTTCATAAAATTATGCATTGTGTGTGTATGTGTTTTAAGATAAGAGAAAATTCTGCTCGTTTCTCTTTTAACCCTTGATCTATTCAGACTTCAAAATCAATTCAACATCTCTTCCCCTGTGAAGTCTGTGCTGACCACTCTTTTTTTGGGCTACCATCATATCTTGCAAGGAACTCATTTATTGCATTTACCGCTCAATTAGATTTATACTAGCTGCGAGCTCCTTATAGGTAAAAATGTTTCATATTCATCTACGTGTCCTAAGAACTCAGCAGAGAACAAGGCAACAAATAGAATTTCAGTATTTATTTACAGAATGATGTTGAGGCTACCTCTAATAAAATTGCCTTGTTAAATAATTGCAAGGTAAGTTCTGATTCCTCTTAGAAAGAGGAGGGAGCCCACTTGCTCCTTATTTTTACTAAATAATATCTTATTTTACCAAAACATAACATAATTTTATTTTTCTTTTTTGTGCCAAGCTGCTAAACACCAAGTCTATCCTAAATAAAAGTTTACACCCAATGTTAATAATCTAGTATAAGCAGTCTGATATTATTCCACCACTACCCCATTCTATCTTATCTTTGTGTCTGTGCTATTGTAACATTATCTTGTTATAAACGGCCTCTAGTCTATTTTGGAAGGAAGTAGATATGATTAAAATATGTAAAATATGCAATATGAGGCTAAATATGAAGATGCTGTTTTAAAGCTGTTCTCCTTAGTTTCTTTTCTTTGCCATGAATAATGTCTCCTACATTTCAGCAGAAGCCTAAACAGCTGTGCTCTCATTACTGCAATACCTGTTCTTCTACACTTTATCTTGTCTAGTTCACTTCTGAGTAGGCGGTATAGTCTGCTCTTCATAATTTGTTTTCTAATGTATATCTATTTGTGTGTCATATTAGTTATTATATCTTTCCTTAAACTATGGCTAAATTAAGCTATTTTTCAAAGTAATAAGACAATCTAGTCAAGACCCTTTCTTTGTGAGATATGTACACTTTTGTTAGTATAATTAAGACAATAGAAAATACGACTTCCTTTATAAGAATCTTAAAATGCAGATTTACGAGATGTGTATCTAGATTTAGCTCTAGCATTAATTGTAATTTCTTGGAAAAGTCATTTAACTACTTAGGACTGGATTATCCAAAATTTCTTCCTGACTCTAAAAACTTTATAGACCTATCCAGTAATGTCTAGAATGATAGTTGAGGTGCTAAACCCTTGCATGACTAATAAACCTAAATATTCATTTGCATGTGTACATGCACAGATTTACACATTGCTCCCTATAAAAAGAAGCTATCCTGAATATCACATAAAAATAGATCTACATTCAGACCAGTATAAAATAAAAAAAAAAATTCAAACTCTAGAGCTCGGGATTATACTTGGGTTTGCTATAAATCTCTTAATTAAACATATTGTCAATATTATACTCCTTATCATTTAAAGTAACGTAGCTGCAAAGATAGCTTCCAAATAATCCAGTTTTCGTCCTGGTATCCAATACAGATTTTAGTAAGTCTGAGCCAACTTATCTGTCTATGAGGATTTCCTACGCGTCCTCAGTAATTAAAGCCAATTTCCCCCTAAAGCACTGTTGAAATATATCATAAGTTCATTCCTCCTCTCACCGTCATTTGCTCCCAGAAAAACGTATTCAACTCTTTGACAAACCAAATTTCCTTGTCCTGCCAGGCGTACTTAGGGGTCCATCTCTTCTGCAAAGCATTATCTGGCTATCTAGTACCATGTAGCTTAAAATAATCTATTTTCTACATTTTTATAGTACAACAGAGTTAATAGCTATCTTTTAAGTTAACATCTAGTAATACATCAACTGAGGAATAGGCTAGCTAGTCATCCAGAAGCACAAATTCTCCTCACATTTAGACTGCATTTCCCAGCCTCTTTGCATCTACTAGTTCTGGCCAGTGGTATGTAGGCAAATATGATGTTCAACAACTCTGAGACCTGATATTTACACTTTTTAAAAACCGTTATGCAATCTCCTTCTTTGTACTTTTCTACTGGCCACATGCAGATGATTCACCAAGGATTCTAGGGGATGGAATAGGCCACAGGTGCCTCAATAACTGTATGGAATAAAGCTCCACCGTCTGCCCCAATATACAACTTCATATGGTATCCTTGTTTTTCTTGGGTCATTTTTATTTCCCTCATTGATCATAAAAAACTGTGAATATATCCCAATGCTTTTTAAAACTGTCTATATAACCAACTATAACTTTAATAACATTTGTTCAGTGTGAGCATATTTTAATAGATAATGCATGTTGTCTTGAAACTTGTTATATTATCATTCAATTATATGCATTCCATTGTTCATAAAATATTATATTTAATTATTTATATGGTATCAATGATCATGATAATTATATATCCACATAATTTTAAAAAGTAAAACAAAAAATTAACACTTGCTTTAATATTCATTATAAAAGAGAGTGATAATGCACAGAGTTTCTTCTTTTGATCATTGTTCCCAATAGGTGTTATAAGTAATATAAAGCCAGAAATTGAAAAAAGAAACTCTCTAAGGGTCCATACACACATTCTCAAGTCACTGAAATTAACGCACAATTGGTGTATGAATGAGTTCATGAAACATTTATAAGTAGTGACAGAAATCAAATTATTTACCTCAGAAGTCTATCTTTGTTACGGTACCTGTAAATAAGTTTAATATTTGAATCTTTACTATACAGGAGAACTAGCATTAATTGAATGCTTATTCTGTGCCAGGTGCTACTTACCCCAAACGATAACTCTGTGAGGTCTTTACTTTTAACCCCATTGCAGAGACGAATCACCTTAATGAGAACTTAGCTCATAAACAGCAGAATTCGTTTATGCGGCTATAACTCACACCTACCTATTTTTTTAAACATTTTTTCTCTAACACCAGAGTTATCTCTAGATTCTCTCATCTACGTATTTTTCATGACATTTGTGTTTGAAGTGCTCTACTTCTAAATATCAACATATAAGTCAAATCATTATTATTATTTAACGGGTTTCTACATTATGCTACATATGGATAAAGTTTTAAAAATCAAATAACCGATTGCCTTTTAGCAAAAAGGTCACATTGAAAGATGGCCACTTCAAATGTTATGGCCATTTCTATACCTTTTTTATTCTCTCCTCCTTGAAAATCCTGGCTTTTAACCTCCTGTCATCAGATTATGTTGCTCATTACCTTTATTGTAGCAGTTAATGAACTTACAATTAAGCCCTCCATGTTTCTTAACTATTTTAGCTCCTGCTTAACTCACTTTTTCCAACATGACTCAATTTAATTATCGACAGTTTCAATACACACATACATATATATATATGTATATATATGTATAATATATATGTATATGTGTATTTATGTGTGTATATGAATTTATTTGAAATATGGCCTTTTGCTTGCTCAACCTTCTTTCTTCTAAATATCTGTCCTTCATGTTATCTCAACCAATCAACTTTTTGGTCATTTCTAGATCTATTCGTTATAAATAATGCCCATACTTCCATTATCTCTTTCATGTATCCAGTTCTCTGACCATGTTTCCTATCTTTCTAGCTCATTTGCTCTAGTATTTCAATTCTAGCAATCATTTGATCTCACTGGAACCTTCAGTCAATTGAACTCAACTTCCTCTACTAGGCAAAATTGTAATCCTGCTTAAATCAAACTCTCTGCTTCTTGAACATCTGCTCTTGTGCTGCTAAATGTGCATGCAGAAGCACACACTCTGAATGATATTACATTAAATTCAATTTGACCGACTCCAGGGGACCCCTAAGGTCACCCACAATCATATATTTCACTACTCCATGTACCTTCCACTGTCCTAGAGGACCATATCACCTCCCCCTTTCTTCTTAAATTTCCAACACCTCAGTCCTAATACTCACTCCCAGTTGATGACTTTGCTTCTTTCTCCACTGAGAAACTTGAAGCAACTAGAAAGAACCTCCAGAAAATCTCACAGCCACATATATCCACCCATAATATACTCTGCTCTCTCT
This sequence comes from Eonycteris spelaea, assembly GCA_003508835.1. Lineage (NCBI taxonomy): Eukaryota > Metazoa > Chordata > Mammalia > Chiroptera > Pteropodidae > Eonycteris > Eonycteris spelaea. The sequence continues at coordinate 630,848 of PUFA01000254.1, read as the reverse complement.
CTAGTTTTTGGAGAAAAATGATATTTACACCTTTCTAAAACCTTCCCTGTACACTAAATACAATTTACTATCACACATCCAAAAACCACAGAATAGAATTTATTCTTTTCTTTGAATTATTATTTGTTCTTATGTAGTAGAGATGATCACCACCAGCAAACATGTTTTCTCCCTCATTAAAATAAAATTCAATGATCATTTTTCAGTTCTCATCATACTTGACTAGCAACACCAAGTGTATTGTCCTTGATATAATTCCTTCACTCAGCTTCCATTAAACCACTTGATTCTATTCTAACATTATTGGTCCATTTCTATCTTTTTTGTTGGTTTCTCCTCCTCTTCCAGACCTGAGTCTCAGTCTTTTATCTTCTCTTCTCTCTCTACATTCACTACACTGTGACCTCAATTAGCAAATAACTATTAATAACCAATATTTTCATGTCACTCAAATTTCACATTGCTTGTTGTCCAGACATGTCTTCTGAACTTCACACTCATATATACAACTGCCTACCTCACAGATCCATTGAAATATCAAATAGATACCTTCAAACTGACATGTCCAAAGCTAAACTTCTCAGTCTCCTTGCCCTGGCAAACCTATTCTACTCAGAGTCTTTCCATTTTTCATTTAAATGGATGACCAATGCTTTCAGTTACTCAGAAAAACATATTGGCTTCATCCTAGATTTTTTTTCCTCCTCTTACATCTATATCTGATTTGCTGGAAATCCTGTTGTTTATCTTAAAATATATCCAGAACCCAATCACTTCTCGAAATTTCCACTGCTACTGCCTTGATGCCAAGACATCATTATTATCTCGATTACTACTGCAATCATCTTTTAACTGGTTTTTCTGCTTTCATCTATGAGCAAATTATTTCAACACAACAGCCAGAGTGATCCTTATAAAATCTAAGTCTGATCAAGTCTTTCCTTTGCTCTGAACCCTCTCCTAGTTCCTCTGCTCAGAGGAAAATTCAAGACATTATAAGCAACAACAAGGCACAACTATGACTACAAAGTCAGGCTCCACTTCCTTTCTGATCTAATAGTTCCTCCACCATTGACCTCCAGCCATCTGACCTCTTTACTATTTGGTAAATACATCAGGTATACTTATGCTTTAAAGGCTATACCCTTCTTGGTAGGTTGTCCTCCATATATCTGCTTGCTTATTCCCCTGAACTATATCAGGTCTGCTCAGATGCCATCTTCTCAATGAAGAACTCTGTCCACCTAATTAAAAAATGCATCCTGACACCATCCCCTTTTCCTTTGCTCTATGTTTTCAAAAGCACATCACTTTCTGATATCTAAATAATGTGTGTGTGTCTTCCCCAACTGTAACTCTTAGTGCCTAGAACAGTGCTGGACACAAGGTAGATGTTCAGTAAATGTATAAAACGATGAAGCATAAACTTGGTTAAACCTACACACACACACACACACACACACACACACACACACACACACACACACACTCTAAACAGAACTGAAAAATTTCCTCAATAATTGAAATATGATGACCTACATCTAAAATATAATTAATAATTCTGTATATAGAACAACAGGTTCAAAATTCTGAAGCACTGTAAAGGTTATGTAATCCAACCATGCATGTAATTTAGTTTATATTTCTTTTACATGTTTTCCCATATTAATTTTCTAGTCTATACTTGAATATTGTGGTAATAGGGGACCTTTACATGGTTTGCAATGAAAAAACTGAAAGCCAAGGTTACCTAAAATTACAAAGTAATTAAGGAGAGTAGCAATGTTACAATCAGAAACCAGGTCTCTTGCCAACTAGAAGAGTGACCTGTACCATAATCAACTCTGTATAGAAAACCTTTAGTGTATTTAAATACATGTCTACTGAATAAGCCAAATGAGTACTTTAAGTATTGACAATTAAAAAGATATTTATACAACTAAAGTCAATTTAAAAACAATATCAAGAGTCTATATATATAGATAAACTTCAATAAAACTTGAAAAATACTAATTTTACAATTGAAAATATTTTAAAATTTTCTCATTATAAGGCATTTGTTGATAAAATAGTATCATCAAGAGATACTAGGCCTAGAAAAAAATTCACAAGAAGTCTGAGGTAGAAAATTCCACAGGTAACTTCAACATAGCATTATACTATGCTCTAAGAAACAGACTCACAAATATAGTGAACAATTTGGTGATGAACAGAGGGGAGGGAGGTTGCGGGGGGCTGGGATAATGGGGTGAAGTGTTAAAGAAGTACAGATTAGTAGTTGATAGCAGGGCACAGGGATGGGGAGCACAACAGGGGTAACACAGTTAGCATTAATATGATGGCTAGGTGGAGGACCAGGGGAGGAAGGGAGCAATTGGGGGGATCATTTTATGAACTATAGAGATGTCTAACCAATGTACTGTATACTTGAAACCAATTTAAATAAATAATTTTTTTAAAAAAGAAACTACCTTCACATTGGAAAGATGAAGACAAAAATGAAAGCAAGAAATAACTGAAAAAAGTCACTGTACTTTCTAATACTAGTGAGTAGAAAGAACTACTAAAAAGAAACAAGACCCAAACACTATGTTTGAATTGTAAAAGTTTTTCATAGTTTAATTATGTTTTGGACTTTTGCTCAGTGGTGTAGCACACTATGATACAAACGATTAAAAAACCAATAAAATTAGAAGAGACAATGAAATGTTCATAATTAGGGTGCCTAAAGATAACACAGAGATCATGATAACAAAGTGCTCGGTGGTATCATTAAACACTTTGAATTTCTAAAGATCTTCCTATCAGAGTTCTCCTGTGTAGAGATGTTCTATTTAATGGATAAAAGGACAATTTTTATTACTGTAGGACTCTGAAATGTAAAACAGCTTGACATTTTTGATTTGTGATGTTGGCCTATCATTTCAAATATACTTTATTCTGTACAGCTCAATAAAAATTTTCAAAACTTCAATGAACACAGTGTCTTATAATCATTTCTCAGAAGGAGCAAGTTCTTGATATTATGTCAGAAAATAGAAAAAATGTGTTTTCAAAACAACAAACACATCTCATTAAAATTTTTGTAAACTGATTCTCATTGAGTACTTTTCCTCCAAAGACTTTCTTGTGCTCTGGTGTAGTCATTATATACACACTTGATATACATGTGTTGGCTTATATGTACTTTTATACACATACATATTAGTTTCTTGGAAATTCAAGCTATAGAAATACGACTTGAGAATGGAAATGGGATTTACTGGTAATTGATTCCAACCTCCTGATTTTACTGATAGAGAAAAAGAAGTGAAAGAAATTGAAAAACTAGATCAACAAAACCCAGGTCACCTCTGAGAACACTGTTAGTGCAGTGTTTTCTTCTAGTGCTCTACACTGCTTCACCGTAAACACTAAGCTGCTAAGAGCCTCATTGAAAAGTCTTTGTTAGATCCTGATGTTTTATGTCATATACATATCAGGTTTGGTAATCTTTGCTTGAATAGGAGATTAAAAAATGACTTCAACTTCAATTGCAAGAATTATTACCTGCAGGGAAATTCATTCATAATACCTTGTATGCTTTAAATGACCTATTTGCAAAGGTTAAATAAATCAAACTACAGTCGGATTACTAGTTGAAAAAAATATATATATATGGTTGCTCTTGTTTCAAAAATAAACAATATACTATTTTAAATATAGGTCACACCCTGCAGTGTGGTAAGTATGTATATGCATGAGGACATCTGTTATTTTTCTGTTTTCCCTAACATATAAATTCCACAAAGGAAAAAAAAAAAAGCAGGTCAAACCAAATGCTCACTAAATTACTTGTAATGCACAGTCAATCTTCCTATTTCATGTGGGAACTTAAAGTTGGGGTTGTAAACAAATCTTTGCGAGGGAGAAAATAATTTCTTGGACCAGTGTTTGTTTGTTTTAATTTTAGTGTTCATGAGAATTACCTAGTGAGCCTTTTAAAAATACAGATCCAAGATCCCTTGTCAGTTGTCAGTTCCGCCCCTGTCCTCACTTTGAGATTTTAACAAGCATCTTCGCTGCTACTTCTGCACTGGGTGTATCTGTACACTTAAGGAAAATTTTTTTCTCTTTGTGTCTGCCCTCTATAATTAGTATAACTGATTGTTTCAGAAAAGTATTCAATTCAAGAACTGAAATAACTCTAACTGCCTCTACAGACAGATTTTATTGGCTTGATCAACAGTTAGAATTTAAATGGTCCGTGTAATTATTTACCCATTTATAATATGAATAGTATTACTATTAGCTATATCACTATGCTAATAAACTGCAGGAAATAAAAAAATAAATTTCTACCATGCATGAAATCTGCCTTCAAAGATAATGTCTTCCTAGGGAAGAAGTTAGACATATAAGCACAAATAGAATGTGTCGAAGGACCTAGAAAGAGCTTAATCTAACATACATACCTGTAAAAAAAAAAAAATGGCATTTTCATCTTGGATGACAATATGGACAACCTAGGGGAAATCAAGGATAGGAGACTGGAATGGAAAAGCAGGGTGATTATTAACAAAATCACAGTCTCTCAGATTTAGAAATATCTATAGACATTATCTAATTTAGTTACTCATCCTCTCTTTAAATTATTCTATATCTTGATAAGGGGTTTGTGGCTTCTGGTTCAATACTTATTGTGACAAATGAATGAGGTGGGAATTTTAAAAATATAACTATGTTTATCCCACCTTAAACAATAGAGTAAAGCAATAATAATAATAATAATAATAATAATAATAATAATAATATAATTAGAATGTATAGTTTTGAGTTTTTACAGTAGGATAAGTTTTTATTTCATGGCAATATTATTTATGATATTATTCTCTGTGCTTCCCTAAGTTTGATTAAGTATTCGAGTCAAATAGTAAAAAAACAAAAAACAACAACAAAAAAAACCATGATTAAAATAAATGCAGTAATTAAACCATACTTCTAGTATAGTAACGTTGGAGTTTACTATTAAATGGCAATCCCCATACTACTGTTGCCAGGGAAAGGAATGAAGAAGTAAGTTAAAGAAGAAGAAGAAGAAAAAAAAAAAAACAGACAAATTGTGACTTGTCGTGAAGGTCATTTATATGTCTCCTATCTGGATTACTTCTTGAAACCCAATTCTACTCTCCCAGTCTTCACCTTCTCCGTTGGGGTAGGGCTGTGACTTGACAGGGACTTTGCACAGTCAAGCTATAGTCTTCAAGGAGTCATTTCCACATCTGGTGCTTGTCACATTCATCTTGGAGAATAGATTCCTAAACAATGACAATATCCTACTCTGGAGGACAAAGTTGGGGGAAAAAAAAAAAACGGAAAAAGGTAGGTTTTCTTTATTAGCTGCAGCACAAATTAAAATCTTATGCCTAAAGAATTTACATACTAGGGAGGCTCATGATATTTTACCATGGTGGGTTCTGATGCTAATGAAAGTAAATTGTTTCACTGTTGACCCCAGTGCCCATTAGAATTTTAAGATGAAATGAGATGCATACTCCCTTGTCCCCAGAGGGCAAGTGATCACAGTGGAAACTTTGCATGCCTTTACACACCAGTTATGGTGCCTAGATCCTTAGGAAAAACACTGAATATAGAAAGTATGGTTTTACTGAGTGTCAAGTGGTTTGTTTTAGGCTTTCAGGAGGTCACCTTCACTCCTGACCTTGATTGAAATGTGTCTCCTTCAAGTCAGGAACAATTACCATCTCTCTGGTAAGCATACATAAATTACTGCAGAAACATAGTGGACCTATCTCTAACAAATGAGGGTGATCAGAAGAATAAGACAACTAATTCTCAGCCATACGATTAAAATTATTAGAAAATCCAACATTTTGTTGAAGAGACAAAACTAAATGAATTGGCCATGAAACAACCACCGAGTGATTTAGTTCTAGCCTTTATAATAGGTAGAAAAAGTATAATCATTCTTTGAAAGAACATCCATTCAAATATTTCAAAATTTCCATTTTGATGCTTGAATATTCTATTATTTAGGCTAACGTGCCATGCGTGCTATTTCACCCTGTTTATTGCTAGTGTGATATGGATTCGACACCCTATTTCTTCTTCTAAACTTAGGTTTTCCCATGTCCTCTTAAAGAACTGTCCATTGTTAACAAAACAAAAATAAAAATGACTGAAATGTTAAAAAAATATATTATTTCAGGAACCTAGTTTCTTTCTACTCTTTTACTATAGCAGATAATATTCTGATTATAATTTATTTATATAAAATACAAATAATATTTACATGACATTTTAAAATATTTTTTTTTAATTAATAGCAGGTTGTTAAGCTCTAAAGTGTCAAAAGATGTTTTGGAAAGTATTTTGGAAGATAGCCCTCAGAAATTGTCTACAAATGCATAAAATGAAGAATTTTGGTAACGATAATTTATTTTTATTAATGCTAAATGGCTAATTCTACCAAATCTGGTATTAAAGTGTTAATAGAAATAGAATCAGCTAGTTACAACATCTGTGATAACCAAAATAAAAGATTAATTGTAATATAATCAGTAAAATTTCAAAGAATCAAAATTTATGCAATCAGTGGATTGTATTCTGGAAAAATACATATTTAGATTCTTTCCACAAATTTTTCTTGTGTTCTTATCCTTTAAATGTGCCTTTATAGCAAAAGTCCTCAATGCTTTATTAGAAACTGTGTTTGTTGGTTTGATTAAGCTTTGGGTTGCTTTTCAACAAGATTTAATTTCTAAGTCTCTGTCCATGTTTTATCATCCTTTCTCCTAGTGATTGACAGCAACAATCCACAAGGTGACTGATCTGAGTAAAAAAAACTAAACCTTCATGGGTCAGTGAAAACTCATTTGAACATAATTAGATCAATTAATCTATAGTTATAATAATCTCTATTACAAACACTTTACAATTTGAGAACAAACCATATTTAATTCTTGCAATAAACCTATGAAGAAGTCAAGAAATGAATTATTAACCTCATCTTACAGATAACTTAATCTTGCTGAGCCTAAATTTTTTAACACATCAGAACACCATGATAAGCAAGTGGCTGAAACAGAATCAGGGCCAAGTCTCTGTTCTCCTGAAAGACTGGAATGATTCCATTTTTCTGAGTGATCCCAAGAGGAATTGTACGAAAAGTTCCCCAAAGGCCAGTGGTCAAGAACAATGCCTTACCACCTGGCCAAACCAGCCAAGCCAGCTAATCGGTGGGCCCTTAAGGACCCCCACCCTTATTCCTCCTGCACATAGTCTGATTACTGCACCTGGCACCTTCTGCACTCGGCCCTTTCTGCGCACGGCCCCCTCTATACGCAGCTCCAACTGCACATGACCCCCTTTTGCACGCAGACCTAACAACCTACCACTCAATCCCTTTAAAGGTCAACCTAACCCCCCAATCAGGTAACAACAAGGCATCTCCCCAAGGCTTGCGGTTTTACCCTTTAAATTAGGTCCCAACCCCTCGGTCGGGGCTCCTCTCAACCACTGCTGCGTCAGTGAACGAGTGGGGTCCAAACTCGAGTTTGTCAATAAACTCCCTTTTGCGTTTGCATCGGTGTCAGTTTCCTTCTTGGCTCGTGGAGTTCCAAACCAGGGCATTACACTCCCAGCCCCATGCTCTTCCAATCATTAGACAATACCGTACGGAATGCCTGTGATGGGGATAAAGTCTTAAAGATATCAAAAACACTGAAAACTGCTCCCAACAACTCTGGATATGTGTATTGATTTATATACTTTAAAACGTATGTGTAGAGAAATGATTTTGAATGTATTAGATAAGTTGTCTTTATTATTTTCCCTAAATTTCTATTTGCTTCATTGTAACACTGGCTACTTCTCTTTTTACTTATAAAATGATTTTATGTGAACCTTTATATAAAATTGTCAACTACTTAGTCTCTATAAACTAAAGTAGGTCAGGGATTAATTTCATTTTTTTTTTTTTTTAAAGAAAGAGGTAAGAGAGAAATTTTAAGCAACCAAGTTAACACTGAGCTTTTATAATTTCTCTTTTCTACAACTCTCCATGTGGTCATCTAGAGTAGATTTCTGTCCCAAGTTTTATGAAAGACTCCTTTAAAAGAAGCTCCAAACTAGGATGCCAGAGTATTAAACATTCAATGAAGCATTTAAGAAAAAGTGTGTGATATAAAGGCTTCAATAGCCATTCATTCATACTGGAAACACTAGTTGATTAAATAAAAAACTGACTGCATCTGGGCTTCCTACATTTAACAAAGAACCTTCCAAGAAATGTCAGCCACATCTACCTACTTTTTCTAACTTGACATAATTAGTCTCCTCAAACCTGTTTCTAAATACATCATTGCTTTTTAAGCATGAATAAAATGTGTAGTGTATGTATTGCTTTGTGTCTCACATTTGGCAAGGCTGAAAAATCAGCTCTGATATGCTGCAATAGAAGCTGATAATTGACTTAAAAAGTTAAGAACATTTTAAAGATAACTCCACAAGCAGTAACTATTTAATTATTATTTTAATTTGGTGGAAGTAAGGAGCTGCTTCTGATGTTAACTTGTTTACTTTACATTATACTAATATACTGCTGTAGCAGGTGTTGGAGATAGGAATGAATATCAACTTAAATTGAAAAAGGCCGACAGATGGAGGTGGCACTGGTATTTAGAGTGTTAAAGGCAACAGAAAGTTCAGGTAAGAGGAGAATCTAGAGAAAGCCTTCACATCATCCATGACCCCCCAAAAAGGTGATAATGGGGTGGAGAAATTGAAAATAGAGTAGGAAAATGAGAGACAAATGAAATTTTAAGGAGAAACAGAAAAACAAATGAGGGAGCTATTGCTAGAGAGAATGGGATCAATCAAGATATTTTAAAATCTTAGGATATGGTGCTTCAATGTACGGCCCAAGTATCTGGGTGATTTTTTTGCATTGTATTTAATTTTATTTTATTATTTTATTTTATTATTTTATTTTATTTTATTTATGTATTGGGGTGACATTGGTTAATAGCATTATGTAAGTTCAATAGCATTATGTAAAATAATATATCATCTATACTTCGTACTGTGTGCTCACCACCCAAAGTCTAGTCTCCTTCTATCACCATATATTTGATCCCTTTACCCACTTCAATGGATGATTAGATAAAGAAGATGTAGTACACATATACAATGAAATATAACTCAGCCAAAAGGAAGGATGAAATACTGTTATTTACAACGTTTGGATCTTGAGACTATCATGCTAAGCAAAATAAGTACGGGTGATTTTTAAGAGTCCTTTGAATTCTTCCACTTACTTCAGATCACTTATTGTTTATTACAGTGGCTTTTTTCTTTTACTGTTACAAAAGTTATAAGTTAATTTCCTGCCTTATAATCATTGTTAATTTCTTGTTACTTGCTGTGTTATAAAAGCTAAAACACGTCCAAAACTTCTCTGATTATTTCCATAAATATGCCAGTGAAATCTACCTTTCTAATCCCTCCCTCTCTTCCTTTCCTATTTTTTCTTTCCATTTATTTACTTATTATTTATTTATTTGTTGTTGTTGTAAAGAAAAACCACTTCTAATATCCCAGGCCAAGGGCAAAATACTGCTTAAAACTATCAAGATAAAAGTTTACAACTATTAAAAATATGATAATTTTTTAAAGAAAAAAAAAAGAAAAAAGGCCTTTACCTTGATCCTTTTAATTACACATTGCAATCAGAAACAATGACTAAATTACAATGAAAACATTAATTTGCTGAAATATTACTATTTCTAATGTTAAAAATGAGAAAATTCAATTAGACATATGATTAAAATTTAAATCTAGAAAAAAATGTTATTTCCTGAAATGTTTAATGCTGTTACAGCTATTAAACTCTAATATAATGTAAAAAGCTAAAATATAGGCAAATGACATGGTTTTATAATCTTAAAAAAATGCTTAAGAAAGAACAAAAAGTCACACAATTTTCTTGAAAAGGTTATTTTCAACTTTATTTTCTTGTTATTTTTGTCTTCAGATCAGTTTGAAATCTGCTCATTCCTCATTTCAATTCCAGTTAGGTTTATATGTGAATCTTACATAGTTAACAACATTGATGCTCTGTAATCTATTTTTTAAATCCTTTCTGACATGTTGAAAGTATTGTGCTTTATTTAGAAACAGTAGCATAAAAAATAATGAAATAGCCAAATATCTACATACATTAATTTCTCTGCACCTGCATGATTGTTCTATCATTTTTCACATTCTAAAATGGAACCCACCCATCATTTCTGATATGAGTACACGACCACAGTTTCTTGTGCCTTTTTTATTTCAGCAGCTTTTGTGTTTAAATTTAATGAAAAAAAAATCTATATTGAGAACAGTAATGTTCACTAACACTTACTGATTATTTTTAATGTGCCAGCCACTCTTCTAAGCATTTAAAGTAGATGGACTCACTTTTTCTTACAACGTCCATCCAGAGTAGTTGATCCTCATTTTACAGAGGAAGAAACTGACACAAGTTTAAGCAACCTGCCTAAGGTTTATATCCCTAATGAATATGAGAAGATGAGGTTTCAATCAGAGCTGTATAATTCTACAGATTGGGTCAATATACTCCCCTTATAAATCTTGTTTTACTTATAGCAAAACAAAAGAAACTAACAATGAAAAACACTTCTCAGTGGTGAATATTAATGGAGCATTGCATTCTAATCTACAGATGTAAAATAAATCGAAATACATGCTCCTTTGAAAGTCAAGAATAATTAAACAACATAGGTCCTGGACAAATTTGCAGCACAATCCGCAAGCATTTTCCACATTTTCCTAATTTCAGAAATTCATTCGACTATTTAAAAAATTTTTAATTGTGTAAACAATAGCAGAGAAAAACTTCCTTCACAGTCTATACACAGTTATTGGCACCCAGAGTGGCCAGCGTAAAGATAGTTTGAAAGATTTTTATCAAAACGCTGCAAATTCTGGAGTCCAAAATAGTTCCTTTATTGTCAAAAAGTACTTGAGAAAGCAGAAGTGTTAGTTCAGAAAAGAGAAAATGACCAGAAAGAAAAAGATATATGTCTTCATTTTATTGGACTAAAATTCTCCATTTCCTACTGGGAAAAGTAAGAATTCTTTCCTTTAAAAGTCATTAAATTTTGAATTTTCATAAAAACAACATCAGCACAAATTCTTGGGAGACTTAACCCAATTTTCAAATAGCAAGGAAAATTCATATTAAGGTTCTGAATCAGAAAGAAAGTGCAAGTATAAATATATTTTCATTATCTCATAGTTTCATCTCACCACATGATATTATTTATTTCCCTAATAGTAGATCATAGTAGCTTCCCATTTAGCTAGATTAAGGGGATTCATAACTGAATTTAAACAGGGCAAATAAGTAACCAATTGAACAGTTTCTAGTGAGATATGTTTATGGCATTTCCCAAATGACTTTAGAGAGATAAAAACATGATGTGTTAAAAAGTTCTGAGAGTTGAGGTTTACCATTAAATACATGCTTATTGAAATATCATGTTAACTCATATAATTTATATCATAAAGAATGTATACTAAAACAAATTTAAATGCATATGTGTGCTCTTGATACTTGAGGATAAATAAAGATTGTAGAATGTGTATGCTTCTTAAACATAAGTTCAGAAAGTTATTTTCCTATTTTGAAGCTAAGAACCAAAATGTCAAAATAAAAGATAAGCAACTTAGAGATTAAAAATTTACTACATTTCTCAATAATATTTTCTTGTGTTTTTTTAGTGTTGAGATATACTTTATGTACCAGTTTACTCCCTTACTCACTCATCCATGCATGCATTTATTCATTATTTAAGATAAAATATCTCCTCTTGAGACTGTAATTCAAAATATCCATCTATTCATAGCACAGATTTTAAGCATGCTTACACTGAAAACTGACAATCCTGGTTATATTTCCAACTTTACTATTTACTAGATATGGCTGTTGGCAAATACTTTATCTTATAACCACTAGATTCATCACCTACAATTGAGAATGATAATAGTATCTACTCAACAGCATGATTCTAAAAATTAACTGAGATAATGCATAGTCTAACACAAAGTTAATAAGTATTATCAAATAGCGAGTAAAAAATTAATAATAAATTTGACTACCTAAGCACTTGGGGTATCTTTTTAATAACACCTTGTAAGAACTGTCTTGTATTCTATGGAACTAAGAAATGAAATCACATGAATAAAGACTGAGCTACTGAAGATGCTACTTCCAAGTCCAGTTGGGAAAGCCATAATATTATGTCATGAAATGCAAATAAAACACAAGGCTGTAGCAGATAGAATAATTGCAAGAGATTTAGTGAAATTAAGATCTACATCTTGGTAAGTGATTATGTGTTATAGATCTATGTTCAGTGAGATCTGGGACAACACTGAATCCGTAGATTTAGGGACATAGTTTTGGTGGCATCCTCTCAAACTCAATCAAGGAAGAAAAGATTCAGTGGGAAGCTGACCATGTTATATAATAAATATTTTCATAAAGTTTTATATATAACTCAAATAAAAAATAAATTCCAAACATTTTTAAATGATCTGGAACAGTTTGCTTTTTAAGGTTATGTTTAAATTTCTAAAAGAAGATATCCTCTACATTTAGAGTGATTATCTCTGTAATGTACTTCTTTCAAAACCTGAGTTTGAGTATTTTCCATTCATTTGTGATTAAAACTGAGTGGATCATTTATAAGAAAGACTATAAAGGTGTCCACCAGCATTTTATGTGTCTCATATTAGAATTGATTAGTTCCTATAATTTTATTAATTCATAAACTGTTTTAGTTGCTGCAATTTGGGATTGATTCTAGCAAAGTTTTGTCTATAGTCTTGAAACAGTAAATCCTCCCATTTACTGTTTTGGGAGAGTAACTCTTGACACAGGAGGAGAGTGATATGGAATTTTAAATGTTAACTCGTTTATATAAGAAACATTTTAGATAAATGTGAAGATGAAAATGTTTGCAAACATTCTAAATTTAATGACCATTAAGGTTTCCCCTAGAGTTGTGTGTGAAAACTCACGTCGAAACATCTACATCTTAAAGGTTTGATGTAGCTCCTGTGTAACACCATCTGCAATTTCTAAGACCTTGTATGTTAATATGTTGCCACAGGTTCAAATTCACACCCTTAATTCTAGAATATAAACTTCCAGAAAAGTCATAGCCTACATTTTCTTTATCTTTTCTCTTTTTAAGACTAAACTTAAGTAATTTAATGAGCCTTATAGATTGCTTATTTTATGGTAATATGGAAGAGATTTATTATTGAGAGTAAGATTTTCAAAACTGAAAAAAATATCATTTTTTTCTTCCTATCGCTCAACACGATATCATTAAGTATTTATTGATGTAATATTTGATTTTTTTTTTATCCTACCCTCACTCTCTCAGCTAGATATTAAGGCAGGTGACTATGCTTATTTTGGTTCCCAGCATACATCTATCATGCAATTCAGTACCTGGCATGCATTCATTCATTCATTCATTCATCAATGTTTACTGAATGCCTATTACTGGGTAGGCACAGTTAGTGGTGCAGGGTATAAGGCAGTAATCGATAGACCATGTCACTGCTTTTCTGCACTTTACATTCTTGTGGGCAAGACAAAAGATAAACAAATGGGCTCTCAATACATATTTGTAGAACACATGAAAAAACAAACTAAAAAAACATTTTTGGTGTATTATTTTATATTTTCATTATGGAGGAATCTGATTATAATTATCTGTACAACTTTCTTGAAGAGTTCTTCTAATTCTCCTTTTTGAAGACAAAATAAAATATATTTTCCCAGCAACAGTAGGCTTCCAATTATTCTTGGTTTTACGTCTGTAACTACAAGTATGCAAGGATGCTTATGCACATATATACATATTGTTGTATTTAAACAAGTCACTTAAATAGATTATGAAAATGAACATTCTATGTAATTTCTTTTCCTTTTAAATTTTCGCACATTTTTTTGACCAGCTGTCTTGATCAATAAAAATGTGTCATTTTTCTATTCTACTCTGTCATAAAGTAATAAAACATTTAATAATGAACTATACTAAAAAGGCTACGTTCAATTTATCAAAGTGCTCTTCTTAGGAAGCTCAAAGAGTAAGCGATATCCGTGCACAGATGTACTCTGTATCAGTATTTTCTAATCAAGGAAGTGCATATCTACTACATAAATAAATAGTCATCTCTTTACTCAATATAAATTTTTTAATTTATATACAAATAATATTTTGCTAATATATTAACTTAAAATGTGCCAAGAGAGGCTTTCATTTATGTTTTTACGTGAGATCAATCACATGTCATTTATCAAACTTGTGTCTTTAAAGAAATCAATTTGTACAATTGAGAAAAAACTTTGAAAACCAGTGTTGCTAATTTCACTGGTAATTGAACTATTATTCTCCTGCTTTCCCTTTGATGTCAGCTTTCTTTTCCTGCTGTGAGAACTGGGCTCCTTTATCACCAAAAGTCGACACTACATCACAGCACATATCAATGCCACTGAATCAATATTAATCTCCAAAGATCTCACACAAAGCTGACACTGTTATTTCCAAATGGCTGATTCTATTTTTAAATACTAACAGTTTTTCTTCCAGGTTCTTATTTTAATCTACTAATTAAAGCTACTGTACTGATCAATCACTTTGTTTCAGAACTGTTTTAGTTTTTATTACAAATCAGAAATTGACATTTAGAGTAAAGAATTATTTTTAATAATATCTAGAATTTAGTTTAAAATTTCACTTTAATGACACTAAATAAAAAGCCAAATATTCATTGATCCAACACCTAAAAGTCATTTATTGGAACAAATGATCTGTTCTCAAAAGACAAAACTATGACATATCCTGCCAATAACAGTACTGAGTTTTACTCAGGACATAGAAAATATTAACAACTAACTAGCTGACAAAGAGAGAAGTGCCATCTTTCATTCTTACAATGAGCTAACGACCAAAGAACAGGCCAAAGAATTTCCTAAATGTTAGATGATGGCAGTAGCAAAATTAAAGTAGACATTCCCTTTTTTAAAGGATAAGATTTGTAATAACTAGAAATTATGTTGTTTGCCTTATGAACTGTTTCCTTCACAATACTCTAAACTTTAACACATGACATACAGGTCAACGACACGTGGCAGAAAGAGCCATGGGCGAGGGAAGGGAGTTGGATTGTATCCTAATCTTGTCACTGACTAGATGTGCCACTGCATGTGAGGCATTTAATATCCCTGCGCCTCAGTTTCCTCACCTGCAAAGTAAGGAATCTAGAACAATTGAGTGTTAATTTTCTTTTATTTTTAAAACTTTTAAGTCTATTAAATAAAGGTAGCTTATATTTGACATAAAGTGTTATAAACTAGATTATTTTATGTGTCATTGATTTTAATTTTGCCTTTTTAAAAGAGTATCCACTGTAATACTAATTTATTTCACCTGAAATTAAATTTTCGTAGTAACAAAAATTAACTAATGGCAAAGGGAGACATTTAGATTTTTTCTCATGCAATTTTACAATAAAAACTGGAGGTGGTTTCTGGAAAAGTAACGATTCCTTGCCTAGTTATTATGTTGAAAAATTTAAGAATGATTAAATAAATTACATAACAATTAATCTCAGACATCACCATCACCATTGACTTCCTCGTCTCATTTCTAGTTCCCTTTTCCAGTAAATCATTACTTTGTAGCCATTCCAGATGTTTTCTGATAGCTTGTCTTCAGAATCTTATAGAAACTCACAGACTGGATTAGGTGCCAAACCTTTATAGTGTGGAGTAAACGATTCTATCAGCCTTCTTATTTTCTCTTCGTGTAATTATTCAAATTGTCTTTTTTCCACTTCTTAATCTATTACCCCATATTTGTGTACTCCTTCAGTTTAAAAAACATTCTTAAAATGTCTCTCATATTCATTTGTTCAAGCTCAATTCATCATTTATACTTCTGAAAATATATATCTCACAAAAAGCATATGTGGCATGCCCAAAATGAAAACACAGAACTCCACAGCTGTTTGTGCTGCTGACGAACATTTGTTTTGCTTTGTTTTATTTTAATTTTAGTCATTAATTTTTAGATCTATAGCCAGCATACACTTTATTAATCCTGGTACGATTTCATTTTTTAAAACATATTTCAGTGACTGCATCTATTTTAACTCATCTTATACATTCTTTTCCATGTTACTAGTAATTACCTTTCGACAGTACTATGATGAAATGAAAAAAAAAAAAAGAAAGCATGGTTGTTAGAATGGAAGAAATTATTGACTTTTGAAAGAGAAAAATGACTCTAATCTCCTCATTCCTGTTCAGCAGATGTCCTGCTCTCAGTACTCAATAACCATTTTTTATCTGCACAGATAGGCATTCAACTGTCTGAATTTAATGTATTTTCTACAAAAGTTCTGCTTCTTTGCCAGGTGCAGTGCATGCCTCCCTACAAAATATACACACTCAACATGCATTTTTAGAAGTCACACACAAAGCATGTCTACACACATACCACATGTCCATGAATAAAATAGTTTAATAACTCCATCTAGCACTAAAATAACTATGTAGTAATATGTTCAGCATTTCTCTTTAGTCCATCCTCATGTGCAAAGAGGCACCTTTTAAAATTTAAAATTGTGTGTCCGTATTGTTTTCCTGATTTAAATGACAGTATCTCTTGATGTCCAACAAAAATACTTTAAAACATCAAAAAAAAAAAAATCAACCCGATTATGTTTCTTATTAAAGCACAACAAATCCTTCACAATCTGACATAGTCTACTTTCCCGTCCTACATGACTTTCTGCTGTGTGCGGTTCTCCGGCCACACAGAACCGTATAATGCCTTCACTGTATTTATCATATTTATCATTTAATGCTATGAATCTTTGAACGTATTCTTCTCTAATAAATTATTAAGCATGGAAGAGAAAATGTGTTAGACATAACTAGAACATTAGTATATGTGATGAAAGGGACTAAAACAGAAGTCATAATATGAAATAAAAGAGTGTTGATGTGCATATTCTCTGCGAGCCACAGTGCAATGTACTTTCACACACATAATCTCCATCTCTATCTCAAATATTTTTAATTTAAAATGTGGGCATATTGTTATAGTTTGAATAGAACAAAACGAATAAAATCAAATATAAAAAGTAAAATAACATTTTCAACACACAAAGCATATCAATATCACAAAAATAAAGACCTTAAATTGTTTAAAATCATTAATTTTCTAACAAGTAAATGGTCCAAAGATGTACACAGAAAAAACACAGATAGAAATACAAGTGTGTAATAATTACTTAAATGTCTGTCTTAATATTACATAAATGCAAATTAATAAGTTACCATTTTCCAGTATTATACAGTACTGTGATTATTACTTCTTCTTAGTACTTCCATTAAATTAAAATAATAGAAGGCTGGACTGTAGTCTTTAATCGTACATCCATGTGCCTACCTAGCAAAGTATAGAAACATCTCTTGAGTGAATTGACTGATGAATGCATGATGCCTGAATGGAAATGACAGCACTTACGCTGGGAAGGTACTGTGGATTGGGCATTCTTAAACATTTTACTTTGGGCATGGATTCTAAGCACAGCCACCTAGACCCACTGAACAATACTTTTTCCACTCCTAAAGTATTTTGTTATAAATGCCAAACTTCTCCACAGATTCTTTAGCCTTAATATAGCCAAAAATGAACCTCTTTTTCAACAAACCTGCTGTGCTTGTATTGTCTTGGCTTCACTTGAGTTTATCCACCAGGTTCAAGACAGAACAAATACCTTCCCTCCTTCCAGGCTCATTTTCTGTCTGCTTCTACTTTCTAAATGCATCTCTCTTCCTTTACTGCATCTTTACTCTCATTTTCTTCCATTTAAGCCATTGCAATAAACTCCTAATTGACTTTGCCGCTTCAATTTCAATCCACTTCAATCAATTTTCCAAAGTGCAGTCGCATTGTTACTTCTTGACTTAAAATTCCTCAGTGAGTCCCTGTCTTTGACAGGATGAAGTAAAAGTCCTTTTGTAGAGTGGAGAGGCATTTCCCTAATTTGCCACCTATGTAGCTTCACCCTGAACCATGCAGACACACAGAATTCTCACACTTCTACGTTTTGCATCTGTTAGTTTTGGGGTGCCCTTCCAGTCCTGAACACCTGAGAGTGTCATATTCATTCTACCAGACCAGATGAAAGTGACATTTCCTCTGTCAATCTTTCCTTAATTCTCTTTTGCAGGTATCATCACCCTTTCCTTTGTAATACTCTTACATTGCCATAGAAGCCATTATTACATTTATCTTACCATGTTACATGCTTGTCATCTACTCAATTTTTGTGTGTCTCTAGTGCTGGCACATGTTTACGGTTCCAATATTATTCAATGTTTGTAATTATACAAGTGGTACCAACTGACAAAGCAGCTTGGTGGGGCTGATTGACTCAATGAATTTTAATTTCAATATACCTCTTATTAAAATTTTTTAAATGATTTTCTTACTTTTGTATTTGCATAGCTTAAACTAATAAATACACTTTAATATTTAATGCTGCAATGTTGTGATTTATAAGAAAAAATATATTTGGCCATTCAGATGACCAAATATATATTTCTCATACATATTTGGTCTTCATTCATGATTCCTGGCTGCTGTTCTCAAAACCCTTGAAATTCCCTAAGCATTGAGAGTTATGTTAATGAGGTGACTTATAAAATGCACCTAAGGATACAGCATGTTGCCAGGGGAGCCAACAATGTGTTTAAGAGGTTGGAACTTTCAGTCTCCACCCCTGACATCCAGGGTGAGGAGAAGGCTGGAGGTTGAGTTCAAGAACCAATGGTTAGGAATCTTTGGAAACATGGCGGAGTGAGAGACATCCCCAGATCTCTCCCCTTGAAACAAAAATAAGCTAAACATCTAAAATTCAACAAAAAAACACCCAACTGCACACCAGCATGTCTGAGCGTGGGATCTGCACATAAGAGTTACCACAGGTCAGCCCTGGGTGTCAGGCGGTGGACTGGGAGAAACAAAGAAGCTGCCTCTCTAAGCCAGAGCTTCCTGCAGGAGGAGGGGAAGGGAAAAGGAGTGCGAGTTCCCTGAACAGCCCTGCCTGGGAAAGCTGTCAGCTCCCTGTGGCCAGCCAGCAGCAGGGCCCAGTCATCAGGGAAGGAAGCAGAAGCAGCTCTCAGAGAAACAACAGTTTGATTTTTACTGGCTGTAGTTGTTAAACCAAAGCTGAACCACAGCCCCCAACTCCTAACCCAGAGAGGCCTCTCCTTCCATACCCTCCAACACCAAACACCGTGGCCCCAGGGGAATCTGAGCAAATGCTACCAAAACTGTTTCTAATACTGACAGAGACTTAAACTGAGGGTAGCGAGCATGATTAAATATCTATCAGAAAATAAAAAGGCATTTTTAAAGCTTTGGATCAATAAACAAAACCCAAAACCCAATCATATGCTGGCCTCCAGGAGATACATCTCAGTTCCAAAGAAAAATATAGACTCAAAGTGAAAGGGTGGAAAATATTTCAAGTAAATGGCATTCAGAGAAAAGCGGGAGTAGCAGTGCTAATATCAGACAAAATAGACTTCAAACGAAAAAAGGTAAAGATAGATACTGAGGGACACTTCATAATGATAAACAGAATCATGCACCAAGAAGACATAGCAGTTATTAATATCTATGTTCCCAATTAGGGAGCCCCAAAATATGTAAACCAACTAACAGAACTAAAGAGAGAAACAGAGCAAAATGTTATCGTAGCAGAGGACCTAAATACCCCACTGTCGAATATGGACAGATCATCCAAACAAAAATCAATAAGGAAATAATATCTTTAAATGACACATCAGACTGACTGGACATATTAACATTTACAGAACCTTCCATCCCAGAACAGCTGCTTATACATTCTTCTCTAGTGCACATGGAACATTCTCAAGAATCGACCACATACTAGAATACAAAGATAGCCTCAACAAATATAAGAGGATTGAAATTATACCAACCATATTCTCTGATCATAATGCTTTGAAACTAGAGATCAACTGCAGAAAGAAATCAAAAAGAACCACAAATACATGGAGATTAAACAAATGCTACTGAAGAATAACTGGGTCACAGAAGAAATAAAAAGAGAGATCAAGAGATACAGAGAAAAGAATGATAATGATAGTATAGCATATCAAAACTTTTGGGACACAGAAAAAGCAGTCAAAAGAGGAAAGTTCATATCCTTACAGGCCTATCTCCAAAAACAAGAACGAGTCCAAATAAACAACCTAACGTTTCATCTCTAAAAAACTAGAAAAGGATAAAAAATAAATGCAACAAAGAGCTGGTTCTTTGAGAAGGTTAATAAAACAAACCTCTGGCTAAACTCACTACAGAAAAAAGAGAAATTACACAAATAAACAAAATCAGGGATGAAAGAGGGGAAATTACGACTGATATAGCAGAAATACAAAGAATCATACAAGAATACTATGAAAAGTATATAACACCAAATTTAATAACCTAGAAGAAATGGACCAGAACTTAGAAAAGAACCAATGGTCAATGATTTAATAAACCATACAATGTTGATTAATGAAGCTTCCATACAAACTCATGAAGATGGGATTCAGAGAGCCTCCAAGTTGGTAAACCCATGGAGATTTGAGACTGGCACACCTGGAGACCTCATGGCAACTCTGCACACTTTCTCCATCCATTGCCTTATGCATTTTTTCCATCTGTCTGTTCTTGAGTTATATCCTTTCGATGCATAATAAACCAGTGATATAATAAGTAAAATGTTTCCCTGAGTTCTATGAGCAGCTATAGCAAATTAATTTAAACCAAGGGGATGGTTGTGGAGACCTCTGATTTATAGTCAGTCGGTCAGAAGTACAGGTAACAACCTGAGCTTGCAATGGACATCTAAAGTGGGACTCAGTCTTGTAGCACTGAGCCCTTAACCTGTGGAATCTGATGCTATCTCAAGGTAAATAGCATCAAAATTCAGTTGAATTGTACAAGACCCAGCTAGCATTTGGAGCATTGCTTGCTTAAGTGTGGAAAAATCCCCCTCTCTACACATTGGAATTGGTGTCAAGACCTTTTTAATGCCAATTAGCTGAAATCTATATGTTAATAAATACTTCATGGTTTTTTTAATAAAACATAGTATGACACTAGTTAGCATATATAGATAAAAAAATGAAGTATAATATTGATTATATGACTTCTACTACATTAAATGAAGAGCAAAATGTTTATACAGTAAAACTTCATGGAACAAAGAATGTAATTTTATTAAATATTTTCTCTAGTTTAATGAAATAGCTAAAGCATTGACTTGGCAATGTCATTATCTAAAAGATGTTTTAAATCACTCCAAAATGATTTTGTTGTTTCAATGGCTTAAATCAGGAAGAAGATATAAAACATGGCACATTTCTGGTGAATTAACTATAGTGTTATTTATTGTGACCTACCTTTGAAGCAAAGAAGCAATTTGCTTTTTATTCCATTCTCCTTCTACTTCATAGCCAATATTTTTAAAAGCTTATCTATCTTATGAAAAAATTTAAATGCTCAGAACTTGTGCTTGGTGTTAATACAACAGTCTATTGTAATATATGAAGTATTTGGAACAGAATAGTGAATATAAGGTTTGTGTCCCAGTTTGGTATATTTTTGTTTGAAAAAAAAGTCTAATTTGGTACCGTGTATTATTATTCTACAACTTATCCCTTAAAAACAAAAATAGCTCTATATGTATTCTCTTGTTACCCACGGTGATTTTGGAGGAATGCCTGAGATTATATTAGAGCCCCATAAGAAATATGAACACAGAAAAAAAACAAAGTTAAGGTTCATTCAGGAAGAAAGGCATTAAAATCATCTCTATTAACTAGGTTAATGGAAAGAAATCATGACTCACAAAACATAACACTAAATGCTTTCATGTTTCCATGTAGTAATGAGATGGGGAAGGAGAAGGCTGAAAAATAGTAGATAAAAGGAAATCTAAGGTAATCTGCTGAATAGAGATGAAAACAATAGCATAAAATTGTTTCTAAATTATAGGTGAATAATTTAAAATACAATCTTTACAAATTTTGAAATCTACCATATGTTGACATAAGGTTAGTGTGTTCAATTTCTAGACTGCTATGAGATATGTAAATGATTTGTTTATTTATTTTACACTGATTGAGGTATTGTCTTAAAAAGCGATACCAATTTGTTGAAAGCCATGTTTTGAATCTGGTATGCTAACATTGACTATGAATTTTATTTGTTTAGATTCATAAAAGTGTTTCCCTGCTCTTCATGATGTGAGGGCAAAAGGAGAGTCTGGATGCACTAAAAATGTTACATATATCACTGAAGGAAGAACTTTCTCATTGGCTTTTGTTTGGTTCCCAACGAGGAGTTATTGCAAGGTATTTCCAAATCCAATGAGCAGTAAGCATTGCCATTAGAGCAAATAGATATGCTACATAAACATATGAGTTGTGTTGATGTTATGATTAAAGCATTATAAATAGTATGAATTCAGCACGTGTTTGGTCACTATGAACGACCTTAGTCAACAGAGAATGTGTTGTCTTTCATATGAATCACTGAAAGTAACTGATATTATTTCTGAAAAAGATGAAGATTATGATCTATATATAAAATAAAAACAAATTTTATATTTAATCATCTCTTCGCTTTCCTTCCTATGGCATCACTATGTAATTTGTACAGTTACACTTTACTATCTTTAGTCAACTCAACACCTACTCTGAGCTCTTAGGTTCACTCATTTTAATCGTGTTTTCGCTTGTGCGTTCTAATTCTAGTCTGATGCTAATTTTAGATGTGAGAACTTAAGTCACTCACATTTTCTAGGTCTCAACAATAAAGTAGAAAAATTGGACCAAGATTTTCTTGAAAGTTCTTTCCAAATCTAGCATTTCATAACACTTGCACCTCTCATCACAGCCCTCATACCTAAGAGTACATAGTGGCAAATACACAGCGGTCGACGAATGGTTATTTAATTAATATGGCACAGCTTCACTATTTTATCCATCTAGGCTGACTGCAGGAAGATTGTGTTTCTTAAAAGTTTTTCACAAAACTGATGGCTGGAACATCTCAGAACTCTCTCCAACTGATTGATTTGAAATCATTGGCTTTCTGCTTTTCCTGTAAAACTGAGAGTTTTTACAGCTTTATAGACAACAACGTGTGCATTTAATTATACATGCACAGTAGCAATAACCTCTGAAGACAATTTTGTTCTGAAGCCATGTACTATAATCTTAGCCAAATCACAGATTCACATAAATCAAATTAAGGTGAAGTCTAAAGGTGAAAACCAATCTGTCTCACATTGAGTACTCTAAACCTACCTTTAAATATTTGGTATCTTGCAACTTGACAGTCACATTAGAACCAAATATTGTAAATGGCATTCTTAATTAGAGCGAGATGTTCTCACTAAAAGATTCATAATTCACACTATGCACAACTAAATACAGAAAGAAAGCATAATGTATTCCTTTTTTTTAAGAGAAAATATAGTTACAAGTAAGGACACAGACTTGCCATGTGTTAGATAAGTGTGACATATACACATTGTGGTTGAACTATGTTAAAAGTTAATATAATATTAATATGAAAATAATCTAATTTACAATTAATGCATCTTTTTAGACAATTTGATGCCATGTTTTGATGGCTTAATTTTTCTCAGAACATTTACCATTCATCATAAGTAGATTGATGTAAAATATTCCTAACCATTTATTGCAGAAGTTTGAGATGTGTAATATTTCTTTCAACAAACCATTGAATATGTAAATGATTTATAAAACTAATTTGCAATTAGTATGTCACAATCTAATTTTTTTTTTGATACTGGATATCAAGCCCAATAATTCAACATAACAAAGAGATATTCCATTTCTTTACCAAATGAAAAGTTTTACCCATAGGATTTTTTATTTTGATAAGTACACTTAACATGAGGTTTACCCTCATAACACATTTTTAATTTTTAAGTGTGCAATATAATCTTGTTAACTATGGGCACTGTGCTGTAAAGCAGATCCTAGGACTTCTTTATCTTATACAACTGAAACTTTACCGTTTTAAGGTTTGATTAATCCTTCTTCGTAGTAAGCAAAATAAATAGCCAATATGGCAACAATTTGAAAATATCTTGTAAAAGATAAGCCTAAAATTTACATTATGACTTTGGCTATAGCTTAATAAACTGATTAGAAGAAAAAGAAAATCTTCAAATCTTTACACCAAATTTCACATGTAGAAATTTCATGTAAGTATGATGCTGAATGCTTCAAAAGTCTATGAGAAGTTATTTCAAAAATAAGTTTTGATTTAAAGGTAAGCTTGTGGTAGTTATAAAAATATTAGGAGAAACTGAAAAACCTTTTTAAAATAATTGACCTTACAGCAGCAATTGTAAGAATACAAAAGGCCAACAGACATATGAAAAGATGCTTAACTTCACTAGCTATTATAAAAAGCAAATCAAAACCACAACAAGAGACCACCTTACACCTGTCAGGATGGCTATCATCAACAGGACAAGTAATAAGTGTTGGAGAGGTTGTGGGGAAAAAAAGAAACCCTCATACACTGGTGGTGGACTGTAAATTGATACAACCACCATGGAAAACAGTATGGAGGTTCATCAAAAAATTAAAAATAGAACACCATATGACCCAGCAATCCTTCTTCTGGGTATCGGCCCAAATTTTTGAAAAAAAACAAAACAAAACAAAACATTTATTCATAAAGATATATGCACCCCAGTTCACTGCAACATTATTCACGGTGGCCAAAACATGGAAAAAAACTGCAGTGCCCTTCGATAAATGATTGGATAAAAAAGAAGTGGCACGTATACACAACGGACTATCGCTCAGCCATAAGAAAAATGAAATACTGCTATTTGCAACAACATGGATGGATCTTGAGAGTATCATGCTATGCAAGATAAATCAGACAGAAAAAAAGTTGAGAACCATAGGATTTCACTTATATGTAGGATGTAAAACTGAAAGCAACAAACGAATAAAACAAACAAACAAAAACTCATACACAGACAACAGTTTAGTGGTTACCAAAGGAAAAGCAGAAAGGAGGGGAGGTAGATAAGGGCAAAGGGGTCAAATATATGACAACAGAAGGAGATTTGACTTTAGGTGGTGAACACACAATGCGATACATGACATATTATTGAACTATACACTTGAAACATATAATTTTATTAACCAATGTCACACCAATAAATTTAATAAAAAGTAACATTTTCAGAAATGACTCTCTTAATAAATATAAAAAGAGAATGTAAAACTCCCTTTGCATCATAGAGCTAGCTAGCTAAATAATCCTAGAAGTGAAATCATTTTTCTCTCTCTCAAAGCAAAATTAGGGTTTTAATAGGTGTAAAAAAAATGATATGGAAACCAGAAGCATCTGGAGTCTCATCTCTTGTGAGACACATTAAGATAGATGAATAAATAATACGGTTTTATCCTTGAAATTTCTAAAACTGGAGATACTTTTAGTCTTCTTTAATAATGTGTTATGTATAACTTCATACGTCTTGGATATATCTAAATTTTTGGAATACAATAATATTTCCAAATTTTCTCCCTTGGAACTACATAAACCAATCATTGATATTTTTATGCAATTTTTATACTTTCCTTCCTTGTGTTTCAAAGTGTGCCTACTCCTTCCAGATGTCTGGAATTTTGATGCACCTACACTGTGCTTTGGTGATGTACCTGATGATTTAATCTTTGATTTTCAGCAGTTTGCAATGGGTAAATCTCTTAGCCTGATGCTGAACAATCGATAGAACAGCTAGGTTCACCAAATATAACTGTGACAACAATGGAAGGAGTGACACAAAAATATTAGCAAAACTGTATGGCATCTGCTAGGTTCTTTGGGCTTAAAAAAGCTAATATAAGCATTAACCATTGTTCATAGGAGCTAGACAAAAAGCAATTAAGAAAAACACAAAGAGTAATTGATTAGAAAAATTGAATGGGCTCATGTCATCAAGCACACATATATCAGGCATGAAAAAGTAAAATACTAACAATCCTAGAGGGTTCAAGTAGGGTCCACATTCTAGAGAGTTCTAGAAAAGACTATGTTGCTATTATTTTCCCCAAATTATTCCCGGAGACGATACTATCAAATTCTGTTTCATGTGCTTCATTTGCACATGGAACACTTTCAGTGATGAATCACCTCAGAATGAGGTGAGCGCCACACATTCTCCTCTGAGAAAAAGTCTGCCAGAAAGTTTGAGTGATGCTGAGATCTGTTCACACTCCACCACACTTTCTTCCTTTTTGATTATCAAGTATTCTGAAGACTTCTCCAGTTGGCTTTCTTCATCTCATATACTATTGATTTGGCAGCCCTAAATCTTATTAATTTTTCAAGTCTTGTTGAACCCATCTAATTTCCCATTTGTTGAGGAAAGCTTCAGGAATTCACACCAAATATAGCAAAGTTCCCATATTTACTAGCCTATCACCCTTCCAGAACTTTATCAGACCTAGCAAACACTATTGCTGAAGTTCCCCTAAGGGGGAAACACACACACACACACGCACACACACACACACACACACACACACACACACACACAGCTATGTAAAAATTTTAAGCATGACATTAATTCACATAATTCAATTACTGCAGCTCTGAGAGATCACAAGTTCATCTATGCTATGGTCACTTCTCAGTAATAAATTTTTAGTTGGCAACCTAGGTAGCTCTGTCCAAATAGTAAAGTAACAACATTTTGAGCTCTGTCTCACTTCTTATAACACCAAAAGCCAAAAAATAGATCAAAATAGTTGCCATTTAAAGAAGTGCAATGATGTAGCATCAAGAAAAAAACAGACTTATCCCTGCTTTATTTTTAAACTGTAGCTGTCCCGATAACTTCTCTTTCTCCAAGTAGTTTGATTTTTACTTCTAGAGAAAAGTCTTAACACAGAATATTTATCAGCATTATCTATTTCTATATTCATTCTTCTTAAATATGTAAGCTCAGATAGTATCTGTGACAATTTCTAAGACTTTTTTCTCCCAATTATTTAGGGAGAGAGTATCATGAAATTCATTAGCCACAGGGATCCCCCAAGAAGGAAGTTACTTTGTTGCTCTTCACCACCATTTGCCATTTTCTCAGTCAGCTACAAATTAGCACAAGCTATTGGTGATAATAAATGTCACTTAAGAGTAGTAAAAATCTTATAGAAGATATGAGTCCTCAGAGAGTCTGGAGGATAAAAGTGAGTTTTGATTGATGAATTTATTTGTTTACCAGTTGAGTAGTACATCACAGAGACAGGAATTGTAAACTTATTGTTATACCTACCAAATTGTGGAGTCTTACATAACCCACATGTTACTTATAATAAGAAAACCTAAGAACTATTATTTTGGAAGAAAATAGGTTTTATTCATTCATTCTTTTAACCACTATTGAAACATAACTCTTAAGCAATCACTGATGAGATCATTTAATATTGGAAATATACCTAGAAAACTTTAGTTTAAATTTGTTTATTTACTTAAAATACCTAATAAGGTAATAATTATCTAATTTTAAGGTGAATATAGGAATAGTTTTAAATTTTACCTAATAATTTACCTAACAGGTTAATTTATGTGAATGTCTAATGGAAAAGAAAATTATAAATATTGTGCCAAATATAGTCATTGCCATTTAAAATATCATCAAAACTATATCATATTTCTGGATATTCATGTCTAGAAATATTTCTTTAAGAGTTAAACACAATATGTATAAATATATATGTGTGTGTATATATAATATATATAATATGCAAAAGCCATTGATTCAACATAAAGAGCTATGAGATGCCAAAGACCCAGTTTATTGTATGCACTTTCTTTTGCTTAAAGATTTATACATTCTGAAATGTATGCCATCATTGGATCTTAATAATGCTTACTCCTAAGTTGAATTTAGTCACTAAGCCTAAAAATATTAAGTATTAATAAAACAAGAAACAAAAAACCGTGCTCATAAAAAAAAGCTAAAAGGCACTCGATGTCTCACAGCTCAACCTTGCCTACATTTGTAACAATGGTTTAGGGCCATGAAATTTACCGCATGGTGATCTAGAGGACACTGTCAGAGTTCAAGTGACTCTCACGTCGGAGGCCTTCAGAAACTATTCCATAAGAGTGGAACCAGAATGTGTCAGACATATCATAGACAGTAAATATGTTATTTTCTGTTTAGCAATACCAAAATTTGTTGTAAGAGTAGACAATTTTTGGTATTTCTGCTTCTGAGTCTTTCACTTTGCTGAGGAAAATTTAAGTACCATGGGTTTCCATTGTTTCTGGTTTCACTGTGTTCTCCTAAAATGAACTTTAAAGGGTTAAACTCCTAGAGGTCCTGAGAAGATTCTCATGCTATGTATGCCCAGGATTTTTCAGATTAAAGCATGATAATTGTTAACTCAAACACTGTTTCCTGTAAATGCATCAATTGTCACAGAAAATTCTGGGTCTGTGCAAACTCTGCTTTTGTGAGTAGGAATCAAGCTTGTATGTATGATGGGGGAGGAGGAGAAGCAGCGGAAGGCCCTAATGAAATGCTGAGCAAAGTTCAATTCTTTCAAGCTTGCATGGATCTGAAATAAATCATATTAATAGATGTGTTTTCCCTTTTACAAAGCAATTTACAATGGCCTAAGATTTAATCAATTAGTAAATTGATAATTTACTTCAATACATCTTTCAATTGTACTTTTCCTAGTCTCCATAGATCTTGTGAGTGTGTATATGTCTGTGTGTGTCCCTTAAAAGTTTCAGTGGTGATACTGAAGGTATTTCAACAAAGAAAGAGCTCTATGACTTAAGCTTCTAATGTAGCAAATGGGTAGATGCGAATTTTACAATGCAACTTTTATAATAATATTTCATTATTTTTTCATATTTAGTGTAAATGTACCTACTTGCATTCTATGTAGAGATTATTATGAATTTCAAGTCACGTATGTCTTGGTGACTGGCCAAATTATGTGCTGGTTTGCTTTACAATATATACAGGCAACAAATTTGTAATTATTTAGGCATTCTTTATGTGGTTTATAGATCCATTTCTTATCCCGGCCCTGACACATATTTGCTGGATAAATGACCTGTCCAGGCTCTAAAGTCTGTTTCCCTAAGCATAAAATGGGATTTATAATTTCTTATTTATGCCACTGTGGGACAATCAAAATAAAATACATGAAATGCCAAAGAATCACTAAGTATTAATTCAATTATGCATTTATCTTCCCATCCTGTCTATAAATTACTCATTTTACTAATTAGCCTTTTAAACCATGAGCTAGAAAAAGAGAAGAGGTCCATTATGGTCTTTACTCTTATTTGTTTGACTTTAAGCAATCAAATAACAATTTAAAAAAATGCATTTGCAAAATAAATAAATGTGTCCCACATTATCCACAATCTGCTTTTACAAAAGTAATTAAAAATAAGAAATAAGTTCACTCAATCTGAATAGTTCTGTTTCCACCTGCATTTGTTCCTGTTTTGTTTTCTTTTGTTTTTTCTTGGTCTAATATAGGGCTCTTTTTTGAAGTGAGTGGAAGGTCAAACTATGACTTTTGTATTTATACAAAAAAAAAAAATAAAAGTGTCCTTATGGAGGTTTAAAATAGAGTTTTAAATTCCCAGGAATATTTATTATTCGACCTCTCAGACAAAGATGTGTAAACTGTTGGCTTGTGTCTTACAGTATAATATCACAGGATTCTAAAAATATTGCATGTTTCCAAAGAAGGACACTATTTTTTTAAATTTACAAAAAATTCCTTGTAGACATCTTGAGCAGAATTTTCTAAAGAACAATAAAGCTTGGGCACTCCGCCAGCAAGGACAGACCTAGAAGCAATTTGGAAGCCACCAACAAAGCAGCCTGTGCCATTCAACAAACACCCAGATGCTACCACATCAAGAAGCCTTTCTATCTGCTATCCACATCTTGTAATTACTATCGAAAAGAAAAACAGAAGAGACAGAAAATGTGGTTTGAATTAAATCAACTATAGTTATGCACTCTATATTCAATATTATCACAATGTACTTTGAACTTTTAGTAATATTTCTTTTCACAAGAGAACATTTTAACAATAAATGCTTTCCCTCCCAAAAATAATAATATAAGCCATCTACTATTTACTTTTCACAAATATTTACAGATATTCTATCTATATATCTATATATAGTTATACAACAGAAATATTGTATCTGTTAGGATAATAGGATAAACAACTACATCAATTCATTTGATAATTTTCCTAATCAATAGTAATAAAAGTGAAATTTCTATTTGACAAGCATATCTCTATTTATGCTTCAATCCAACAACATTCTGCTGAACCAGATAAAGACTATGCCCAGTGAAAACGTCATATGATCACAAAGAAAAATGGAAGTGTGTAAGTAAGCAGACTATTTTTGGCCACATAGGTGCAGAGTTGGTTAATAAAGTTCCAAATGGACCAACAAACTACCATAAGTAAATTCACTTTTCAAAATTTTTGCAATGTAAAAAGCTCTCAGAATGTCTAACTGTCCCGTTATCAGATTAGAAACTTCTAGACCAGGTAATGCCATCAGAACTATATTTGTAAAAATAAGTTTGGAAGGATCTCATCAGACTCAAAAAAAAAAAAAAAAAATATATATATATATATATATATATATATATATATATATATACACACATATATATACACAAAATCAAAAGATCTTTATTTTTGGTCTTCTTAAAATAGTAGAGACATCCATGTATCCATTTACCATTCATACACACATTTATTCAACTTTATTCTGTGGTCTTTATCCTTACCATTATCAATATCTACTCATTTTAGAGTAGAGTTTTTTTTTTTCTTCTGTAATTCTAGTGATAATGCTTCTTCATGCTCATCCATTCACAACTAAGCTAGAACTATCATTACTATCATTGAGTTAGGTGGAGAACAACACCTAGGAAAATTAGTTAACAGTCTAAGCAAGTCTTTGAGGCTGAATGTACAGATGTTATTTGTGATAGCCAAGAATGTCAATTTTAAATATCCACAACAGAATCAAATACCCTCTGCAAATACCTTCTATGTGATCATTTTCTAGTTGCATGAACTTAGCAAATACTTTACAATTCTGTACATTTACTCTTATTCAAAAAACATAGGTAAAAGCATTACCTGTCACTTAGTGTACGAAGAATATAAGAAGAGAATCCATTCAGGACAGTTACTATAATACCGTAGATGCTCAGTAAATATTGGTCTTTACTGTTACTAAGAGGAAGCCATTTATAAACTTTGAACTCATTCCAAAGTGCTCCTCAAATTAAAATGTTCCATTCTGTCCCAATTGCCTCTGTAATTAATTAAAATCCCTACTATAATGATAATGGATAATTCTGGCAAATATTTAAAATATTTATATTGTTCTGTCTTCTTTTTTTTATAACAAAGGTCACTTGAATAATTATTTACAAAACCCTTCAAAAGATCTTTAAAATATGCACTCTTATCAAGAGAACACTCAGCCACTTGAGATTTCCATCAAAAATAATGGATACGTCAGCAAAAATTCTCGAAGAGCAGTTATGCTAACAAGAGGACGTGGCATGTGCCTACACTCTACTTATCAGGAACCTAACCAAAAAAGAAAAAAATTGCACACACTATGGAAGTGACAACACAATGAGCTTAAGGTACCCACCAACCAAACAAAATATAAACTACAATATATATTTTAACTTTCTATAACAGACATTAGCTTTAATCACATTAATCAAGCACAATTATATTTACTAGCAATTTTCTAGTTAATTTTATAGTGGGAAATAAAGACACAGAAACAAACTCAATCCTCTGATTGTGCAATTCTGCTTTTTTTAAACCAGATATTTATGTGAGCTTTTTGTAAATAATAGTCGGCAGGTGTCAATTATCTGTAATAATTTTTTCTTTGAAAAAAAAAAAACATAATAGAGGACAAACTGTTTTTGCTGTTCTTGAAAACTGTAAATTATATAGGGTGCACTGTTACCTCAAAGATAACTATAAGTTCTACAAATCTATTTATTTGTTGATATTAGAAAAGATATGAAATTTTTAAAATTTTAGGTTAACACTAGTGATTTAGTTTCAAAAGATCATTTATTCTTTATTTACACATTTTACAGTTCTTCTCAATCTTAAAATTAACACCGTGTGTTGTTGATGTTACTCCTCTCTTTTTCTCTCTCCTTCTCCCTGTACTAAATAGAGAAATGTTCCATGTTCTCTGCTAAAATGGAAATAAAGTACCTAACTGTTCTTCTTGGGGAAATCAGTTGTCACAGAAGTAACAACTGAAATGATGTGAAGAAACAGTAGAAATCCTTCACGTAAATGTCATTGTTTAAAAAAAGGCAGAAGGGATAACATGTGTAAAGGCAAATACATATTTTGCAAAGAAAGCCCCATGACTGGTGCATAGACAATGAGGAGTCTTACCCGTATGCCGAAATAAAAAGTTTGGATTTCTGTACTAGAGAGTCATTACTGAACGGTTTTAAGCTAAAGATTGACAAGACTGGAAGTTGAATTTGAGGGGCTTGGGGAATCTGAATGAAGGTGGGAGAGCAATCAGTAACACCATCTCACATGCATTGGAGAATACATAAACTAATATTTGTGAAGTACTTGGAACAGTGTGGTACATAATAAGCTATGTAAGAATTAAATAAATAGACAAATACTTTGTGTCATATTTTAACTACTTACTAGAGAAACTTATTCGTATGAACGTTACATTTTTCCCCCTCTGGGATGTATTCAGTTATATATAAAATAGTATGTGGACCTTCTGTAAACGCTCTTATTTTTAATATCATTCCTCCCCTCTATTCTCTGTTGCACCAAGCCTTTCTTTCTCTGTACAAAAGTTTTCTGGTTGAATTTCCATGAAGAATAGATATTGTTTCTTTCACCAAGGTCAAGAAAGAGTAGTCGCTTGGATGCACAGCATGAAACACTGGGATGAAGTTCTCACTATAACCTATAAAGACCTTTAACTTATTCTCCACTCGTGTCTCCTGAAATCCCAAGTGTTTCCACTTCTTGAGCCTGTATGGTTTTCTGACGCACACACTGTCTTTTCTGTTGGTGTTCCCTTTGGAGACACTTAAGTCTTAGCTTATGTAATCTACTGAGTCGTTTACCACTCTCTACGTATTTCCCATCCCTTAAAAATGTATGGTTAACCATTCATTTGTTGTCACCTCCTCTCTTATTCTCTTATTCCTTGTAGGCTTATATATTTCAAAATTAATTTGCTCAGTTTAATTATAACTCAGAAAGGACTAGAGATAAAAGTGTTCCAGTTAATTTATAAACTAGAAACCTTTGTTTTATTCATGTAAGAAAACGAAGTCTCAGAGAAGTTAGGTAATTTTTCATTTACAGTTGATAATTGCTCAAGGATAAAATTACTTCCATATGTACCTGTCTCTAAAGCCATTTTCTCCTACTCCAAACTTCTCTGAACAATTCAAATATGACTTCTTGATGAGGAAACCAAAATGAACATATCTAAGACATGCTTCCGTAATCAATACCAATTGCAAACAACACCTAAATCAAATTATATGAACCGATACAATTTGAGATATTTGTTTATGATTTAAAAAAAAATACAATGCTATGCCCCTTGAAACCTTAATTCTATAGTTTTATCTTTATACGAGCTTTTGTTCACTTACTGTTAAGAAATAATTGTAAAATCTCACTAAGCCCTCAAAAGACAAACCGAGAGAGCTCTCGTGCTGTTCCCAGAAAGAATGGTAATGTATCATCTCGGCACGGTACCGCTTGGAACTATTTCAGTAAACAGGATAAAGCTGTTAGACCAGAGGAGCTGGTGCCCTCCTGTCACCTTTGTAGGAGCCATACAGTGATTACGAGAAGCATGGACATAAAACTACCTTTATAATCATAAAAGATTTTTATATCATTTGAAGCTGGACTATAGATAAGATGGAGACAGTCTCTCTCTCTCTCTCTCTCCTCTCTCTCTCTCTCTCTCTCTCTCTCTCTCTCTCTCTCTCTCTTAGAAACACCCTTCAGCAAGTGGTTTTCCAGGAAGAAGTAGAAGTTCTGGGTTTAAGATAGTCACATTTCAGCAACTGCAATGTTAAACTGGCAATTGTTCACATAAACAACTCAAATTTTTTTGTTTACTTTACATGTGCTCATGAAAAAAAGGCTTGCATCATAAAATTCTAAAACCCACAAGTTTTAGCTCTTCTTCACATCTCAGTGCATTTAATATCCTCTGCCATATTATTTATGACTTCACAGAGAAAGTAGTTATTTCCTATTATCTGTTCAATAAATAAGTAGA
Source organism: Eonycteris spelaea (assembly GCA_003508835.1). NCBI lineage: Eukaryota > Metazoa > Chordata > Mammalia > Chiroptera > Pteropodidae > Eonycteris > Eonycteris spelaea. The sequence goes on along the minus strand of PUFA01000254.1, from coordinate 596,256 downwards.
GAAATGCAGGCTGCAGAGATACAATTTGTTAATGAAATAGCCCAGAAAATCTTCACGGTGTCTAGTCTCAGAAGCTTGCGCAGCATCTATTAAAGCTTGCTCCCGTTCTAAAGAGTAACTCCAATTTTCACACACTGATCCGTTCCACTCAGATAGCCGAAGCATGCCTCCTGAGTAGATTATGCAACATGAGTTATGCATGCTGTGATACAACATGTATCTGACCACACAGGCATGTTTAAACACATTTCTCTACTTGTCCAATTTTTTTTTTTCTATTACTGGGAAGATTCTCATTTCAGAAATGAGAACGATGTAGAATTTCCAGTTCTTGGAACTTTTCTTAAGAAGTAGAAGAGAGATCCGCAAAAAGAAAAACTAATCAAAAATGGACACAAATATAGTGGATAATTTGGTGACAGACAGAGGGAAGGGAGGGTAGGGGGCTGCAAGAATGGGGTGAAAGGTTAAAGAAGTACAAATTAGTAGTTGATAGGTGGCCACAGGGACGGGGAGCATGTCATAGGGAACGCAGTCAGCATTAATGTAATGGCTAGGTGAAGGGTCAGAGGAGGGAGGGAGCAATTTGGGGGATTGTTTTATGAACTGTATAGATGTCTAACCAATGTATTGTATACTTGAAACTAATTAAAATAAATTAAAAAAATAAGTAGAAGAGAAAGAAATCTTTCTTGTAGTTTTTCCACAAATACCATGGTCCTAGGAATGTACTACGTCAAGAGGTAATACTATTCTGCTACAAGTTACAAGTAGTAGGTAGGCACATGCTAATCCGAAACATGTATAGTTACCACCTCGTAAACCAACTACAACAAAAATTCTCACATGCTGTCTTCTAAAAACACTCGTCTTTTGCTGAAAATTTCCCCCGTTGAAATAAAAACAGGAAAAGATAGTTATAGTAATATAAACTCCTCTTATTTGCTGTGAAGTTTTTATTTTCCCTGTAATAATAAAGCTACCCAAAGGGAGATATGCCTATTTATTTGATGACATCAGATTTTGATTAAAATCTAGAGGCAGAAAGACACCGATATCATAAGACATAAAAACTTACTTCTAGTCTCCAACACAGCATTAATTTTAAAAGTGAACCTATGAACAGACTGACTTTAAACAAAATTTAAGAATGACCATTTTTTCTTTTTCACTATTTAAAGTGCAATTTAATTTCCCTGAAGGATACACACCTTATCTTTTGCCAGAGTTACAATTTGTATAACAGACTAAGGTGCAAAATTCTGGAGGTATTTAGTACACACATTTCATTGATATTGATATTGAATATTATTTATGAACTAATAATATTCCCTTGAATTTTTAAAAAATATTTGATAGTGCTAATATGTAGTTAGGTAATGTTCAACCACCTAAAATAATTTTTAGTCAATTATATAAGAAATGAATATTCACCACATTCATTTTATTTTAATAACAGTACATATACATTTCAGCAATTGTGCAAATATGTATTTCTTATCAGCCATTAACATAAAAATTGTTTTGACTAAGAGTTTCATCAAGAGTGGTAATTAATATTTCTGTATAATTTCTGTCATAGAAATGGCTAGTCACATTCTACCTAACTTATTTTGAAATTCAGCTAGTGATATATCTAATGATTTTGTATAGAATAACATATATTACAACATATTATCATATGTTCTTCAGAGAGTCTCCAATTTAGATCATTGACAGTTAAACAAAATGAAATTCCCTTAATTGACTTAAAAAGTAGTTTTGAAATTGTTTTACAAAATTCCTTTCTGTGTGCTCTCCCTCAGATATCTAGAAATATTAGGAGCCAGAGCTATTCCAAGACCAAGAATTTCCTGGAACTACTACAATGTGCACTTCTTATCCAGGAGGAAGGTTTGTGCCTTACATCGTGAAAGTTTGGTCCTCTCAGAGTTAGCACCAGTTTGACAGGAAAAAATAACATTTACAATCCATGACCCTTTTAAACGTGTGCATATACTTCTCTAATTTTAATAGTTGCTACTCATATGATTTGTGATTTAATATTTTTATCACTCTGTGCAATTTTAACTTTCTATTCACTTCTATTCATCTGAAGGTTAATCTATGATAATACAATGGCCTGGAAGCAAAGTGTTAAGCTTCCAATCTAAAAACTGATGTAAGCATTCTCTCTCTCTCTCTGCCTTCTCCTAGATTTATGTATTTTCTCTTTTGTCTTGTCTTTTAGCTGTCCCTGATGATTTTTCATGTCTCGCAATATTTTTTAAGATACTGGAGAGACAATATATATATATATATATATATATGGGTTGAATGAGAGAGGAAACACGCAGAAAGTGTGCAAGTCGATATTTGAAAAATTTCCTTACCCACTAAAACACCCTCCACAGATACACATATACACATTGACATGGAGTTTTATAGAGAAGTTTTTTGTTGTTGTTGTTGTTTGTTTGTTTGTTTGTTTTAAGAACCTGGCAATTAGTTGATGAAGAACACAGCCTCATAAAGTTAGGGGTACATTTTACAAATACATTTGTTTTTTTACAATGGTAGGAAGAAATATAACTAATGAATTTATGTTAAATATTATTTATATAATAGTGTGACAGGAATTTTTTGTATTATTTCAATTTGTTTTGTTTCACTCTCTTCTTAACTTTGCTATTTTATTATTGGTTGTTTCCTAAAAACAGGGCACCATAAAGAGCTCAAATCAATGACTAAACAACTGTTCCAAAATATTAATAATTTTTGACAAAAAAAAAGTCATGATTGGGTTGGAGAGAAGAGCATAACTTACAACCAATAAATAAGAATGAAGGTTGGTCATAAATTATCTGCATATTGGGTCAGGGAACATCTAAGAGGTGCTTTATGGAGGAGAAGGCATTGAAGATGGACCATAAAGCAACACAGGCTTTCCAGAGCTAAGGGAAGGGCCAAAATTCATGGTGGAGGAACTAGTCTGGGTCCATTGCATGCCAGACACTTACCTATGTCATTTCAGCAAACCCTTAAACAACTCTACCCTAAAAGCATTTTTCCATTTATTAAGATTAGTGCCAAACTGAGAAATATTAAGATCTTGTCAAAGGTTAACAGCCAAGTAAATTTGCATAGTCTTGCAAACTGGATTGCCACCAGTGGTCAGGCCTTTAAAAAGCATTAAAATTCAGAATTTAAGACTCTGCTCACAAAATCAAAATTAAGTTAGCCATAACAAAGTTTATTACTAAGAGCTTACAATTCCTTTAATTTTACAGGATGCCTCCAGGAAAACCTGGGCTATACGTGAAACAGACAAGCTTGGCTTCACTTAGGGGAGTAACGGAATTCAATATCGAGGGAGAAAATATTTTGGAGGATAGAGTGATGAACCCACAGAGTCTGCAAAGCTACTAAGAATGTTGAGAAGGAAAATGCAAGTGAAAGTGTGTTTTGAGAAAAATAAACTCATGGTTGAGTGCAAAGGAGACAGAAATGGAAGGAGAAAAAATAGGTAAGGCTTTATCATTGCTTAAGATTTAAGAAAAAAAAAATCCCTTATTGTCGCTGGGTTGAAGATATGTAACCTACTTAATTTCCTTTATTGCAGATTGTCTACTTTCTTCACTTTACCTTATATCTAGCCATCTCATGAAGCTTTCAGGGTGAGCTAAAATGTCATAGCAACATAGTAAGGGACACAAGAAAAATAAAAGATAAGAAAAATATGAATTTATATCTGATTTAACTTGGACATATTTTCAACTGAACAGTTTGAATCTACAGCCTCATAATTTTCATGCTCTTGAAAAAGACACTTGTAAAATTATTTTCTTGCTACTTTTCAAAGCTCTGGTTCAGAAAATTACCACCCTTTTGATGTGAAGGCTGATGTAACTAATTATAGCTAGGAAGACACAATTCTTCCTTTAATAATAAAGAAATAGCAATCTTTCACCTAGAATGTAACACAGCGTCTGGATTCGAAGCATGAAAGATTAAATCAGTAAGCTTTGAAATTCTATTATAGTCAGAGAGACAATGTCTCCAAGGACACTGACAATAGCAGGGAGTTTCTTCAAGAGCATTTCCACCTATTAGCAGACAGCAGTGCAGTGGAAAGAAGGTGGGTAGAAGCAAGGAGATATTCACTCCAACTTAGGCTTGTTTAATGATCAGCTGAGTATTTATGTCTAATTAGTTAACCTCTAGTTTAGCAATAATTAAATAAGTCTCTACAATGACCAATTCACAAGAGAGGAAAGGAGAAGCAGAAAAGGAAGGCTGGAGAGAGAAAGAGGAACACGGAAAGAGAAAGGGAGGAAAAGATGGAGAGGAAAAGAAGGAAGACCGAAAGAGAGACATGGAAGGAAGAAGATGGTGAGATAGGACAATTTATGTATTAGTGGTTCTTAACTTTTAACTAACATCAAAATAAGCTTAAGGGCTTTTTGGAACACAGACTGATGGGTCCCACCCCAGCATTTTTGATGCAGACTATCTGTGGGGATAGGATGTGAGTTCAGCATTTCTAGAAAGTTCCCAGGTGATACTAATACCGCTGGTCTGGCAACCACACTGCCGCAGGTCCACATCCATGTGGAGTGTTACCAAGAGAAAAGCAGATGCAATTCACTTTGTTCTTTACATTATTAAGAACATTGTCTCAACAGCCATCATTCTAGAACCCATTATCCTTCTACATGCTTTATTATTTTGTTTCAAAACACTGAACTTTTTCCAACTTATGTGTATGTTAGAGTCATGATTACTTATATTTGTGCTATGATTAGATTTACTTTATATTTTATTGCATATCAGAGGTACAAAATAAATGAAGAAGCATTGCACATTTATGCTGATGGAGTAGGAACAGGTAAAATGGGCATTCTCATTTATTGCTGGCGCAAGTATAACTCGGCCTGGTTGTTTCAGAATATCTTTAGGTGATATGTGAAAATAGCCTTATTAACTCAACAGCTAAAGGTACCAATTGCAATCACAATTTGTAACAGTAATTGAGAACTTATTCTGTGCCAGAATTTGGTTAAGTGTTTTACATATGTTATGATATTTAATCCTCCCAAAACCCTAATAAAAAAAAAAAAAGATTCCACTGTGCTTTTCTTGATCACATCAATTTTTTACAGTTAATCACTTGTGTAAGCATTAACTTAAAAGAGACACTGACACAAAAGGTGTGTGTGTGTGTGCGTGTGTGTGCGTGTGTGTGTGTGTGAGAGAGAGAAAGAGAATTAGAGGAGAAAGGTACCTACTCTATTTCACTCGTCTAAAAACACTTAGGAGAGCAGGGCAGGGACTAAACTTATTTTCTCTTGCACTGGATGAATATCCATAAAAATTATTCTAAATCTTATAACGTCCAAGAGAGGATGAAGTAGTAAAAGTCATTTTCCTTAATTATGCCTAAATCAATACTTTGTCCATGACAGAATACTGAGAAGCAATAAGCAAACTTATTTTTTAAATTTTACTTCAAATTATACATTTAGAAGTACATATATTATATAATACCTTTCCTTAGTTTGCAGGGACAAGTATGTAACGATCTTATCTTTAACCTCTTAAACCCCTTATTCCAAAAAAAGAAGGAACAGCTCTGTTTGGAAATGCAGTTCTGTACTTCTGTGAGAAAAGATCACCATTTCCTTGTTTCACAATCTATGGTGGTAAAACTAGCTGTGTTTTTCACAATTATAGGTGAATTTGATCATAGATCTTTGGAAATGAACCTTATCAACCAACACTTTCTTGAAAACTATAGTAGTATCTTTCCTCATGAAGTAATTGTCTCACCTCTCCAACTTCGAATTTGTGAAAATTTTATTGCTGTTTTCAAGTCTTTTTGAGTTATATCCATTTCCCATCTTTTCTTTATAATAAGGGTCTGCCAAACAAAGTAAAATATATTAGATAGAACTTTGAATTGTATAACATGTAGAACAAGTAAGTGTATTGTAAAGGATGGGAGTGAGGAGACGGAGGTTCTAATACCTTGTTTTCACTCGTACTCCATCTCTGCCTCTAAATAGCTGTGTGACCTTGTAAAGATGACTCTACTTTTATACATCTTATTTTGCTCATATAGAAAATGAGAGCATTAGACTAGGTAACCTCTAAAAATCTACTGAAGCTCTCCAAATTTATGATTCTTTCTGATAAGCTGGCTGTGATCCTGGATGGTTATGTTATAAGGCATTCCAGATAAGATCACAGATAAAGTTCTTAGCTCAGAAATACAGTTAGTGCATGAGTTCTAACAAAAGACATAGTCTCTGGTAGAAATTAAATTAGTAAGCTGTTTTCATATCACTTTTAGATTCAAAAATTTCAAGCATATGTAAAACATTTTAAGAACCTTTGTTAATAGTATGTTCAATGTACTAATATCACTTAAAAATTAATATGTGCAATAAATTATAGTATATGCAATAGGCCACTCATACTATTATAGTAATAATGCAGCTGGATAAATTGTTAGAGAAATGGTTTGAACTTTTAGGGAGACTTCACTAGTAATATTGTTGTGAAGGAATAAACTAGGTAAATAGTTCTCTGTATCATATATATCATGTGTAACTATATGCTATTAGATATAATCTTATAGAGACATATCAAAATATTAACTTATGTGTAGTTTGTTATTCTAACTTTAACAAGTAAACTAAAACTATATTCAGCGGTGAAATATAACAGAGATACTAAAAATATACATGTGATTCTAGCAAACATGCACTTGGTAAAATTAGTCAGCTAGTTGCCTGTCCTCAGTTCTCTATGTTTCTCTTATTCAAGTAAGTTTTATGGGGGTTATGCTAAACATGGTGGCAGCACATACTTTGATCATTTTTGTTAATTAGTTAATTACAGAAAGACATTCTATTTATTCTCTATTTGGATCGGCGTATACAAAAGCTATTTTTACATGTATAACGAGCAAAAGTTTGAGTTTTTTTTTTTAAAACTTAAATATTATATCCAGGAAATACAGCATTAGAATAATAAAATTTCAGAGTTTGCCATATTTTATTCCTCTGAAGAAACTGTGCCACCTTGGAACTGAACCCAACGTGGTGGCAATATTCATAGTATTTATTTATAAAGTAAGCCATGCCAGGATTTAATAAATTGGCAGAAATAATTGTAGCATTTCATTAAAATTAAAAACAACAACAACAAAAGCCTCTAAAGCCTGTTAAAGCTTTTGGATGGCAACGCACCAAAAAAAAATAGATCTTAGGTAATGGTGACAAGAGAAATTCAACATTCAACTGATGACTAATTCTACTTTCTTGCTTTACTAAAGAGATAATAATGTAGTGGTTGCACCATTTTCTGGTTTACTGCTCACAGTGGGTATTTCCATGGTATTGTCTATACGTGAAAAGAACGGCACAGACTACATATTTTAAGTATGATTATAATATTAATGCTTGCCTCAGAAGATTGATGAAAGATTAAATGAGTTAACTTATGTAAAATACAACAGCATTTGATCAAAAGTTAATATTAAAGAACTTTTATTTAATATTTGTTATGTGTTTTCATTTGATTGTTATGTGTAATTTATCTTTTCAAATGGAGGTATTTTTTTCAGATTCTTATTTGACTATCCTGGAGTACATTGTAAACTTCATGGGCCCCAGGGACTTTTGCTCTTGTGGTCCCCTTTACCCCTTCAAAAATTAAAAATAACTTTTTTAAACTGCATAGGTATAAGTATAAATGTTAATATTATATGTTAAATTTTTTAATCTAAAGTTCATTTTTTTCTCTTTTTACAAGTAGTTAAACCATTTTTGTGAGCTTCCTTAAAGTAAGGTGGACCACAGGCACTGTGTCTACCATGCTTTGAAGCAAACTCTTAATGAACTTGGAGTACATGAGGAAGAATAGTTAAGTTTCTAGATGGTAAAGACTTTCACTGTAACCATAATTAGTTTGTTTTGTTAAATTTACAAGAATATTTTACAATGCATTTGGGACTATAAAAATAATACCAAAGTATATAATTTTATCATATGTTCACCACTGTGTCTTTTCTCTGAGTAATATCCACATTCATTATATATTTTGAAGATAAACAATATGCTTCAGATAATATTGAAATAAAAACATCATATATTAGTATTCTTAAATAGCAATCCAAATGCTCTTAGTTTATTCTCTAAGTATTTCTTCCAAGTCAGCAATCAGAATGCAAATCTAGTACTCAAATTCTCATATAAATTTATAATTCATTCTCATGGAAATACCATTTAGTTCTTTCATCCAGTTTTTGTGAGAAGTTCATTGTGAGTTTCGAGTTTTATCACCTGCCCCTTATTTTCTGGATACAACAAAATGAAATTATAATATCATAAATAACCTACTAAAATGAATTAGTCCATTCTAGTGAAGATGATGCTTTCCACATTGTTCTAAGAGTTTGTCCCTTATCATATATATTTTATCAGGGCCTGGTCTCATTGTCCCAGTTAATGGGACCAACTCTTTTACAGTGCTAACTTTACTACAAGCCAGGGGGCACATATCTTCGACCAGTTCTGCATTTTTATTTGCAGCACTTTATATATATATCACAAATAGCTATAACATATGCCAAAATAGTAATCTATTTTGAAAATAAGTCAAGAAACTCAATGTAGGTCAGCATTAATCTTCAAAAGGAAATATACATGCATCTCATCTGACAAAAATCCCTGGCAGCTACCTCCCAGGTATGCCTGGCCATGTTCAGCTCGTAAACAAAACGCTCATGCGGAAACTACCAAGAATCTCTTTGAACACAACTAGCATAAAAACTTTGTCCCCATTTCCCTTTTTCTTCTCCTTGCCCCATGGAATGCAGATGTGATATCTAGAGTTCAACAGCCTTTCTGACCATAAGGTAGAAACCATGTTTGAATGTGGTGGAGAACTTGATATTAGAAGTCTGTGTTTCTCTGATGAAGAAACAGCCAAAACTACTCTGAAATACTGACTTTATTTATTTGAGAAATAAAGAAATATCTCTCTTTGTTAAGCCATGTTTATTTCAGGTTTTATCTCATACACAATTGAATTCAATTCTAAACTTTATAGATGTGGTGTTTTAAATTGAGTGAATATTGTTAAAAGAAAAAGATAGTGAAAACCTCGTATATCCAGAACTTTCACGTGCAAAAGTTGTATCACACACACACAATGGTGAGAGTGACAGCTCTAAGTCTCACTCCTTATCAAGCTTATCAAACTCACTGATTGTGATGCATTTATTTACGTTTGTGAATGACATCTGCCTAACTGTATCTTTAATGGTACAAAGTATTACTAAGAAAACAAGAGGAAACAGGACCAAACAATAACAATGAGTAAGGATAAATGATATATTTCACATTAACCAGCAAATCTGTCAACACTTTCACTCACATTAAGTGATTCATCAAGAGCCAGTAGTCATATCGGATATAGCTAAGAGCTACACTTTCTAATAGTAGGGCTCAATTATTTTTACCTTGTGTGAGCAGAATAAAAATGAATCTTAATTCTCTGTATGGTTTTTCCAAGATTAGACTTTGAGAGAAATATTTCCTAATTTGTCCTAACACATATCATTTTAAATTAGTTAAAGCAGAAACTAAAAGAAATATTTAAATCGATATCCTCATCTTGAAAAAAAAAAAAATTTTTAAGACTGGTTTTCAACACTTATTTTTAGAGGTTATTAACAGGAACACTGGAAACATATAGTGGGTAAGGAAGTACTCTCGATCATCCATCATTGAAATCACATTGAATATTTAAGTTAAAATCACGAACTCATCAATCACTAAATAGCTGTACTAAAAAGCATGTGGCCAGAAAATTTTAGTCAGTGAACTGGTATATTTTATAATTCTGGTTGTTCTCAATGTGAAATTTATTATTTCTATTTTCCAAACTACCATAGCACATTGGCATTGTTGGGGTGCTCTAGTTAATTGTGTTTCCTCTTTGGCAATTGTTCAGTTTTCCCATGAAATTACGTAAGAGGATAGCCCGGTTGAGGCCAAGCGCATGGAATCTACGTGTAGAGACTTTCTTATAACGTGCATGCCCAAGTTAATATCTCAATTATGCATTCAGAACTTTACTAGCCACACAATTAAACTGCAGTAACCAAACTGCTGTATCCAATAAAATAGCTACTAGCCACATGTGACTAAATTTTAAAAAATCAATATTAACTAATATGAAAAATTCAATTCCTCAGTCACTCTAACTACATTCTAAGTACTCAATAGCCTCATGTGGCTACTATATTGAACAGAATAGATATAGAACATTTCTATTATCATAGAAAGTTCTACTGGACAATGCTGAACTAGTTTTCATGTATCAACACACTTTAAAAGAGCATTAATTTAAAAGTGAAAAGTTAATGTTTAAAATAATTTTTACTAAACAGAACAAACTTGAAAAATATTTAAGAAGTCCTCAAGGTATTTCAGTTAGAGGCCAGGAGGCTTGAAACTTTCTAAGAAATAATAGCGATTCATAAAACAGCCATAAGAGAAATGTTTAAAAAATAAAGTTTCTGAAAAATAACACTGATATAGAGAAGCTATTTTAAAATAATTTGATTTTTCAAATAAAATTTATTGGGATGACAATAGTTAATAAAATTGCATGTTTTCAAGTGTACAATTCAATATTACATCATATGTATATTGCACTGTGTGTTCACCACCTGGTTAAATTCCTTCCATCGTCATATATTTGACTCTTTTACTTTTATTTACCTCCTCACTCCCTCTTTTCCCTTTGGTAACTACTAAACTGTTTTCTGTGTCTGTCTTTGTCTTGTTCATTTGTTCTTTTCAGTTTTATATCCCACATATAAGTGAAATCATATGGTTTCAACTTTTGTCTGACTTATTTTGCATAGCATGATAATCTCAAGATCCATCCATGTTGTCGCAAATGACATTATTTCCTTTTTTTCTTATGGCTGAGTAATATTCCATTGTATATAAAATAATATGATTTTTAAAAGGTATCATGTAAATACAAACATGTCAGAGCTCTCAACTAATAAAAAGATTAGTAGAATCATGTCCCATTATCATATCAAAATTGCAATTCTTAAAAACCCATAGCTTAAAAAATTCTTAGAAAATAATTGCTAACCAAATGAAAGGTTTAGTGTTTGGGTATTCCAATTGTTCATTCTTGGCTCCTTTTACTGATGTCTCATTTGCAGGTCTGGCTCTGGTTTCTTTCACCCTAGCCAAGCATTCCGAAAACTATCTCAAATATTTGATTCTTCATTTCTCTAAAAATTAAAAAAAACTGCTTCTCTTAGTAACTATGTATAGTACAGTATTGCATTTAAAGTATTCTTCCAGATTTATGTGATGAGCACACTCAGATAATTAGGAAGGCTATAATAATTCATTCTTAGACTATTTTAATATGGACTAAAAGAGGTTGTTTCAAATAAACAATTAGTATTCCCATAGGATCATACTACAGGCACATGTTGAATTCTGCTTTTGTAAAAATGAAGGATGATATAAAGCTGATTATTAGCACTAAGTCTTTCTTGGGAGAATTATTTAAAATCTGAAATTCACATTTAAGAGATTAAACTTTAATAGAGATTTACCCTCTCCATGGTCCTAGTAATTAAACTTAATGAGATCCAGCACTTTGAATATGTTTGAAAATTTATGGGACAAAAGTCACAACTAGAAGTTGATCTCAAACACTTCAGTTGAAGAACATGGTGTTTAAAACAGCACTTTCCATAACTGGAAGAATTGTCAACCTAAAATTCTACACTTAAATTGCTTGTGTACTGAGCAATCCTGTTCCTGCCAAAAAGAGACAGAATGGCGATACATAAACACTCAGCACTGGAAAGAGATATGCCAACCTTTCCAATGTGTGAAAAAATTATTAAATATTTAATACTATATATTAGAAAAAGACAAATTATTTAGGCTATAGATGAGTATTCAGCATTTACCTCAAAAATTCCCATGAACCCTTGCTGTGACACTCCAGCCCAACTATCTATGAATACTTCCTTGGAGAATAGTTTACAGCAACTCTGAATTATTGAGAGTGTCTCAACCCCAAATGCCAGATTGTATAGGGTGCTTAATAGCAAGGATTCTGGAGTCAGATTGCCTGGGTTTAATCCCAGCTTCCCTACACATGAATTCTACTGCATTACTCATGTGCAAAGGGTGATAAAAACTGCCTAAACCTGTAAAGTTAGTTTAAGGAATAAACTAGAGAATCCATGTCAAACTAGCACAGTTACTATTACATAGTAAATATTAAACACATAATACCTAATGATAATTTCTATTATTCCATGTGGAATGATTTTTCCCTCTCTCCATCCTCATTTCTTTGACAGCTCATACTCATCCTTCCTTAAAGATTTCATTCAAGACTCACTATCAGCAAGTCTTCCATGAGCCTCCTGGCTAGATCCGGTGTCCTTCTCACGGCTCCCACAATTTCTGACATCACTTTAGGACTGTGCTCGTGTCATTGTAATGTAGAACAATCTCAGTGTGTGTGTGTGTTTGTGTGCTCGCATGTGCACGTGTGCATGTACATGTGTGTGCATGTGAGACGACTCCATGGTGTATGCCTTCGAGGCAGAACTTATGCCTCGTTAATCTCTGTATCCTTAACACATAACAAGAGCATGCCCAGAGTAGGCACTCAAATATTTACTGAATAAGTAAAATAATAGAATCTTGATATTTTGTAACAGCTACTGAAAGAGAATATTACAATATTCTTGCATTCAAAGCTGAACTAAACCGATATTTTATTGAGTTTGCTTCCTTGGCATCAATATGAGTTCTTAGTGCACATATTGAAGAATCATTATCTCTAAGCCAAGATAATTTCCCTTTATAAATAGAATGCTGCATTTTTTTAATCAAAACCAACACAAAACTCAGCAAAAGAATGTATTAGTGCTCAGCATATTACAGAAAATTAAGTTAGTTACAGGTCCTGACCTCTAAGAGTTTATAATACAGGAGGCAGAGTATAGATAAATAAACTAGATACCTTGCAAATGTATTTGTATATGTGTGTGCATACATATCTAAGGGTTTCTGTAAGATATACATACCTACATACACACACACACACACACACACACACACACACACACACACACATATAGTATGTACATATGCAATGTAGAGAAGTTAAATGTACAATAACAGGCCAAAGGGTTTAACTAACAAGCATATTTTCTTTTCAAATCATTATCATATTCATGATTTTCAAAAATTCTTTCATCAGAGAAACAGCTTTTATAATAAGCCCTAATTAATTGTCAGTAAACTCTGAAACCATTCTAAGATACTTGTTATAATCCATGTTTGTTCTAAATTTTAAGTTAGATGAAAGTACCTTTGTAAATATGTATTTTATAATCATATACTTTATTGCCACTAGTTATATGCCACTAGTTATATGCCACTAGTTATAATAAGAGATAGTGATGTTATAAATGAGAGATAAAGCAATAAATAAAATTACTTCTAAGAAAAAAAATACTAAGATTGTTAAAACTGTTGCCTGTCTATGTATCAAGGGTAAGCTTTCATCATTTTCAGACAATATAGTCCACTATTGCTGACATGACACACTGATTAACAAGTCACAACAGAGTTTACAACTAATATATTCAATATAAACTCTATTTCCAAAGTAGTGACATAATCAAGCCTCTTCACTATAATAACTGTATATTTTATCCAGTCATGTATTATTTCAAAGATGTTTGGATGATAAATTCAAACAGAAGTGTTAAAAAACATCCAACAAGACTTTTTTCCTTCTGCAATAAAATAAAATAAACAAGGCCCCACGACCTACTCACTTTTTCACTAAACTATTTTAGAATTGCTGTGCTGAGGATTGTGTTTCATCTTGACTGACTTCAATTAGGAAACTTGCAAATCACAAACCAACACATTCCTAGAATACTCTATTATAATAGTCTTTGTAAATATCCTTCAAGAGAAGAAAATTTAGTTTTGTCATTGCTGGTCCTGACATTCTTTGAACCAAGCCTTTTCTACAGTATTTCTACCTCCAGAAAGATAGATTACCTTTCTGCTACTATTTGACAAACAAAATTAATTTGAGTCTACATATTTCTGTGGAAAATGTACATGTTTTAGAGACAGAATAAACATCAACTCTTTCTAAGTCACATTTTGTTTACCTGTGAGAAAGATAATGCCTATGTTGTAGAATCACATGTAATAAGAAACAGTCTATGTAAAGCAAAGCTGTGTATAATGCCTGACTCATTAATTGAGAGCTTCTGTCATAATGATGATCATGATCATGATCATGATGATAATGATGGAGATGATGATTGCCAAGTCATCCTTTGGAATGAATTTGATCAAAAAAAGAGGAACAAAAAGCTGCATGGGTCGACTCTTTTCTTCTATTCATCCCAGTTGCCTTAATAGGCTCATTATTGATGATCCTCCTAGAGAGTGAAAGGAAAATCATCAAAAACCAGAATAAACCTCAGTCTCTGGTCAAACAGAACCAGAAGTTCATGGGTGTTGAAACGATTCAATTAAGGTTTCTAATACATTATGTCTTTCTCTTCTCCTTCCCCTACTGGATTTTAAATGTCTAGTTGCACTGAATAGATCCTTTTGGGTACATGATCTGGATAAATACTTCTACTGATGAAGATTCCTTTATAGCTTTTCCAGAAGAACATTATCTATTATTTGTTCTGTTTCATTATTATAATACAATTAAATGGACTCATGGAGAAGTTTGAGGCATATAGCTAGGTAACGCTCAAACAAAGCATTTTTATTAGCACATAGAATGAAATTTGACAAGGAAAAAAATCAAGTAGAATTTGTCCTTAAGTAGGAAATAGTATAAGGGAAGAGAAGAAAGAAACAGTTTTATAGCATTTCAAGTAAAAATAAAAGACCCCGTTATTTTACCACAAGATCGATACAAGTCATTGTATTTAGGTCCTCTTCAGAGCTACACAATGTTCGAATCATGATAGATCATGACCTTAATGTACTTTCTTCCAGTCAGATCAACTTCAGAGAATTTGAGATCAAGGCAATGGTGGGGAGAGGTGTCCAGAAACCACGTTACATGGCAAAGTCTGAATGACTTGGGGAAGTTCAGAGAAAAGCCTAAGGAGGGACATAATAACTCTCTTCTAGTACAGCTCTGGAAAAAAATGTGAAAAGGAAAACATACTCTGTTTAATCTCTAAGACGTAATTTGGATAAATGGGTGACAGCGAAAGGTCTACACGTCAGCTCAATTTTTTTTAAACGATAAAAATTTGAGTAATGCTGCAAAGAAATGGGCTGCCTTAAACTTCCAATTACACAGAATATTCAAGAAGCTCAAAAGAAGGCCAATAAATATAGAGAATATATTAGAAATAAAGACTTTTAATTGGTGGACATTTGAACTAGGTGACCTGCTCAAAAATTTTTAGTTTCAAGATTCTATCATTTTAAGAATATAAAGAACTACTATTTGGGAAAGAAAAAAAAAAAACCTTAAATGTCTCTGTCTAGGAACATGTAAGAATAATGGAATATGATGGTCTAAACAACCAAGATGAAATCAAAAGGGATTTAGATACCATTGCAAATGAGTGAAAATTAATTAGGACAGAGTGAACTAAAGAACTAAAGTAAATTTGAGAAGTAATATTTAAATTAACTGCTTTCTCATTATAAAAAAAAGTGTGTCTTTCAAAGTATAACTAGAATATTTACAGTACTCATTTAATATATTTCAATATAGTTATCTCTGAAAAAATGTACTTATATTAGACAGAATATAATAATCTCAATGTCAATACTGCATTATTTATCAATTTAAGTTGTCTATCATTTGAAACTACAATGAATATAGGCAATCTTAAACTATTTGGGAAAAAAGCAAATGAAGATTATGATTTACCAACTAAAAATGAAGAGGAAAACAACAGGTACAAAAATCAGCTCACAAGTTAGCTTGCATGCATCCTAGTCCTTCTTCTCTAATTACTAGAATGGGCCTAAAAGGAAAAAAGGAGGCACTTACATGAGAAAAACCATGTTCAAATATCCTTGCAATTTCATACGCTCCATGGACTGTAACTTGACTACAAGAATTGATGGGTGACTTTTGTTCATTCCAACTCAGGCAAACAGTAGCTCATTTCAAAGCATTAAAACGTTCCTCACACATTTTATATCACACAAACACAAATATATTTTTAAACTGTATCTAGGCTCTGTAAAGTCAGCCAGTTAGAAGAGCCAGGATTTAAAATCTCAGCTCTGCATAGAACTTATTCTCTCATACTTATATTTTTCTTCATAGTGCCAAGTATATTGCCTGGCACATAGGAACAGTTAATAAATCGGGTTAAATGAAATCTGGATGCTGTTTACTTGCTGGGTTTGTATACGACTGTGCATTGTTTGCGTGTGTTTCTGGGAATCATATTTGTTAAACACTAGCATTCTGGTATGTTTAACTGTATGCAACACCTAATTCACACCAATTTCATAGATAATTAATAAATGCCAATCTTAAGATAACCATGAGAGATAGAAGAGAATTACAAAGGGGTAAAGTAACATGTCACGTATCACAGATTATTTGAGAAGCTCAAGTGATAAGACCATAAAACAAGAGTCAAATGTCATCAAATTCAATCTCTATTCCATCTGCTTGCTGGAAGTGTTTCTTCAATTTCACATATATGAGTTGAATTTTTATGCATTCAGAAAGACATTTATTTTTACTTTACTTTTCCGTTTATTCTATGGATATTTATTGATCACTTGAGGGTAAACTCACATTTAAAAAAATACAATTATGAGAACAAATACAACTAATAAGTGAAGGATTATTTGTGTTACAATAGGTACTTTCAAATCCATTCATAGCAGAATTTATTAAGATTCAGAAAGTGACAAGAGATTCCAGATTTTTGTTCAGTCAACATTCAGCAGATACTTGAGTGCCAAATGAATCTATACTCTGTGCCCAGGATATGCTCTGCATTTTTCTGCCGCCGAGACTTTGCTTATGCCAGATAAAAAAAATAAAAACCTTCTCTATCCCCCACTATGGCTGACATCACTAATTGGTTGTGGCACCCATTACTGGTGACCCTGGACATGCCTGAGAAGTCTCCTCATCAGTCACACAGGAAACATTCAAATTCTAATGGAGTTAACATACAAGAAAAATATATAAATATATTTCCACAGCTTAATATATGAGATACTGAGTAATGTGCTAGCTAAAAAATACTCTATGTCTAATGATTTTGCATTAGACTTGGAAATATTCTCTATATGGCCATTTCTTATGCTGACTGTCTATAAAAACCAAGGACATAATATTTCCTAATGACATAAGTCTAGAAATTATTTCAGAAGGATGGATGGATAGATACGTACATCTTTGACTCAATAGCATAGAGATGAGAGAAAAAGCACAGAATGTAGGGGATGTCTTTTGAAACTTAAGGACAATGAATAAAGATTTGGAAGTTAGTTTTACAGAGGAATCAATCAGCATATTCAAAAAATGCCAAAACTCTAAAAGTTTATTTCACATATATATTATTATGTATGTTAAGCTGAAGACTTCACATCCGTGGGAATTGTGTTTCAGTATGTAGATATCTGTGAGTCAGAGATGTGTAGCTGAGACAGAAGTAGCTAGAAAGTACTGTATTGTGAGTGATATAAGTTCCTAAAACGGGCTGGACCTTTAGCTCTACAGTAAAAGAAAAAGAAAATCTTTATGCAGCATCTATGATCTATAAAGCAACGTTCTACGCATTGTTATAAAACCTACAGGGGAGATTTCAACTAAAGTCTGCGATTCTTTGAGGAGAGGACTTTTGTCAGCAGGCACACTGAGGCACCTTAAACACAACAAGGCTGCAGGCAGTGCATTACAGATTCATGACTTTTTTTTCTTATTTGGTTCCTAGGGTTACTACAAATAAACAGACATCCAGGCTTACAAACAAATTAACTTTTTAAAAAAGTGTCTAACTCTTCAATAAAACAGTCCTCTAAATAAACTGAAAAAAAGTAAATAAGAATTATAGATGCAATTAAAATATATCTTGGATTGAAGGTTAAAAAGCCTTTTTGTTTTTAATATTCCAAATTCCAATAGCAGTCAGAACTTCAAAGCATGGTGGGTATGGGAGCTGACTGATGTTTACATCTGTCCTAAGGTACAGGGAAAGGACAGGTGCTGCTGCTCTTGGCCGGCCCCCGATGGCATCTGCAGGAAGGTAAGAGGACTTGTTTATTTTGTGGCTCAAGGCTCAAACCTTTGGTAGAAGCATAAGGTTCTTTTACTGGCATACCTAATCAGGAACATGAGTTTTTTGTTGAATTTTCCCTGATATTCTCCTAGAAGAAATTCATATCAAAATTCAACATGCATCTCAGAACATGTTCTACTTTCAGTTCCAGATTTTTATTTTAGCTAGAAGAGCTTGCCTGATTTTTTAATGTTAGTTCTAGGTGTTTGAACATAAACACGGTTTTAGTGGAGTGGCCTTAATTTGGTTTCATCTCTCCCATTTTATTCAGTAATTTTTTAGCTTATTTTCTTTTATCTCTCTCACCAATGGGAATTGAAACGTGGCAGAGAAAAGGGGGGGCGGTAGATGTGCAGTATGAAAAAATAACACTGCTTACATCTCTGGGTTGATGCCTGCCACAGAGTAGGGGCCAAATAAATATAGACTCTCCTGCTCCATTATGACCCAGATTATGTCCTTACACATCTCCCCACCTACCTCCCCCTCCCTCTCTTTCTCACCTTTCCCTTGTCTCCCTGTTCAGGAAAAGAGGAATTCCAAAGGGTTTAGGAGACTCTCTTTCCTATTTACGAGACTTGGAAAAAACCTGTCATAATCTAATCTCATTTCAAACCAAGATTTTAAAATGTCATGTGAGGCCTCCTGATCTTAACACTAAGGAGCACTTGAGTTTGCATAAGAGTTATTTATCAGGACTTTATGACTGAATCATAACTTTTGACTATAGGTTTCCTTTTTTTACCCAAACTTCTGTAACTATATCTAATGAGATAGCATCTTCCAAGGCAGGAAGGCAGGAAGAGAATTTCAATTCCTGGTCATATTAATTGTTGACCAACCTTTTACAAGATGGTTCTTTCTGCACTTAGACTTTGTTGAAAAAGCTTTGTGGTTTACTTCATTTTTGACATACCAATGGTCATGGAAAGCTAATTAAAAATTCAATATCAAATCAGCCATTCAGTGAATTTTTACATACAATTTCCCTTATCCTCAGCTATAATCTAAGAATCCACCAATAATTTGTTTTCTATCTTTAGGTCCTCCACAGTTAAAATCCCTCACATGTGACTAAAAATTATCCTCTTTGGAAAGTAAATTTTTTCAAATTAATTTTCTGCTTATAGAGAACAAAACAAAAGGGAGAAATAGGAGGATATTTACCCAAAGAAAATTTTTGTCTCATGAGATTTAGACCATGTTCATACATGATGCTGTCTTGCTTCTCATAAGCTCTTCCTTTCTTCTGAGGCTCAGAACTAAGATGCCAAGTTGATTTTCATTATGATCAGGTGGTCAGTTAACTTGTTCCTGCACCAAGGAAAGCTCAGCAAACCTATTCCTGACAGTGTTAGGAAATCAGTAACTAAACAGTCCAGTCAAAAAATGGGCAGAAGACCTGAAAAGATACTTCTCCAAAGAGGAAATACAGATGGCTAACAGACATGAAAAGATGCTTAAGGTCGCTGATCATCAGAGAAATGTAAATTAAAACCACAATGAGATATCACCTCAGACCTGTCAGAATGGCTATCATCAATAAACCAAAAGACAGCAAATGTTGATGAGGATGCGGAGAAAAGGGAACCCTCATATATTGTTGGTGGGATTGCAAATTGGTACAGCCACTATGGAAAAAGTATGGAGGTTCCTCAAAAAATTAAAAATGGATATATACCTTTTGACCTAGCAACTGCACGTCTGGGTATTTATCCAAAGAAAACCAAAACGATCATTCATAAAGATGCGCTCCAGTATTCATAGCAGCATAGTTTATAGTAGCCAAGATATGAAAGCAACCTAAATGCCCATCAACGAATGACTGGATAAAGAAATTATGGTTCATATATACAATGGAATATTATTCAGCCATTAAAAAAATGAAATTCTACCATTTGCAACCGCATGGATGGACCTAAAGGTTATTATGCTGTGTGGAATAAGTCAGACAGAGAAAGATAAACACCATGTGATTTCACTTATATGCGGTATCTTAGGAACAAATTAATCAAAAACAGACTCACAAATATAGTGGACAATTTGATGACAGACAGAGGGGAGGGCGGTCAGGAGGCTAGGAGAATGAAGTGAAGTGTTTAAAGAAGTACGAATTAGTAGTTGATATTGGTTACAGGGATGGGGAGCACGGCACAGGAAATGTAATTAGCATTAATATGATGGCTAAGTGGAGGGCCAGGGGAGGAAGGGAGCAATTGGGTGGATCGTTTTATGAACATTATAGATGTCTAACCAATGTACTGTATACTTGAAATGAAGTTAAATAAATAAATAAACAAATGAATGAATGAATGAATAATTTTTAAAAGCTCATAATCCTAAATCTCCCAAAGGAAATAGTTGTGTCTTTTTGTTCCAGATGCTCTCCAGAAACTAGTACTAATGGTTATTATCCGTGAAACCTTATTTTTCAGCACAGGATAGGATAGGGCTTTTGTAATAAAGCTTATAAAGCAATATGAGTTTATCACTTATATTCAAGATTAGTGTATTTCTACCTAAGTTTATATATTGATTAAGTATACTGAAAACTACCACTTCAGATATTTTGTCTAGATCATTATTTTAAATGGTTTGTTTTTACCTCCTTTTGAAATTCCAGTTCAAGGTCAATAACATTCCAGGATGTTAATAGTAGAGATAGGCTCAACATACATTCTACAAGATCAGTGGTTCTTAAATGTTGATGTAAAAAGTAAAAATGCAGTGGCCATGGTTCCCACGTCCAGAGACTATCTGAATTATTTGAGGTGAATGCCAAGAACCCGAATTTTAATAAATGTTCTGGGTAATCCTAATTTTGGTGGTCTTCAGTCTACACTAAGAATTTGCTAAACTCTATATATGAATTTTTTAATTCTCTAGAAGTTCTATATTTTGGTTAAATCATTTATATTTCCTATGAAAATGCCTTCATGTTTTTACAATATTATTATGTAATCTGCATTATAGAAATTTATATACTATATGAACAGAATCAAAAATAGTTCTAAATATTTTGTGAAAATATTGGTACAGACACTGTTCATTACATTGGTTAAAAAAAAACACCTACTATCATCACCACTATCAACATCATGGACATATCCGTCACCTCCCAAAGTTTCCTCCTGTTCCTTTACCACTTTTTATGCAAAAAAAATATGTACTATATTTAACATTATTTTAATATCATGTATTTAATAATAATAAGAGCAATCTTTGATATAGTACCTATAAAGTAATATTCTAAGAACTTCACAAATTTACATTTAATTTCTATACAAGTCTTATGAGGTAGGTATTGCTCATCTATTTCTATAGATAGGGAATCTCAAGCAAACAGAGTTTAAGTAACTTAACCAACGCCATACAGGTAGTATTTAAGTCCAGTCCATCTCTAATCGTTCTCCTGTATACTTAGGATCTTTTTTAATGAATCATCAAAGGATTATCGTAGGATAGGGATCTAATTTTAAATAACATCTGATAAAGATTTTCTATAGAAAAAATATGAAGATAAAAGGCCACAAATATCCCCAGAGAGTCCTCTTTTAACAGTTTTATAGGCTGATGGAAAAAGAAAATTTCATACAAAAAGGTACAAAATGAAATATAAAATAATTCTTTCTATCTTCCACATACCCAGACTTCTTAAAAGTATTATCATCTATCATTCATTCTGTGTCCTTCCAGAAAAATAAAAGAAGATATGCATATATTGACCTATGCACATGTGTATAATACTTATTTACATATCCATACATCTTGCATTGATGTATATGTGGGTTCATGTTTTTCTAAAGTATCTTTGAATACGCATTATACATGCACACATATTTCAGTAGTATCTAAAACAACAGGTATAGATCCAGAAACCGGGCATTGAATAATGTGGGAAATATCAAGGGGACAGGAGTAAAAGGAATGTGAATATCTGTAAAGTGATCTCAATTAACTCAAAGTTTGGTTGAAAATAGTATATTTTAGAATGAATTGCCAAAATTTTTGACTTGACGATGGGGGGAAGCCGTCTTTTAATTGTTTTTGAAATAAAATAATCTTACTTTTAATTTAGGTGATTATGAAGGTAGTTGGATTCTATACATGAATATAATAAAATTCTCTGCAAAAATCATTAGGCACTTTACTTATTACTACTCTGGGACCATGTCAATCCTGAATAAAGTGTTTTATTTTCCATAAAGAAGAGTTTATAGTTGTTTTCTAAATTATTTTTTCTTTTATTAGAACATTTACTGTTATCTTCTAGTATTTTGCATCAAATTTATGCTTTTTAAAACAATCACCTTTTATTGCAAACATAAAAAAATACTGTAAGATTATCTATGAAGGACTGAAATAATACTCATTTTAACTTTCAAATTAAAAATTTTCTGAAATAAAAGTAATTTCCCCTTGACATTTATTCAGTGATGCATCCCCTTCTGAATGCCCATGAGATACCTTGTAGTTAGTATATTTTTTCTAGACACAGTAACATTCCTATAAACTATACAATACGAATGGAGAATACATGCTACTTCCTTGGTTATAAATATTTGCAAAATGTTAAATGTAATATTTTATAAAATATTATAAAGTATTGGAAAATTAATTGAATATCAATGCCAATCCTCATTCTTGATTTCACAAAACAGTCAACTAAAGCCTTGTGAGATATTTTCAGATTTGATATTTTTCACATTATTGGCTTGGATATGGCTGACCTTGAGTTCAAACACAGAGTTGCAGTTAATTAAATATTTCCATGTATTTAGCTTTGGTTTCTGCAGCAAGATGAAAGAAAATCAGTCTCCATTCAAAATGAACAAAGGATACTAATTATGAGAGTGTAATTGTCATTATCAACTTCATGACACGCAAAGGACAGAGACTACCAGGACTTTTTCCTTTGTGATGGCCCTCGTAAATCCTACCTAGGTTGTTCCATCAGAAATCAAGCCTCTAGATAGAACTATTGGGTAAGATGGAAAAGTATCCAAAGGGCAGATGCTTTAATGAAAACAGAATGCTAAAGTGAGATGCCACACTGAATTCCCTTAGATTCAAGAACTATTTTCACAAGTTATTCATCTGGGAAGCACACATAAGGTTTTTCTTTTTTTGTATTTTTATACTATTAATCCAATTCTTATTCTTCCAACCCAAGTTCTCTTCAATTATCCATTCATAATTATGCTTTACTCTCCAGCATAGTGACTCTTACCAAAGGACTGCCTCTATATATTTCCATTTATTACATGCTGGCCACACACATGGTTCCAATTTAATTTAGGTTTAAAAATGCATATCCTCTTGCAATTTTTACAAATTTCAATATACATAAATCATTTTTCTTTCAAACTTACAAATATAACAAAACACCTGGAGGATATATATGTACCTACTGAATGTGAGAGAAAAAGGAATGAAAAATTTTTAAATAGAATCCAAAGCATATGTGATATTCTCGAATACTAACATTAGAATTGATTATTGTAAGTCTGCAAATATTCAAAATAAATAACAATCCCATGATCTCCCAAACGCTCCATATTTACTGAGAACCACCTTTGTCTTTTCAGCTAAAATTTGTTTTTTCACTTGAACTAGTTTTCTTTTTGGCAGGTATAATTTAATCATGCATTCTGATAAAATACTTCATTTGGGGGAAATCTCATGAATAATTGGATATAAATTTTAAGTTAAGTACAACAAATCTAACAAAGGATGAGGATATATACATGGTGAAGAAATGTTAAAATGGCCATTAAAAATTTAAATGTTTCAGAACTTGTGCTCATTTTAACAGAAATTATATTGTATCCTTACCATGCTCATAGAACTCTGATATTTCTCCATGAATCTTGAATGAAACCAGATGCCTTTATTATGGTCTACAACATCCTACATCATCTTGCCTTTCAGATAGCATTTGCTACTAAGGCCCTCTCTCCCTTTGCTTTAATTACAGTGGCCTTAGGTGGAATACACCAAGCCTCTTCGTACCTCCAGGTCTTAATACTTCTTTTCTCTCTTCCTTTAAAGCTCTCATCCAGATAGTCACAGGACTCACATCAACCCCTTTAGTTAGCCATCAGCTTAAATATTCCCTTTGGAAAGGCTTTGCCTATTCCCTATTCAAAGTAATACACCTTTCACCCTGATTTATTTTGCTTGTAGCGGCCACCACTGGAATTATATTATATATTTATGTGTCTATTTCCTGCCTTTCCCACTGGAGCCCATGGTTTGAAGGTCAGGAAGCCGGTGGTTGTTTACTGTTATGTTCCATGCCAGGTAGTAAGTGATCAACGAAATGTGTTAAATTGAATTGAACTCTGTGAATCACATTTTGATTTCCTGAGATTATATGCTACTAGAAAAAACTTTGGGTTTCTAAAAGCACTATTACTGTTATCCTTAAAAGTGAAGGTAGAAGAATCAGGCCCACATAAGAGCACAAAAGACAAGATCTTTTAGTTTTAGAACAAAATCTTTCCATTCTATTTGACATTATTTCAACTGTCATCCTACTCTTTCAATGTTATTTTGTCTTTATTATTAACTTCTGATAAATTGCTCCCTATTCTCCCCACACTTTTTTAGGATTTGAACCTTCTTTACATAACAGACTTGTCAAAATTTCCACTGCAAAATAAATTGTGCCATTCCAGGACATGTATCTATATGTATATTTACATTATATATACCTGCTTTTTAATTGTTTAGAATGGGAACTTCTTCCTGAGAGAGACTACATTTATATGTCATTTACAGATAATAGTTCCCTATTTTTAAATAATTCAATTTTATTCATAATTGAATAAACCTGGATAAAGAAAAGACTGACATTTACTGATTAAAGATAGAACACCCTTCTTGTCACAAAGTGTAAACAAAGCATCTTTTTACCCATGGGCTCCTCGCCTGTTCATATTTAGATAGGAAACTGGCTTAAAAGAGAAGGCATTATATCTCTGTGCTGATTCACCTACATTATAAGATATCTCCATATATTTCCAGAGGCATCTACTTTACCCAGCCTTCACCAGAAAGCAAACTGATTAAGAAAAGAGCCCCCGACAGCCATTAATTCTAACTTTTGCAGAAGAATTAGTTATAGATCAAAGAGTGGAGAAGTCTCAATGCCCTCCCTAGTCCAAAAAATAAAAAATAAAAAGAGTAGATTGGAGTACATTCAAAGATAAAATGTTCAAATAATAATTTTTTTTTTTAACATTGAACAAAGCAAAAATTAGACTAGTAGATTACTGCTAATGTTGAGATGGCACTGTTCCCTGGCTGAGGAGCCCTCCGTGGTGTGTAATGATCTCGCACCACGATCAGCGACACATTAATATAGATTTTTCTACACCTGAGTACCGACCAGTAGATAATAAGTCCCAAAAGGTATAGACCCAAACCTCGAAAGCCTTTCAATCTAGTTAGGAAGGCAAGAAGTAAAACTATAAATTATATATAAAATAGCATTTACTAATGTCAAGAGTAATTCCAACTATAGATGATGTAGGCTTAGGAGGTTAAGAAGGCTTCATGCAAAGGTCAATTTTGAAGGCTGGCTCTCAAAGGAGAAAACTGAAGGGCAAAAAATTCCGATGTAAAGCAAGGAGCAGCGTAAATGTGCACAGAAATGTAGAGATGGTGTTTCATCCCCAGGTTTCTTTTCAATACCAGACCATATCCCACACTGTCAAAAATCTAGTTGCTGAAACCGGTGGAAAAAATATGTATATATGCTCTCAGAAAACAAAGTAGCACACATGGAGAGCGGGGAAGAAAAAGAGTGAATCATTATCACAACTCCGAAGAAAAAGTAATACTTTTTCTGTCACTGTTCCTCTTACCATCCCTGTTCTTTCAACGAAAGAGAAGTTAAGTTGTAGAGTTTTAATGACCCACAGGCCAAATCATTTTTAGGTAATTTAGGCAAAGTAATTGATTTATTTTATTCTCCATCAGGCCACGCAAAATATTCACCATCAAGTAGTTTGCTACCAAATGACCTAACAGTTCACCAGATGACAACACATGGTTGTGTTACATCAACTCGTCAACATCAAGATAAACCCCGTTACCGAGTGAATACAGAGTTAGCTGTGATATTGAGAAACACGGAGTTAGTCACAGAGAGTAGAACCAGGAAAGAAATTGTTCTATTAGTAGAATAAAGAATGAATGTATTCCTTTTTTAAATCCCTATAGCATCAGTAGTAATCCCCAGATAGTTATTATTGCACATTCCTAGATAACATTTTAAGGTATTCAAAAAATGAGTAAAAAAGAAATTAAAAAAATCTTGCTGCTATTTAATTGTGTAACTATGACCAATACATAAAAAATCTGGCATGTATAAAATGTCAGATTTTATATAAATAAGAGCTAAGTTTTTTTCACCAGGAATTCAGAATAAGGTAATAAAAAATTTGAACTTCATTAACTCATTTTTAAAAATGAGTATAGTTGAGAGGAAAGTTTACACAAATACAAAATACATGGCATCAAAAATAAATGAAGTAACTTATACAAATAAGTATAAGACCAAGACAATTCGTAGCCTAAAGGGAAATCCTAAAAAAGAAAAAATGTCATAGACCACTGAAAATTAAAAATGGCCCCTTCTCTAGGATACTATGCTGAGAAAACACATATTATCTCTTCCTGACATACCTGTCTGGCAATCAAATAAATACTTGTAAAAAAATTAAGATGTACACATTTAAAAATGTATAAATATATACATTTAAAAAATATATATGTCATGTCAAATACTGTCTCTAATTCAAATGATGACTAAAGCCAAATAAAGACACTGAAGGTTTGTTTACCTATAATGCTAAACTAGGAATATATATCATATTTTTCTACATTTCTTAAAAGCTCATTTTCAACTCCCATCAATTAACATGCTCTATAAAGAATTTGATCAAAATCCATTGTAGTATGCCAAAATAAAAGTGAATGTTACTCATAGCATGACTTTTCAACAGAAAGGTAAATTTTGGTGCTTTCCCTTTTGTAAAGATGTATTCGATTAACACGTTAGCAATATTTATGTAACATGTTGGCCAGGGGAAAATAATTACATCCATTTTCAGTAATACTTGGGTAAAGCAAAAGTTTCTACATAAATGATTCTGCAAGATATACTACCAATGTTTCCCAAGGTTACATAGTCAGAATAGTGATGAATAGCAAAAAGATATTTAAAAGTTTATTCTTTTTAATAATGTATATTTTGTAACATATATGTTATGTAACATACATATGCTATATAAGATATATAATGCATAACATACTTAATATATTTACTTGTATGTGATATTATACTTATATATTATATAAAATATAACATATAGGACTTATTTTGTTCATATATACATGTGAATATATATTTAAGTATATATAAAATTCCACTCCTGTTATGCCATTATAAAAAGGAGAATTTCTCTGCTGCATTGTTAGAAAAATTATGATGAAAACCAATTCTGCTTTTTTGTTTTTTTAAATAGAGATTTACCAAACCTATTAAAATTGAAATATTACAGATCCAGTGTCTGAGAGTCTTAGAAACAAACAACTGCATGAAGTTTTCTCTGAGCATAGGTGTAATTCTAACCATATTTTTTTCTGATGAATGCACACTGTAAATGAACTATTTGTTTTCCTAGATTTGTTCGGAATCACAATATGAATTATGCAGTTAAATCATAAAGTTTCATTCTAAACACAAATTTAATAAAAGTGCCATTACTAGCTTTCTTCCTCATATTGAAAATTGTATGAAAACAACTTTTTTTGAAAATTAAAGTGGTTTGGACCACAGCAATGACACTTCTCAAGTTTTTAAGTTTTATGTCATGAGTAATATGATCTGTTTTTTTAAGAAGGGTCTGAATGGTTAGTAATCATGACCAAGAATGCAGATATTGCCTAACACAAAAAGCTCCTCAAATTATTTAATGTGCCACCTGGCACCACATCTCACAAGTCATGAACCTGCTGAGAGTGCAATGATAAACTGAGGCTGGACCTTGTTAAATACATTTTTACAGCATTATCTTTGGTTATTGGTGAACATTTGGAAATTTCCTAAATTTGGCAATATTTAAGCACTACCACCTGAACGAACGAGGCCTGGATGCTATCTCCCACAGGTCATTAGGACAAAAGAGGAGTTGCAGGTGCTTTTTCTCCCATAGCAGTTGAAGACAGTAGAGATTACATTATGGAAAAGAGGGAGGCAGAGGAATAAAAGGGTAATTAGGGCCTCATGCTGGTCAATACGTGTACACAGAAAGGATGGAAGGAAGGAACAGTTTTTAAAAATCTGACATTCTTTCTTTAATTGACTTTTTAAAATCGTGCTTTTGATGTTTCCTGCTTTAATAAGAAATAAGTAGTCTTAAAATTGTATTTCAAAGCAAATTAAATATTTACTTCTGTAACAAGCATGGTTAAGATATAGTATAATGATATATTTGAGATTTCAGGGAGCACAGAAATGATTAGATGAATACACAACTGTTCTAGATAGACTCACTTATTTCTTCAGACCAAAACACCAACTGCATATTACCTAAAATGACCTGAGAGGGAGCAGATCATTCTGCCAGTCCTGAATTACAAAGATCTTGGCCATTTCTTCTCATAGATAAAGTTTGTGTGAGCTGGAACTTTTGATAACCACTATTTAGGATTCCATTTTCACTTCTATTATCATTAATTGATGAACAGTCACTCCGTTAAAAATAACAGCCACGAAAAAAGAGCTCAGAAAGTGTAATGAGAAGTTCTTGTCATCTACCACACACAGTTTGATATTAGCATCAGCTACTGCACATTTTCCAGAAAGTTAATACTTTATATTTCGGCTCATGAGTATAAAACTACAGAGTAAAAAATAAATTCAGGCAATGGCTTTTGTTGAATATTTTCTATTCTTAAATAAAGCTGTCGAGTCACAGTGCAACCAAAGATAAGACACTGAAAAAGCAGCAATTTTGAAAGAATCTATTTCTCCAGGAAAATAAAAGACGTTATAAATATATTTTCATGAGAAACTGAAGACATTTTCCTAAGAAACTGTGCTACATTATAAAGCATATGTTTTGTTAAATGTTCTTAATTTTTTTTCCAATAAGAGATTGAATGCTGATTGCATCAACATGTCTATATCTTAAAAAGTATGACTACTATTATCCCATCAGGATCATTAATTAGCTTAATTTCTGAAAATAAAACTTTTCAACTTCAGTGAAATTTAAGTCTTAAAAGTAACTCCCATTTTGCTCCCAAGTCCTAAGATAGTGTATATTTCATTTTTCTAATTCACTGACATACAAAACATGTGAGCTAAATCAATTTCATAGGTTTTACTCTGATATCATGATTCAGTTTTTTAAAACATTTCAAACGTAGATGCTTATAAGTATCTTATTTATATAATAAAATGTCAGTAATTGTTAATATTTCCTCATTTTTTTCTGAAAGCAAAAATAAATTTCAAAATAAAATAAAAATTTGAAATTTATTTCAGAAGATAAATTTTAAAATAATACTACTCATATCTAGAATAAGACATCTAGTTAGATGAAATTAGCATCTCATCAACAACATTCAGTATACCTATATTCAATCATGTAGACAGTACATAGCATCAAAATGACTCACTGATACTTCATGAAAAACACTGCTATTGACATCAAATTTTAAAATATATATACCCTTTTCATATTTCTTCCTTTATTTCCTTTTAACACAAAGTCTCTTTTTTTATATGTATTTCTAATTTGAAGTCCTGATACTGACTTGTACTATCTAATTGTCCTTAATAAAGACTTCAAAGGCCAAAAAGACAAGGGCATATATATATATATGTAACTCTCTTTCATAAGAAATAAGCACCTATATTGCTAAGGTATTCTGAATCTTCTTCAAAATTTGTCACCACATTACCAACAAGATAAAAGAGAAATATAAGCAATAAAATATGAATTTTCACTAATTAATTTTTGCAAATGCACCAGATCAAAAAATGTTAGACTAAATCAAAATCATAAATTATTATATTTTACTTTACCATAATTTCTTACTTAACCCAAAATTCTTCACATGTAAAATATTCCATTAGTTGGCCAAAAGACAACAGGAGAAATTCTGTTCAACACAAGATGTCTAATATAATTAGGTTGATTTTAACCACATTGTCATTTTAAAAAGGCAATTAAATTAGTCAGAAACACAAAACTTCAAAAGCAGCCTTGGGAATAACTCTTTTAGCCATTACCAAGTCCCTATTGAACTGATTAACTATGCAAGAAAAGCAGCATAAAGCTGAAGAAAGGGCACTATCACTACTTAGCTTATCTAAGAACTCATAAAAGTAAAAGGCTCTAATCATCTTATTTTATTAGAATCTCTAATATGTAAATGCTGTTACTTTTCTGCAGTTTGATTAATATTATTAATCATTTCATACCTTTCCTTTTTCCTACAATCTAAAAGAAAAATCTTAATGCTGGCTTAAAATTTATTTTAAAAAAAAATATTAATTAGGAGTATGTCCCTTTGCTTACAAAACACCATTACACCCAAATAAAAGAATACACAAAAGAATCTGGAAGGAGATTAGACTACACAAAATTCTGTAATGCAACCAGCCCTTGATGACCATCAATCTCACCAGATACTGCTCTACCTTCTACGTG
Organism: Eonycteris spelaea; assembly: GCA_003508835.1. Lineage (NCBI taxonomy): Eukaryota > Metazoa > Chordata > Mammalia > Chiroptera > Pteropodidae > Eonycteris > Eonycteris spelaea. Next base: position 565,146 of record PUFA01000254.1, on the reverse strand, counting down.
TATTTAATAGGCATCGATTGACCCATTGCCTGATGGGATCTGTAGTTTCTAAGAAAATGTGTGGATGACAGTCCATTTGCTTCTTTTTTTGAAACTATGAACCTAGAGTCTTAAATATATTGCAAATAGCATTCCACTGCATTTTGTAAAGTCGATCAGTTTCAGCCCTGATATACTAAAACTGCATAACATCAGCCATAATGAAAATACGTATATATGAAAATGCACATATGTTACAAAAGCCTTTAATAATTGCATCTATTGCCTATATTTTGTAATGTAAAAGAAAAATTAGGGTTCTTAGAGGGAAAAAATGCATGCCAAAAGTATCTGTTCATGTGAAAATAATACTTTAAATATACCGGAAACTTTTCATTTGAATACACTGAAGCACTTTCTAGGCATTTCAGTATATATTGTGCAAATTCATATCTTTATTGGGACACAGATTTCGTTCTTTATTGTCATTATATTTTTATGTATTCATACTTATAATGTTGATGATCTTTTCCTATATTCAGGAATTCTAAAATTTTTTTGTCTTTATCACTTTCAGGCATCAGTAAATATTTGCCAGCAATTCCCTAAGTATTTTTTCAATCTCTATATCATACTTATTCATAGATCAAAAGATTTCTTCAAAACCATTTAGATAATGCTTTCCTAAACCCATTTAGGAAAAGAGAAATTATTTCCTCTATTTGTTGTTTAACCTTAATTGGTCCACCAACGATTCCCGCACATCCAACCTCCATCCCATTTCCCTTGATGGCACCTACCCTAGTGTTGTCATAGTGACGATGGTATACCAGAAGGCAGCAGGGATGCTGGTGAACTTGCTGGCTGAAGACCCTTTCTCTGCGTAGAACATAACTGTAGCGAAAATGATGATAGCCATAGTAAGAGAGAAGAGTAAGAAGCCCAATTCTGAGGCACAACTCTTCAGTGTGTACCCCAGGATGCGCAGGCCTTGAGAGTGGCGGGAAAACTTAAAGATCCGGAAGACCCGGAAGACTCGGAGTGTGACAAAGGCTCCACTGACATCCTCATTGTCTGTCATCACTAGCCCAATGTAGTAAGGCAGGATGGCCACCACGTCTATGATACTCATGACACTACGCACAAAACGGTAACGACTTGGTGCTGCAGCCAGGCGGAGCAAATACTCAACTGTGAAAATCATGACGCAGGCTGTATCCAAGCAAAAGAAGGCCACTGCATACCGCTCCCCACAGGGCAATTCTTTAATGTGACCTGGACTAGACCCACATGGCACTGTTTCGACCACATTAGCGATGACTGAGACGGCAATGAAGAACCCTGTAACATAGTAGAACACCAGGGCCATTGTGCTGGTGTGGGGGTTCTCAAACGCCCGCCAGACCCTCTGCCGAGCAGTCATGGTTGGCAGCGCGCTCTCTCCTGTAGTGTCAGTATCCGCGTCGTCCTGTAGACGCTCTGCGTTCTCTCGCCTGCGATCCTTGTATTCCTCATAACAGCAATCGCCAATAATTTCTGGGATGAGGCCAAAGAAGGCCAGTTCTTCATCATAGCAGAGATACACTCATGGCGAGGATAGTGGAGCTTCCCAGTGCGGTAGAAATTCAGGATATGGCGGAAGATGTCAGGGTCACGGTCAAAAAAATACTGCTGAGTCTCTGGATGGTAGAAAAAGTCCCTCTCAGAACTGCCTAGCAGAGTGTCTGGATAGCGTTCCAGCGTGTCCTGCCATGTTTGGAAACGGGTACCACTCACATTCAGCACAATTAGAGCATCTTGAGTCCTTTTTCTTTCCTGCCTTGGGGGAGCTGGCATGGGCCCCGAGGCCACAGGCATCCACCCGATGGCTGCTGCCCTTGCAAAGGGCAGCCATGCCGCTCACCTGCCGCCATGGTTCCTTGAGGTGGAAGCAAGAAGGGCAATCAGGCCTCTACAGTGGGTCAAAGTAGCCACAATCACCCACTTCCTCCCGTCAAATAGTGCAGAGACACGTGGTCCAGAGGTGTCACTCTTATTCCAAGGGAGGACTCCTGGTGAAGTCACAGTTCTCAGAAGGACAAGTTTCCCTCAACGACAGGCATTTGGAAAATACTATGTCCTGACACACTCCCAACAGAACCTAACCAAACCTCTTCCAGCAGTTGGAACAGACCACTCTTGGTAAAAAGAAGTACACAGGTGACTTCAGATGCAGCAATTTCTTCAAACAGGTGTCTCTGATTTCTCCCCCGACTCAGTCTGGATAGCGTGGGGTCAGTAACGTGTCGTGTATGGTAGAGAAAACGAAGGGCCGTCACTCGAGTATTCTTTTGACGAATTAGGGGACCCTCCTTCCACCTTCTTTCAGCTCTTTCAAACCCTCCCTTTCCAAGTAACCCTTCCCGCCAAAGGAGTCTCAAAAAGGCGACCTGTTGTAGCTTGCCAGATGCGGTCACAGCCGCTGCCCCACGTTTCTTTGGGAGTCCGGTCGCCGCCTCTACCCCTCGGGCCGTATTTGCAGAGATGGAGGTGCTGTGCGGTGGGCACGGTGGGGGGCGTTAATATAGATCCCTCTCCCCTTCGTCTAGAAGCACCCCCTGTTTGTGCCAAAAGCGTTCGCCCAATCGTCCCTTCACTCTCTTGTCAAGTTCAGTTCAGGTGCAGTATGACAGTTACGGAGCCCGGGAGCTGGCAGCCGCCGCGGCGGCGGCGGGAGCAGCATCTGCCTCCGCGCAGAACGCGCTTCGCCCGCGGTACAAACCTGGCAAGTGCGCGCCGGGGCTGAGTTGCATAGAGACTTTCTCCTCGCGGTGCACCCGGAAAGGGAAAACCAGAGAGAGCAGCTCGCGAGCAACCGAATCCGAGGCGCCGAGGGAGCATAAATAAAGCTCAAGCGAGCTCTTTTTCCCTTCCCCAATCCTCCGTGCTTCCCTCCTCCTTTTCACCTTCCAAAAGCCAGGCGCAGCCGAGCCGAGCAGCAGCAACAAGTTCAAAAGGTGCGGGGGAGGCGAGAATCGAGGGGACTCTCTCCTGCCAACTTACTGCGCCGCCGCTGTCGCCGGGGCCCGAGCGGCGTGGTGCCGGGCTGCGGAGCGGCGGGGCTGCGGGGCGGCCGGCGGGCGGCCCGGCGCGCGCGCCGGCCGGGGCCGGCCGCGGGCAATCGCCAGGCGGAGGCAGAGGCGCTCGCCGCGGGACGCGGGGGGGCGGTCGCTGCTTCCCCGCAGTGGGTGTCCCTGCATGTCCCCGCTTCCCGCGCCGCTCTGCTCGTGCGATCACTAAATAGGAAATAAATAAATAACCGCGTGCACGCCCGCCACGCAGGTTATGAAAGGCGTCTCCCGCCTTCCCCTCGGCTTGACCTTTCTTCGCCCCCGCCCCCTCGGGCTCCTCTTGCTCCACCCCAGCCACCCACCAGCCCCGGCGCAAAATGTCACCGAGGGAGATCATCCAGGTGGATCTGCCGGGGAGGAGAGCGAGCCTCGATGAACAAAGGGAAGCTGCACGCGCTCGGCTGCGGTGGCTTGGCGGAGGAGAAGAGGAAGGGACCGGTGCCCTGCTTCTGCCTCCCTGGGTCCACTTCCAAGGCGAGCGTGGGAAAAGGGAATAACGAGAAGCTGAGAGGAGGGTGAGCGGAGCGGAACGCGCAGGAATTGGTTCTCTTCTGGGGGCTCCTAGGTAGCAGCCCTGCAAAGCCCCGCAGCTGAATTTTTAAGTGTTTTTCCCTCTTTCTCTTTGTTTTTATTTGTTCAAATCAGATGTTAACATTGCAGGGGTTAATACGTCATCTATTCAACTTGCCGAAAAGTCGGGCAGTTTCCTCAAGCCTAGGTCTTGCCACAACTCCTTTCCCGTCCTTTGCGAATGACAGGAAGGATTTAACCTTTTCCAAATGTCAGCGTCGAGGGGCTTGATTCTCTGTGAGTGTGCGTTGTGCGTTCCCTCCACTCTCCCCGCCCCCCCGCCCCCCTTCTCTCTGCACATCTCTATGCAGATCTAAAATGGTTAAAGTGTTTAAAGGTGTCCTTGTGACGGGTAAGCGATTGGGAGAGACTAGGAAATTGTTGCGGTCAACCGTTTTTCGTTTTTATGTACCCCGCCCCCCCCCCCACCAGTCATTAGGCATCTTCCTTAAAACAAACATCCACTTATAACCACTAGATGGCGCGAAGGGCGAAAAGTTAAATCTATCCCTAAGGTTTGGATAGGAAAGGTGAAGGATCAGAATGAACCCAGCCAGCTGAGGAGCAGATCACATAAACATCCTCATATCCCCCAGTCTCCACCCACCTTTTTAGTATTTATAGGACATGTACTATTCAGGCTTGAGTCTGCATTTTGATGGACATGGGATGAGAAGTAAAGAGTTTCCTGTTGAAATGCCTTTGAAAATTAAATTTCGGTTACAGAATAACAATACTAATAAAGGCCTTTGGAAATAGTGAAGTTTTATCTATATTGATTAAGGAACAAGTCTAATTTCTACCTGAAAAAAAAAATGCCTTTTCAAGACTTGGTCGACCTGTCCTTGGTTTGTAAATTAAGTGGACAGTGATGTATAGTCTTGAATTGAATTGACTTTCAAGCCCTAGAGATCACAGGCATGATGTGTTAACCTTCAAAATATGAATGGAATACCTCAAAGAAGAGATATAAACTAAAAAAAAATGGATTATAAGAAAATCACCAGAAGAGGAGAACAAACCTTATAATGTACAAGATTTTCTGTAGATATGGAAAGGTATTTTTTCTTTACTTGTTTACTGGTGTAGAGGTTTAAGGAATCCCATGTTAGTCGTTAATGAAGTTGGAGCTAATACACCATATAAGTTTGGAAACATAGAACTGAAGACTCCTGCTGTTTATCCGTTTGTATTAGTTGAGGTGAAAAATGCTTGCTAACAAATGTGTATAGCCTGCCTACCTGAAAACAAACAAACAGACATGTTAACTGGAAAATAAAAAGGAGCCTACTTAACAGTTACTAAAAGAAAATCAACCGCTCTCTAATCCAGACAATAAGCTACCACCGTGACAGGCGTGTCCAGAGAGTGGGAAGCCATGAGTACTCAATTGATGCCATCCTGGCATGTCATCTTGTAGGGGTGGGACAAGCAAGCTAAACAGAGCCTTTAAATCTTCCCTGTAGGAAATTGAACACTTACAAATATAAAGGTAGATGATGAACTTTACAAAAACCTCTAAATAAGCAAGAATAAAAACCTTTTTAAGAAGTTTTTATGATCTGTTCTACCTCCACTTTCTATAAGCTTCTGGATATAGTGGGGGGAAATGTGGGCTTAGAAGTTAAGTGCATCTGGATTCAAATCTTAGCCCAAGAAATTACTCATAGGCTTTGTTTCATTTGGCAAATTACTTATGTTTAGAAATTGTGGATAATAAAACACTTTTTAGGCCTATTGTGAGGATTAAACAGCATAATATTTCTAAACACCAATACAGAACTTGGCACCCACAAAGGGTACTCAATACCAATTTCTTTTTACTTTAATGCACAGTAGAAACACAAAAGATCCTTTTATGCAGCCTGAATTTGAAATTCCCACAGATATTTTTGTATGCTCTTCCTTCTGGAATTTTATTTTATATACTCTGCTTGGTTGATGGAAAAAAACTCAGCAAAAACAAATTGAATTCAATCGCCCTTCTTCTCCAACTCTCTACTCCTGTTTTCTCTCCTAATGATTAAAGCCGAAGGAAGAAACCTGGTGGTCATCATAGACCATGTCCTATGCTTCACTGCTTCTTCCAACAAACACACGCATAGCCAGTGATCCAATAAGTCATGTATATTTCACGTTCATTACCAGTCAGTCTATCCTTATACTGCACCTAGAGTGAGTTTTTAAAAACCGTCTTGTAATTATAGATTAATGTACAGTTGTGAGAAATAATAGAAATCCCTTAATCCTATCACCTGGATGCCACCAAAAGTAACATCTTGCATATTACAGTAAAACATCACAACCAGGATACTGACTTTGACACAATCCACCAAACTCATTCAGATTTCATCACTTTTACCTGCACTAACTTTTGCATCTTATATTTAGGTCCGTCCAGCTATATCTCAGAAGTAGATTTGTGTGACCACTATCACAGTAAACATGTAGAATATTTCCATCACAGGAATCTCCTTTTATAGCCACATTGTCTCCCTTTCTCCCCTTTCTCTATTCCTTGTCAACCACTAATCTGATCTCTTTTATAATGTATCAGTTCAAGAATATTATGTAAAAGGAATCATGCAATGTAAGCTTTTGAGATTGGCTTATTTTACTCAGTAGAATTACATTAGGATCCATCCAAGCTGTTGCATGTATCAGTAGCCCCTTCCTTCTATTCCCTGACTAGTACTACACTCTGATTAAGCATTCACCACTGAAGGACATTTGGATTGGTTTCCAGTTTGGACTATTATGAATAAAGCTGTTATGAACATTCATGTAGAGGTTATGTGAATGTAAGTTTCATTCTTTGGGGTAAATGCCCAATAGTGCAATTGCTGGATTGTATGATAAGACTGCTTAGTTGAAGAGAAGCTGCCATAATATTTTCCAAAGTAGCTGTACCTTTTGATGTCCCACCAGTAAAGTATAAGTTTATCTGATTTCTCAGCATCCTCACCAACTTTGGCATTATCACTCTTTTCGTTTTAGCCATTGACACAATACAGTGACATCTCACTGTCATTTTAATGCTCATTTCTCTGATGGCTAATTTTGTTGAACATATTTTTATGTGCATATTTGCCATCTGTATATTTCTTCAGCAAAATGTATGTTCCTGGGTTTTTTGCCCATTTCTTAATGGGTTGTTTGTCTTTTACTGTTGACTTTTGATAGCTATTTATGTATTCTAAATAATTGACCTTTGTCAGATATGTTGTTTGAAAATATTTTTCCTATTCTGCAGCTTGTCTTTTCACCCCGCTCACAGGGTGTTCTCCAAAGCAACAGTTTTTCATTCTGATGACGTCCAACTTATCATTTTTTCCTTTTATGGATTATGCTGTAGGTATCAAATCTAACAACTCTGCCTGACCTATATCCCAAAGATGTTCTCTATTTTTTTCTAAAGATTTTATAATTTTACATTCGAAATTTTAGCCCATGATTTATTTTCAGTTATCTTTTGTATAAGGTATTAAGGTTTAGGTCAAGGTCTTTCCCTCCCTTCCCCATGGCTATTCAAGTGCCTCAGCACCATTTGTTGAAAAGCCTACCCTTCCTACATTGAACTGCTTTTCACCCTTGTCAAAAATCAGTTGGGTATATTTTTTGTCATCTATTTTAGATTTTCTACTTTGTTCCACTGAAATGTGTCTATCCCCTCACTAAAACCACACTTTCCTGGTTACTGTAGCTATATAGTATCTCTTAACATCAAGTAAAATTATTCTTTCCTCATTATTCTTTTTCAAAGTTGATTTAGTTATTCTAGGTCCTTGCCTTTCTATATAAATTTTAGAATAAATTTGTCTGTGCATACAAAAAACCTTGCTAGGGTTTTAATAAGTATTGTGTTACACCTATAAATCAATGTGGAGGAATGCATATGTTTACTATGCTGAGTCTTTCAATCCATGAGCACAGTATGTCTTTCCATTTATTTTTGCTTTTTATTTCTTCTGTCAGCATTTTGAAATTTTCAGGATACAGATCCTGCACATGTTTTATTAGATTTATATTAAGCATTTCATTTTCTCTGGAGGAATTGTGAAAGTATTGTGCAATTTTTTTAAATTTCAATTTCCATATGCTCATTTTTGGTGTATAGAAATGCAGTTGGTTTCGTGTATTAGTTTTGTACCTGCAATCTTGTTTAAAGTCCATATTAGTTCATGAGTTTTCTGTATAATCATCTCACCTGAAGAAAAGGTTAGTTTCTTCCTTTGCAATCCGTATGCCTTTTATTTAGAATGTTTTTTTTTAATGCACTTATAATCATGATACTACCCCTTTCAATACTCTTCTATCTTTTCCAGAAATCAGTCTTTAGCGGAGAATATAGAACCTTTCAGGATCTCAGTTCTCTCCACACTTTCAGTTTTATCTCTTGCCATCTTAATATTAGCTTACTCCAGTCTTGCTCAGCTATTTTCAGTTTGCAGAAGTTGGTGTATTTTTTCTTAATTCTGGGTCATGGCTCATGCATCCTTTTATTCACAGCTAAATATTTAGCTCGAGTCACTTCCTCCAGGAACCATTGCCTAACTTCAGAATGAGGCTCCATTAAAGGACTATAATAGCTTGAATGAGATTTTTGTCTTTCCCTCCTTTTCTTAGCCAATAGACTAACCTCTTTGAGAGAAAGCAGTAATCTTTTATTTCTATTTCTCAGTATCTACCATTGTACTTGACACATGGTAGAAACACAGTGAATGTTTGTTGAATGACTGAATATTAGATAGCTAATATGAACCTTTTCCCATTATAGATTATTATCATAACTCTTTTAAAAAGACTTAAAGGATCAAGCTGATTTACTACCAAGATGTGCAATGGAAAACAAATTATCTTAGAAACCATTTTACCGTTTGCCCAGAGAAAACTTGCTGATGGCGCTTGTGGCTACAGTGTTTACCCCAAGATAACTCATGGATGATTATAGTTCTAACCTTATCCCCAAAGTTTGCCGTGAAATAGCTCGCCTTTATTATTTTTGCATAGCTCTAGTATATTGATAGTCTTTGGAAACAAGTGACATCATTCTATTTATAGCATTCTTTTTTAGTAGTTCAATCGCTGAAAATGTCAAACCCTAGAAAACATAGCATTCCTACCAGTGATATTAAATGAATGCTGGCAGCGAGCTGTACTTTTTTTTTTTTTCTAAACGGGAAAGGGGTTAAAACAATGAGACAAATGATCTACATTTTGTCTAGCTGTGTACAAATGCTTCCTTATAATACATGGAACAATGTACTTATAGTACTTACAATGTACTTACACTTGATTCTCAAAGTTGCCTTGTGATGTGGGTCTTATTATTACATTCATTTATCTAAAAGAAAACAAAACTCAAGGTCATGAAGGGATTTTCCAGATCGTGTAAATGAATGGCAGATGCTGACTCATTCCCAGGCCTCCTGACCTTAACTCGCATTCCTTTTAGGTTTATAAATACACCAATATCTGCAATAGTAAAGTATCTTTGCCAATGTGTTGTTGTCATTAGTGCTGGTGATTAATTTGCATAGACAGGTGCATAGTATCTTACTCATCCCTCATGGCACATCTCTGTAAGGTGCCTGGCAGGGCAAGGAATCAGTCTGTGGTCATGGAGAAGGGGAGCACGGCATCTGTTCTTCCCATATTTTAACCAATTATGATAACTTCCCAGTGTGACAAATGATGTTTAATATCTAGATTATATATTTTACATAAGACAAATTTAGTATATCCAATTACATTCTTAGAACCTCCTCCCAGACAACTCTCCCTAAGAGTCTGTATTAGGTTATTTTATTTTATTTTTATTTATTTTTTATTGGGGTATAATTGACATAGAACATTTTGTTATTTTTAGGTGTTCAACATAGTGATTTGATATGTGTATACATTATCAAATGATCACCACAATAAGTATAGTTAAACTCCATCACCACACATAGTTACAATTTTTTTCTTGTGACGAGAACTTTTAAGATCTACTACTCTCTTAGCAACTTTCAGGTATACAATGCAATATTATTTCCAGTCACCACACTATTACATCTCAATACATATTTATCTTATAACTGGAAGTTTGTACCTTTTGGCCACCTTCACTTATTTTCTAATAACCCTGTATTAAGTTGTTTTAGCATTATATCATCTTTATTAAAGAAAAAAAGCCCTAAATTAAGAAAGAAATCAATTAACTTGTAAAATTAGCAAAATCTCTGGCCAATAATTGAAATTACATGCATTTAATCTTGACTGTCTAGTAACTTCAAATTTTTATATATCAATTTTTTCATAAACAACATATTTGTTCATACAGTTAAACATCAAGAAAAAAATAAACATTTTTTACTCCAAAATATTTGATCACAGATTGCAAACATTTCAAAAATCTATGGTTCTGTAGAAAAGCAAATGCTATTTTTATTCACTTTCTAGATTCTATATTATTTTGAGTATTTTACTTTATCTAAAGATAATTTTGTTTTGAATTATTTGTTCGTTGAAGAGATACACAAGCTGTATCTCTCTTTTTTTCCCCTTCGTTCCTCAGGGAAATAAAATATGACATTGGTAAGACACAGGGGACATGAGAAAGTCACAGCATAGGGAGGCTAGTTAAATGCTTTAAACATACTTGAGACTTCAAATACCTAACAGTATTCCTAGAATATGGTCATCATGGAAAGGGCAATGACCCTGTATCTTTTTTTGGACCACGTTTAAAAGGATAAGTTGGCAACCCGAGCTTAACATCTTTTTTCCCTTTATTAATACTGTCAAAGTCCTCTTCAAAGGAACTTCCCCGTTTTAAGTTTTAGACCCTGAACATCTATTAAAAATAGCCCATTTTCAGGGACTTTATTTCTCATATACAGAACCTGAATATATATTTATATAATGAAATAGGCTCGACTTTCAAAGTTCCCACAGTGCTTCTCTGAGGCCCATCACTGTCTATGTGACTGGAAGTCTGTATGGCTAACAAATTTTGTAAATAGATGGACAAAATCTAACCATTTATTGCAGCTTCAATATTGCCTCATGGGATGGCTGTCATGAAGGAACATAGTGACTGTTTTAATGTAAAAAGTATATTTTTCTTGTAAAATATGTATGATAGCATGAATGGTGATACACCTGCTGTTCCTATGATATAAGAAAGCGGGAGGCAAATTAAAGGGGAAAACTCATTTTTGACACATTGTTATTATAAATCACTCACAAGTGCAAGCACCAAGTTGGACATTAGCATAACCCAAGTTATTCAAGGTCTACCTGCCTGAGGGAACTTGACATCTGGACTTTTAGAAAGAAAGAGGGCATGGAAATCTCTTTTAATCCAAAAGTAACCTTGCTTGTAAATTTATTTCAGGATATTTTCCCTAAGTGTTTTATTCTGAGAGACATTTATTTGTTAGAGATGGAAAAAGAGGGAACATAAGAGGGAACATATAAATATGCTTCTTAGACTCATTATCATATTTATAACTTTGGGATTAATTGCTATGGAATAATTCCAGTGCCATAAACTGAGAATTGTGACTACAAATGAAAAGAAAGCAGTGAGAGCTCTAAAGAAACAAAAGCCTTATTTTTCTAAAACTGGAGAAAAGTTCATTCTTGCATATGTTACAAACATTGGCAACGAAGATAAATTACTTCCAAACAGTTTATGGTCATTGAAAATCTTGAAGTCTTATAAGGTTTTCATCATTTAAGAAGCCACATTTTGTGAGAAAACTGGCAATTAATTTGCTTGTTTACTTTCTTTAAAACTACTTGATATGTACTAGCAAACCACTTTGATACATGAAGTATATTTGCCTCATTATTTCTATATAGAATTATGTAGTTGTCTTTAATAAATCACCCAAAATAGTTGAGCATAAAGAAAAGCAGAACAATACAATACTTAAAAATGTTTGGTTAACAGAAGATCCCTGTATTACCTCATTTTTAAAGATTGATATTATGTAAATCTTGTTTGTTTATAATTTAGCTTGCATTGGATTTTAATTTAAATAAAGAAAATTATTTAATAGAAGGTTTATTAAACAAGTTTTTACATTGTAGCCATTCCAGTCCCTCAGGTAAATACTTACTGAGAGAGCTTATTAAAGTTTGTTCTACTTATTTATGTTTAATTTTTTTTCTTTTTCCCTTGTGTAAAACCTTTGAGGGGCAGAACTCTCACATGCTTTAAAAAGAATTCTGTACATACAGATTTGGGGAGAGCAACATTGTCAGAATGCTTATGAATAATTGCCTTTGATTATTTTGGTCTTATATGTGTCTGATTTTCATGTAATTTTTAAAAAATACGAATCGTACTCTGAATAAAGAAATTTGGAAAACTCAGCTTTTCTCTTCTAGCAAAAGATTTCATAGTAAGATAGGGGCATAAATAATGTATAAATATTTTTAACATATTCAAAATATTTTATAATATGTTAACATTTTAAATATCTAACATATGAAAAGAGAAGTTGGGACAATGTGCAATGTGAGATGTAGACAGTATAAGGAACCAGGTATTGCTTGCATGGAGAAAGGAATTTCGAAGTTAGAGGAGGAGGAGTTTAAAAAGATATTTCAACACTAATCCTACTCCCTCAGACTTATCTATTTCTATAACAGATTTAAAGAAGAAATAACAAATATGCTTTTTTACTATGGCCACATGCAGGAAAAAGCTAAAAAAAGAGGCTGACAGAAAAAAAAGTCTACTGCAAATAAAGAGTTCAATTAAAAAGTCAATGAAAAATGGACATACAAGTTATGAGGGGAAAAAAAAACTATATAGCATGTGTGATTATTTGAATGTTAGGCATGGAAGGATAAGAAAAAAAAGGTAGGTGACAATAATTGTGAGCCCAATGACAGAGAATAAGAATAAGAAACAGGAAAATAGAGGAAAATCATTTAAGGAAAGAAGATGCTACCTTCCATTACTGGCACGTTGAGATAGAAGTTGCAGTAAGCTTTCTATGGTTCAATGGAAGACCTGAGTTTACTGTTCCAGATCTCATAGAAATTTATTTTTTGATATTAAACATTTGGACACTAGTATTCTTTTCTAGACCCCTCAGTTTCACTTCTAGTACTCTTAGATGCAATGAATTAATCTTGAAAGGAAAAAAATAAAAGACTTTAAGAATGTATTAGAGATCAAGATAACAAAACATTTCATTGCCACTTACAATTTCTTTAACTTCTCTCTCCCTAACAGGAGAATGAATATATTTTCATCAAAATAAGCAGTGAACTATTTGGTTAAAGGCCATAAAAATATTTAAAATTCTTGTACTTACATAACAGGACCACAGAGGAAATTATTTACATATATATATATATATCATAATATAATTATATATATATATACATATATATATATCTCTATTTAATTTTAAATATAACTTAAATATCTTTGTAACTGTTCTGTCTTTGTCTCTCTCTGTCTCTTTCTGTCTCTGAATCTTAAAAACTATGAGTTCACCCTGACTCCTGACTCGACGTCTTATCTTCCTTGCCATAGTTATAGTACCTTTTTTCTGACAGACTCCTGTTTCTCATTATCCTCTATATGTTTACTTATTTTATTGATCCTCCTTTACGCAATCACTCATTACTGCCTGTCCTCCCCATACTTCGTCTGATATTTTCTGTTGCACACTGCTGCCACTGCCCACCCCTGTGTGGTCACCCTCCTCTCCCTGCCTTAAGATCCCCAATTCTGCCTTAGCCTCCCCTTATGTGGCTACTCCCTCACCCCTCTAGGCTCTGACTCAATGTACTGGGTCTCCTCCAGTACGACTCATAGGGCTCCAATGCCCCACTCTGGTTCACTCCTCTCCTGTGGAATCTCTCCTTACCCTCTGCAGCTCTGGCATGGCTTTGGGCCACCACGGCTCAGCTTGCTTCCTTTCCACCTCACACATTGACACATACTTTACTCAGCCTTCCCTCATGATAGTAGGAACAAATTGTTCAAGAATAAAAGGTAGTGGGGAAGGGGATGAACAGTATAGACTTTAAGCTTTATTTAATGAGAAGAGACTTGATGATTATTCAAATTTCAACAAGCTTTTTCTAAGTGCCCACTATTTTCCAAGTTTTGTGTAGAAATATATCAGAGGTAATATGGGAGAGAAGGCTAACTATGCTGGTAATGGTACTCCAAAGAGGGAAGACTATGGTATGTTTGGGCATGGAGGCACTGCAGAGTCAGCAGCTACCTCTCCAGGAATAGGAGACAGAATCCTCAGGGGATACTTCTTGTGCAGATAAGTTACCATAACAGCCCTAAGTGCTTTCTTTAGGAAAGCCATCTTGAGAGATTGGCCTTTGGTTGTTGATCTTTGGCCCTCAGTCAAGAGTTACCTGATGAAGTTTCACTGCTTTCACTGTGCAAACAACATGGTTTATGCTGAACACCTTATTTCATTCAGGGAATCTGAGTGTTAGTACATGCTAGGCAGAGGGTGCCTGCATAACCAGCCCAAGGTAGGCCCTAGACAGAAATGTTGTACAAATTTTGCTGCATTTCCTTAATGAAGGAAAAGGACAATTTTATGCCACCTCATGGGATGGAGAGAACAGAAGAAAATTATCATGGATTCCACTGCCTTTTCCCCATATGATCTAGCCATATATCCTTGCTCCAATGCTGTAATAAATCCTTGCGAGTATGCCTATATGCTGACTACTGTGAGTCTTTTAGCAAATCTCTGAAGATGGGGACACCCGACACACTCCTGAACTGATTTTTAAGTTCGCTAAAACAAATTGTGTCTAGCAAAGATGGCATTTGGGGCATTTCTGGGCAGAGGATGTAGCATAACAAGAGCATGGAAGTGGACATCACAGTGTTGGGGAGATGGGGCGATGCACGACTAATTCATTCGTAAGTATAAGGAAAATGGTATCAGAAATATAAGCAGAAGGAAGGTCTCAGAAGTTTTACTCAGTATTACTTCTTAATACTTAGAAGTCTTCAGGATGAGAAACAGGTAAAATTGAGTGATTCAGGCTATTTGGGGTGGCAAAAGAATGATAGGTTTAATCCCTATTATTCATACTTTAAGCTAAACTTATTTGTGCTTTTATTAACAAATTATTGATAATCTGGAAAATTATTAGCCAAATAGCTATTTGTAGTCTATATTTTCAAGAAAAGAATCATATTAAAGTTCTCTAACTTAATTGTTCCTTGCAATAAGTTATGGAGTAGTTTTATCCTATTCATAAATTCTAATAAAAATCAGAAAAGGAAATAAATTTAGCATTCTTTACTCAGTGATATTAGCATATTGTTTTATATGTTTTGAGGTTTCTTTCAGTTTAAGAACAACCTTATAAGCTTCAAAATATAATATATCTGCAAAATGAAATTTATCACTTGTGTTATATGTAATATGAAATACTATGTCAACAACTTAAAATATAGTGTTTTTTAAAATATATCGTCTGTGTGAGTAAGGCTATTAAAAATTTATCTTTGAAAAACAAGGCTGTTCATCTTTAATTTTTGCTAGGCCACCTTGGTAAAAAAAAAAATAAAAAAACAGCAGGTTAAAACTAAATTTATTCATGCTGTGTTTGGTGGTGCGATTTATTTTGTTTTTTAATTTCAAAAATTTCTCATAAGAGAAATTTTCAAAGAGAAACATCACTAACTCTGCAATTTAACATTAACTATTGAGAATTTCTAGTTTATAAAACACAAATCTTACCTTTTGACAAACCTTAAGGCATGAACTGTATCTAGAAAATTATTTGAATAAAATATAATACAAAATTTTATTTTAATACTACTATAAATATTTATTTTTGTCTAACAGCTTTTCTATAAATAGAATGATGTTTCTAATATTTTTAAAAATTTGGTTTAAAAATATTTACATTATATAATTTCCTCTGAAATTGAGCCCAATGATTATAAAGGACAATAATTAATTAATATTTTTGCTATTTTCAGAACATATTTGAATATCTTTGCGGGAGGTATTTAAAATTCATCATAGATAAATTTATATTACAGAAACATAAAATGTCTAATAACATCATTCAATGACTTTTTGCTCAATAATTTTTCCCATGCTGATCTTTATGTGCCTCTGCCTATTTAGTTAATGTTCTTCTTTGTCAATCACACTTGGAATGGGCTCTGCGTCACAATTTTCATAGTTATGGAATTTTTCCCCAAAGCCTTACGTGTTTCTTAGAGAAAGCATGCTTTGCTTTGCTTCAAGTCAGTAAATTGGAAAACGCATGGCTAATCTAAATCGGATTGACAGTGTCGAAGGGACCTTTTCATCTAAGATAAAACATTAAGAAAGACACAACTACCTTGCAACGTATATATAGAAATCAGAAGAATAGTTGCTTTGGGGAAGATACATTGCATATTTTGAGTCAACATTATAGGATTATATGATACTGGAAAAACTATTTGAAAATATTTTCGAGATATTTAAATAAATTCCTATATCTTCGGGTATTAGTAAAAATCAAATGAACAAATACAGACAACTAAATTGGTATGCAAACTCAGCAGTACTGTTGAGGGTCAACGTAAGTGTGTATACTTGAAATGAAAACTGAATAGAATGTAACATAAAGATATGTGTCATATTTTGAGATTCTTACAGCTTTCAATATATAAAATTATATTTTGTTCTTATGTATAATAACATTTTCATAAATCTGACAAATTTCACGTTGCAAACATTTTTGATTACACGCTTTAAAAAAATCTTTATTATCCATGATATACATATATATATATTTATTATTATTTGATATGCTGAATAATATGGGCCAAGCCCTGTTGTAAGCATCAGTATTACAGAAGCCAACGAAACAAAATAAGCACTGGAGGTCACATTTCCATTGCAAGGAAATGTTCTCTAATGTAATGCCAGACATACCTCTTATGAATGCTTTATTTACTTTGTTCAGATTACTGTTGCCTTTTAGCAAAGCACCCTAGTACTGTGTGGCCTCAAACAACAACAATCATTTTTTCTCATATATATGTAATGATTAGGGCTTGGCAAGGAAGGCTAGTCTCTAAGCCATATGATAAACTCACATGGCAAACAGTTGGTGTTAGTTGTTGGGTGGGGGCTCAGAAAGAACTGAGGGCATGTGGCCTCAGACCCTTTTCATGTAGACCTCTCCATGTGGCCAGCCCTTCCTCACAGCATAATGGCTGGGTTCCATGGGCAGGCATTCAGAGCAAGAGCCAGACAGAAACTACATTTCTTTAGTTCCACTTAGTGCCACTTTCACTTTATTATTGCCTCTAGACGTTCATCCAAGCTCAAGAGGAAGCTACATAGACTGCACTCTCTAATGGAGGAGTAGCAAGATTCTAGAAGATCATGTGGAACTAGAAATATTATTACAGCCATTTTTGAAAAGTATAATATTCATAACTATAATGTATAGGAAAATATTACCACATTTCTAAGGTATAAACTATTGTAGTATTTGTGAAATGATAATGACATGTTGAAGACGATTTGTCTTAAAAATCTAGGTCTCATATAAAGCAGCCTTTATAATGGAGAGGTGCTGTTACAGTAGCATGTAGGGACTCATTGCTCAAAACCTTATTAATAAACTATGGTGCAGTTAGGTGTGAACTTCAATTCTAGTGTTCTAGTCATTGAAGTAATGGTGTTGTTTATATGTAGTAAATCTCTGTATGACCAATAGTTTGCTCCTAGTAACAATGGTAACGACTAAATCAACCTGAAAGTCAGATATTGTTATAAAACTCTTCACAATAAAAATATAATAAAATAAATATGAAAGATTATACATAAATATATTTAAAAACAAGAGTCAAATTTTACATTTATATATGGGATTAGAAGCTATAGATTTATATTTGGTATATAAATGTGAGTAAAGACAAATATACACAAAAATAATAGACTCAGGATTCTGTGTTATACCACAGATATCACCTGGCAAGTTTTTAGCACTTAGTGATAATGTTATGAAATTAGAGTTGAGTTTGAATCAATTATTTTTCTTTTCAACATACAGCTATCTAGTGTTTATGATAAAAGAAAAAAACTCTGTGTCATAGATTGTCAAACATGGCAGGTCCCTATCCTCAAGGATCCTTTAAGATAGTAAAGGTGGCGAAGAAAATAAAAGCTATTACAGAAAGTATAAGCAATATAAAATGGGAGCAAAGAGGAAGGAGAAATGAATTTGACCTTAGTGAAAAGATGAAGAGAAGCATAATGATGTCTTAAGATGTGAGTTATCCTAACAAGATGAGTCATTTTTTAGATAATGAGATGGAAAGCTTGAATGAGGAAAAAAATGGCAATTCTTCTCAAAGCAACAGTGTGGCCTTTGGCTGTATGAGAAGTTTAATTGAATAGGGTAAAATAGGAATTTGAATTGAGATACTTGCAATGTCTTCTGTGTTGAGTCAATGAAAAGCTTACCAGCTACTTTTGTAAGTAAAGGTAAAGTGCTTCTAACAAGGTATAAAGTTACTCTCAAATCTAGCCATTCCTTTCCATTTCTTCTTTACACTCTCTTCTTCCATTTGGTCTATGACCATAATCTTCTATCTGGTTTCCCTGCAATAGTTTATTTTTCCATCCAGGCAAAGTCTACAGTACACAGCCATATATTGGAAATGAAAAACTAAAAAACAAAACAAAACAAAACAAAAAACAGGTTTGCTTCTTTCTCCTGAATTTCTTGAAGGGTTCATCGTTATTTGGAGCATAACCTTACATGCACTCTGCAATGGTTCTGTTTCATTTCCTGCAATCTGTACATCTCCTTTTCCCATATCCACCAAACAACTACCAACACACACACATACAGTAGTATAGTTATGTCAGAATACTTGAAAATATATAGACTTTCTTTTTAAGTCTTTTTATGTGTTGCATCTGTATCCTCTGATTTAAATGCTATTTCTCCCTTTCTCTATTTGGCAACTTCTTACTTAGATATATTCTATTCTTTAAAATATATCTTCAAAACCATAAGTTGCATGCTTCCTCCTCTTTACTCTCATTGAAACTTATACCTATAAAATAATATTTATCATTTTTTAAATTCTGCAAAAGTGGAACGGTATTCAATTTAACTTTGCATCTCACTTGATAGACCCTTAATTTGTACTGTCTTCTGACCCTAAATACAATGCTTTCTCTACTATATTTCATGTCACTTCTAGGGAAAAGGAAAACTTGAGAGGCATTTACCAACTAAACATAATTTAAAATAAGCTAAGTTACAAAAAGGTAATAAAACACTATCCTGAAAGAACTTAGATTCTATCCATCATTTTGAAGGCATGTTTATAGGCAAAAATATTGAGAGATTGCAGAATTGATTGAAGGATCTAAATGACGCTATAAAAATAGTTTATCAGTATAAATTTAAAGCTACTATAGCTTGTATATGGATTTCTGCTATATAATTAGCCATATTACATGGACTTGGAATTAAGGATGGTGAATGGTGATGCTGCACTTTTCCAAATTCACTAGACTGTATGAGCCACTCCTCAATACTGGTGGTGTTATTCTTATGAATAGAATATTGTTAGTAGATTGCTATTTATAATCAAAAAACGTATTTTATGAAAAGAAAATATAATTTGACTTCAAGTCACAAGCTGCAAAGTGTCTAGACTCTACATAGATCTAGTGTATCATCAAGTTCAGTTTATAAAACATGCTCATCATTGAATTTTTATGTTAGGCAAAGTGTTATAATCGTTAGAAGGATTACATTAAGCTGTTGAGCCTGTTTACATGTATAGTCAATAGGGATATCTCCAGCTGGGATATCAGGGATATCAACTTTATACTGATTTAAGCAAAATAAAAAATCTACAGACAATTTACTGCACCCAAAATGGCAATGTTGGAGTTGAGTAATGAACGAATGGGTAGTATACTGTCATAAATGTAGATTTTCAAAATAGGTGACAAGAAAATCATGATTAGTACTCAATTAGCGAAGGTGTTTGAATTGGATACACAAACAAATAGAGTGAATTGTAAGCTGCCCAGTACAACGAGCTCACTTTAATGTGTGTATTATTCATCTGGGCATCACGAATAAATTGTCTGGATAACATATTAAAGAGTGGAGGCAGCCAGCACCACATGCCATGTGGTTCTCACTTTTATAGGATCAAAAGCTGGATATATTCTGCTTTAGTTCCAAAGTCATTTTCTGGTGGAGTACTAGTAAAACTTGCCTGAGTTTTGACTTTTACAATAAGGTGCAAACACTTCTAATAAGAGCAAATATGATAATTAAAAAATATGATGCCTTTAATTAGATGGAAATAAAAAGTAAAAGTTAATGTTTTAAATGGGAAATTGATTAATAACATATGGCCTGTCTAGTCTAGACTGTATCTCCATAGTTACTGCCTCATGATTAACTCCATATTTATGGACCTAGCAAAGGAGGTAATTTCCGGGAACAGAAAAACGACAAGCCAAACATTTGGAAGTGAGGCAAATATAAACTTATATTTCTGACAGAATTTCTTTATTAATCTCTATAAATCCCCTTGAAAATATATGTCAGGTTAGATAGAATATAATCATAGGTCATTTATGGACTTTCAAACATTTCTATTTTCTATAATATTTAAACAGAATATTCTTATTTGAAATACAGTATAATGAATGAATAGCTTAAGCAGAATATATCTTCTAAATACAAACTTTAATATCAGCAAAGTTATTTCCAGAGCAAATGTGACAGCAGGAATGCTGGCACATTTGAGGACACAGATTTTTTTCCTTCACTAGGTTTGAGGCTCCCATTTGAGGCATATTGGATCCTTGGTAGAGGGAAGGATTGGTCGAGAATGGGGCTAAGACCATGCCACCTTCGGGCTTTTCTACGGAGAGTTCATACCACAACATATAAAAGGACGTGATAAATTTGGAGATTATGGGTTGACTTCATTTAAGACCATATGCAAAAAAATCCTCCGAAAACTTTTTCAAATCAAATTGGTTCCGTTTTATTTACTTGCATGCAATAATATGTCCCCATTTAAGTGTATATTTTAATGAGTAACCATAATCAAACTATAGAATACTTGCATCATGAGAAAATGTTCCCCATGTCCTTTCCCAGTCAATTCAACCCCTGTCAACCCTGCAATCACTGATCTATGTCTCTCACTATAAATTTTGATTTTTCTAGAGTTTTATATAGAAGCAATCATAGGATATATTTTTAATGTCTGAATAAAGGTCCTTGGAAATTTTGTTTATGAGTGTTTTGGGGACATATATCTTCATTTCTCTTGGGTAAATACCGAGATAGGAACTGCTAGATTTTATTATGTATGTGTTTCATTATTTAACAAACTGTCAAACTGTTTTTACACAGTGGTTACAGAATTTCTATTCCCTTCAGCAAGGAATAAAAGCCCTAGTTGCTCCACAACCTCAGCAATAGTTGACACAATTGATCTTTACAATGTTAGCTATTTTAATGAGTGTGTGTCATTATTTAATTGTGGATTTATTTGCATTTCCCTGATAAGGAATGATGTTGAGTATCTTCATGTACATTTTATCCACTTATGTAACTTTTTTTGTGAGTCATTTAAATCTCTTGCCTATTTTGTAGTGTTCTTTACTTATTTTTAAGTTTTAACAATAGTTTTTAATAATCATGATAAAAATTCAAAGTTTGATACATGTATTGTGAGTCTCTTTTCCTGGTCTATGGCTTGCCTTTCCATTATCCTTATAGACTGTTTTGAAGAGTTTAAGTTTGTCATTTTAATGAAGTTCAATTTATCAATTATTTTTAATGTTTGCGCTTTTTTAAGTCCTAAGAAATTTTTGCCTAGCTCAAAGACTTGTAGTTTTTCTCCTATACTTTACATTAAGGTTTAATTATATTAGATTTTGTATTTATATGTGACTCATATGTTTTATATATATGTTTTTATATATGACATGAGATAAAATCAAAGTTTACTTTGACATGAGATAAAATCAAAGTTTACTTTCTTCCACAGAAGTGTGTAGTTTTTTCCAGGACCATTTATTGAAAAGTCTTTTTTCCCTGTCGAAGTACATTGGTAACTTTTGAAAATTACTTGATCATAAATGTGTGGGTCAGCTCTGGATTCTGGCTTCTACTCCACTCATCTACAGCTGTTTCCCCACAACAGTACAATAGTGTTTTGATTACAGGAGTAACTTTGTAAGTCTCAAAAGCAGGTAGTCAAAGTCCTTCTACCGTGTCCGTATTTTCAAAATTGTTTTGCCTACACCAAGCCTGTTGTACAATCCATATAAATTGTAGAGTCATCTTATTAATTTCCACATTAAAGACTGTGGAGACTTTGTTGGAATTACAATGAATTTATAGGCCAGTTGGGGATACTTGTCATTTACGAAGAATGAACATGATATAGCTCTTCACTTGTTTAATTCTTAATTTCTTTCAGTAGTGCTTTTTAATTTGCAGAGTATTTCATGAATTCATACTAAATAACTTTATATGTTTAATGCTTTTATAAAGTGTTTTTTAAAAACTTTCATTTCCACCTGTTCCTTTCTAGTTTATAGAAACACAAGCAAATCTGTATTGACCATGTATCATGTATTCCTGCCATACCAACAAGTTAGCAGCTTGCTTGCTTTGTTTACTTATTTATATACTTTTCTTTTTTCACATTGTTATGGTCTACATTAAAGATGACTTTAATTATTTTCTGATTCGCAAGACTTTTATTTATTTTTCTTACCTTGCTGAAGTGGTTTGGGTCTCTAACACAGTGTTTTATTGAAATGATAAAAATGGAAATTCTTGCCATGTTGCTAATTTTAGAGAAAAAGCATCCAGGCTTTAACCCTTATGTATGAAGTTAGTAGTTTATTTTTTCTAGATTACTGTTACCAGTAATCTAGGAATTCTTTTTCGTTCTCAATATGCTGAGTAGTTTTATCATGCATGAACACTGAATTTGTGAAATTACTGTTCTGTATCTTATGAAATAATATATTTTTTTCTATATACTGACAATATGGCAACATACATTCATTAGTTTGATTTTTGAATATTAAACCAACATGCCATACAAAAATAAACTTGTTCGAGATTTTCCTTTTTACATAATGCTGGATTAGATTTGCTAATGTTTTAATAAAGACATGCATATAACCATATAACCATAAAAATGTTGGTCTTTAGTATTCTTTTCTTATAGTAACTGGTCTAGTTTTGTTATAAAGATAATTTGGGCCTCATAAAATGAGTGTCCTCTTCCTCTGTTTCCTACAAGGGTTGTATAAATAGGTAAGGAAACAAATAAACAGAGATGTTAAAATAACTTTTCAAAGAGTATATACCTAGTAAGGAAATGGCAAAGCTGGATAATAAAACTAGGCAGTCTGGCTCCAGAACTTATACTCTAAATCTCATTCTATACCTCACCTTCAGAGGGTTAGAAATATAATTCCATGGGAGTTCATAAGAGAGACAAGTTGGCTTCTGTGCTAACCTTAAGAATAAAGGTCAAAGCCCAACAGACATAATTATAAAGGAACAGAGGCAGGAGAAATTGTCCATTTGTCATTTTACTGACATGTAACTTTGGAGCTGAAAAGAAACTTAGTCGTTATCTAGTGCAAGTCACTATCAAATTAAGAACATGGGACACAGAAATGATAATTGATTCTAAAAAGATCACGTAGCTAGTTAGAGAAAGGTCTAAGAATTGAACCTAAGTTTCTTGACTCTGATTCACAGCTCTTTCTGTGAAACCTTTTACTTTGCAACATACTGTACAGGTAGTTCTATCATGTCCTATTTGCATGTCTCCATCTTTTCAAACAGAGCTAGTCATAATTCTGAGGGCGGAAACTACACAGCATATAGAGCATAGCTCTAAGGGCAAAATGATAAATGATATCTATCAGAAAACCAGGGATATTACTTTGTAGCATATGCTTTATTTCCTTTTGATCTAATGCATATGGTACATTATTACATTGACAAATGTAATAAATTTGCAATAATATTTTAATAAGTACATAGTATGAACATTCTATCCCCTGTGTTAGAAATACAAAGATGAATTGTGAAAAGATAATTAGTTGCTTAAAAATATTATATTTTCTCTTTATTTGATGCCGTCATTTGAAATACCCTCTCCCATAATATCCATACTCATTTCAAGTGCTTTCTTCTCAGAGAAAAGAGTTTCAAGTTATACTCTTTTTACCTCTACCTGCTTTGTCTTTACCTCTATTACAGCACTTAGCATACCATATCATGTCCTGCTGTTAAAAGCTTGTCATTCCAGTGAGACTTGAAAGATTAGGAGGTCATACTCTACTTTTCTTATTCAGATTTTTAGTCTTATCCAGACACAGTCCAACCAAATAGCAACACAATAAATGATACATAGTAGGTACTGAATAAACTGATTATTGTTGAATAGATAGTAATATGCTTTCACCTTAATAGGTACATGGGCTTAATAATTATTTGGGAAACATGTTTTTCCAAGTCCATATGAATTAAATCAATGATGTAATAATAACAAAACATTGACTATTTATTCACTTAGTTACCATTTCTTCTCCTTCCACTTTCAGATATCAATAAATTGTAACACTAAATGTAGATTAAATTAATAAAAACAGGTTTACCTTAATTTGAAGTTGAAATTTTGCCAACATTAATTTCTGAATGGATCATTCAGTGTGAGAGTTTGGATAATATAACACAAAGTTATTAAATGGCTCATATTTACTGAGCTGGTATTTCAGTGGTATACACATGAACCAGAATAGAGATATCAAGAATGTAGAGAAAGTGGAAGTCCCAAGAGATTATTTAAAGGAGTAATAGTAGGACTGATTGGCATAGTAGATGAAACAGAGATGAAAAAGACAGGAAAAGGCTACTTTGTAACCTCAGTAATCAAAGGAATGATAGTTTCTCAAAGGAAACTAAAAGAATAGGGAAAAGATAAATATCCTAGGAGAGAAAAAGAGTTTATGTATGGACATGATTATTTTGAAATAGTAACTAATAATTCAAATGGCAACACATCATGGGCCTTATGAATATAAAATTGAATGGTCATAGGAGGCACGGATGTAAATGTGATGGTGTCGTCAGTACTTAAGTAAAAATTTAACACTCAAAGAGATACCAAATGAATCTGATGTTTGCGGTTTCCCAAATACATAGCTTAACTACAGTCAATAGGCCCCACTCACAGGTTTGTGCATCAAAGTAGGTGAATAGTCCTCTATAGGTACATATCAGTAGAAAAGTGGATTACCAAATATAAAAGGAAACTTCTACCTTGAAAAAGAGAGACCACCATTGACAACGACAAGAAAAGAAAATCCCGGCTTAGAAAAAGGAGAGACTGTTTGGGGGAAGAAAAGACCTGGCATCATCATTGGCCTCAAGGAGGTAAGAAATATACAATTGTAACCATGAAACAGGAACAAACCGTGCGTGTATGTAAAAAGCAGCATTCCAGAACATGACGTAGCTCTTTGAAATTCAAAACATGTTAGCAACTTCTAACCGAAATGTGGAAAATAAAATTGAAAAAAAAATTCCTAGAAAAGAACAAAAATACATTGAGATAGAAAATAAAAACTTACCAAAAAATTACAGAACAGTCCATGAGATCTAATAAACAAATCAAGACATGCAGAGAGTACAAAGAACAGAGGGACAAATAGTCAATAAACGTTTCTCTAAAAAGTCCTATAACCAAAGGACATGAGTTTCCAATCAGAATAGTTTGCCTACACAATGCCTAACATAACAGATGTAACAAACTCAAAAAGACACATCATTGCAAGATTTGAGAAGAAAGAGAATCAAGAAAAAATTACACAAGTTTCTAGAGATAAAATGAAAATACACAGCACATACACACAAAGTAAAATGAATTCTGGCTTCAGACTTCTCAACAGTAACACTAGAATTTAGAAGGCAAGAAAAGAAATATTCTTACAGTTCAGAAAGATAATTCTTCCCAACTTCAGCTGCGTGTGAGGGTAAGATATGTGAAGGTAGGATGAAGTTTTGCAAATCCAATATCTCAAAAATACCACTTTTGACATTACTATTCTAAAAAGGATATTGGAGAAGATGCTTCACCAAAATCACAGAGCACAAGAACATGGGATACAGAATCTAAGAGATGCAATTCAAAGAAGGCAAGAAGAATATATGAAATGTTGGTAAAAGGAGATCCCAGAACATCAATACGCACCAGGAGCTGATGACACACAGGCCTGGAGCAGGTCAGAAGGCCCAGGGCAGGCTGTCCCTGAAGATTAAATTTATGAAATGCATATGACTGAATGTCTTGATAGGACATTTTTAAATTAGCAAAAGATTTGAGTTATATGTAATTGCATAGAAAACTAAACACAAATAGTATCTTTTAACTCCATGGAAAATGAAGATTGTTCAGGAAAATAAAGTAAAAAAAATAATTTTAGAGCTCACTAGGAGGCTTTGAATTGGTGAACCCCAAGAAAACTAAATTCCACTTTGGATATCATATCACATTGTATTAGATGAAAATATCGTAGCTCTTTTTGCTGCATCTACTGTGAGATGAAGATCATTCTTAGTAATCAGACTGTCAACATTCCAGAAAATGTGGATACCCTGATGGGACTCTGAGGGGATGCACAGTTATTGTGAAGGGCCCCAGAGGCACTCTGTGAAGGGACTTCTATCACATCAATGTAGAACTCAGCCTCCTTGGAAAGAAAAAAAAAGAGGCTCCAGGTTGACAAATAGTAGGGAAATAGAAAGGAACTGGCACTCTCTGTAATCATGTAACATGATCAAGAGTGTTGCACTGGCTTCCGTTACAAGGTGAGGTCTGTGTACGCTCACTTCCCCCACAAATCATTATTCAGGAGAATGGTTCTCTTGTTGAAATCCGACATTTCTTAGGTGAATAATACATCTGCAGGGTTCAGATGAGGTCAGGTGTTGTTTGTTCATTATCTCAAGCCCAGAAAGATGAGTTAATTTTTGAAGGAAATGACATTAAACTTGTATCAAATTCAGCTGTTTTGATTAAATAAACCACAACAATTAAAAACAAGGATATCGAAGAATTTTTGATGGTATCCATGTTCCTGAAAAAGGAACATTTCAGCAGGCTAATGAATAAGGTCTAAGTTGTCAAGCTAGAGAAAAGCCAAGATGTGAGGTGATTCCTCAGACTTATTTGTGGTACATTAATGATGCAATTAAAGTTGTGTATTTAAAAAAAATCATAGAAGACTAGCTTAAACTCTCTAAAAATACATATAAAGTAACCTAAGATCTACCCAAATACAAACTGTTATTATTATTATCATTATATTATTTTGTTCAAATTGAAGGAGAAAAACTTCACTCATTGTGTGTGATGTTTTCCTTTTTTCTCTCCAGACACATTTCGTCGTTTTCCTCCTGCCCTCCATCCTGACAATTGAACTTTATTGATTATATCTACGAGCTTCCCTGCCTTCCATATTACACTTGATTTTGAAAATGGGCAAACGTAGCAGGAAGTCAGAGAGTAGGAGCATGAGATCAGGATATTTAATCTGGCTTTGCCCCTTAGGTGATCTATGCCTCTCAATTGAAGATTACTGTTTCTCCTATGGCAATCAAATCAATAGGACTTCTTCCTCTCAGATTCTAGTAACTAGTCTTTCTCCTCCTCTGTTTGATCTCCAGGTCACTATTAACTCCATGTTGCTGCACCATCCTTGGTTGCCGTATTTCCACACTTTGTAAATAACTCCTCTGTGAACAATAGTATTGAAACATATTCCATTTTGAATGTGCTACTGGATTTCTGTTGGGAATCTGACTGATATGTCAAATTTCATTAAATATATTAGACATCAAACAACCACTTTCTTACCTTCTGATTTTAAGGCTTATTTTAATCTGGGTAGTAATTTCAAAGCTGTTTTGAACTTTAATGTGGTTATTCAGGTAACAAAAAGTATTTATTAGTATATCAAGATTATCAGCTCTACAGATGAGCAGAGAAACTGCAATTAACTAACTACATTTAAGTGGTAAGGTGAAACAGGAAATGATTGGGCCTTTTATATAGCTACTACAAAGTCTCATTGCTTAAAAAGAAATATGCATAATCATCATACATTATGTCCCTTGTATCATTTATTTATGCCAATTGTTCGAAATCGAAGGGTGTAGCTTTGTCTTTGATGTAGCCATATCATTTGGGGAGAACACGAAAGAAATGTATAAACGAAAGTGGCTAAGTAGTAAGTCACTTGATTTAAGTCCTTACTTCTTTTCTATTATACATTACGGTAGAGCTTTAACTTGTTAATTGAGAATAATGTGACAAATATTCATTTTCACTTCATTCATAAACTAACATAGAAGAATTAGAAGAAGTGAGGTTGAAGAGGCAATATTAGGCTTTGGAAGCAATTTCTGTTTTCGTCTGACCTGGTGTAATAACTTGTATGTTCTTTGTAAACCCTAATGGATCCTGCTTTTTTCTTCAAGGAAATTTTGTTCCCTGGAGAACAGCTTTGCTAACATTCATTTAGGAGAAAAGTTATTTACTTCAATTTACTTAGATATTGTAGAAATATACTCAACAAAGAAATACTATTTTCAAAAATGCTTTTAAAATGTTTTAAATCAGGTACACAAGAGCTCTTGGGTCAGGCTTTCTATCATTTAACTTGGTTTTCCTTTTTTAAGAATTCTTTCTAACTCATTTTTCCTTATTTTTTTAAATATAACTCTGATTTCTAGATTACAAAATTATAAAATTAATTGAAACTATGAAAAAGTATAAGAAGAAAATAAAATGTTCTTCATATTCTATCATATTATGGTTAATATCCAGTGTGTATACATTTATAAATGAAATTATGCTATATATTTTATGTTTATTCTGATTTTTCACATAATGTTATATAGTGATTCTCTCATGCCATTACATACTTTAAAAAACAAGGTGAAAATGAATCTATCTTTAAAAATGGCAAAGATAAACTTATTTGTGAATTATATGCACATATATTGATTACTAATTAGAACTTGATGACATTTTTCAACCTAAAATACATAATTTTGAAGAGCAGATAGTGGATCAGGATGGAAGAGTGGTGGTGCTGGTATGTGGTATCTACAGAGATCAAGACCAATCCATAGCTAGATGGTGAATGGCTCATTAGTTAGACATTAAAATCCTGTGTTCTACACTAGATGCTAGTGCTATAACCCAGATAAGTCAATCAACAACAACAAAATTTTTGAAAGGTTGCAAAATTATGCATCATGTGAACATACCATATTTTATACAACTAATTCCCTAAGTAGGGATATTTAGAGTGCTCCTAGTTTGTTAATATTAAAACAAATGGAACTTTGTTATATATGAATGAGACCCTAAAGTGCAATCTTGGTCACTTACTCCTGAGAGACTATTTATTTCCACTATTCTTCTTTCTACTTCATGAGTCTTCATGAGTCTAGGTGCAAATACGGAAAGGCCATGATTCACAGTGGAAATAAAAACGCTAGGTCAAAGAGACCAAGGTTGAAATTCTCATTCTTCTGTCTATGTGTCTCAACATTGGGAACTTATTTAGTTTTTCTTCAAATAATGATGTAAGCATTTGATGAGATTATATAGAAGGTTTTCATTCCTCCTGCATCACATTCCACCCCTTGACGACACAGCATGTCAAGAGCTGCCGGGAGGTGCAGTATCTGATAAGACCAGGGGATTCATGGTGATATGCCTCCTACTTCATCCATTTGCTATACAGTGGTTTCTTAGTCCAAGGCAATGTCATGTTGGATCTGTCAGTGGGTTTAACTCTTTAAAATTTTTAAATAATGGTTCGGAAAAGGCAAAGCTATACCCTTGGTATGTATTCTTTCTATTCAAAATTAATGGTTGGCCTTTTCAGTGTGGAAGGAATCAAATGTAATCAATGCGTCACTGTGGCTGATTTGTTTCTTTTAGATAAAGTGCCATATCAGACTCAGTGTTGGTCTCTGTGGCTGGCAAGTTGGATATTTAGCAATAGCAGTAGCTAAATTAGCTTTGTGTTCTATCAATCATAGACATACATCCTTTGCAATCAGCCTTTCTTGGCTTTCACTCCAACCTTGTCTCTCTTTAGGACAATTTAAACTTGCTTCTAACTGTTAAATACTTCCCCCTGGCCTCTCTTGTGGGGTAATCTCCATAGCTATCAGTGTGTTTAATTCTATAATAGAATCTATTACCATCAGCCCTCTTACAGGGGACAGCAACCATTAAGTTTAAAGTAATGCTACATTCTTCTCACTAGTGCATTATTTACCATATTGGTAAATGAGGTGCCCTTCATGTCCTTCTGAAGAACATAGATTTTTAAGCCTTACACAGAATATCCACTCTAACATTACTTCCCTGAACTTTTTGATCCTCTCAGAGTTTGCCGCAGGCATTTCTGTTTAATGTAGTATGGGACATTACGTTCTCCATACTTCCAAGAGAAGTATGTTAATATTGTTTCCTGAGATACTTGCCAGAATGTTATATCTTGTATCACAGGAGAAAGCCCATAACCCTGGGCAGGTTGTGACTTGGCTTTAGTAATTGGTGGTTAGTGATGAGGTGAGGTGCGGGTGCACATGTTGTCTTGAAAGGCAAAGGCTATTACTATAGCTTTAAGCAAGAAAGTAGCCTTTGCAGGTCCAGAGACAGTTTAGTGGAGTCTGGACTCTCAAGGCTTTTGAGTGCGGTGAAACAGATGCCCCAGGCCTTGTCTCAACACCCACTCTTTCCCAACCATGTTTGGCACAGCAAACATGGGGCAGGTAGAGGAGACTAAGATTAAACTTCCCTGAACTTTGCTTCTCACATAATTAGGTTCTGGTCCAATGTATTCATTTCTCTTCCCTGGAACTATACTGCTCTTTATAATTAAGTTGTGAACTTCTTCTTTAGGTTTTTCTGCCCTCTGGCTATAGGAAATAAGTCTCTTCATGCTGCCAAACAGGACCTCTGCCTTGTATGCTTACTTTTATTCAGTGATTAATCACCTTCTGCTTTTTAATGTCTTCCTTCAGTACATAAATGGCATCTAGCAAAAAATATCAAGATATGATTATTCTTATAAGTTGCACTTTCAAGGAACTTAAAAAAATATTATACCTCCCAGTGCATCTCAATCTCAAAGTTAATATGTTAACTACTGGAAAAAATAACAGTTGCATACAACAGCCTGCTACCAATACGGTCTTATTTTGCACCTGGGTGGCGGGTGGTCCATTTCCAAAATCTTGTTTTAGAGTCTGCTTCCTTGGACCACACATGGTACGAAAATTGTTATGGTGGTTTGCCTGGGAAATAGACATGAGACTGAGAGTTTTATGCTGAGAATTTATAAGGGACTGCCCTCAGGGTCAACATCTGTGGAAGAGTGTAAGAAGCAAGATTGGATAGAGGGAAGAGTTACACTGTGATGTAGCTGCACCAAAGGTCTCAGTCAGTCATTTGGGAGCTCTAGAGATGGAACAATGCTTCAGATTTGCTCCAGCTTGAAGCATGTGCACCAGGTGTTTAGATCCCAATATCAACCAGTCGTTGGATGCATGCTGATCTCCAGGATGTAGATGTGACCTTGGACAAGGACATTCTTTTCATGTGAGGACAATTTCCTGACAGTGAATTAGCTAAAAACAGACAGTAGCAAACAATCCCAGCTGCGGGGAGGGTGTGCCTCAGTCTTGAAGGGGAATCTAGGTGACATAAACCATCACTCTGGGAAATATACATATATTTTAAGTGAGCTTAACATGTTTGTTTTATATACTTTGTCAAATATTTCAAGTAAATATTACTAATGTCAGCATAGAGTATCACCAACAACATGTGAATGTACAATTATCTACAAATTTATACACATACAGATAGATATATCCATCATAAATTGGATGGGCCTCACATGCTTACATATTTCAAACAGCCTGAAAATATTATAATTATGACAGATTGTACTGTTAAATCATTAATGTTATTTTATAAAAATATGATTATGGTTTTATTTTTTATTATAATAAAAGCTGATATTAAAAATCAAAAGAAAAAAGGGGAAGAAAAAACTTAACAAAGAGTTGCTACATCATTTGTAGTCTTCAGTACTAGGGGAAAAAGGCAGAAATAATTCATGGTAGCCAAAGAGCTTGAAGAGAATAGAATTTTACAAATACTTTGGAGGAAAGAGAGCAAAAGATGTAAGGATGAAACATTAATAAATAAAGACTGGTAAGTTAATGATAATTCTAAAGGATCTGAGCCATTGAGCTAATTTTTAAAAATTCATATTGGAAAGAAATAAAGGAATGGAAAGCTTTGGATTATTTAGCATAATCAGGCAGAACTCAGAAACGTACTTATTAAATAAACGAAAAATATGGTGACTATCCCTTACAGAAGAAATAAGTGTTAACTTAAAGATATTAATAATTTGTCTTAGGTTTTTCTCACTCTCTTTTGTTTTAAATATTTGTAAACTGATAGCCTCTACTTGTCATCGCCTCATAATTTGGCTCTTGATTTTGATTTTCAGACCCTTTATTTTCAACAGAGATTTTCTACTACTCAGTTGGAGATTACCCTGTCTCCCCCCACAAATGACTTCTTTCCCTGGTAGGCTCAGTAGTGGACTCGCCCATAAAAATGTCAAAGATCCTCTCTCTGATGATCTGTGTTTTCCAGCCCTGGAACTGCCTTCAGGGACCTGTTACAAGCAGATATAACACCAAGCTCTCTAGAACGATGATATGAT
Organism: Eonycteris spelaea; assembly: GCA_003508835.1. Taxonomy (NCBI): domain Eukaryota; kingdom Metazoa; phylum Chordata; class Mammalia; order Chiroptera; family Pteropodidae; genus Eonycteris; species Eonycteris spelaea. The sequence continues at coordinate 532,607 of PUFA01000254.1, read as the reverse complement.
ATGATATACATATGTCATATATATAGACAAGTTATTAATATCTTTAAGTTATATATATATATATAATATCATATCATAGTTCTAGAGAGCTTGTGTTATAATATATATGTGTATATATTATATATAATTTTGTATATATATTTTTGTATATATGTATATATATATATATATACACAAAATAATCTTGATCTAGTAACTTTCTTTCTATTAATCTTACCTGTTTGTAAGAGCTCTACATTTTATAAATACCATCTTTGTAAGTGTTGAGTCTACTTTGCACTCTGAATTTGAAATTAAAATAAAACAAAACTGCCTGAGAAAAAATGAAATAGTCATACTGTGCTCAGCTAATATTTTCAGGTTCATAGAATAAGTTCTCTCAGCTCTTGCTCCCAACCCTGGTAAAATGACCACTGCCAGCTTTAACATAAATTACTATTACTGATATTGAATATCAATGAGATATTTTACTATAAGATCTATTTTAAATTATCTTTGATCTATTTTTATTTTAAAATGTGATAGGAAAAATTTTAATTCATGACCACTCATATTTACACACTCCCCTGTGCAAGATGTGTCCCAAAGAACTTTCCTTTAGCAGAGTGATTTCTCAGTCATGTTTATACATATCATAATAAGGAGTAAACAAGCAAAAGTCATGAAGTCATACAGGCCAATAAGATTTGCACTGTAAAGAACAGAGAACCTCTGAAAAGAACAGAGGTTCTGGTGAATATTAGCTACGGGACAAGAAAAGGTGTTAAGGGCTGACTTTGGTCCCCCCACCTGATCCAGATGCTGAAATCCCAGCCCCCAGCACCTCAGAATGTGACTGGATTCGGAGAGAGCTTTGAAGAAGTAATTAAGTTAAAATAAGATAATTTGGGTGGTCCATGATTCCATATGACTAAGGTCCGTATAAACAAAGGAGATTAGGACATGAACACACGCAGAGGGAAGACCATGTGAAGAAATGCAGAAGAGATAAGCCTCAGAAGAGACCAATTCTGCCCAAACCTTGACTGATATCGGACTTCCAGCTTTGAGAACTGTGAGAAGATAAATTACTGTTGCTTAAGTCACCCGGTTTTTGGTACTTTGTTATGGCGACTCCAAAAAACTAACACAAAAGAAAAAAATTAAGATGGTTTAATGAAGATTGTGTCTGGGAGGTACCTTGGGATAGTCTGGAAGGAAAAAGAACTAAAACCAGGGACAGCTGCTTTGTGGTTTAGAGTTGAGGACAGAGTTTAAAAATGAAGATGGTAAAGCAGTTTGACCTGTATTAGGTATGTAATCACTACTGGCCTTTTTCTCTTTCTTTTTTGAGAGAGGCTGCGGCAAAGATTTACTTTTAAATTCCATAAAATATTTTTTGTATATCGAATACATGTTCTTTGAATTGATACAGAAATTAGAAAAGCCACCAAGTGTTGATTTTAAAAGTATTATTAATGCTTATTAGCTATCGAATACTTACTATGTAATCAAAGTTTTAAATCCCTCTAATCACCACAAAGGGTGTGAATAGGCCGATAGATGTGAAACAGCTTGTCCAAGTTAACCCCAAAATTAAATTCTAGAGCTGGAATTTAAGCTAGATTAATTTAATTGTAACAATCAAGTTCCCTGTAGATCATACTGTGCAGTTTCTCGAAACTCTACCTCAGAAAGCAGTTGACAGTTGTGGTTGACTGTGTTGCCTTGCCCAGGTCTCCTTTACCCATCTCCCAGTTTCTGTGAGTGTCGGTTGCTAACAGGTGAATCACATCCTCTCCTTGGACTCGCCTTCAGGGTTTGGGAGACAGTTTGCTTCAGGCTAAGATGGTTCTGAAGACATTCCTGTGCTAGAACTTTCATGTTTTTAGACTGAGGCTGGACTTTATCTGCATGCACCTTTACAGCCTTCTTCACCTCTCCTATCTTTCTCACTCTCTTATATGTTTCATTTGAGCATAGTACTGTTGCCTGCCCCGCCGCCCCGCCCCCCACCCCATCTGAGATTTCACTTTTTGCTGTTCTAGCTATTGGCTATCAACTGCAGTCCAAAAATATTAAGTAGAAAATTCCAGAAATAATTCACAAGCTTTAAATTGTGCTCCATTCTGAATAGCAGGATGAGATCTTGTTCAGTTTTGCTCCATCCAGCCCAAGACATAAATCATCCCTTTTTTCAGATTCTCCACACTGTAGACTCTCTCCACCTCTTAGTCAGTAGCAGACTAGGTTATCAGAATGACTATCACAATACAATGGCATTTGTTTACAAGTAACCCTTATTGTACTTCATAATGTCTTAATCACCTCATTTCATCTCATCACATGCACATTTTATCATCTCATCATGATGAGATGAGTATTCATCTGTACTGTACATCATACTGTACTCATGAAGGATGAGTACAGTACAATAAGATACTTTGAGAGAGAGAGAAATCACATAACTTTTAGTACAATATAATGTTATTATTGTTCTATTTTATTATGTTATTGTTAATCTCTTACTGTGCCTAATTTATAAATTAAACTATATAACAAGTGTGTATGTATAAGAAAAAACACAGTGTGTATAGGGTTTGGTATTATCTGTAATTTCAGGCATCCATCTGGGGTCTTGGAATTTATCCCCTGTGTATAAATAGGGGACTATATACCTTAAGGAGTCTGGCTCAATAATCCTCACCCAGGTGCTAAGTTTCTAGAGGATCTGATCTAAGAGAAGGTTGTAATAACTAGCTGAATATTAATATGATTCAACCTCATTATAGGTAATTATAATGATATAAAAAATAAAACCTAGCAGCTTTTTAACATGTAGTTAACTATATATCATATTGCACAAAAATGATAGTTGAAAAGACATAATCTGGAAAAATTGCTTATTGGAATCTATAATATTATGAAGAAAATTAAAAGTATTATTTTAACATAGACCTGCCCAGTTTTTGCCAAAGTACTTTGCATGGTACATAAATATCACAGTCTTTTACATGTCAGGTAGGGAGAAGTTCCCAGTGAAGCCATGAACGGGAGCATATGAATGTATATTAAGCAGACAAAAAATACTTTTATGGTAGTCTGCTAGTAATGTCATAGTGGGATATGAAATAGCTTGTGAGGTCTGTTTTTAAAATATGGATTATTCAAATTGGAATCATTTTATTAATGTAGGAGTATTCAGTTCCTTAAAATGCTAATGGAAACTTTGAATTTCTAAGAGAGATATATGTTATACATTATTTACTTACGTTTATTTGACCTTCAGACCTATATTTTCTGATGTGTTTTACGGATCCAGACAGACTCATGTTTAAAAACAGATATGTCTACTTATTAGCTATATAACTTAGAAAGTTAAATTCATAGTTGAATTCTTTGGGCCTCAGTTTCTTCAGCAGTAAGCCTAGAATAACTAAACGTACTTAACAAGTTTATTATGAGGATTGGAGAACATCTATTACAAATGCTTGGCTCTAAAAAAATAGTTTGAATTGGGTCAGCGAATATCAATTTGGAAACCTTAAACGACTCCCAAAAGTATAACTCGTTTTTATAAAATGAAATTAAAATACCTCTTTTTTTGTAATAAGCTGATAGGAGGTGAATATGGTGTTTATGAGGATTAATTTATGGGTTGGGTATAGGTTGCACTGGAATTAGAGTGACAAGAAAGGAGCCTGAGATATGGAGGAATGTTGAGAGGTTATTACAATAAGTTGTGAATTGATGGGTACCTGAGCCAAGGGAACATAAGGTGATAATGTACAACTATTAAGAACAAACCATAAAAATGATTAGACGACTTTCAGAATGATCCAATTCAGCAGTTTACCATGAGAATTTTATTTTTCAAATAGTCTATTTAATTTAATAATGATGGGTGTTAAAAAATGTGAAAGATGTCCTCTTTTCCCCAGGTTAATAAAATAATATACTGTGAAATACAATAAAATTAAGTTTAATCATCATCAGTAAAATCTTCCTTTATATACAATTACTCATTTTGTACAGTTCACATTTCTTCTAATAGAGAATGATGTAAATAGGGATTTAACTTCATGTGGAGACCATTTAAGAATAGTTTTATTTTAGAGTATGTACTTAGATAAAATGCCATATGCAGTAATGATTGCATTTGAGAGAATATTGTAAAATTAAGTAGTCTATTTTCAAATATTTAGCAGAGTAATGACCATTCAAAAACTAAAGATTCCTCAAATACAGAAATATATATCTAGGATTAGCAGTAGAAGCTAAGTTCAATTTAATATCTGGAAAACATTGTCACTGATTTATTTAATTTTACCTGTATTGAGATGATTTGTATTTATTATAAAAATACACCAAAAACAAATTCTTATTGATGGATTTATGACCTACTATATAATATTATAAGAATTAAGTATTTTTCTTAAGCTTATTAATAAGGAAGGATAAAAAGAAAAGAACACCTGTGATTTACAGAACATAACTGCTTCCTCAAATATTTTTTTAAATGGTTGCTCTTTTAGGTAAGATATTGCTGACTGCAAAAGAGGAAAAACAAAACTGAGGTAACTTAAGTAATAAAACAGAATGCCAAGGAGTCAAAGGAAATATTGGAAAACAAAGGTTGTAGAATGGACAGAAACCTGGGCAGTTTTACAATGTGTGAGGCTAAGCCATTACATGTCTCAGCTTTCAGCTTTCACGTGTTGTACCAATGTGCTTTATTGTGGAAGGTAACCCAACTTGGATTAGATGTCAGCCTTAATTCAGTCAGCTGTGGCAGAGTCAGGGTTCTGTCACAGAGGGATCCATCTGCCCTTCTACTGTATAAGACCCCTATTGAGGTGTATAGGATATTTGCTAAATCTAATAAATTTAATCAACTACATTTGATCTTTAAACATGGTTAGCAAAAGAGATATACATAAATTTGTTAGCCATAAAAATACTCTAATCTTACAATTTCTGTTTTGTTTTGTTTTGTTTTTTTCTAGGTAAACAGTGCTGCCCTCTGGGAATAGCCAGCAACACATCAGTCACATAATCTGAATGTCTTGAGTTCTAGGTAAACTTGAAAGATGAACTCTTAACCAAGAATCACTTTGAGCAGTATCTATTTGTAATATTCTGTACTGAAAACCTGTTGTTTGTGGGGGTTAGTTATTAGGACATCTTTTTTTTTTTTTAGTTTACAAAAGTAATCTTAACATCAAATCCCAATTTAAACAACCAATTCAAATGGGGTTGTTTTGATTGAAGGGAATAGGCTATTAACATTCCTATTTGCTTCGATTCTCTGCTTCACCCTTATGGTGATCCCCAAAATTCCTTTCCAGAGACCTATTTCACCACTGAATACAATTTGAAAATCACTAGTGTAGTGAAAAAAAAAAAAAAAAAGAGTATAAGATTTTCAATCAAAGGATCAGAGTTTTATAAAATGCTAAGCCTGGCATATGCTAACTTGAAGACAGGTTAAATCACTTAAATTCTCCAAATTTCATTTCTTCAGGTAAAAATTGCACATAATACCTGTGTCATCTTATTCATGAAGCTAACGTATTAAATAAGGTAAGTCACTCACAGGAAACTATACAATATTATACACTGCTAATTGATATTACAATTGACATTTATTTTCCCCCTTATAAGGAAATATCCAGACAGCTAGTTTCTTTAAGGGCCTCTCCAGTCTCCAATGACCACTTGCTCAACAAAATCAACAGCTTCTTATCCTTTTAAATAATTATGTTGGCCTCCAAGGATATATGAGTTAGAGACAACCCATTCCCTAACAAAACGTTAACTATTCAATTATTTTGACATCAACTAGCTTACTACAAAAGGGTTATTTATCTTCTGTGGTCCTAGAAGCGTGAAAAAAACAAAATGAACAGAAACAGAGAGAAAGGCGGCTAAATCATTAATTTGACCTCATCCCAGGAGCTGTGCAATTGAAATGAGAGAAACAAACTCCTTCTCCCTCTAAGTCTTATCTAAGGATATTCATGGAGATAGAGAAGAGTAGCCAAGGGAGATGGAGACTGAGAAGACAAAAGCACCTTCTTTAATGATATTCACTTGAGAGTGATGATAAACTATGAGATGAGTGACAAACACAAACTGCTTAGGTTGAGGCATATATTTTCACTCTATTTTGGATCCTGGTACTTTGACGATGTATTTTAAGCTCAGTATTTGCTTTATTTATTTATTTTTTTTAAATTCACATTCAATGTGTGAAAGCCACTCTTCTCAAGATTGACGTTTTTCCGTAGTAATATTGTCTGTTTAGATTGGAAGCCACTAAGGCCCTGGCACGTATGGCTGGAATACTCTATTTTTAAAGATATATTGTGTCTGTTAATACAAAGGTCATGGTGTAGGTTTTTGCACTTAGAATCAGCATGAGGATGTGCAACTGTTCTTGCAGATCTTGGCTCCATCAGCAAATAAATTAAAATAAACTGGAGGCTTGAAATAGAAATAATCCTCCTTCCAAGCATTTCATTTAGAGAATGACATCCTGTTTTCTTCAGAATATCATGGGTAATTCTGCATATGAATGAATTGGGGAATAAAAAAGGCCCAGCAAATGAAATACACAAAATAACTTAGAATTTCAGGCTTCAGTAATAAAAATAAGTGATGATGTGTTCTGTTCAAAGCGTGAAGGGAAAAAGAAACCTGAAACTTAGTTAAATAAAGTTTTAGAATTTTATAACAATTTGTGATAACATGGCAAGCTAAATTCTTATAGAGAATATAGTATATTGTTATATAATTTTCCACTCACCATATGTGGAAAAATTTGATATACTTTGGCTATTAGCGTAGAAGTCAGACCAGTTTTCTGATTATAGTCAGAAGTGAAATGTATATTTACAAAATGGTTGGACTCAAGCATTATTCGCTTGGAAATACTTTGATTAGGCTCCCAGATGAGCCTGGAAAGGCTTTAAACAAAGTCTAAAATAACTATCATCGAAGTTGTAGAAAAACTTAATTGTCAATGAAACAGCATTTTTTTAAAGAGTACATGACAATACATTAAATTAAAAAACAAATTTCAATTCATAATCTTAAATATATATATAACTTCTATTATGCCATTTTTAAGACCCAGAAGTTACAGCAATCTTGGCTCATGTAAGTCCCTAGTGCCTTTATGTTGGATTTTAATTCTCTTCTCCATTTAAAAAGAATTGAGAACTCAGCTGAATCCCTGTCTTGAGTAAAGAAAAGATTAAGAAGGGTCTTTTTTATCTTCTTTGCCTAGTACAGAAAGATTTTTTTCAGACTTAACATCCTTTCAGGAAGTAATGTGGAAGCTTACACTGGAAATGTCACAATTTTTGTATCAAGATGATAATGATAATGGTAAAAAATAATTATTTAGAACAAGTCAAGTCTGTAAAGTTCACAAGTGTGTGTGACATTTGTGTCAACTATTGGCCAGATGCTCATTAAACTTCTCCTTTTTCTTGAACACAGTTAAAATGTTTTCTAGTCTTTTTCATTATAGGTCCAGTTATATGCCTGGTTGACATCAATAAAATGTGAACAGAAGTGATGTGTCACTTCTGGTGTGGGCAGTTAAGAGATGTTCTAAAACCTTTTTCTCTCCCTGTTTGGTTGTCTGGTTGTGGATTTGAAGCCCATGTTAGAGATGGCCAAGTATCAGTTATACTGGTTCTCTGAATTTCTCCACACATTAGAACCCTTTTTTCCCCCACTCTTGGGGACCATATTGTACTTCCGCATGAGTGGACAATAGACAATAAACATTTATCTTGTTAATTCTCCAAGATTTCAGGGTTGTTTTATTACACAGTTAACATTACTTACCTTGACTAGTAAGCACTCAAAATAGAAAGAGATAATATAAAGTACTTAAAAGTAATTGTGATACAAAAGCAGAGTGTAAAAATTAAAAAAATAAAAAAATAAGCAGAATGTAGGCAGAAACTAATAAACACTGGGAACCAAATATAATGCCAGATAGTTCAGAATCAATCACAGCTATTCCAGGTGAAAGAAGAACTTGATGAGTAACAGGGCGATATCAGTTAAATGGGGCAGAGTATCCTGGGATCCAATAGTGAATGAGTGTTGGTTGTTGAAACAGTGAGCAACCAGAAAAAAAAATTTAAATACTGTGATAAAAATGTTTCCTTGGCCAAACATCTCCAAAAAGGAAAACTGATAGGGAAAATACAATTCCTTATCTCCTAGGAGATGAATTTTCTAGATCGTACTATTAATTATCATAAAATACTGATGAGTCATGCAGAGATTTTTAACAGTGTTGGCAGAACAGGTCAACATGCCATGACATTAGGGCAATGAATTTTGTAATAGTAATAAATCAAAACTTCAAATGGATCATAGTATTTTGAGACAAACGAGGCTTCAAAAAGTAAAGCATATGAACAAGCAAAAAAGATCATTAACAAATCATAAATCTAACAAATATTTATTTATTGAACACCCATTAATTTTCAGACCTTGTTCTCCATGTTTAGTGTATGGGTGCCTACATTCTACATTTTAATAAGTTTAACTACTAGAGGAAATTTCAACCGGATGGTGACTGCCTCGGGTATCCTAATACTGTATTTTGAGCAAGAATCAATAGATGGATAACTCAGATCATTAGTTAGTTTGATCTAGTATTCTTTAACCTTCATTTCTAGTAAGACTATTGCAAACCCATATAAAATATCAAATTTATATTACTAGAACTATAAAGGATATCAAAATGGTTAAAGCTATAAACAAAGTTATAAACAAAACATTAGCTCTAATAAAGACATATACTTCCCATAATGGTTATATGTAAGTGATTTAATGTTAAATTTTTTTGTATTAATTGTTTTTGCAATGCATTTTACCTGTGGTTTAGGATGTTTTAAATATTCGAAGGCACCCAAAATTTAAAAAAAAAAAAAACAATTGAAGTCAGTTTAAATTGTCTAGGGATTTTTAATCAATAAAATTTGTAGATAATGATAACATACTTAAGAAAATTTGGTTTTCAATGTGTGATTAATTCGTCTGAACTCGCGGGAGATCATTCAGTATGACTCTGCATTTGCCTTTTTTCAACTCTGCCTTCTGGAAAGTCCTAATTTAAGATAAATGTGGAATTTTGATTGGTTAATGGTGCATCAAGCAGATACTCAGGTATCAGAAGTGTTCATTGTTAAACCTCTGATTCATGGGTTTTAGCTGTACTCAATTGGCATATTCTCCAATTGAAAATAGTATAAACTAAGGCGAGAAATGATAGGGACTCTATTCCTAAATTGAAATAGTTCACATGTATTTCCTGTTTATTTCTTTCAAAGGAATGCTCCTCCTGAAGCAGAGCGCCTAAAATTTGCATCTGAGAATTTGCGAGAACTCTTAACGGAATTTCTGTTTGGCCAAATGCAGTACCTCTTTGTGTGCTTTGAATTTTAGTAAAATAGGTACATTTTGTTTGAATCTTCTTTCTAATTCCCAACCCAGGACAAATTGAAATTGAGTAAGTGGTTGTGTCACACACAGGGTTTTTATTTAATGTATTTAACAAGAGAAAAAAAATGTGTATTTATTTACTTAAGGAAAGCATTCATTACATATTTACAAATCCATGTATAACTGCATGCTATTTTCCCAAATGAAAATAATCCCAAGGGTTCTACTATTCTTAGGAAGATTAAAAATGGGGTCCACAATTCATTTATTTCCCCCAACCCCGAGCCCATGACTGACTGTGGAAGCTGTGATCTATGATATTTGCACCTATTAGGAAACTCCTTCTTCCTCTCTCCTCCCCTTCTTCTCTCTTCCCTTCTCTATCTCCCTCTCCCTCCTTTGTGTCTCCCTCAATCTGTCTTTCTTCTTTTTTTCTCTGTCTCTCTGATCAAGCCACCAGAAATGGAAGATTTAGTTGGAATTTTTATTATAGGCAAATTGATATTGACCTTTACTCTTTGTATAGATTACTAGTAAAATGTGTATTACTACATTTCACGCTACAGGAGAATGACAGATCTACAGGATAGGAAAGTCTACCTCAATAGTAGTTTATACATACTTCTATAAATTACTTTTATAATTTAAATTCTTCCTACGTCAAAAATAAGATTTAACTTGAGCTTCTTGCAATAATAAAATGTAAAATATTTGAAGGGGAGATATTATTATAGAAAAATTATAGTCTAATATGGTTTCAACTGATCAATCGAACTTGATTCCCATACATCTAACAACAACAGCAACAAAAAGGATGTATTCTTATTGCCTGTTAAAAGAAAGTATATATCCATTTGTTAGGAGAGGAAAAATAATTTTGCTGCCATTCGATTTTAGAAGTATCATGTATATTTTTATATAAGGGCATGCCTATTCAATCTTCCTTATTACCCATTTCTTACACTGAGCAGTATGAGTATTGAAATATGATCCAGAAAAATGTCAAGGTGTTAAAATAAGGTGGCTGAGGTACAAAGATGAAAACGGAAACAAAACTTGGGGGAAGGTAGGACAATATATACGTATCTCACTTTCTTATCACTTTCAAACAATGCTTATTTTAGTCTTCTTTTTTTTTCCTTTTTTTGGCAAGGGTTGTTTATAGCAAACTCATAATGGGTGCCTTGCTTAATATTAATATTCTGAATGACTTTTATAAATTATTTGATTTTCTATTTTATAATAACTATAAAATAACTATTGGCATCTTTTTTAAAAATGAGGAAATTGAGGCACAAAGTTGTTAAATAACTTGTCTAAAGTAACATAAACATGAAGGATTTGGTTTCGGGTAGTCTGACTTTAACACTTTTGTCTCAGAATTACTGTACAATCATGAATCATTAGGATCTAGATAATGCAGGTTCTGGTTTCTGATTGATGAGTGATCCCTTTGCTTTCATAGAGACAAAGCAAATAAAGTCATAAAATCATGAGACTAAATTTGCTTCCAGGAATTGTCATCACCTCTTAACCTGAAGAACTGTTTTAAGGAAGCTTATAGACTAGGCCAAAGTGGTCTTAAGAATTATCTTTGCATTTATTCAGATAATTGGTTGAAACCCTCAATTTTCATGTCATAAATTGAATAGATAATTTAGCATTTAAAATTCTAAAGCTAGGTGTTAGATATTAGCTACTTTAATTGAAATAGAAATTTATTAAGCCTACCAACTTAGGGCCTTTCGTGAAATGTTAGCTGTGAAGAGTTCTCCCCCTATTCCTAGGTTATTAAATAATTGACCGATCTGAATGAAGTTATTTAGCGTAGTCCTTTCCAAGACTACAGTCAAAATTATTATGTGGAGCTTGGGTACAAGTGATAATAGTAGGTTATTTTTTCCATTTTTCACTTTCTTGTCAAGCAATTACTTTAACCAATAATTAAACTATCTGTAATCAGTGGGCTACAAAAAAGAAATGATTTTAGTGTTCTTTGATCACTGCCATTTACCATGCTGGTGAATTTCCTTTTTTTTTTTTTTTATTCCTAAATGACACCCCCGAAAATCTCACAGATTTTAATCTCTTTCAATTTTCAGAAACTGAAGTCTAGTCTAGCCTATTGAAAAATTCCAATCCCATACCCCAGCTTAAATCTTTGTGACTTCCTCCTTTCCCATCCATACTTGTTTAGGCTTGTGCTCACATGACCTGGAATGCAAATAAGTCCTTTTCCTGAGATAGTTAAATGCCTTCCCTTCTTTCCTCTTCTTGTAGTCTACTCCTCCAGCAGGTTGGGGTGGAGGAGAGGAGTGGAAAGGGCTTTTCACGGATACTGGCTCTCTGACAACACATGGTAGGGCAAGTTTCCAAATGCTGAGCTGCATGTATGATTGTTATGCGAGGACCACAGGGAACCTCCTACTGCACAGTTCATTGTCTTTGAAAATTGTTTGTATTCAGACTCCTTCACTCTACATGCTGTCCACCCCCCACCATAGTAATATACAGTTGATCCACAGGACATGTCTGTGTTCCTGTCTTACCAATGTGAGTACTGCAGCCTGTTCTGTGAACACCTCTCTGACCTACTATTTTTCTCTAAGTCTCTTCAACCTTTGTTCAGATAAACTCAGGAAGCAAAGCACAATCTACTATATAAAAAGATGCCGAGCTATGAAATAAATGCCAGTCTCTCTTGTGTGTCTCCACCCCACCCCCATTTTCTATGAGTGGTTCTCCTGGATTCCCTTTATTTGCCTTGAAGGTAGCGACATGACTCTTCATTTGGAAACAGAAAAAGTATTCGTCATCCTCCCCGTGGTTAACATCTTCTTATAGTTGTGCACATATATGTGAAAGAGAAGATAAAGGAAAGAGATTAAAAGTTTGAATTCAGCCATGTCCTTGTTAATTCTATAGGATGTGTTTGCTCCTCTTCCTTGCATTTACTATTACCAAATGATTGATATTTGATACATTTTGATCTCATAGTATAGAAACACAACAGATTTTTGTATAATGATTTTTTTTATCCTGCAATTTTGCGGAATTTATTTATTAGTTCTAAGAGTTTATATGTAGAGTCTTCAGGGTTTTCTATAAATGAGATCATATCATCTGCATACAATGACAATTTTACTTCTTCCTTATCAATTTGAATGACTTTTATGTCTTTTTCTTTCCTAATTTCTCGCTAGAACTTCTAGTACTATGTTGAATAGAAGTGGAGAGAGTGGCAAGCTTGTCTTGTTCCTGATCTTAGAGGAAATGTTTTCAGCTTTTTACCATTGAGAATAATGATAGCTGGTTCTTGTCACAAATGTCCTTTATTATGTTGAAATACATCCCATATACACCTAATTTGCTGAGAGTTTTTATCATGAAAAAATGTTGCATTTTGTCAAATGCTTTTTCTGCATCTTTCAAGATGATTATATCATTTTCTCTTTTATTTTGTTAATTTGGGATATCACATTTATTCATTTGTGAATGTCAAATCATCCTTGCACTGCAGGAAAAAAGTCCTACTTGATCTTGGTGTACGATCTTTTTACTATGCTGTTGAATTTAGTTTGCTTGTATTTTGTTGAGGATTTTCATATTTAAGTTCATCAGGGATATTGGTCTATTGTTTTCTTTTCATGCAGTGTCCTTGTCTCGTTTTGGTATCAGAGTAATGCTGGCCTAGTATAATGAGCTTGGATGTTTTCCCTACTCTTCAATTTTTTGGAAGAATTAGAGAAGAATTGGCATTAATTCTTCTTTAAATATTTGATAGACTTCACCAGTGAAGCCATCTGGTCCTGAACTTTTCTTTGTTGGGAGGTGTTTGATTTCTGATTCAATCTCCTTACTCATAATTAGTCTTTTCATGTTTTCTATTTCTTTATGATTCAGTCTCAGTAGGTTGTACAGTTCTAGAGATTCATTATTATTTTTTTCTGAGAAATACTTTTAATTTTTTATTTGGACATTTTTTGTTAATATTTATACTCTCTGGCACTCTTGCATTTTATTTTTTATTTTTATTTTCCTCACCATGCTGAAGAAATCCACACATTTGTTCTCCATAAGATTGATTAAGACATCTGCTGATTCAAGTAAAACTTTTGTTATCTACTATCTCTAATTGTGGATTTCAAATATAGTGTACACAAAATAAGACATTGTGTGGCATGTTATGTGTGTGCATGTTTTCAAAGGAATGGCTGTCATACTCTAGCCAACATATTCAAATATTAGCCCAGATTAAAGATCGTCACCCAGTTTAATGTTTATGTAGAATTTGAATATTGATATCAGCAGCAGTCAATAAGGATAGTTAGTTGACTATACATGTTTTTGCTTCTATATTATTTAATTTTCCCTCTGAATTATCTATGAAGATTTAGCAAAAGTCAAAACACTGAGAATTAAAGATTAAAGTCCAAACTATTGCCAAATTTCAACAATATTGCCATCTCATAGAATTGACATGAGAATTGCAATCTGCAACTATTGTAGCTTGTCAATTTCCAAAGTATTGATTGCTAGCCAGATATCATATAAAACTGGAATCTGCCTAGCCTTCTGTTGCCCTAATGTTATATGCTAGCAGTACACACATATCCTGAACAATTTCTTCTCTCTTGTACTCATTAAGGAACACCACGCAAGGATACCAGGGCCTAAATAACAAACCAAATTGCTTATAAAGAGGTGCCTAGAAAAGAAAGTCACTGTGCTGTCCTCTTTCTCAGAAGTATACCAGATGTTGTGGGTGTGTGCAAAGGGGCAGGAAATAAGTACAATATAGAGGTAATAGATGGTTGGACTCTTTCCTGAGGCTATTATCAATTAAGATGATAAAACAATGTAAGCAGCATTGAGGACATTATTTTATATTATGGCGAGAGGGCAAGCAGCCAACACATTTAAAATATGTATCTCAATTTAATTGCTTGGTAAAATTAGGCAAAGTGATAATTCAGCCCTAAATTACATAATTTGAAAATGGGATTTCATTTACCAGAAACTATTTCTCTTTTACTTTTATTCATAGAATAGCATCAAAATACTGTATATAAAGGTAAAGCAGTAACTTCATGTATGAGTCATTTGCTTACCTGGTAGATGTTCTGACCATGTAATCACAGGCTATGACTCTTGGTTAATAAATTGTGATAATATCTTACATTGTTTGCAATTGGTTTCCAGTGCAAGGAAAGTATATATATATATTAGCTTATATATATACATATTTGTAATATATTATATATGTATTTATAATATATATGTGTAGTGTAGTATATATATATGTGTAGTATATATATATGTGTAGTATATATATATATGTAGTATATATATATATGTATATATTTCAAATAGTTGTACCCAAACATTTATATATATATATATATATATATATATATATATATATGTATGTATGTATATATTTCAAATATTGTACCCAAACATTTTTATCCCTCAGCCAATCTAAGAAATGAGATGTGCAGAATATCCTTGAGGAGAAAATAAAGCATAGCATTTTGAACAAATATCAAACTTAAAATGTTTATAATTTAGAGAAATAGACAGTTGCTCTTATTAACAAGCACTGAAACAAGTTTTTATATAAATTCTAGGGGTGCTGTACTTAGTATTTAAAATTCAATCAAATTTGGGTCATATTTAAATAAAAGTTGATTTTATATTTATATTTTATTGCTTGGGACTAAAAAATTATAATTAAAAGCTTTGCGAAAAACTATAGGAAATAATTTTAGGTCTTTAAATATGGAGATATTTTCATAAATGGAAAGTTTTGCTCTCCAAATTCTTTTCTTTAGATATATTGTGTTAATTTTATATATTATTATATCATTATATTTCAATTATTTGATTTAACTGCATTTCAGTGGTTTCAATTTTACCAGATTATATATATTAGTACAAATATACCATTACAAGCATATTCTATTAATTATATATTAATATTAACTATGAGATAAATATACAATTAATATCCTGGTCATTATTTATTTAATACAATTCAGTTTATTCTTGCCAAGTTAGTTATAAGCTATTTAATATTAATAAAGTATGTTTAAACTTTGAATCTACTTTTTGATATTTTCTGATTTTTAATAAGTGGTCTGTAAGTATTTTAGGAGAAAATGTGAGGTACTATTAGTCACCTTAAGAGCAAAGGGAGGAAGGATTCCAGATGTTTAGCTATGGAGTAAAGACAGTTGAGTTCAGCCTGTCTTAATCCTTTTTCCATGGTTAGTGAGGAAAACTTTCTTAAAGGTACCCTTAGAGTAGAGTGGTTATTACAGTGGGTGCACATGTGCTTACTTTTTGCCTTCTTAATTTAATGATCTTACCTACTCAGTTATATACTTACACTCAAGGAAAACTTTTTTTTTATAATAAAATAAATGTAAAGGTGACGTTTTCACTTTTAATTAAATGAAAGCAACTTTTTCATTATGAAGACATAAAATGACTAATATTTAAAAATTGAACTAATCTGTGATTAATAACCCTAAATTAGAAATCTTTTTTTCAAATCCTCTCATGGTATTGCTGTATAACAATATTTAAGATTTAAGAAAGGCAAACAAAAAAGACTTGGAGAAGATGCTAGGGATATTCATTACAATGTTTGCACAGGCCATCTAAAGGCACAAGTTGAGATGATAGCACATAAATATAGTTGTATATATTTTGCACCAAATGTATGTACAATGTTTTCTTATCTGTGCATCTTGGAGAGAAGGCCCAATCTTCATTATTACTAATCCATTCTTTTAAGTCCTCTACTTTATAACATGTGTACTAGAGAACTGAAAATGCTCACATCTGCAAAGAGGAGAATAGCACTCTCAGTCTATATAAGAGGTCCATGGAAGGTGTATTTTGCAGTGGCCATTCTATTTTGTTGTTTGTTTGTTTTGTTGTTTGTTTTATTTTTTTGTTTTGTTTTTTTGTTTGTTTCCAGTACATCTTAGATTTTATTTATGATGATATAGGTTTACCTTGTGCAGTGGCATTTCCAGATATTATCTGTTTCCTCAATGTCATTAGAAAATAACTTTTTTCCAAGAAGAAAGAAATTTTAAATATTTATTTTAGAAATATAATTTTTCCAACATACATTCTATGATTGATGTTTTCTGTACTTTTCCAAGTATACTTTTAATTATTTAAATTTAGATTGGTGATTGTTTTATTAATCACCACTATTATATTTTTAGCTTAATAATTAAAAATATAATCTGTGAAAATTTTCAGATAATGGAAAGATTTAAGCAATATAGAAAGCCCTCATTATTTTGAACTACATACTATAAAGAAATAGGATGGATGTATCATCTTTTTTTCTAAGATATCCCAAGACTAGAGTAATTCACCCGATAAAATATAACATGAATGGTTTTATAGATTGCAAAATTGAGGTCCGACAGTGTCAAGACAGGAGGTGATAGAACAGATCAATGGATCAGAAAGGACAAGACTTGGAAATTTCTCTTATTCTAACTATTACTCAATAAAAATGTGTTGAAAAATGAGCTTAAAAGCTAAAAGTTGTATGGTGAGTTAAAATCGTGCAGGTGGCCAATATGTAAAAATTTGAAAATGTACTTCTTCTATATCTTTCTTTTTTAATTTGGCAGTTTCTCCTGATTACATATTTATATTTGGTTTCTATTTGACAATTTTTTATTTTCCTCAACTGTTTAAAATAGCCTTGAGCTCATAGATATCTTTGAGTTGGATTTATGAACAAGGAAATTATGAGTCAAATACCATGAAACAGGAAAACAGCCAATAAGCAGAACTTCATACTATATTCGTTGCAATTTAATTGAAATTATTAGCATTTTATGTTTTAAAGATAAACACTAAATTGTTTTATGATAAACAATCACTAAGTTAGAGTATAATATAGAATCCTTTAGCTACCAAAGAGAGATTCTTTTGGAGGGGTAAACATCTCCAGATTTGTCTGTTTGGTTTATACATTTTATTTTCTAAATCTTTGAAGGTGTTTAATTTTTAACCTTGGAGAGTAATTGAAGAAGAGTAAAACTGACAATAAATATAGTAAGCAAATTCAACTTTACAGAATATTTTAGAAGTATGCTAACAAAAATTGGTTTGCACTAAAATATGGAACTCAAAGTAGTGAGTTAAAGGAAAAAAAAATGGATTATGTAGGAAAAAATGGATTATGTTTAATACCAACTGTTGTCTATAAGATATTAAGGAAAAGATGTTCACTTTCTCTGCAAAGACTTTAAAGAGATAGATGATATAATAAGAAATGACTGTTGGGGCATGAAAAATATAGCTTAAAACCCCAGAGCATTTAGTATACTATGACATTATATGTAAGTAGGCTGAATTTAGGGGGAGAAGTAAGCAAATCTGTGGCCCTATCCTGAATGAGACATTGAATAGAAAGTTAGATGAGGTCAAATCCCGGAACATGAATAATGATATGTATAGGTAAATTCCAGCTTGTGTATTGGGAACTTTTGGGTACCATAAACCTCTTGTGTCTCTCATTGGCATGGAGGCTGGTGAGCTTATGTTTTTCAGTGTTAGCAGATTCTCATTGCTTTGTCTGCTATCTGAGTATATCTCTGCAATGACAGGATGTATGATGGAAGGCATTGGAATTTGTGCGTCAGGGTGTGCTTGCCATTTGAATCAAGACCGTAGCACTTAACAACCTACCATTCCCTATGACCTCTGAGGAAAGAGGCCATCTGATGAGGGTAGGGAGAGATATCTATAGTTGACAAAATTTACTCAACTGAGTAATGCATTATAACATTTTTAAATATGCAAGAAACAGAAAAGTCAGTATGTTTCTTACAATCCACACTTTTTAGAAGAGATTGAGACTACGCTAAGGAAGAAACATAAAAAAAGGAGGTAACGTCCATGAAACAGGAGATTCCCAAAGGTGAATTTGGAAGGAATTCTCAATATTTATAGCTGTACAGTTGGAAGTAGAGAAGAAATATAGCTATGGAAAGTTGGTGTCCAAGAGGTAAAGAAAAAACTTGATATGCCTGGACACTTAGAATAATTATTGTGCTTTTTGACAGATCTGTTAGAGCATATTAGAAATTAGCTACAGAGACAGACAACCAAAGTGGGTAATAAATAATTGTGGAGAAAAACTTTTACAAGAATGGAGACTTAGTCCTAGTATATTACATACTTAATAATAATGTAACCATCCAATATTGATAGCATGGGTAGGGTAAGAGTTTTGGGATACAGGCTTGAGCAAAAGATTCAAAAGAGCTAAATAACTCACAAGATATCAATCAATATTCTAGGAAATGCATAAATATAGAAATAACAATATAAGCCTATTTTTTTAGAAATATGGAGATTAAGGGCAGAAGAAATACTCATGCATATTGAAAGTTACTGACTGTGGGAAGCGAAACCAGGGGACAGAGGAGTGTGAAAAGGAGATAATTATTTTTGACATGCTTTTTAACATTAGTCAAAAAATATGTTTGTTTTTATTATTAAAAATAATTTTTAAAGTAGAATATTAATAATATACATATTTGAGGGTACATTTATTTCATATTGCTTTTTTATGCATCCTACTCAATTCTAATAACACAGTTATTAGTCCATATGTTTGTGAGGGCATATCTTCTTATCCAGAGCTTTTTAGATAGGAATTAGAACCACAAAGAGATTAAGTAATTAGTCTAGGGTTACAATTTCATAAATATAACCTGAGTCTTCTTCTGGGTTAGTGTTTTATTTATATACATTTCTGTTAGTTAAGATTTTGGTTGGTAGTTTTAGTATGCTTTCTACACAAAGGCATATTTTACTAAAAATGTCTAAATACAATGTTTTATCTCCATTGCGAAAGTACTTGTACAATATGATATGTTAAAACCTATAAAAAAATTTACCTACTTACTGATTCTTATGTAAACACATATTTCTATGTATTTTGTATATGTAAGGGAAAGTCAGACACAGGTCTCATATTTGCTTTGAATGTTTGGCCAAAAGTTTTATCCAGGCTTCCCTCTAGTCAGCTTTTCCAGACATTTCTGATAATTTCTATGATGAATTAATTCATCAATCCTTCGTTAGAATATTTCACCAACAAATATTTGTGCCAAGAGATTATGCTGGGTTCAGGGCCTGGATTTGGCTGTAAGAGGAGAATAAGGTAGTCAAATGAGGCAATAGACAAATAAACAAACAAATGAAAATCAATAAAAAAGCATGATTGGTGATTAATAATTTAGAAATTTAGAAACATATTTCTTCAAAACCATAATTAAGTTTCTAAATTGTCCTCTAATTAATTAAAGAGCATTTATTTCTAGTAGCACTGTGACAAGCAAATTAAACTTTCTCTGTTAATTGACCTTTGTATTAGTTTCCTAGTGCTGCCCATAAAATATCACAAACTTGGTGTCTTAAAATAGCAGAAATTTTTTCTCTTAATTGGAGGCTAGAAGTCTGCAATCAAGGT
This sequence comes from Eonycteris spelaea, assembly GCA_003508835.1. Classification (NCBI taxonomy): domain Eukaryota; kingdom Metazoa; phylum Chordata; class Mammalia; order Chiroptera; family Pteropodidae; genus Eonycteris; species Eonycteris spelaea. The sequence continues at coordinate 512,632 of PUFA01000254.1, read as the reverse complement.
GACCGCAGGGCTATGTTTCCTCTAAAAGTTTTGGCAAAGAATCCTTCCTTGCTTCTTCCTAGCTTCTGCTGGTTACAGGCAATGGTTGGCTTGCCTTGGCTTGTAGCTATATCTCTCCAATATATGTCTCTGTTTTCATATGGCCTGTGTGTGTGTGTGTGTGTGTGTGTGTGTGTGTGCACGTGTGTCTCACATGACCCCCTTAAAAGGACTTCAGTCTTATATTTAGGGCCACCTCTAATCCAGTAATGATCTCATCTTAACGAATTATATCTGCAGGGACTCTGTTTCCAAATAATGTCACATTCTGAGGTCTGGATGGACATAGATTTTTGTGGGAAACTATACAATCCAGTACAACATTATTTATAGCTTAGAGTACTAAATCTATCTTTTATTTGAGTAGCAATTTTTATTTATTAGAAAAGTAAAAAAAAACTTTGGAATCAGAAAGACCTAGGTTCAAATTCCTTTCTTCCTTTTTGAGCTTGGGTCAGTTAATAATCTACTGTTCTTTGTAAAATCTAGATGATAGTCATCTCAGGTAATGTCAGATAAACTGATTTATCTGAAGCCAAGCAATCTAAAGATGTCATCTCCTCCATCTCAATATTTGTATTTTTAAAGGAAGAGAGACTATAACAAATCTATCCAGAGATAAAGAAGTGATTATTGTGTCATGTTGGAGAAAGTAATGGAACAATATAAAGTTATTTGGACTGAGTCCACATGCTGAGAATATATGAATAACGCATTATCTATGGGGGAAATCATAATTATGAAAATTCCTTGTTATTGGAGTGGAAGAATAATTGCCACACAGAAAAAGCTTGTTCTCCTAAACACTGACCTAAGACTTGACTTTGTCAGGACTCCACTAAAACACCCCATTGCTGAGACTTTGACCTCATTCTCCAGAGATAAATCAAGCATCAATAATGCAGTTTATATTCATTTTTTACTTGTCTGAAATGAAGACATGGTGTGATATGGAAAGGAATTTTTACAGAAACTTCAAGTGATTTGCTGCTGGATGACTTATCATGGTTGTAGGTGTCCTTGCAGTAATGTCCTACTGGTGTCCTTGCAGGAATGTCCGACTGGAATAAACTTTACATTGCCTCTGACTTGGGCCAATTGTTACCCCATCCACTTTCTTTCTTTAATTTTTTAATGAGCACATCCTGACCAAAATGCCCTGTTAATCTAGTCAGTCCCCATCATACTACATTGGTGAGTATTCTCTGTTAGGTCTCCCTCCCCTCTCACCAGTTTAATCAAACCCAGTTTAGTTCTCTGATGCCACACAGTTCAATTTGACACCTTCGATTCTGACCTTGTTCTTGTCTTTCCATTCTTGAGAATGCAGTATCAAGACTCAGCAAGGAATTATTTGTCCCTTGACTATATTTTCAGGAATTTCAACAGCTGAGTTATCTGATCGATTTATACTTTGTTTATCTTCCTATGGGACTTTTTAAACAATGGTTTACTTGACCTAGCAGAAAAATTTTCTTTAGTATTATTATTATCTTTACTTTTTAAATTTCTGTAAACTTGGCTTTATTCCCTAAGTTCTGTTTTTCAAGAATCTGGGTAAGATACATGTATATTCATTGCCATCTAGGGCAATATCAAGGGGCATAGAGAGTCAAGGGTTATGAATATAACCTTTCCAATTCCTAAAGTCCTTTAATAAGGTGAAGGTGGGGTATAATACATGACAATTATAACAATATTTAATGCATTTTATTAAACTCTGGTCATTTTTCAAATATTTATATACATGAAAAATAAAGAAACTTTTAGGATAATCTATCTAGCAAAATACATAATCAAATAACTATTGATACAAAGAAGTTATAATTTTTTAAGGAAATTTAGGAGTTATAGCTTACATATTCATAATCTTAATATTTTTATTTGAAGTGGAGTTCTTCATTTTTATATTCTGCTATTTGTGTTCTTCAGACTTAATTTATGATTTTGATGTCTGTAAGCAAATTAAAGACAACTCTTTACAAAAAGTCATGTCTCAGTAATGTTTAAAGTACAACAACAGTTCCATTTGGGGCTTTCGGAAAATAAACTTTTGAAAACCACCAAAATATAACTATCTTTATATGTTATGCCAAAACTATGGTGAAGTCCCAATAAATATATCATGAATATATAATATCATCTCTTCTAGAAATATTAGAAATACATTATAGTAAGGAACACTTAAATGTAAAATGATCAAGTTGAGAAGAGTTGCATACAGAGAAAAATCATATCATCTCATTTTTTAAATAAATTATGTTTGTGTGTCCCATATGTTATTTTAAAAATACTTTTTTTACCCATACATGAAGATGAATACTTTAAAAAGAGCTGCAGGTCATCTACTGTAATTTAGTGTCAGTTTATTGTTGGACTACTATTGTTTTGGGTGAGAATAATAAAAAAGGTGAAGTTTGTGTAATCATCATTATGAAAACTTTTATGTAAATAATATATATCATATTGTATAAAATTAATAAAAATATGGTATCTTTAGCCTTTACTCATATTATGCTACTTGAATATAATGTATTTGGATAATATTAATTGCTTCTGAGCATGCAAACCATTTTTAACTACTTCGTGTAAGAAAATGTTTTATGAAGAACGCTTTTGTGATGTTTAAAACTTCTAAGATAGTACCCTGAAAGTTATTTCTGTCACTCATATGATAGTTTAAACCAAAAACTTTTACAGAAGCATTATGTTTAATATTGAAAAGAGTTTAGTAGAAATAAAACATTTATTTCAACTGGTCTGTTTCCTTTCATTAGATAATTAATATTATGTAATCTTTCATATTGTTTATTTTGCTTTGGCTGTCTGAAACCTAAGAGCCATATGGATGGAATGATTAATTACGGAAATTATTTTATCTTGGCACTAGTAAAATTACTACATTTGTTTTTCTGAAATTTAAGTTATCTTTTAATTATCCAAGCAGTACATGTACAAAATGTCCTTTTAATTTTTAAAAATAATTATAGATAAAAGTAAAGATTATCCTTAAAGTTTACACGAGTCCCTGATAATGACCAAAGTGAACTCTTTAGTTATCTTTTAGTTATCTCTCCTGGTTCATTTGTACTAGTATTTCCTTAGTTTAGATCTTGAGATATAGAATCAAATATATGAAATACCAATGTATGCTTCCAATTGCCTTAAGATTGCAACAATGTACACAGCGACATCTATCCATTCATTAATTATTTCAAGAATATATATATTCTTGAAATACCAGTTATAACATATTTTTGTTTTTACAGATATATTGTATACCCTTTTGTGCCCTATTCTCTGCCCCAGAAGGGTCATTTATTTAACCATATAAATGGGCTTCCTCACCCTCTGGCTTCCAATTGAGTTCAACCTCAAGCTGTGCAACAACAACAACAACAACAAAAAAAAAAAAAAAAAAAAGCAGAAGGAGGAAGAAAGTCAAGTTGAGGATTCCTTTCTGCTTGGTTTTCTTGGGATGACTATGTCGCTGGAAAGAAGGACACAGCTTTTCTCTCAGTTTGCGTAATCACTTTACCCCCTTGATCTTTTGGGTATCAGGGTAAGAAGAGCTTCATGCTGCTAGAGCTGGGGAATTAAAATACCCCTTTATGATCTCCCCTACCTGATCATACCTATTAAGTTTTCCCTTCATTAAATATTCCTTGAATTATCTTAAATAGAGTATGGCATCCATTTCCTTCTGGGACAATAACTGAGCCAAGAGCCTTTTAATTACAAAATTCTGCTTGAATGGCTAGGAATTCGGCAGAGGAAAAACCAACAGGAAAAGAAAGTAACTGTTCCTTCAAAGAAAACCCAAAGCCCAGAGAGCTTCATTGGTGAATTCAGCAAATATTAAAGAAGAAACACATAGAAAATATGAATGGATTTTTAAAAGATAGTTTTATAAAAATAGATAGTTTAAAACAAACAAGCAAAAAACTAGTTCATAATTCTGAGTAAGCTATTTGTGCTGGGCTCTGATGGGTGGTTTTGTTTGTTTGTTTGTTTTGTTTGGTCTTGGCTGAGCTCACACATGCATTTGTAGTCAGTGTTAGTTGGCTGAAGCTGGGCTGGTCTATGATGGTCTCAACTGGGAAAGATCATCTCTTTTCTATATGGTTTCCTCAATCCCCAAGGTTAGCCTGGGACTGTCTGCATGGCAAAGAGGCAGGATTATATGAGAGAGGAAATATGTAAGTTTCCTGGTATGTGAGCTTGAAAATGGCGCATCATAATTATGTTGCATTTTATTAGCCAACAGAAGTCACAATATCAGACACCCAATGAGAGGAGTTATAAAGTCATAGTGTACCAGTTGTTTTTCTGATTGCTCTAAGGTATGGTACTATATTGAGATCGCAAAGCTGGCTGCTGATGTCAACATATAAGATACATAGTAGTGATGATGTCTTGTTCAAACTTAGTGGGAATTAAAGTATAAATATAAATGATAACTCTGTCACCATAGCTATTTGTTAAAAAACGTATTAATCAACATCGATGTACCTAAAGAATATGGCCGATTGACATAAAGTGGATTATTTTGTCCACGTAATTACTGAGAGAGTCTTATTCAGAAGAGAGTTTGGTGAGTTTTAAATGAGTCACATTTCTTACAATTGGGCACATTCATAGATAGTATCCTTGCCACATATCCTCTGGTCATGTTTCTTTCATTTTAAACATCTGGCCAAACACTTTGCTATTGCCCATGAATTAATGCTTCTCTTTTTCTAGACTAAGTAGATCATGAGATATACAAGTTGGATTTAAAACTGCTGGCAACATTTTCATTCTGCCCTAATTTCAAATAAGGATACTTAAGTGACGTACTACAAATCCAGCCATCTAAGTGTATCCCAGGAAACATTTGTCAAGCAAGCCTTTTTTTTTCCTCCTTGGTAACGCAAATATTGTAGTAGGGAATATCCATGAAGCTATAAATATGTTTCTAGGAAGGTGTGACAGTATAGCACTAATAGATTCACAAGAAGTATGACCATATAGAGATACAACTTCATTTTGGGGGGGGGGGTGCAGGGGGATGGTGGTAAGTGTCAGGACTTGTTGAAGTCAGTCCTGCAAATACTTCTTCTACTTGATAAAGGAGTGTTGGTGCTCAGATCACATGGGCAGCTTGGTTCAGACTTCTCACTTCCATTGATCAGGCAATTAGTTTATGAAGGTGTAATTGCAATTTAGTAGTTATCAGATGGAGATTAGTCATTTGTGTGAAGAGGCCAAAATTTTGTTCCAAAACCTTAAAGACCTTCTCAGTGTTACACCATGGAGCTTGCCTTAGACTTCACACATTGTCTTGATCTACCTCAGAAGTATAAAGCACTGTGCTGTTGTTGGAAATAAGGGACAAAAGAATAGCTTGAACTGCAGTCATTTAAATAAAAATGACTTCGTTAAACAGGTGTGAAAAAAACACCCACATAGGATATTTTTTTTTCTACAGTTAAGCAGACCTACTAAGCATTGTGTCCCCTTTATAGCAGAAAGAAATATAAGTTTAAATATTGTCTTTTGATTTTGAATGGTTGTCATGATACACCCCATAACACTAGACCTCCTGGAAAATTCATTGGATGGTAAAAACCTAGAATTTCTGGGATTTATTTCCCATAACTGACTGTTCCAAGGCATTAGGGCATCTACATGTCTTATTCATGAGAACATATCAGCATATATGTCGACATAGTGTATAATTTTGATGTCTGGTGGTTATGCTAACATAACTGAGAACTCTTTGGATTGATATATGATAAAGAGCAGGAATGTTTTTGCAAATCTGAAATAAGAAAGTGAGGGCTTCCTATTGTCCATGCTTGGTCCATGGTTTCTAGTGTCTTTCTCTCTTTATAGGGATAAAAATGAAAACTTTATCAGATCAATGGAATACATGCATGGGTTTAGAGATTATATAATTTGCTCTAGTTCTCAGCCCACATTTACATCAACAGCTCTATTTGTATGGGCATACAGGCAAGTAAAAGGAGAATGAAGTGTTCTTATAGATTTACCATTTTGAACAGTAGTGGGAGAGTCAAGACTTCCACTTGACTTTTTATACAAACCTAGCTCCATATATTCAGGAGTTGATTTTATATGTTTTAAACACAAACTCAAAAATTGGATAACTAATCATAACACTAAGTGTAGACTGAGCCAGAAATACAGACGAAATTCAAGTTATCAATGTCTACCCCTCACTCTGCCCCCACACCCCACCATGATTAGGAGATGAGTAAGAAGTTCATATATGATGGATCAACTCCAATGTCCTAGCTCTCTATTTGGATTCTTTGGATTCCATATTTATTTGAATTCTATGTATTTGTACCAGGCAGGGTATACCTGGGGAGAGGAGGAAGTATACTAATTATAATATTTAAAACAGAGAAAATTTAATATACAGAATTTGTTAAACAGGTGATGGAACATCTCAGAATCTAAATAAACAATAAGGCTAACTGCTTGCAGTTGCTGCTACCATCCATTAGCAGGATGAAAGGAGGCAGTTTTACCAGATTTCAAAGGAGCACAGACTTAACCTGAAGAAGGTCAAACCACAGCAGATCTATCTGTTGTAAGCTAGAGCTGTAGGCAAGATAAGAATCACTAGAGGGTACTTCAGGAGAGGCAGAGAATATGCAAGTTAAATATCTCAGCTTTTCCCTTCCTCCCATCTTCCAAACTGCTTCCAATTCTTTTGTTTAACAGACTAAACAAGCATCAAGCCAACTTTCAGGAGCCTGGAAGTGCAGCTAGTAGGTATCCTATTTGCTGCAACACAGAGCAGAATGGGAGGTGGTGGAGGGGAGTGAAGGATAGATCTCTGCTCAATTAGGCCAAAGGATAGCACATTATATCAAGTGTTCTGGTTATTTATTGCTGAGCAATAAATCATCCTGTGGCTTAAAACAATGACAATATTTATTTTGCTCACGAATAGGAATTTGTGTAAGGCTCTGCTATACTCAGTGTCCGCTGGGATGATTTGGGATCTGACATTTTGCTTACTACTTGCTTGTCTGGTGATGATGCTGGTTACCAACTGGGACCTCAGCTTAGGCTGTGGCTGGGACAACTGTAACTGGCCTTTCCATGTGGCTGCTTGTCATACTCACAGTATGAGGCTTGGTTCTAAGAGTGAGTATCCCATAAGGTTTATATACAGGCTGTTACTTCTGATGTAGTCACAGTCCTGCCTGGATTTCAAGTAGAGAGACCATATACCTTTCACTGAAGGGCTATTAAAATCATATAAAAAGAGCATGTGGGATAGAATATATTGGTTTGGATGTATTTTGAAAGTATACCTGACCAAGAAGCTCTTGGAAGTCACATTTAGTTCAGGTCACCAATCCATTCTATGTATGAACCAACTAATAAAGCTAAAAATGTTGTCACCCAGCTTTTTAAATTCAGAATTTCTGTTCTATGTACCCAAATTGATGAATTTAGCCTTCTGGTCTATCATCTTAGAATGCACCCCCAAACATTCCCAGATTTTTCTCAGTATAAATCAACGAACAAATCTTGAGATTTGAGTTTGTACTTTTTTGGGCTTAAACTTATATTGTTATGACTCTAGAAACCAGGAAATGGGAAAAAAGTGCCAATAAAGTGCCTTAGAAACATCATCACAAAATCTTTAAGGAACTATCAAAACTCCTATAAAATAGAAGTTCTTTTCTGTTTCTAAGGGAGACTCTAATTCCTGTTATCTCTCCCTTTCTTTTTACATATGAGTCTGGTATAAATTCATCTAACATAATTTAGTAAACTGTAGATTAAATAATATGGCTACAATTGATTCTTTTATAAAATCAGAGACCTTCCTCTATCTTAGCTAGATTTTTTAGCTGAGAATTTTGAACTTTATATTTATAGTGTATTTTCTTTAAAATGCCAGTGTGGTTAGAGACAATCAGCCCACCAAGCCTTTCTTGAATTATTCATTACCATTTTTTTTTCTATAACACTGGATTACCAGTCGTACAAACACTTACCTTCAATAATCACTTCATTTTAGATGGACAAAGTTTATTATTTACAATGCAGAGATGTAACAGAGGTCAGACTTTCCTTGGTAAAAACCAATGAAAACTAATTATAATTGTTGTTTTACTAGGAGACAGGCAGGAATATATTAGTAGGTTTTGAGCACAAGAGTAAATGATATGATTTAATTTTTAGAAGGCTTATTCTAGAGACTCTACTAAGTAGATTGTAAGAACAAAGATAAAAGCAGGGAAGCAGGTAAGGAGTCAATTGGAATGATATATTGACGTATAATAGTGGATTATATAAGCTGCAGTGGAAATGGATATATTTTGAAGATGGAAAGAACAGGGTTTAATGAGTAATTGCAGATGAGCTCTGACAAAGAGAAATCAATAAGAAGGGTAATACTGTCAGTTACTAATATGGGGAAGAATGGATGAGCAACAGGATAAGAAATAAGTGTTTGTGGGAGGTCAGGATATAGTATTAGAAGTTCCACTTTTGACATGTTAAATTTGAGATGTCTAGCAGATATTCAAATTTAGATATCAAAGAAGTGGCTAACTATTTGTATCTAGAATTCAGGATGAGGTTTAGGCTAAATATAAGATTTTTTTAGATTGACAGTATATATTGTCAATTCATTTCATACATTGATGAAATTACATGTGATCCCCAAGTGAGTTAGTATAGACAGAGAAAAGATTCAAGTACTAAATCTAGGAGCACTAAAATATTTATAGTTGCTGTATAATTTTGATGTCTGGTGGTTGTGCTAAGATTTATGAGAAACATTTATTGACTTAGCAATCCCTCTTCTGGTATCTACCCAAAAAATTTGAATATATTTATCAAATGTATGTAAAGATATATGTACCCTGTGATGTTCACCGAAGAATTATTTACTGTGGCCAAGACATGCAAACAACTGAAGTGCCCTTTGAAAGATGATTGAATAAAGATGTGATACATATATACAATGGAATACTACTCAGCCATAAGAAAAGATGAAATACTGTCATTTTCAACAATGTGGATGGATCTTGAGATTATTATGCTAAGCAAAATAAGTCAGACAGGAAAAGCTGAGAACCATGTGATTTCATTTATATGTGAGATATGAAACTGAAAGCAACAAATGAACAAGACAAACAAATAAAAACTCATAGACACAGACAACAATTTAGTGGTTACCAGAGGAAAAGGGGAGAGAGGGGAGGTGGATAAGGGTAAAAGGGGTCAAATATGTGGTGACGGAAGGAAATTTAACTTTGGGTGGTGAACAACCAATGTAATATATGTAGGATGTATTTTTAAATTGTATACTTGAAACTTATATAATTTTATTAACCAATGCCAACCCAATAAATTTAATAAAAAATAAAAAGTTATAGGCCATGAGGTCAAAGTAAAATTGGGAGATGTTCTATGATATCCTATAAAAGGAAAGTCTTGGTGGGAGAAAGATAATCCAAGTGTAAAAGGCTGCAGATAAAGCAAATAAAATGCAGGCTGAAAATTACCATTGGGTGTGACAACATGAAGTTCATTGGTGATGTTAACAAAAGCAGTTTCCATGGAGTAGCAAGAGTAAAAGAATGACTGCATCAGGTTTAGGAGAGAAATGTAGATAATGAGCACAGACATTTTCAGAGTTTTGGTCTAATGGAGATCAGAGATGTTGAAGTCATTTATTTTTCTTTTTTAAACAGCATTTCTATTTTATGATAATTAGTGTATTGTTATCTGTATATAATTCTATTCTACATTTCTACTTCATAATAATTAATTATTAATAACTCCCTGCTATGAACGATGAATTTATTAGCACTATAATTTTCACTCCAATTTCTCCCTCTGTACAACTTCTGATTTTTTAGAATATATTTTTACTTGGTCAGAGTTTGCAGTACTTACATTTCTGATCTGTACCCTTGGGGCGGGGGTGGAGGGGTGGGGACATTGTTGTAATAAATCTAACTAAAACTAACCTCACAGGCTGATCTGATCATAAATTCCTAACTGGGCAGGTCATGGTGGATTGTCATGCCTCGGGCCTATAACTTTTTTAGTAAAAGTTCTATCTTTTTAAGCATGCCTTGTCCTTTGTTTTTGTGTTATCTGGGTTAACACAACTTTGAAATGTCTCTTTTTCAAATCCTTCAGAAGCATAACCACCCTCAAGAGAACACATAATCTCTTGTTAACTCTCCTGTAATCCAATCATAGAGATTTCCCTGCCTTGCTTTAACCCATTGTCATGTAACCTTCCTTACATTCCATCCTTAATTCCAAATATGTAAAAGAAACTACAAAACTCATTCTCTGGAGCATTTGAGATTTTGCTTCCCAGCACTGTTGTCAGTTTGACTCAAATAAACTCATAAAAATTCTCTACATTTTGGACATTTCTTTTGTCAACATCCACAATTGTTTCAAAGTCTTACTTCTATGTTTGTATGATTTCAATATATACCACCTGTCCTAAATTGCTTCTTCATTTTTGCATTGTATATTTTGACTATCTCTTGGTTATTAACTTTCAATGTTTTTTCAATAAAAGCTCTTGAATGCTGTCTACTTTGTATTTCCTCATATTTGAGAATATTTTCCTTTTGTTTTATACTTGCATGAAAATTAAGCTGAATATAATTTTCTTGGTAACAAAATTTTCTCAGTCTTTTCAAAATTTTACTATACTATTTCTGGTTTAATGAATAAGTCTTGAGTCCAGTCTGATTTTCCCTTTGCAGGTGACTTTCTCTTTCTATCTAGATGTATGCTTTAAAAATATTTGACCTTTATAACATGCAGTATATAACTCAATGTTGGTTTTTATCTTTTAATTCATTTTGGAATAGTTGGCATATTTTAATCTACTTGTGAAATTTTCATTTCAGGGAAATTTTACTGTGTCAATTCTCTGAACACATTTTTTTAGGTTTGAATTGATGCAGTCTCCAATTTAGGAAATTTCTGTTGGATCATCAGTCTCTTTGTATGTATTATCTCAATCTTATCACTTTAATCTTTTTGACCTTTTCCTCAGTGTTTAATGTGACAACATAGATTTCAGCAAAAACTGCTAGCTGTTTTAATTTATTTTATTAGATAAGCTACAGTATTGCCTGAGTTTGTAACATGTTTCCTTTGTTCTGTAATCTTTTTCCATCACTATTAAGCAAAAACATATGTGTGTGTTAGTGTATATGGGCATGGTTGTGAAATTTTTAACATCACAGTGATTTTCTGAGAGTGTTTGTACCACAGGATTTTTTTTTTTTTTAATCTATTTGGTTTCATAATGTTTCTAATGTTTTCTTTGTTCAGTTTTTTTTTTCTTTGCTAAAAAGAAAAGTCTCAGAAAAAATAGTCAATTTTCTTCAAAAGTCAGTATATAGAATGACATTAAAACCTGAGTCTCCTTTTTTCTAGTCTAGGTATTATTCTACTATTTTATGTTCTTATAGGGGCTTGGGTCATTCAAAGTGTATAAATTTCCAAGAATAATATTGTTCCTCAAGTTTTGTCCTTGTGGTCTGTGACAAATAGTGGGCTATCTGATTCAGAGGGCTACTGCTTCTGTTTGAGGTATATCAGTTGCCTGCTAAGATATTTAGGGATCTAACTAAGGGAGAGTTGACTTGGGGATATATTCAGTTTGTGTTTAGATGAGATTTACATTTCCTTTTTTTTTTTTTTTTTTTTTTTTTTTGCCAAGAGGCGTGGATACTACTTATCTGGAACAATTTTATTCCTTTTGAAAGTCTCACCCTAATATGCCCACACCTTGGTGTGGACTCAAGGCTTTATTTCCAGATCTTAGCCGCTTTTTGACATTTGATCCAAGGTAAAACAATTGTTTACATTGATTAAACCAGTCTGGCTGTATCTCATATTTTTGCTTATTTGTTTATTTCGTTCTTTCTGGTGACTTCCATTTTTTTCCCCTCTGAGTCCAGATATTCTTTTAAAAATATGTTTGTGGCAATTCAAGGCTATTTGTATCTTAGTAGGAGAGTCTTTCTATATATAGACATCAGGAATCAGAAGTCTCTTAGCAGTCACTTATGTTTAACTATGTGTAGAATTAATCATCATCTATATTCTACAACTGAGAAAAACAAACAGCTAATCATTCTTTCAATTTTCTTAGCTTTTCTGTCAAATTTGGTCAAGGAGAGAATCTATGTCACTTCTTACCATTAGTCTTTACTTACTCTATTGATTTTGTCTAGTGTATTATTTCCAGATTAATTTTTCCCATTTATATATATTTATATGTGCATGTAAACATAGCTTTACTAATTTTATTGCTAATGTTTTCTCACTGTGACCTAATTCTCTCTTGGATTAAAAAATGAATACTCTATGAATTCTTCTATTAAAAATTTATGAGTGATACAATCTCTGAGAATTTTGATATTACAATTTTATTTACTTTAATTCCATACTTGCTTAGGTACAGAATCTATTATTTCTTTCTGACAATGTCATTAACTGTTTCCTAGATTCCATTGTTGATGCAAAGTCTGATGTCAGTTTGATTCTGGTTTATTATAAATCTATCCTTTTTTTTATCTGAAAGCGTTCAGATTTTTTTTAGTTGTTTGTTAATGTTATACCTTTTGCTACATGTATTTATTAGTAGATACTTTTTTATTTTCATCCCAGCACTAGGGCCTTTACAATCTCTCCTCAATTTTGGATTAGTCTTCCTTTTTTTTTTGTTTTTGTCTTTAAAGGAAACCTTTCTCCATTCTTTCTTTTCTCCTTCATTTTCTATTGGAAAGATTTAGAATGTCTGCTTTCATTTCCTATTTCCTTGTCTCTTTTTTTCATATTTTCTGCTGTTAATCCCTTTGTGCTGCATCCCAGAAAGATTCCATGGCTAAATCTTTTAGAGAAGTAATATGCTATTAGTTTTTTTAAAAAAAATCCAGCATAATTACCATTTTAATATTTTACTATATAACATTTTAATATTTAAAAATATTTCAAGAAGCACTTCAAAATTTCAATTGTGTTTATATTTTTTGATCAGCTATCTTTTCTATCTTGCTGATGATCTCATTTAAACTTAATTTAAAATTGTGTTTATATTTGAATTTCACAGGTTACTCTTACATCCAACTTTGAAGTTCTGCACACTATTTATTAAAAAGTGAAATTTATCTAAGCTCCTGGAGAAGCACAAAAAGATGCATAAATGCTTCTTCTCTGTCTCTACTCCAGAAGACAAAGTGGAAATAATATGAAAAGATAATAAAAAATTATGTGAAAAAGTTCTAATATAGAATCAGTATAGAAAGGTCCAAGTTAAACTTTGGAATTATAATATGTGGGGGTTGATTTGATTCTTCCTTTATGTTAAACTTTTATAATATTTTATGCAATTATAATTATTTTGGTTTGTTGCTATAAGTTTTTGTTATTGGCTTTCCTTGTATGTTTGTTGAGTCTTGATTGTATTTTCTTCTTTGTACTTGAGATTTTCTGTTAGACTTTCACCTGTGTGTGTTTGCACAGTTTGTGTTTTAGGAGGGTGCTTTAAGTTATTAATGCTTCTACTCTGCCTGTCTTCCATGAGGAAGAGAGTGGGCAGGGATGTAGAGAGGTGAGATCTTCAGGTAACTTCTGAGTGGGGTCTTCCTATTCATCTCGGAAATTACTAGTTACTCGAATCACTGTTTTGGCTAATTATTTGCAAGTGTGTCTTGTGCAGAAGGAAAATGATTTCAGATGGAAGCTCCATGAAGCAGAAAGGAATGGGAACACAGCATAAATGAAGCATCTACAGGCAAATTTAAAAAGTATTTTTATACTTAAAAGCAAAAATACAATTATTATGTGTGAGTTTTAAAGCAAATAAAGAAATAAAATCCATGAAAATTGCACAAAGTATAAGAGTGAGGTAAATGGAGTTGAACAATTTTAAGATTCTCATGTTGTTTGAGACAGGTAATAGTACTTATTTAAGGCACACTATAAGCAGTAAAGCTTGCATAGTTTAATCTCTACATTACTAACTACTAAAAGAATAATACAAAAATGATGAGACTAAAAACAAGTATACCATGAAAATGTGCAAATGCTAACAATAAAAAATTAATGTAACTATAAAAATATAAAAAAACATTAATATAGGAAATTATTAGAGGCAAAAAATATATTATGTGAAGAAAAAATGGTCCTTATAAAAATAGAGGTATAAAAATCTTAAATGTTTCAAAATGAAAAAAGTAAAAATCTAAAAGTATTAGAAGAAAAATAGACAAATTCGCAATCACAGGTGGATATTTGAACACAAATCCTAGTAATTATTATAAAAGGCTAACATAAAACTAAAGGAAGGGGGCCCTTGCAAAACTATGTAAAAGGTAGAGGCTGGGCACAGCTCTTCTAGCAATCACACCAAAATTATAACAAAACTACAGAGCAACCAATAGGTGGAGTTGCCTGAGGCCCTGCTGAATAGAAGTTCTACAACCAGGTCATCTTAAATAACAGGCCACCTCAAAAAACGGTGATGGTGCAGAAATGCTAAACAACCAGGTCCCACTACCTCATGTGACCACTGAGAATCGGGAGGGCTATCTTGACTGTGGAGCCACCTCCTCCACCTGAGGAGTGAGGGGTGCCAGCTGCACACTGGGGTCCCTAGCCTAGGGTTCCAGTGCTGGGAAGAGGAGCCCTCACACCCTCTGGCTGTGAAATACAGTGGAGATTGCTGTTGAGTGCAACGGAAGACTGTAGGAAGTGGTGACCTTCCTCTTCAAGGGCCCATGCCACGCCTTACTCCCTGACAGACTTATTTGCCCTGAGCTCCAGCACTGGGGCAGCTGCTTGAGGGACACCAGGGACATGCTGGGAGGTGCTGAGCTTTTGGGCTTCAGGACGAGGGCTAGAGGGGCAGCTTGCTCAAGGACAGAGGTGCACACAAAAGCCATTGTTCCTTTGTTGATCCCTCGCCCCTCCCAGCCTGCAGACACAGAGACCATCAACCCGAATAAAACAGGTCACTCCTCCCAGGGAATTCCCTGAGTCTCCACCACATGACACTTACCAGATGGCCCTGGAAGTGCACAGGCTACAGCCAAACTTGGCCTGCAGCTGGACTCCTCCCAGCTGCAAGGGAACTGCCACTGGGCCCCGCAACACATCTACTATGTAAAGCCATTGTACTAAGACTGAAAGACTTAGGAGCCCACCTAATACATAAAAACAGACACAGGGAGGCAGCCGATATTGGGAGACAAAAAAACATATCCCACATGAAAGAAAAGAACAAAGTTCCAGAAAAAGAATTGACCAAAATGGACACAAGCAATATACCAGATGCAAAATTCAAAATACTGGTTAAAGAATGCTCAGGGAACTTAGGGTAAGAGTAGAAGAATTCAGGGAGAACTTTAATAAATTGATTTAAAAAAAAACATATAAATAAAGATGGAAATATATAGGGAGCCAGTACAAAATGAATACAATATCTGAGGTGAAGACTACATTAGATGGAATCAAAAAAGTGAATGAAATGGAGGATCAAATCAATGACATAGAGGCTGGGGTAGCAGAAGACACTCAATCAGAACAGCAAGAAAAAAATGAAGATAGTTTAAGAAGCCTCTGGGACAATGTCAAGCGTTAACAATAGTCACATCATAGGTGTACCAGAAGGAGAAGAGAGAGAGCAAAGACTTGAAAACCTATTTTAAGAAATAATGACAGAAAAGTTTCCTAACTTTGTGAAGAAAATAGACATACAACCCTAGGAACTTCAGAGAGTCTCAAACAAGATGAACCCAAAGAGGCCCACACCAAGACACATCATAATTAAAGTGCTAAAGGTCAAAAACAAAGAGTGAATCTTAAAAGCAGCAAGAGAAAAGCAGTTACCTACAAAGGAGCTCTCATAAGCTTGTCAGCAGATTTCCAAACAGAAACTTTGCAGGCCAGAAGGGATGATTGGTAGGAAATATTCAAAGTGATGAAAATCAAGGACCTGCAACCAAGATTACTCTATACAGCAAAGCTATCATTTAGAATTGAAAGACAGATAAAGAGCTTCCCAGAGAAGAAAAAGCTAAAGGAGTTCAGTACCACCAAGCCACTGTTACAGGAAATGTTGGAGGGACTTCTTTAAGAAGAAAAAAATATGTATCAAAAGTTTGAATAAAGAATGGAAATAATTACTTCTCTATGAACAATTACTTCAAATGATAAGGATTAAATGCTCCAATCAAAAGATATGGTGGCTGAATGGGTAATAAACAAGATTCTTATATATGCTGCCTACAAAAGACTTATTTAAAATTAAAATGGGATGGAAAAAGCTATTTCATGGTGGACTTAGAGGGTAGTATACCGATAGAGGAAGTCAGACAGAGGAAGGCAAATGCCATATGGTTGCAGGTATATGTAGAATCTAAAGAACAAAATAAACAAACAGAAAAAAATAATAATACAGAAATAAACTCAGATACAAACTCATTTTGAGGATTACCAAATGGGAGGGGTTTGGAGATTGGTGAGAAACAGGACAGAAATTAAGAAGTACAAATTGGTAGTTACAAAATAGTCATAGAGATAGAAAGTGTAGTATAAAGAATATAGCCAAAATATTATAATAACTATATGTGGTGTCAGAGGGTTTCTAGATTTATTGGGGTGATCACTTTGTGAGGCATATAGAAGTTTAATCACTATGTTGTACATCTGAAACTAATATAATATTGTATGACAACTATGACTAAAACACATTCTTAATAAAAAAACTGTAAAGGATATGTAATATGTTTGAAAAACACTATTAACTTGTCCTATTTAAAATTTATATAACTACACACAAGAGGGGGGAAAATGCACATCATCTGTAGTAAAGAAAGGGCACTACCCAAAATGAACAAATACGAAGCACTTAAGCAAGTATAAACAAATTTCAAAGTATTGAAATAACACAAAGGATGTTTTCTGGTCAAGTGGAATTAAACTGGAAATCTACAACATGATAATTAAAAACTCCTTGAATGCTTGGAAATTAAGTACAAACCCATGAGTCCAAAAAAAAAAAATAAAATAAAATAACTGGCATGACAATTTTTAAATACTTTAAACTGAAAAAAATAATATGACATAGAAAATTATGAGATACACCTGAAGCAGAACATATGGAAACATTTATAGCTTTAAATGCATCTATTGGAAAAGAAGAAAGTATGAAACACTTCAAGAAGCTACAAAATGAATAGTCATGAAATATCTTGTGTTTGAGAGTTTTATTCTACAGGCAGGATGAGAACTCTCAGAGCAAGGATCATAATTTTATTCATTTATATTTTCCATTGTCACAATGATTTTAACTGTCTTAAAATAAATACATACACACACAGGAAAGATAACCACTGCAATAATAAGCACATACTTACATAACATTAAAAAAAGTACATAAAAAGATTTTTTCAGTTAAGATCATCTATTGTTTCTCAGAGCCAAATCAAACTTTCTATACTGTACTCTGATTTTATTGTTTGGATTCATTTTATTGTGAGCTGGCTTTCATTTAGGTCATAGTAGGCACTAGAGAAAGCTCGGAAAGTGGGAGCTGTAGAGAAGGCATTTACTTCCTTTTTCTCCTGTTCATGTCAGTGTTGCTCTAGAAGCAGCAGTGGGCTTTAATCTCCAGATTTCTGGGTGTGTGCGTTGTCATTTCAGAGCCAATGTTCCCCATAAATAACAGAAGCTTTGAGAAGTGCCCTTCTGCAGAGGTCTGAGCGCCAGCCAGCTTTGTTAGGCCCCTCCTTCTGAGCTGCTGGGTTCTTGCAACTCCACCTTTACTTTTCTTCTTTCTAGACGTAGAAGTGGTAGCTGCTTCCTGCAACTTTTAACTCATTTTCTCTGAGTTGCTCCATGTGACCTAGTTCATGTTTGAAATTACTAGAGTGATTTCCAATTTCTGGATGGATCCTGACTGATCCAATTCCTGTTAAGACGAATCTAAAAACATCCGTAGAAATTTCTAGAATTTGTAAAAAATATTTTTTAAAAGTTTGTAAGTTTGCTACATGACAAAAAGTAAAATTCCCCAGCAGATCTGATATTATTAAATAATGCTCAAAGATGGGATGAACTAAAGGAACAATAGTCCACAATCTGCACAGGTAAAGTTGCAGCAAAATGGTGATAAACACCAGAGGCAGATGCGCAAAGGCAAATAACCAGGTGCTTCTTCCGTAATAGAAGAGTTATCTTCAAATATTTTGAAAACCTTGTTATAAAAATTAAGTAAAGATGGCATATAACAACCATGCATATTTTATTCAATAAAAGTAACACATAAAGTATAATTAATTTAAAATTTTATTTTTTTGTTAATATGAAATCACACACTGCAAGTAAATAGAAATAAATAAAATAATAAAGCCAATGGTTTTTGGATTAGCTTCTATGTGAAATGATGCCCAGGAGAGGCATGTATCTTGTTTTAATACTTTTTAAAAAGCAAAGATAACAATTTACCCAAAGTAACTGAGAATTTACCATAATGATTAATATGAATCAACACCCCCCCAACACACACACACACACACACACACACACACACACACACACACACACACGCACGTCAAAAACCAAGGGCTGAGGAAGAGTAGGAACTGCAGGCTGGAATTTTGCTATAGCTTTGGTATCACTGATCACGGGCATGACTCCATTGCTTCACGGTGATCTTTCTGTCCTCTTTCCAACTGGCTTATTCTCTGCTCTAATATATTTTCTCAGTTTTATAATAGTATATGCATATTTTCTGATATTTGCTTCCTTAAAAGTTAATTGAAAGATAATACATTACGCCTCTAAAGGCTTTTTCTACATTATGACTCTGGTTTTTGACCCTACTGCTACCTATTCACTATTTTTGTGTTTTCTAGTTCCCATTATCAAGAGAATGATGTTTACTAATTTTTTTTTCCTTAGCTTTTATTTCAGTCCAGAACATAGACCATCATCAATGTTGAGTCAGGTACCCAACAATGTTTCAATTAACAATGACTGGAGTGGGAGTTATATTTCAGGTAGCTATTACAGAGTAAAGTTTTAGACTCCAAGATGGATAATGTTTAACAAAAGCTCTATTGGGAAATATGCTATTTTGTTCCTAAATTAATAACAATGTCTCTTAAGTAAGGTTCATGGATATTGGAATCAGAATATTCTTGGTTATCATTAGAGATACACATACTGAATTCCACTGCTCATCTATTTTATTTGAATTTCTCTGGTTAGAGTTAGGAAATACACATATTCACTATTTTTCCAGTAAAATCTAAGTATTTAATATTGACGGTTACCAAAATACTCTTCTAGATCTTTTTGAGAAAAATATATTTCATCCGTTATTTTAATCACCCTGAAGTTCATTCCAATGTGTTGGGGTTTTTTTGAAGGTAAAATTGCATTCCTACCTCTACAGATTTGAAATATTGACACAAAGATCAGATTGGCATCGAAATATCAGTTTTCTTTCTGGGAAAACTAGATAAGATAAAAAGCTTCAAAAATAAGAATTTCTGCCACTTTTCCAAAAACCAGATTTGAGACCCAGGCATAAGAAGATTTAGTCTGCAGTTGGACATTTACTCAGGCAGCCTAAAATAAATCACTGTTTTATACTCATCTTGTTCTGAGAGTGGGGATAAAGTAGACGGCAAGTCATACCTGCTTCTAAAAGACATGCTTATTTTATGAAACCTAGATTCAGTGAGGAATGATCTGTGGCTATAAGTTAGTCTAAAAGTAAAAGGGAAAACAACAGAAAAATAGTCCTCTTTAACACCTCAACCCTTGATAATAGAGAAAGGAGAAAGTACCAACTGCTGTGAGATTCTTGTCATTTCACCAATCAGATAAATCACTCCTCCTGGGAAGAAGTATATACAGGGTGAAAGGAGAGGCAGAAATAGCTTTCTCATTAATTCCCACAGGGAATAAGTCTCCATTATAACAACCCAAAGAATTTGAGAAGAAAATTATCCACAACTCAAACTTCCAAGGTGTCTACCTGGATGATATACTTTTAGAAGAAGACCCTTGGGGTGCGGGTGTGGGGGGAACACTGTCCTCCACTCTGTTCTAGAAATAGTTATAATTCTCCTTAGCAGCCTCAGACTCTGTGTGTCTAAAATGTAACTCACTTCTCCTTCCTTAAAACACATTCCACCTCCTGTTTCTTAACCTTGGAGAACGGTGCAATTGACAATGACATGCTATCCTTTCTTGGTTCCTCCCATTTCTTCATGTTCCATATACAAGCAATCACTAAATTTTGTCAATTCTACATCTCTCTAATATTCACCTATTCCCACCACAACTACCTTAGTTCCAATGTATCATTCCAACAGCATTCCAATGTGTCATTGCTTTCTATCTTGTAATACACCAGGCCACATGTTTTGACCAAATTACCATAATATTTAAGCAGTAGATTGAAACTGCATATTAATATATTTATCTCACAGATTGGGCTGTAAACACTAAGAAGGTAGCTACTATGTCATGGACACTGTCATTAACATAATTATCTTCCCTTCTTATGTTAGACATTTGTGAACTCATCCTAATTTTTATGTCAATTCTGATAATAACATAGGACCTCATTCATGAATTATTTTAAGTAATAACAGCTCCATGGATGTATCATATTTGCCTACTTTTGATCTTAGGTAATTTACTCATTTACTCAATTATTCTTTTTATATATATATTGAACCCAAATCGCTTTTGTAATTAGGCAGGATTTAAATAAATTAAATAATATAAACATTTATTCAACAGAGAGAGCTGGGCTGGCAGACTACCCACAATGTCCTTGGGGACAACCAGTTTCCTGTAAATCACATCTGGAGTACTGTTAACCTTGTTCGGTTCATGTCTGTGAGGTTCTTTTTTATACCTGCAGTTTCAGTGATAACATGATTCCGTCCAACTCTGCTCTTATCTCTAAGGTATTATCTCTAAAATATTAATACATCTACACATAGAATGCTATTTTATTCCAAGCTTCACGTGCTCTATGATTCTGACCTTTTAAACATTATTAATAAATGTCAAAACTCTCTTTGACCTCATCATCTTTAAGAGACACTTCCAAAAGCACTGCTGAGAGGCACAATATTTAACAAAAGAATTTTCTAAAGAAAACTGCTAATAGCCTATAGGAATGTGAAAATAAACTGAGTAGCAGATTTTCAATTCTGTTACCCAGAATCCTTGGGTTGTCTGGATATTTCCAGGGCTATGCAAAGGAAAAATCAGATAATTGGCTGAAAGGATATTCATGCCTTCCTTGAGTTTCAACTTCATGCATAGTATTCCACACTTTGGAGATTTGTGGTGGGGAGTTTAAACAATATTTTTAAAAGCTCTATATGATTCCAGACCTATGTATCTGTTAGAAGCATTTTCATTTAATCAAGGATTTTTCCAAGTTTATCTTTTCTTAGGAAACTTACCCTCATACACCCAAATCTTGACTATACATATAGTCTTTATTATTTTCATCATCTACCCCAAACCCTCATATAAAATATGCTGATACTTTAGTTAATCGTGAATAGGCTCCACTTTTTTTAATCGAGAGTTTAGAGGATTAATCATTTCATTCAAAAATGTATTATTCATCTACCTACAGAAGGGCCAGAATCTTAAAAAGTTATGGATTATTCCTATGTCACCAATTTTATATATGCTGCATAGAATCACATCAGATTAAAACCAAGTTACACAGGGGGAATATTAAATATATAAAAATTTGAAAAAGATAACATAAAAATTAAAATTTTTAGCAGTTAACTCTAATTCAATCTGTGCTGAAGATCAATCTGGAACTGAAAGGAGTATAAATTGCATTCTAAGTACTTCTGATTCACTTAATCAGGAAAACTTCAAGAAGCAAATAACTTAGGATAAATTGCACTAGAGAACAGTCCTTATCAAGCATCTGGCAAAATAATGAGAGGATTATTCTCATTAACAAATTTTTTTTAATCTACATTTTAAAGCCATTAAAGGAATTAATCTTAATCTACATGATCACTACTATTCCATTATCTATTTAAGAAGATAAAATACAAGAACCAGTGTTTCCTAGATGAACCAGAACATTTCCAGAATGATAAAAAATATTCTGGCCCACTGAGTATAAAATTAGATTGCTGAATGACTCTGGTGGCTCAGATTCTGAGGTCATGATGACTCTTCCTTATGCTAAGCAGATGAAATGTCAGAATAAAATCATAGCTTGGCTTTAGTTATGAATCTTAAATTAGGTGAGATAAAAAACCTTTTGAAGTGTCATGTACTATGATTTAAGTTTTATCTCCTCATTCTTATCCAGGGTACTGGAAATCTTATTATATACCATGAAGACAACTTGCTAGCTAAGCTGACTTGAAATGAGCTTGTATTCACCCTATGGGACCAGTGAAGCATCTTCTCAGTGCAGTTAGTTTACAATCATAAGCATGCTACTGAATTCACATCTTGTTTTACATTCATTGTTAATATTGTAATTGGTAGGCAACAAACCATACAGAGCTCAATATATCATTTTGTGCATAATTAACCACAATTTTATTTCCTCTCCTCTATCTCCCCCAATGGCAAAATACATTAAAGTACTCTTTGCTAATGTTTTAGGCCCTGTAGAGAACAAGAGTCTCTAAATATTTTAGTCAAGGCTACCATCATTATATCCTTAATGAATCTGGATATTAGAAAGTATTAGTATCATGGATTCTCCTGCATTGCTAAGACTTTCTATAGATTATGATCCAGTGACATCATCTGTTGCTTGGGCTTCTGAAATTTGGAATACAATATTTTAGTACTACAAAACTTTGATTTAAAATTTTCCATTATCCACGTCAAAGTTTGGAGATAGAATACATGCTCTGCAGGACTAAACACTTTCGAGCTCAAAGAAGAAACAACAGCACCCTCCAGGTTTATCTCTTTAAAGTTTACCAGGAAGAAAATTAAAATCTAGGCTTTTCACACACATAGCTTTCTAGTGATCTCTCATTTTTCTCTCTCTTTTTCCATGTCTTTCAAAATCTATCTCTTTAATCCGATGGAAAAAAATATATATGTCAACATGTAAATACACACACGTGCACACACATACACATGTTGCTTATAACAATAAAAAAATTATATCAAAATTATCTCAATTTGAGATAATGAATTTATTTCATTAAATACTCCAGGGTTCTATTTATATGTTTAGCTTTGCATTATACAGAAGCAGGTCAAGAGTGTTCTGAATTAATTTTTATATTAATAGAATATTAAGTGTGATCCTCAATTTCATTTACATATAAAAATTTTCAAATTCTGATTATATCTTCTTAATTATTTTTAACCATATTCTTCTATCTAATTTTAATGTATATTTATTCCCTTCCTGACAATAAATTGAATAGACTATTACTATTATTTTTAAAAAATTGATTAATACTACCATGTATCATCTTTTGAAGGTCTTTCAAGAATTTTCATAGATACTTTGATTACAGTCAAATGTGATATAATATGCTATCTTAGGCTTGAGAGAATTTGATGATAATGAAAAGTTTCATTATAGTATTCTGTAGGACCAAATTCTTAAAGAAATATAAAAAATTCAAGATCATTGTAACTACTTTAAAATGATTTAAGCTGTATGTTAGATAATAAAAGAGGTAGAAAATAGAGAATAATAAGTTGGTAGCTCTAGCCAAAAATAATCTTTTTTCCCAGACCATTAGTTTCTACCTGGTTGTATAAAAGAATCACCAACAGTAGTTTTTAATAATAGTGGTGTCTGGATCACAACATTTCTAAAAGAGAATCTCTAGGGATCTGTTTTCTAAGAAGCTTCCTTCCTATATGGCTTACACAGTCATTCTGATTTAAAAAAAAAAATAGACCAGATATTTTGGAAACACTAGTTAAGAATATTATGCTTAAAAGCAATTAATTACACTTCGAGTTTCATTTCTTACATGTAAAGAGCTTGAAAATTATCACACCATTCTTATCATAATAAAAAGGTAGAAAAACAAAATCAGTGCTATCCAGGACACATCAAAGAAGTGAGGTTACAGAGCCTAACATCTGTAGAAACAGGTGCATCCCGCAAACTCTAGCAACCAAGATTTGCTTACCTGCAGAAAACAGCACTGGAGCCATAAGTTGGTAGGAACACTTACCAGCGTAATTTTGAAGACTGAGTGTGGACTAGTGTGAGGGGGCAAAAGTTCTCAGGACCACAGTCTTGAGAGACTCTAATACTTTTGTGGGCTTTGCCTCCAGGAATCCCACAGGGAAGATCCAAGAAAGATGCCTTCATGGCTCTGTAGGGAGAAGGGAGTGTAATCGTATGCAATATGTCCAGAGCCTCCACCATAATAAAGCCATACAACCAAGGATGTTGCCATCCTTTCTTGGTTCTTCCTCTTTCTCCATGTTCCATACACAAGCAATCTCTAAATTTTGTAAATTCTACCTCCCTAATATCTGTCTATTCCCTCTACAACTTAACCGTAGTTGTCTTAATTACTCCAGGGGAATGAATTTTAGCAGATCACAATTCTGAGCCCAATCTCAGTGCCATGTAGCCTTCCTGTTTTAACTAAAGAAGGGAAAAACGGAGCCAACCATCCTCTGGAACACTGTAGCTAGAGAGGGAAATAGGTGGCAGAGGTAGGAAAGGGCTGTACCACTGGGGAAGATGTGTGATGGTCACAGCTTTGAAAAACAGGCCACTAACATAATGAGATTTAAATAAAAGATTAGAGACTGCTCCCCCTCCTCACATCTTACTAACACACCGAAGTGAAATACAAAAAGAAAAAAGAATGAGAAAAGGTACAACAGAATATCCAAGGATGTTGGTACGATTTCAAAGGTGTCAACTATGTATAATGTATAACAGAAAAGAAAAAAAAGAGAAAAGATCAAAAGAAATATCTAAAGTAATAACAGCTGAGAAGTTTCCAAAACTGATGACACATCAAATTACAGAACCAGGAAGCTCAGACAAAACCAAACAGAATAAATACTAAAAAAAAAAAAAAAAAAAAAAAAAAAAAACCCACAAACAAGCAATAACTAAACAAAACAAACAAAAAAACTACAGCTAAACATATCATAATCAAACTACAAGGAGAAATTTTTAAAATAAGCCAGAGGGGAGGAAAAATCATCTCACCTATGGTGGAAAATATATAAGATTACAGTGGACTTCTCATCAGAAATCACGAAAGAATATTTAGTTATAGATATATTTAAAGTTTGGAAAATGTCTATATCTATTGAAACTATCCTTCATAAGTGAAGGAGAAATAATTTTTCCCATACAAACAAAAACTGAGGGAATTCATTGCTAACCAGACTTGTCCTGAAAAATCTTAGGTGTCTAAAGCCAGAAAGAAAAAAAAATATAGGTCAGAAACTTAGATCAACATAAAGAACACAAAGAAAAGTAAGTGAAAGTAAAATATTTTTTTTTTTAGTATTAATTGATCTTAAAGGTAACTGCTTACTTAAATAACAGTGATAATGTTTTACAGATTATATCATATATATATAGTAAAAAGAATGAATGATGTTGCAAGAAATGAGAGGTAAGAATGAGCAGTTTTCTGTTTTAAGTATCTGTATTACATATAAAGAGATATAATGTTATTTAAAGGTAGATTATAATAGTTAAAAATGAATATTGAAAATTCTAGTAATCATTAAATTTTTTTAAAGCAGTATAATTGATGTGCTAAGAAAGATAGTGTTATAAATGCTCAATTAAAAAAAAAAACAAAGAACAAATGAAACAAATAGAAAACAGTACCATTATCATACCTATTTATCCAACTATGTTAATAATTACTTTAAATATAAATAGTATAAATATACCAATTAGAAGTGAGAGACTATCAGAATTGATTTTAAAAAGTATCCAATTATATGTTTTCCAAAAGTTATTCACTTTAAATACAAGGAAACAGATATAAGAACACCAAAGGGATGAAGAAAAATACATTATGTATACGCTAATCAAAATAAATCTGGATTATCTATATTAATTTCAGACAAAGCAGGTTTATGGACAAGGAACATTATCATGAATAAAGAGGTACATTAAATAATAATAAAGGGTTCAATTGTTCAAGAAAATAAAAATTCAAGATTCAAAATTCAACACACCCAGCAATAGAGTGTCAAAGCACATGAGGAAAAATCTGATGGAACAAAGAGGAAAATAGATAAATCCAATATTTTAGTTGGAGGCTTCAGCACATTTCATTCAGTATTTGATAAGTCAAGCAGAAAGAAAATCAGTAGGATATTGCGACCTAAATAGCATTATGAAACATATTTGTTCTAAGTATTTATATAATGCTCCATCCAACAGCAGAATATACAATAGTAACATTATTCTCAAATTCACATGTAACATTCACCAATATGTACCACCTTCTGGGCCATAAGACATACTATAACAAGTTTGAAAATAGTGTACAAATTATGTTCTCAAAACAAAAATTAAATTAAACTTGAACTCAAAAATAGAAAAATAATAGAATAATCTGCTGTTTATTCTAATCCGAGTGCTGCTTTCAAAGTATTTATAATTTGTATCTGACACTGAAGCATTCCTGAGGGATAATGTGTCTCATAAAAATTATAAAATGTATGAAATTATTCTTTATATATAAAAAGACATTAAAGAGCTTGAATGTGTTTCTTTCTGTAGTTTAAAATGAGTAGATTTGATTTGTATACTTTTTTTTCCTATATCTATTAATTTTGGGAGAGTGATTATTTAGCCACAGAACTTCCCCAGATTGGCCTTAGTTTGGGAAAAATTGCTCGGTGGTTTTTGTGTTACTGGATAGGCTGAAGTCTTAAATAGTAAAGTTTTAAAAATAAAAAATATATTGGGAATTAACCAATACAGTACTATATGAGTGAGTCAAAAAATCATAAAAGAAATTAAAATTTTACTGTAAGTGAATGTAAAAGTATAAGGTATAAAAATCTGTGGAATGGGGCAAGAGAAGTTGTTAAAAGGAAATACAAAACGTTTAACGAATATATTGAAAACAAAGGTTGATCTAAAATCAGTAACCAGAGCTTTCACCTTAGGAAACAGAGAAACAAGAATAAGCAAAATGCAAGCAGAAGAAACAATCAGAAAGTAGGTCTCAACAAATTAAAAAATATTTAAACGAATGCAAATGCTACTTTTTCGAAAATTTCAATAAAATTGATAAACTAGCTAGGCTAACAGGAAAAATTCTGATCTGGAAAAAAATATTTTTAGAATACAGCTAGTTACAAAAAGTTGTAATTTTTGTAAGTTACAAAAGTTATGCTCATGCCATTTCCTTTATTATTAATTTATATCTTACATTAGTAACATTTATCACAATTAATGAACAATATAGACCCATTATTACTAACTTAAGTTCATGCTTATATAAATATTTCTGTAGTTTTTACCTGTCTTTTGTTGCTGTTGTTGTTATTGTTCAGGATCCAATTCAGAATACCACATTTGTTTTACAAAAACAATTAGGAATTATGTAATGATTCTACTTCTCAAACTCAAAGTCAACTTCAAATTTGACTAACAAATTTATACTTTCTTAATTCCCTAGAAGTGTGTCCTTGTTGTTATGGCTTTTCTATATTGTTTATTTAGAACTCTTTCTTAGTTTGAGACTCTACTAGGTATTTTAAGTACCCGCATGTTTATTGTTATATTAAAAATTGCATTTCAATTACAATAAATAAATAAAGCACTTATAATTGAGAACTTAATTTAGCCCAAATATCATCCCCAGAAATTATACTCTAAACTCATTGTTTTGGAGATAGGAGGACTGAAGCCACAATAAATAAAATGCTTTTCCAGGATAATAGAGCTAGTGGCAGAGCTCAGATTACAATACAGATCTCCGGACTCTCAATTCTGTGCTCTTTCCTCTTTATAACATTGTTGAATTTCCATCTTTATCTCTGGTCTTATTTCTCCAGCTTTAGGTATAAATTAGGATAATTCCTCAAGTCCTGTTTCTGCATAACTGGGAAAAAATTAGAATAGCATTTGAATAATCTATAAATATAGAACTTCCTAAAAAATTTACAGCTGCAAAATATTTTTTGAAATATATGTTTAAAAATGTTTAGAAATTTAATTTTTCATCTATTTCACAAGTGTTGTGTTTTTTTTTTTTCCAAAATGTATGCATTTCATTTTTATGGCATCTTTTATAGTAAATCATTTCTATACAGGCTTGATATTTTTATCTTTGAAATATTATAAGCCATTTTAACCAAGAGATAGGCCATACATAGCACCTGTAACTGACCTAATAGACAGTAATGGCTCATTTGTGAGTTTTATAACCTAAGGGTTTAATATTTCATTGGAAAGACTCTAATAGGCTTTGACATGGAAAAAAAAAATCTATGAAGAGTCAGATGACTTTTTATAGATTATTAAGCAAATAACACTCATATAAAACAATATACATGTCAGTGCTAGGAGATTATGTAAATGTTACAGAGATTTTGTTTTTTGTTTTTGCCTTTCAACTAACTGTTTGAATTCCTACCAAATTTAGAGTTTTCAAAGACAATTCTGGTTTAGAAGAAGTTATATGCATATTATAAAGTATTGTTTTAGGAGAAAGAATACTGAGATTATTTAAACTCCTATTACTTAATCAGTATCTCCTTTTCTTTTAAATTACACTCATTATGACAAACATTTGATATAAAACATCCATGGGTTATTTTAAATATTGTTTTTATAATTATCACATTATAATAAAGTAACTTAATTTTGGATAAATAATTATTCTGGCATTTTGATATCTCACTGAGAGAGTTAGGAGATAGGCACTGTCACACTTTGACGATTTAAAGTTCAGCCATGATGCCTATGGCCATGCTACCCTGAACAAGCCCGATCCTGTCTGATCACAGAAGCTAAGTGGGGTTGGGCCTGGTTAGTACTTGGATGGGAGACCACCTAGGAAGACCAGTACCGTAGGTGTAAAAAATAAAAAAAAAAAATAAAGGATTGTAAACTGACAAGGTTCTTGTAATCAGTGAGGTCAACCAAGGGTTGCCTCGCCTAAAAAAAATGAATAAATAAAGTTCAACTATGATGCAATTAGAAATATTTACCAGAATTAAGACTTCACATACCCTCTGATAATGCAATTATATTATTTGATTTGTATTATTAAGCAATTTGACATCTAACATGATATAGCTATACACAGGTATGTATGTACATATAAGCCTATATACATAGTTCTTAAAAAGAATTCAGAAGCTCCACATCTAAATATACAAAATATAATTTCAAGATATATCATTAATTAAATAAGTCAATATATAGAACATTATATATTGACTATAAAGTAGGCTGCCCTTTGTTGTATACATGTGCATATCTATGTATATTTATGTATATGCATATATGCTTATATTTATCTAAAATGTCTTTCAGACTATCTTTGAAAGCTTTAAAGCATACCAAGAACTGACAAAAGTGGTAGGTTCTGGGAGAATAATGAAAAGCTAAGGGCAGAGTTAAGGTAGAAGTTTGTTTTTCCATATTGCATGCATTACTGTAACCAATGAAAAAATAGATAAAATGTAAATAAAATGTTAAAAATGTTATATGCTTTACTTGCTATCATTAGTATTTAATCTATTTCATTTACCTTCAAATAAAGTACTGATGCTTTATTTTGTTTCTCTCTTTATAAATGCAAAATATATCTTCAAGAATGTTACTTACATTTGAGAATTCACTTCAAAATAAATCAAAAGCTATATATTATTACTGTTATTTCTTTATCATTTGTACTCCATAGTGTCTATATTATCTTATAAAGCATATCCTTTTCTCTCTGTCACAATATGAATATGTTGATACATAAATATACACATGCATAAACATGTACATATCACATATGTTTCTCTAAGAATACAGCTGCATATATACATGTTGAAAATTATAACATATGTGTACAAATATATATGGTCTCCTTTGTATAAGGTATCATCAGAATATTTTGTCTATACTCCATAGCAGTGTTAAGTATAGAAAGAAAATAGTTATTACTAATAAATAAGACTTCTGAAAGCAATGTTGGTGATCATATAAGGATAAGATGGAAATTTACCAGTGAAATGGAAATGCACAGACATATAATACTTATTATATATTAGATACTCTGCTTTGTGTTAAGTAATTTACTCACAATAACTAAATGAATGAGATATCATAGACATTTAAATAAAAAATAGAAACAAAAATTAATTTTTTTCACTTTGCACAATTGGTAAGCAATGGATTGAGATTTAAATCTAATATTCTATTGGAAAAAAAGGTACTAAATTGACCCAATATAAAGATTACACAGTAACAAAATTTCCTTCAGGAAAATTAAGTTATTCAGATCTGATACAGAAGTTATTTAACAAATCATTTTATAAGAATTAGTTGAAATTACTATTATTATTTTCATCTCTTTATTATCAATTTATTTTTGTAGCCTGAAATTTAGATAAAAATACTACATATTAGCTACTAACACATTCATTTTAAAAATAAATTTACCTTTTTAAGCATCAGGGAAAGTGTGATTTAATACATACAATTTTATTTTGTTTGGAAAGATACTGAGGCATATGACTGATTGTGGTAGCTTTCAAAACCCTGTGATTACTAATCTAAAATTGGAACATTAGGCAAATTATCAAAGGAATCCTTTATAGAACTTGTGAATGATTTTGTAATTCATTAGTCTAAAGTCTTTTAAACACTGCCTGCTAAAACATAATCTCTAAGTAAATTATTGATGTGTGCCTTTAATGAGAATATTACAGTATGTACAATTCAAGCACCAGTTAATTTAGCAGAAATTATTTTTTTAAATTGGCTCAACCATTGATTGAAGCCAATAAACTAATTTTATCTTTCATGAATCTAAAGTGATATCCCAGACACATCTATTAAGTGAAATAGTACTCTTAAAAAAAGACTCTAAAATATAGGACAGCAATATAAATACAAAACTATAAAAGGATAAATATTAGATAGATTATAAATACCATATAATAATTTCATTAGTACTTATATTATCATAGAAAGAGAGAAAACATAAAGTTTTTGTTGTTTTTAAGATATTTTAATAAACAAATACATTTCTGGCCAGTAAAAGTGAAAATTTAATTATCTGATTATACCTGCCTTGCCATAGTTGTATAATAAAATTTTCTATGATGATGGTAAGTTTTGAGCTGAAGATAAACTGGTTTTTTTTCCAGATTCCTGTGTATTATTATGGCACAAGTCTGCATGAGGCAGTGCTCTGATTCCTTACAAAGTGTATAGTAGATCTCTTATAAACAACATATAATACACTATATTCCACGCAGCCAAAAAATGACAGTTTCAAAGATTTTCAGTTTAACCAAGAATGGTGAAGATGAAATTGTTTTCCAGAGAAACAAAAAGCCAAGTTACTACTGTCTTTTAGAACGATTACTTTTTAGATGATTTAAGTAAATTACTAATTGCATGATTTTTTTTGAACAGCCTAATAGTCTCTCACATCTAATTAAGTTTAGAAAGAAAAAAAAATCTCTACACTATAATATGTCTCTCAGCTTCTCTTGTGTATTATTTTATTTTCTATTTATGATGACTTTGTCTAAAAAAAAATCTAAAAATATTCTATCAAGTACATATAAATAAAACCACTCTACCATTTCTATTAAAATGAGCATCTTCTTGACCATAGGAACTCAGGTTTAGTTTAATGTTTGCATACAATAGCACCAACAGAAGGACAAGTAACTCTTTCAGGAGACAGGCTATGAGCAGAGGGAGACCAAAATTATAAGTGTGTGTCCGGCTATTTACTCTTATTCAATTCTTTCATTTCTTTCTGGAAGATGAATCATTTAAGCAGAGCAATGTCCTCCCAGAAGAAGTCTTTTCCTTGAACTTCTTTTTGAGTTATATGTGACATGTTCTCATGCTAGAAGATAGAAAAACCTCTGCTTAGTACTGACAAAGTTTGTTCTGTCTGCATTCCACCAGTCAGGAAAAATTAGCTGGCTAAGGCAAAAGTCAGTGGGAAAGTAGATTTTTTTCCCTCCACATTAAATCATGGTAAAAGTGAAGATAAAAGTTGAAACTAATAATAAAATAATAAAATAAAATAATAAAATTGCAAAAAAAAAAAGTGAAGACGAAAGGAATAATCACAAATGAAAATACAATCTACACACTGAGGAAACCAGATCAATACCTTGCATTTTTTTATGTACATGCCATTAGACTCTTATTTCAAAAATAAGTATGACTGCAAAATTTTGTCACTAAACTAGATGAAACCATCATCAACTTGACTCATTTTGACTTTCTGTTTTGAGAAATTAATATTCTATAGTCTTGTACACAAATCACCAATTTTAATTATATAGTTCCTAATCCTTACATAATAGAACAACGCACAGAAACAATATTTTTAAAGCTGTAGGCTGAGACAGTTATTATTAAATAATAATTACAATTAAGGTAATGAATATTAAAATATAATGATACCAAGGTCAGATATTGATAACATTACTGTTTGTCTGGCCAATCAATTTCTCTACCAATATTTTATAACATATTGGAAGATAAAATTACTAATATTTTAATATTTTTAGGTCTTTAAGGAGTAGTAATAGGTGATGGTTTAGGGATTTTTGTTTGTTATGCTGTTAGTGTACACATAAGCTAACTGAAAAATGAAACTATCTTTGCCTACATGTACATTGCCATTAATTTGATCACCAGGAAAGCATGTGTTCAATAATTGCAATTCTATAATTCAGCTTTTGCAAAGATCTAGTAATATTATGAGGTAGAATGATTCTGAATAATTCTGAAATTAACATGTGCTAAAGCAGTTAGACATGCCTACATGAGGCATTTTCTAAGCTTCTTTCATGTCATAGGTTATAATTACTTTACATTAATATTGTATTATTAAAGTGTGTCAAAAATAGATTTATTTTTTATTAGAAACTAAAATCCTTGTTAATAAGAGCTGGGCAACAATATTTATTAAGAAACATAATGAGGATGACTACTTTACTTACTCTCTTTTAAACTTACGCCAATCTCAAGAACTCTAAAATTACATGAAATATTTTTATGCCTGTAGTGACTAAGCCCTAACCATTTACTTAAGGAATAGCTTGTGGTCCTCAAAAATGTGTCTTTCCTTCTTTATGGTAACATGAGTAGACTATATTTTTCACTTTCGTCGCAGTGAGGTGTGTTGTATGACAATGTGATTGTCGATGGAAGGTGAGCAAAAGTGATGTTTTCCATTTCTGTGTTTCGTCCTCAAGACAGTGGCCTTATCCTTTCCACAGAGTTAGAGTTAGACTCATGGTGATTCAGCTTTGAGACATGAAAATGCTTTATGGGATGTGGCTACAACATGTTAGAAAATATCTGAGTCTCTGAATATTCGTGTAGAACAGAGTCATTTTGTAAACACTATTAACTTAGAACTATTATATAAAAAGGGAAATAAATTTGTCTATTTTTTCAAACACAGTGTTATAGGGCTTGTCACATTAACACCAATGAACCCATTATGATCATTTAATTTAGCAACATGGCATAGTAATTTTAATACTACCTTCTTATGATAGCACATATAGAGAGAGATGTTAAGATAAAATCCTGGCATTAAATATAAAATCTTCTTTTATCACTTTTTAATTACATGGGTTAGCTAATAATGTTTTTGATAATTGAAAAGATGGATCTCGTTTCGCATTATTTTGCAAAATCACACAACATAAATACACTGAACATCAAAGAAGTACCACTGCTAAATTATGTATGTACGAAGACATATGCCAGTTCGAAATCCCCCCATTTAAAGTTAAAAGTGGGTTATTCCAAATCTTTTTGTCTTCATTTTAAAATTTTATCTTTTTAAGAAGTTTTTTCAGAAGTGAAATGTAGTTCAAAATTCACTAGAAAACAAATACTGTTCAAATGACATTTGAAAGGTTTATATACAAGGTATGAAAATTCTTTTTTGATAAAAAATATATAATGTTAAAGATTTTATTTTTAGTATTTTAACTGTCTTGAAATATAATTATTTAAGCTCTGGAAAACATAATTGTTAATTATGATATAATATAATCTGTGTTTTGCATAAAATGAGTTCTCGTCAATTTAAATACAGAAGAACAGTTAGGAGTAGCAGGGTGCTAGGCACTGAAATAAAGCATAAGGATGAATACGCGTTCTGCACAAAGCATTTGAAATCTATTAGTACTTTGATGACTCTTGATTTTTTCCCTAATTCAGATGTACGTCAAAATAAGCAAAGTTAATTCTTATGCACTGGCTCATTAACTTCAACTTGATAAAAGCATTTCCCAGAGAAAACATCATCATCAATGACTTATGTGTCATCCATAGTTTGGGTTTTCCCAAGTGCAGTCTTGAGAAGTACAAATAAAGAACTGGAGAAAGTGGGGCAGAGGAAAGCCGATAAAGAATGTATTAATGAGTCAGTTGCTCCTAAGGGCAGCTAGGTTCAATCTTGCTGGGGTGTGGTGACTAGCTGAGGAGCACTGTGGAACAAACCCCAGGACTGTCTTACCAGAGGGCAGGTAGACTCTAACTCTTATCTATTAACTCGTCTTCTGCATTGGTAGAGCATTGCTTCCAAGAATGTTACCAACTACCAACTACAGAATTGCACCTGATGGTGGGGAGTCAGCTCCCACGGTGCTGGAGAAAGTCCTCAGGCAGAGAAGGGGAGCAGATGCAGGGCCTTAAGTTAAGATGCAGTCAGCATGTTGGAAACTGATGGTAGCTGTAGGTGAACTCAGATGGCCCAAGGCAAATGTCCTGGTGCATCAATAGCATCTGCCACAGCCTACTTTATGTGTATTATATAATATGTGTTTATTCATCCAATATTTATGGTATGCCTTTTATTGGAAATATCTATTATAAATGGTTGGTGAACATCAGTCAACTAAACAAACTCCTTCTTCTGGAAATTCTATTCAAGTAAGACAAAAAAAAATGATGTAATTAAGTGACACAGATAGAATTGTTAGGATTTATATAGGAAAATTGTCAGCCCCAACCCCACTTACCTAAGCACCTAGGAGTAACAACCGGGGAGTTTTGATTCATTATAAGAAAGAACTTTGTGCTATAGATACCAGAAAACAATAAGAACGAATGCCTCTTGAATTAAATAGTTGAATTTTTATATGTCAAAGGTAATATAGAATAATTGGTGGTTTATCTGAGATGTTTGATAAATGATAATTAAATTCTTTTAACACTGAGGGTAGTGTTATTTTTAAAATTGTTTTGATTCTTGATTTGAAAGCAAAAATTCTTAACATTTTTTAAATTAAATAATATTTTAAATGTTTTAAATATCTCATGTCACCAAAGAATATATTTTGATTAAAGTTTCCTCTTAAGAAATCTCATGAAATATGTACAAAGCATGTGTTTATTATAAAATCTCCAGATCCTACTATAACATTTCACACATAATATGTACTATATTATCTGTCCAATGTATATATTCGTGATTTATTTTAAGCTTTCATTTAATATTTTAAAATTATTTTATGAGCATTTTAGTTTCCATATTTGTTATCAGGCCATCTCTGCATGCTTTTTTTCTCCTATATGTGTTTAAATTTTGAAAGTAAGTTAGTTACAAAGTTTAAAGAAAGGAGGAAAGAATGAATTTTAATTATTCTTAATTTAATTAAGAATGTTTTGCAATAGAATCTGTTTAAGTAAAGCTTTGAACATAGTGATATTTCTTTTAAAACTGTTGGTTGGTAGTGGCAAGCATGCCCAAAATACACAGTTTCTAAAATTGCCTGTATAAAGTATATTTCTTATATACAAATAGCAGGGGATGTAGGAAATTAATTCATAAACTGTATGTGTGACAAGTTAAAGGAGTTGCTGTCTTCTTTTGATTGTTTTTCTCTAAACCAGAAAAAAAAAAATGGAAAAAATCATAAGCTTCTAAATGAATAGTGAAGTAGAGACACTTTCTTCCAGGAATAGCTTTAATAGAAAAACAGAGATATATAGAGACTATATAAAATAGTCTCTCTTGTTTCTTCTTCTCTGAAATATATGATGCAGATTGCTCTAGATCAATATTTTAAACTACCGATAAGAACATAACATTATAGCACAAATAAAGCTCCAGGAATTCCAAATTACTATATATACTACATACTACATACATATACTCATACACATAAAGTAGAGGTCTAGTCAAGTTCTACAGTACAAGTATATCTTGGAGACATTGCAGTTTAGTTCCGGACCACTGTGATGAAGAGCAATTGGCAATAAAGTGAGCCACACAAATTTTTTGGTTTCCCAGTGCATATAGAAGTTATGTTTGCACTATACTGTAGTCTCTCTATATATACTGTGAAATAGCACTATGTCTAAAAAAAATCAATGTACATACCTTAATTTAAAAATACTTTATTGCTAAAAAATGCTAACCATCATCTGAGCCTTCAGCTCTGAGGTGGAGGGTCTTGCCTTGATTGAGATGGCCTCTTTTCTTAAATCTCATGAGCAAACCTCTGTTAGCTTCAAACTCTTCTGCAATTTCCTCACCTCTCTCAGCCTTCGTAGAATTGAAGAGAGTTAGGGCCTTGCTCTGAGTTAGGCTTTGGCTTAAGGGAAAGTTGTGGCTGGTTTGACCTTCTATCCAGGCCGCTAAAACTTTCTCATGTCAGCAATAAGGCTGTTTTGCTTTCATACCATTTGTGTGTTTACTGGAGTAACACTTTTATCTTTCTTCAACTTTCCCTTTGCTTTCATAACTGGGCTACTGTTTAGCCCAAGAAGCCTAGCTTTTTAGTGTGTGTCTCAGCTTTCAACATGCCTTCCTCACTAAGCTTAATCATTTCCAGTTTTTGATTTAAAGGGAGAGGCATGCAACTCTCCCTCTCACCTGAACACTCAGAGGCCATTCGTTATTAAGTGGTCTAATCTTAATATTGTTGTATCTCAGGGAATATGGAGGCCCAAGAAGAGGGAGGAAGATGGTGGAGCGGTCAGGACACATGTACCATTAATTAAGTTCGCCATCTTGTATGGGCATGGTTCCTGGTGCCCCCAACAGTTACAACAAGTAACATCAAAGACCACTGATTACAGATCACCATAACAACGTAGTAATAATAAAAAGGCTTGAAATACAGTATTGCTAGAATCATTAAAATGTGACACAGAGACATGAAGTCAGCAAATGATGTTGGAAAGTGGAACCCACGGACTTACTCAATACAGAGTTGCCAGAAACCTTCAATTTGTAAAAAAATGCAAAAGAAAACAAAATCTGCAAAGCACAATAAAGTGAAGTGAAAAAAAGGAGTATGTCCATAGTTAATAAAATTTGTATAAAGCTATTATAATTTGATACTTTCAAATGACCGTGATTTAGGATATTTATATACTATTATAATTGATTTCAGGAACTGACAAAACAATAAAAAATCATGGTCATGTAAACATGAAAACTACTTTCAAAGCATCATGTCTATTAGATATATAATTTTACAATAATAATTGATAAGCTGCATTTTTAGGTTTGTATAAAATTTTGATGTATGTGTTCTGAAATGTGCCTACATATTTATATTATATGATATATTATAAAAGAGAAATAATATATAATTAGAGATGCTGCATTTTTAATCTACACTCACAATGTATTCTTTATGTTCAACTGAGGGTGACTTTAGGTCCCCAATATTGATTTGTATAGGTTTGTTTTTAATGATGAGATTCTGAGAACAACCTTCCTTATGATGGCATTCTTACCTCAGAGTCCCAAAACAGAGGCCTAGAAGCAAGCCACAATTTTGCTACACAAACGGGTAGTGTTATCTTATAGGGCAATGGCGGCTTCCTTTGTTTTATTAGCGTTGTGATGAATATGAGATATTGCAGTTTGAGAAAAATGACTAATTCTAAATATGCATGAGATTCATTGGATCTATGTTAATTCTTACCTTCCTATATTAGACATATCCTCAACCAAGTTTGCAATTAGTTATCAAGAATGCAAAAAAGATCTATGTCTATTTCCAAATTTTAAATATAGTAATACTGATTTTATCTCTTTACTTAGATGATCTCTGCAAAGGTGATATCAAATGGTACAATTAATGTAACAATAAAGTTAATATGTGTGATCCATTCATTGTATCTCAACCTGGTCAAATTAGATTGAATTATCCTTTCTTTTACATGATCGGGTTTAATATGTATAGTTCCTAGCATTATGTTAAGTACTAAAAAGGTCATGACATAAACAAATAAAATAATTCTTCCCTTCTGGTAGTTAACTACAGCTTAAAATAATGTACCTGGAGATAGCCACCATAGCATTAAAGCTTATTTTGTGTTGATGGGTACATGATAGGAAACAAACCATTTCTGAGATGAAGTAAGTGACCAGAAGTATTTCCTCCCTGTCTCTTCTTTATTTTTCATTTTCTTTGTGTTTTTCTCTTCTTTTCTTTCATATCTCCTCACCTAGCATTCATCTTTCCCCTTCTTGTCTCCCTCCTTGTCTGTTTTTTTTTTTCCTTCTTCTTTCCTTTGTATAATTCCATTCTATTGTAGTCAGGTAAACAAGATGCTATTTTCCTTCCCTTACAATGATCTAACTTCACTAGCTCTTGTTTTGCTCTTTCCCACCAATGTCTTCTGCTAAGGACAAAGCAGATCATGGTTTCAGAGAGCTTATGCCCACCAGTTCATCATCCACTGGCAATTTGTTTTATATTTATAACTCTAAAATAACTCTTGTTTAACCCACTGCTGAATATAAGGTGCTTATGCCACATTCTTTCCTACAGAGAAATATTCTCTGCTCTTACCATGTGCCACTTTAAAATGCTTCAGAATCCAGGCTAGTTACCTCAGATTCACTCATTAACAGATGATATGGAGAGGGACAGGTGAGTGAGGGACCTGCTTGCTGTGCATATACACACAATAGGATATACATGGTAAC
The DNA here is from genome assembly GCA_003508835.1 of Eonycteris spelaea. NCBI lineage: Eukaryota > Metazoa > Chordata > Mammalia > Chiroptera > Pteropodidae > Eonycteris > Eonycteris spelaea. The sequence continues at coordinate 473,384 of PUFA01000254.1, read as the reverse complement.
TATATTAAATTGTGAATTCCTGTCTTCCTAGTGCAGCATTGCATTAATAATTTGCATATAGGGAACTAAATTGAAGGACATTAAATATTACATAAATTGTTGTTAGGCACTGAATATAAGTTGTCCTAAGGGATAAAAGAATGTCACAAATTTTTTAATTCTCCTTTCATTGAGAGTTGGAATATATTTTTATTACCCTTAAATCAGCGCTGGCTCAAGACTTTTTTGACCAATAAAAGTGACACTCTTTGCTTAAGCTTTACAACATCTAGCTACTTTTATTTTTGCTTCTTGCAACTCTGAATCACCATGAATGATGTTCGACTACCCAGCTGGGGAGACCATTTGGAGAGGCCCTAAAATTACATTGCAGAGGCAACCAGCTGAGCTCAGCCTTAAGCCTTTCCTTCCCAAGGCGCCAGATTAGTCAGGCTGCCTGCGAAATATTGCTACTGGGTAGTTGATGCTTCACGAAACAGAAGAATCACCACTGAGCCATGCTTATATTTATGACTCACAAAACAGTGAGCCATATTAAAGTGGTTGTTGTTTAAACACCTATATATTTAGTAATCTGTTGCTTATCAGCGAATTAAAAAAATCATGAATTACTGGTATGAGAAAAATGTACATAGTGCTCTAATTGTTTATATGATTACTGCATAGTTTCCAAATTATTAATAACATTTTGTATGTATTCACTGTGGTTGTGGCTTGGACTGGGTATGAGTTGAAGAGAGAGGAGGGAATAATACTGAATGGTTTCTCTCATTAAAAACCCCGATATGTTCTCTTTTTCCCTTCCTTTGTTTGTGATTTTAGAAAGGAACAGGGTTCAGACAGGAGTGCAAGTATATAAATCAGGTGTCTTTTAGAGGAAAAAGTCAAAAGATAGCCAATGTGATGCCCAATTCCTGTGGCATTATACTAAGGGGAGACACTTTGACTAGGGTTTGAAGCTGTGATTAAGTAAATACATTGTTGCTTATTACTCTCTAAAGCAGTTACTGGAGAAGTCATGCTCTATTCCGGCAGTTCTCTGTACGTGTGAGGACATTTTCTGCGTTTTCAGCAGCTCCCGGGTTTGTGACAGAGTTTCAAATTGTGTTTCAGTTTCTCTTTGAAGATTTTTTTTTGCCAAGTCTGCTTCTTTTAAAGGCCCTCCTTGAGCTTTAAAAAAGATGAAAGGATGCATGAAAGTCAATGATTTTCAAAAGAATAAGATAGAAAAACAATAATAGGAACTGAGAAGTTGGGTGGGACAATCTTTGAGACTTACTTAAAACAGTTCAAAACATTTAAGATTTCTCAATGTTAACTGTTCAAAATGATTTTAATAACATGTAATCTTCTAGTCTTCATACACATAGCATTCTATTATGTGGTCGCATTGAATGGGGAACACATCACCAAAATAAGACACAATCTGTGGACATTCACATCATTATCTGTCAGATTATGTTGGTATCTATACTGACATATAACCTGAAAAAAGACTTCTGCCCTTAAGAGTGTCTAAACACAACAATATTTCAAAAATGTCTTTTCTATGTTACCAAATGATTTGAATATCTATGGAAAGATTAGTTGGCTTACTTTATGATCATGAAAAATGAAAATGTGATGATTATTAAAAATGAAAATGTAAAAATCAGATTTTGTAAAAATCAGCTGTTGCCCAGGTTTCATAAAAATATTTCAAATGCCTGTGAAAGTGCAAAATAGTACTGAAAATTTCAGCCTCACAGAAAAAGCAGTCAATCTGTTGCCAAAATCTTAGATGATTTTCTGCCATTAGTTTGATAAAATATATAGCAAAAATAAAGAAATTCTACTACAATCTGAAAAAAATGACTGCTAGCTAGGGATACTGAGTTTTGAATGAAATGCCCATGGAAACGCAGAAAGATATACAGTTATAAAACAAATGAAAATTAACAACACTGGTTAATAATTTTCCAGGTCCCTGAAACAACTGTTACCAACAGCATGATAGAATACTAGAGAAAAACATTAAACGTGTTAAGGAGTTGACGGCAGATTTCCATCCAATTACAGGGGGAAAAAAAATCTTTCCAAGATCAGAAAGAGGAACTATCCAATTTTTTTTCTCTACTTGAAACATACATGTGTATGCCTTATAGGAGTAGCTTTATGCAGTTTTTTTTTTTTTTTTCCTCAAAGATATGAATCCTTGGATGCTCTAGTTCTCATTCATTTCCATATCAGGGCTGATTAGATATCTAGTGACCTGTTACATCCTAGGATATGAAGTCCATCATAAGGAAAGGCAGAGATGAGAAAATTAGAATGTTAATAGTTTAGGGTTTACAGTGACTGGTGTATTATTTCTGAAAAGGAAAGAATTGCAGCCTATTTCAAATATTCCCCAAATAAATTTCCATCATTAAAAACAAGAAAACCTTTAATTTCAGTAGAATCACATTAAATAACTGAACCTTAAGCAACAGAAAGTTGGGGACACATATTTTACAATCCAGATTAATTTCTGAGTCAAAAAATTAGGGACACAGAAATAATTTATCATTTTGTTTACTTTAAAACCTAAGCTAAGCTGGAGCACTCTTCATTTAATGTTAGAAAACAAAGAGTACATGAATTTTGCAATAAAACCAACGAAAAAAGTCAACATAAAAAGTAATATAGTAATAAAGATAAATATGAAAAAATAATTGCATACTCTTAAAGATTAAAATGTGGATCAAAATAGAAAATGAGATAATACAAAAAATTCAAAAAAAAAGTATGTGATAAAAATGAAGCAAGGGGAGAGAGAGAGAGATGAGAAGAGAGGAAAGAAGAGAGGGAGAACCTCATTAGGATATGAAAATATTGTAAAGAAAATTTTTAAAGTTCTTAAAATGAACTATTTTTAGTGAAATCTGTATAAATAGAATCAGTGATATAGATGTAAATTATAGGAATGTCTCTTATAATCCAGAGAATAAATGCAAATAATTAGAATGAGAAAACATAAGTATATTAAATGTTAAGGGTGGAAAATTTTCCAGTAAACCAGCATTAAGGATTTACTCTGTTTCTGTAATCTGCTCAAAGATATGCTTAACCAGGGTGTGGTAATCTGGTCAAAAATATGCTAATGGCCAACTTCTGATTCTGTAATCTGTTTACTTGTTTTGATGTTAACCAGGATGTGGTAATCTGTTTACTTGTTAACCAGGGTGCGGTTCTAGGCTTTCTAAACTGCCTCTTTTGAGAGCTGGAGGCCGATCTCCTCTGACCCTGCGAGGTAGAGAGTCAGTTGCGGGCTGGCTAATAAAGGCTCACAATTCATCTCAATTGGCTCCGTGGGTCTTAGATTTGAGCGCACCACCACAAAATATGGAGTATTAATAATATGACAACAATAAGTAACAGATATGGAGGACAGAGAATGAAATGCAACAAAAAGATAACATGCATTCTTGAAAATGAAAGGAAAGCTGATCTAAAGTAATATAATCATTAATATAAGAGAAAGAGCTAAAATAATTCTTGAAAGAGCACAAACATAATAAAAGTATTCAATAATAATCTAGTTGTAAAAGCTTTGCTTTTTATCAATAGAATCTGAAAGTAGAATCAAATATACACCTTTTACAGTATTTCCAATAAAATTTCCAATCATAATTTAAATTTGACAGAGTAAAGAGGGATAAATGAATAAATATATTTAAAAAGGACAATAATGAGAGCACATTATATATCAGATTAATATGTAATATAATATCATAATAAGTAAGATCTAATTTAGGTTAATAAGATAACATAGGGAGTAGCTTAATAATAACAGTCAGAATTTATGACTTTATACATGCCAGGTACTATTCTTAGTGTTTTACACAAATGAACTCATTTAATAAAGCATAATAATTCTTTAATGAATGCACTTATATTGGTTTTCGATTGCTAGCATGACAAATTACCTCAAATTTAGTGGTGTGAAACAACACAAATTTACTTCAGTTACTGTAGGTCAAATATCCAATAAGATTTTTGTCACTTTAAAATCAAGGTGCCCAAGAGCTGTTTTTCTTACCGATGGCTCTGGGGAAGAATCCCTCTTTGGGCTCATTTAGATATTTAGCTGAACTTACTCCTTTTGGTTGTAGAATTTGGGTCCCCATCTCCTTGCCAGTTCTCACCTATGCATCATTTCTAGCTTCTAGAGGCTGCCCATGTTCCTTGACATTTGTATGAACTCCTTTTTCATCTTCAGAGCCAGCAACTGTCGGGTGAGTCCTTACGCATCAAGAGCTCTCTGATTTTCTTTCTACTGCATTTCCCTTCTATCTTCAGCTAGGTCTCTCCAGCTGCTTTCCTCTTCTTCCTTCCCTTTTGCTTTTAAGAGCTCATGTAATTAATTACATTGAGCTCACTTGGATAACTCAGGATAATCTCTCTGTCTTAATGTCAGCTGATAAGTAACCTTCATTCCATCTGCAAAGTCCCTTCACAGCATCACTGAGGTCAGCATTTGGCGGAATAATTAGGAGGTGGGAATCTTGAGGGGACATCTTTAGAATTTTTTCTGCCATAGTATTATTCTTATCTTGATTTTACAGGTAGATAAATTAGACTCTAAGTGGTTAAATATCCACTAAGGTCACAGAACCAAAGGTAGAGAAGCTGAATTCTGAACCTTAGTATTCTGGCTCCAGAGTCCATCATACCCATTGATATATAAATAAATAAATAAATAAATAAATAAATGAATAAATGAATAAATAAATAAATAAATAAATAAAAATTAAAAAGTTGTGCCAAGAAATAAACCCTAGACTAACACTACTTGTTATAGGCAATTTTAAAGACATCACAAATCAGGAAAATTACTAGAGCCCTATGATAGAACATACGAATTAGCCATATGATAGAACATACAAATGCCTTTAATTACAAAGGCATTAAATATTTAAATTATTAAAAGAGCTCTAAAAAAGTGTCAGTGAATTTCTATGTCATCTTAGAATGAAAAATGCATAAATAGCTAAAGCAAAAAACATACACAAAAAATCCCTAACTTTGACTATGTTAAATTTATAAGTATAGTAAGTCCTCACTTAACATCGTCAATAGGTTCTGTGACTTTAAATGAAAAAATTTTAGTACAGACTTGTGGATATAAAGAAGAATTAAATCCCTATGGCATGTCATCATCAATATTATAACGAAATGTTATTCAAGGACCTACTGTATTATATTTCCAAACCTATGATAATAGGAGAAAAACCCTTTATAAAATTCAATCTTTATGTAAAAACACTCAACAAAATAAAAATGTAAAGGTATTTCGTCTTTTTTAGTAGAATCTTCTCAAAACCTTATATGGATTTAGTACTTAGAGGTGAGATAGTAGTAGCATTCTCTTCAAAGTCAGGCAGAAAAGAGAATGCCTTCTCTTGCTGCATATCTTAAACATTTTAAGGGAGGTCTTATTGAACACAGAAAGTAAAAATATCAAGAAAAAAAGATTAACAAGAAGGGAACAAAGCTGTCATAATTTTCTGGCAAAGTAATTGAATGGTTTGCATATCAACCTAAGAGACTTTATAATAAATTATTATAATAAAAAGAGAGTTCAGTATTTTTCTGGAAAGCAACAAATGCCAATATACCTAAGTTAATTGTTTTCTTAACAGGAGCACAAACAATCAGGGGGATCTACCTGTTGTCACTAAATTTTAAGGCGCAAAACAGAACAGCAACTACCCACTAATCAAAGGACAGAGCTTCTTCTTGACTAAACTTCAGAGAGCTTCTTCCTGACTCTAGTCTCTGACCCCCTTTACTTAGAGCATTTATTTTAGAAAATATGTACTAATAAATTTTTATCTCTGCCTCATTGACTTGTAAATCTTTTTAAAAGCTTCTTGCCAGATTTACAATCCAAAATATCTTTATCTTTCTCAAGGACCTGGGCGGCATCCTTTGAAATATAATCTCCAAGGACTCTAAAGCACCGATCTCCTAGTATCTGGTGGGAGAATCTTTCCAAGTTGTAATTACACCTCTTTATGAAGATAAGAGAAAGTTTACTTTTGTTTGGGTAAAGCCAATCCAATCAGTAAACACAGGTGACCTAAGACTCCTTCACTACCTGCCCCACCTTGTGGTTTCCCCATCCCCAAATCTGGCTATTAAAAACTCCCAACACTTTATTTCAGCAGTGTTGAGTTCATACTGAGTTCTGGCCTCTCTCTCCTATTGCAATAGCCTTAAACAAATCTTCCTTGCCTATTTAACTTTGTGCAGTGCAATCATTGTTTTGACATCACATTTATATTGGAGAAGAAAGAAAAACCAGGGAGGCTAGGAAAATAATGAACAAGGAAGGAACAGTAAAAGAATCTTCTAATCCAGGTTTATATGGCATAAGTCAATCCTGAGCTAGCAAAAGGGAAAAATCTATGAACTAGAAGTAACAGTTAAATTTTAAATTAGACCTTACTGGAACCATCTTTTTAATATCTAAAAGTGAGTTATAATTACTGGAATAAAATTAGTTTCTATAATTGAAAGTGTTCTGATAGTGATGATTTCTGTCTAAGGAGTCATTAAAGGAAGGTGGGGAAGATTTAACAGTTTATTTAAGGGCAGTTGTTGGATGAAAATATAGATATTTCCTGATGTACTCTTCCAGGTTCAGTACTTTAATCTGACATGTAAGTTACTTTTAAAAATATAACATATACAGTATTAACATCGACAAATAAGTACCTAAAATAACTAACAAAATAGGTGCAGGACTTCATTTTTAAAAAATAAAACACAACAGATGAAAGTACTATAATTTATAATTAGGAGACAAAGTATTTAATTATCCTCAATACATCTTAAATTTTTTAAATTCAAATTAGACTGTGACCATTTCTCCTACTTTTTATAATTTTTACCTTAAAAATGCAATCCAGGTAGATTAAATAATTAAATTTAAAAAGTAAAATTTTTGGAATAAAATACAGGGACACATTTGAATCACATCAAATAAAGGAGGACATTTTGATGAAAGATATAAAAACTACAAAGCCTATAGGAAAAGGTTAGTGATATTGACTACATCAAAAACTATAGAAAGTTTAATTAAGAAAAAATATGAACAAGGTGAAATGAGGATCAGGGACTGTGAGAAGACAATTTCCATCTACTCCCGTTGCCATCTCTACACACCTACGGCATTTGCACCTGACTTCACACCTCAGAGATGAAATGTTCTTGCTCTTATATAACGCCAAGCTCTGTACTTGTGCATTTCTACTCAAGAACTTTGCTCTAGTAATTCTTACCTGTTTTACCTATATACATTCCAAATCTTGTTCTGGACTAGATAATTCTCATTAGTTTACAAGTAGGTTGTGTTTATCCAATCGTTAAGTATGAACTCACTTTTCCTGCCTGCTATTTACGCATTATTTGGCTCCCATTTAAGCAACAATCCTTGAATAACTTGTCTGTCCTCATCTCTTCTCTAATTCTGTCTTAAACTCAATCCGATTAGGTTTCATCCACAGATACTGCACTCATGACTTCTATATTGTTAAATCATCGTGGCACTTGACCTAGCAATAGCATTTGTCACAGCTGATCATGCACTTATCTTTCATTCACACTCTTCCACTTTTCCTGAATTTCTTTGTACCTCACTTTCCCCTTTTTAGCTTCCTTTGATGGTTTCTCCCCTTCTTTCTCACCTCTCAATATTGAAGTGGCCCAGAGTTCAGTGCATATTCTTCTCCTTCATTTTCCCCTTTGAAATCTTATTTGTTTCCAGCACTTTAAGTACTATTTCTGTGCAGCAATTCTAACATTTACATCTTTAGTTTAGATTTTTCCCCTGGGATCCAGGCATATATATATTTGACAACTTATATTGGAATGAAACTTATCAACATTACTACCCTTTAGTAATAACTTTAAAATGTTTCCTGAATCTGACCATGTCTTACTACCTTCACTGTTTCTCTCTTAAACCAATGTCAACATCATTTCTTGCTTTTCTTTTCTCTACTGTATAATCTATGCTTAAGGGATAAGCCAGAGTAGTCATCTTTTAAAAAGCTAAGTGACGCCTCTCCTCAAAATCTTGCAACAACTCCCCATTTTACTTCAAGTTGATGCTAATGATCTTACATTATCCTACAAGGCCCATAGGCTCTGAATCCCCCACTTCAGATATAATCTTAATACTAACTGCTTCATTCCTTCCACACAAGTGGCCACTTTCTCTCTTTCCAACACTCTGAGCATGTTCCTTCCTCAGGAAATCATTAACGTTTTTATTATTTGAAGAGCTTGATATATATTTTACAAATAATTCATTAAAACCAAATGAAAACCATCACACACTAAAATGGGCAGAAATTATGAACCCCTGTCACAAAATATATGTGTAATATAAATGGCCACAAGAATGTGTACGAGGTACCTGCTGGTGGCAGTGTAATTCTTACAATATTGAAGGCTGTTATAAATTTTGTGTCAAGAGCATTAACTTCTTTTTCTTTTTCTTTTTGACCCCCTTCATTCATTTCTTCCACCACCTGCCCCCTACCACTGGACACCATCAATCTGTTCTCTATGTATCAGCTTGTTTTTTGTTTGTTTTTAGATTCCACATATAAACTAGATCATACAGTATTTGCCTTTCTCTGACTTATTTCAGTTAGCATGGTGCCTTCTCTTTGTTAACAAAAATGAAATTTTATTATTTTTTGTGGATGAATAATATTCCATCATATATGTATATATATGTATATATATCACATATATATATATATATTTGCCAAAATTTATCAATTCATTTGTTGATAGACATTTGGATTGTTTCCATAGATAGCTTAGATATTGTAAATAATACTGCAATAAATGTGAGGGTACATATACCTCTTCTAGTTAGTGTTTTCATTTTCTTTCAATAAATACCCCAAAACGAAATTGCTAGATCATAGGGTGGTTCTACTATTAATTTTCTGAGGAACCACCATACTGTTTCCACAGTGGCTGAACCAATTTGCCCTTCCACCAACAGCGCACGAGAGTTCCCTTTTCTCCATATCCTTGCCAACACATTTCTTGTCTTTTTGATTATAATCATTCTAACCGGTGTAAGGTGACACTCATTGTGGTTTTGATTTGTAGTTCCCTGATGATTAATGATGTTGAGCATCTTTTCATGTGTCTTTTGGTCATCCACATGTCATCTTTGGAAAAATGTCTATTCAAATCTTCTGCTAATTTTTTATTCAGATTGTTTTTATGCTATTGAGGTGTACGAGTTCTTTATTTTGGATATTAGCTCCTTATCAAATATACTATTTTCAAATATTTTCTCCATTCGGTAGGTTGCTTTTTTATTTTGTTGAGGGTTTCCTTTGCTGAGAAAAATTAAATTATAATTAATAATTGAATAAAATTCTTCATCAAATGATATTTGTAAAGGAAACAAAAAGCTATAACTGTAAAATTTTATATATATATACATTTTATCACACTATTACAAATTTTAATTAAACATTGGAGTGATATTTAGTTATTAATTTTTTAAATAAATATTAATATAAAATATTTAACATCCATTCAAAATAATGCTTTGAGGAATATTTAATGATTAAGAATATGAAATAAAAATACAACATGCATGTGTTTATGTATTTATATGTGTGTGTGTGTGTATGTACCAAAGTACATTGAAAATGTCAGTGATTATTCTCGTTAGTGGGATTAAAGTTTATTTTGAAATATATTCTTTATCCTTTGCTATATTTTACATATTGTAATATAAATATTAATGGGTTTCAGAATTTTATAATCAACACTTTATAAATTAATCTATGTTGTTTTATGTTTGGTTTTGTCAGAAACATATGGTATGGATGATTCTGGACTTTAGTTAAAACTAAAAGTAGAAAATTGAAACTAGAGAGAGTAAATATAAAGCATCTTTAAGTCAGTAGAATTGTTTACTATAAATCTTATGGAGATGTTATACAAAAGGTTTTAGAACAATAGAATATGTTATTAATATTTATGACATTATTCTTGCAAAGCATTTACATCCATTAACTGAGTTGATTTTCACAACACTTTTAAAAAAATACATTTATTTGTTTAAATTAGTTTCAAGTACACAGTACATTAGTTAGACACCTATAATTTTCATAAAATGATTCCCCAAATTGCTCCCTCCCTCCTCTAGTCCTCCACTTAGCCATCATGTTAATGCTAACTACATCCACTCTTGCATGCTCCCCACGTCCAACTATCACTACTAAATTCACAACACTTTTAAGTTAATGTTACTAACATTACATGTCTTGCTCAAAGTCATGCACTCATTTATTCATGTACCAATAGATATTGAGCCCCTGGTATGCCCATATGTTTTATATACCAGGAATACAGCAGTGAATGAGATAGATCCATTCTGTGAGGCATGGAATCTCAACACTGATGGACCCTGGATTCTAGCCCACTTTAACTTAAGCTCATAGTCTTTCACTACACTGAAGTAAGCATTTGGGGGTAAATCTAATTTGAAGCTTTGCTTTTTCCCCTTATAGATTTCTATTTGACAACTAAATCTGTACTTAGCAAAAACAAACAAACAAACAAACAAAACAAAAACAAAACAAAAAACCCAGACTTAATATATTTTGCAAATAGTTCAATTAAATCTAAATTATGTAGATGAAAAATTTCTCTTCTTTGTACCAGTTTGCTAGTGGCCACCTGCTTGTACTGTGCTCAGAAAGCTGCCAAACAAATATATCTTTTCTACTTGGAAAGAGGAAACAGTTTTCAGGCCATCACCTTCAACATTATGTTTCAACTTGGCATTAATTTTAATGAAATAATAATATACCTGGAACCAGATTATCATCTACTATCCAAGCATCTCCAAGTACGTAACAAATATTAATTAAGTAGTACAACCGCTTGTAACAAAAAACAATCCTGGAATTGAAAAGATCATTGAACAGGGAAAATAATGACCAGAAACCCATTCTGAACTAAACAGAGGGGAGTAGGTTGCCAACTTGAATACTTCCTGTTCATTACTTTACTCAAAGACACACAAAAAAAGTGTTTGGGATGAGTGGGGACTGCTCAAAAGAAAAGAAAACAAATTCTGAGACTGGGCTAAAACGTCTCATCTCTTCACTTAGCTTGAATATCTTGTGCTAATTAATCTAAAAAAGACGTTTGATTGACAATTAAGAAACCTACAAGAACTGTATTTAAAATCACTAAAAAAGCTCCTGACTCAAATGTAGTACATAAAAGAAACATTTTTGTAACTGAGGTAAATATTTGAAAGTCAGGCATACACATATCAGAAAAATAATAATGATAATTCTGGCCACTAAAAATGACTCAAAATTTAGAGTTTTATGAATATGAATTAAGAAATATTTGCTTATGAAACACAACTTATTTTTAAGTCTAACATAAAGTTCAAGTTAACATTGTTATCAAAGGAGGTCATGTATGAAAAACAACATAAAATTGAATTTTTTTACCAATAAAAATTTTCTGTGTTAGATGAAGCTTTTAATTCTAGATAAGAAAATCACTTTGATCATTTTCCATTTGGCAGGGTAACACTTCTGTATCCCAAGGCCAAAGACAATCTTTATCCCCAATAGAAATGGTCAAAAAAAGAACTTCAATAATGTTATCTACAAGAAAATGTCTCGTTTCATTTATTGCATTTAACTTTATCTAACTTTAATGATTGCTGAATTTTGTGCACTTCCATGTTGAAAAGATATCACACATTTTGCTGATTTGCAATTGGCACTACCTTTCAAAGGTAAAGTTGCAAAGAAACATCACAGGTAAGGGGCTAATATTTTGCTCAGGCAATATATTACATTTGTATTTCCTATAGCTTTTGTAACTTTTAGAGGTATATTGTGTTTGTAGAAAGATGATTTTAGAATTACTTCTATCCTTTTAAGCACAAGAAGTTGAAAAATGCTGAATGAAGATGAGATTGGTCATTAAGCTCTGAAATATGCAGAAGATGTTCTAATGCATTTCTGCATTTGGATTATGTCATCCATAAAAAATAGTTTCTCATTTATTTTGATTGCCTTTTCAAAAATACTTGACAGCTGCATGCTCTGTTAATACAGTATATGAGTTCTCGAGAGTGTTCAGGTTTGCTTAGTTATCACAGAATAAAGTTAAGATCACCCAATTAAATACTAATTAAGTAGTTTACCTGGAATTCTAAACTATTTGTATGAGTTAATCTAATCTTCTAAAAAATGAGCTACTAATGTTTTAAGTTGTTGCACTTAAAAATAAAAAAGTAAATTGATTTTTGCTTAAAAGTTATATTCTTTAAAATATATTACAAAACTGCTTTCTTTTAAAAATCTTTTAGCTCATATTTTATTTTGCCTATGTTTATTCATATGACATCATCCTTAACTTAGCCAAAACATTGCACATATAGATCTATTACTTTAAGAGACTACTACTTAGGACTCTGGAGTATGAATTTTGTGGAAAGAATACCAGTAAAAAGGAATTTCTATTTTTTTGTTTAAATAATACTTAATTAAAGAACAAGCTTTTATTAAGAATGTGGTAAATGCTTTTCAAATATTTGCTCATTTAATCCTCATAGAATTTTGTGATATAGTCACAGTATGAGATAATTAACATTGTTATATGTAGGCATTTAGGGAAAAGGCATAAAGTAAAAATGTAATCTGCCCAAAGCTACGAGTAAGTGGCAGATTTGTGCTTTGAACACAGTACTGGGTTGTGTCTGGCGGAGTCTATGAGACATTTCAGCCCTGTGAGGAATACAGAGTAGGGAGCGTGGATAGTTCTACTTTCCTGCAGTGATGGATTTGAATCTGAAAATATGGCTTTGGTTTTCAATATTTGATACGGAAACCTTAAGTTTGGACTTTAAGACACAAGCGATACTTTCTATAGCTCAAAAGAGTTGATCAATTTGGAGAGAAAATATGCTATTGACATTTTTCTTGGTAATTATATTTTCCAATATTATTTATACAATATTTTGTCAAACTTTCTCTGTTTCTCGGTTCCCAGGAAGAAACATTTTTTCCAGATTTAGAGTGTACAATCAAGGGCTAGCACCCTTTCTCTCTCTCATAGATGATCACATATTTCTTTCATAAGCAGATAAATTGATCACTATGATTACATGCTGTGGAATAACTACAGCTGGTTATCCTGACTAAAAATTATAGTCAAAACGACATTTTGTACAGTATGAGCAAAAACAATCTAGGCTACTTATGCTAAGTTTAAGGTATATTGCAATTGGCTTTCAAGGTACAACTACAGTAGCCAGATTTTAAGCAATACTTATGAATCTTATGGAATGGGTATTCAAAATAGTATTAAATGCTTCCACAGAATAGTACCGTGTAGACACCACTCTTAATACTGTGGCAATCAGGACAAATTATGTAACCTGCCTATGAGTCAATATAAAAGGGCATATTAGAGCTATTCTGCTATGATTGGTGTCTAAAGCTGGCTCATTCTGGTTGTAACCGTCTCTTAATAGTTGCACATATCATCTCACACATAACATTTTCTGTTTACTACTAAAGTGGCTTTGCTTGTATGCTGCTTATTTTCTTCCTTTAATTTTTAGAAGATTCTTTGTTTGAAAAATATTTTGCAAGCAGTATCTACAGGTTTCATTCAAGTAGATAGATCAACATTTATTAGGAAGAACCTAAATTGCACATGGCAAAATCTGCTTGGGAATAGTTTTCTTAATTTCATTGAGGTACTGAAGTTATTGTTAGATATAATTAGTACTTTTCAGCATTACTCCATTTGAGAGTAAAAACATAAGCTTGACAAAATATCTAGGTCCTACATGTTCGTTTCTATTGTCCACGTGCCCCCCAGATGGGGGAGCTTTTTTAAAAAACACAGTCATGGTACTGGTTTAAGCATTGCAACAGACAACCATTACTCAAGAGTGTATTTAACAAAAATGACATTGAATTAATTAACATGTCAGTAGAGTTCTTATTTCACCGGCCAGTTTACTTCATAATTCCAGAAATCATGTTCTGTGGATGTTTCTTAAAATAAACAATGGCTTTATGTTTGCTGTTCAAGTAGAAAGAAAGTGAAAAAATAAAAAGGAGGAGGAGGAAGAGTTGGAGAAAGAACATAATATGTATGATATAGCCTGTAGGAGAGAGATTATTTTTATCCCATTTATCACCAAAGAGGCACTAGGAGCACAGAGAGGCTGCATAACTCCCCCAAAGTCACACAGGTAGTAGAACCAAGATTTGGAGCCCCATGATTGGGCTCTGGAACCCAGCGTCTTAATGACTATCTTATGCCACCTCTTTATAAGTTTAGAAATGCTGCTTTGTAGTTCTGTGAACAAATTTTGAACACAAGAATCTACTGATTCGGAGATGGAATATTTCTTTTAGTTACAGTGATGAAATTGCATTGCCCATTCATATACTCCTTATCCTTTATGATAAAAACGTGTCCAGCAGTACCCCTTTCCACAGTTTCGGTTACCCAAGGCCAATCACAGTCTGAAAATATTAAATGGAAAATTTCAGAAATAAACAATTCATGTTTTAAATTGCATGCTTTCCTAAGCAGCATAATGAAATCTTGTGTCATTCGACTCTGTCCTGGCTGGACATGAATCACTCCTTTGGTCAGCGTATCCACACTGTACATGCTACCCATCATTTGCCATTTAGTAGCCTGAATCTCCTTGTGCCTAATTTATAAATTAAACTTTATTATGAGTAAATTAAAGGAAAAAAAAAACTCATAGTAAATATAAGGTTCAGTACTAACCATGGTTTCAGGCATCCACTGGGGTCTTGGGACATATCACCTACAAATAAGGAGAGACTACTGTACTAACAAGATAACCTATGGGTGCTCAGTCAGCTGAAACAAACAGTTTAGGAAATGCTTGATTTTAGAATGAATGAGAGTGTCTTCAATTCTGATTCCTGAGTATTTTCTGAAGTTGGTTTAGAGACTCTTAGTAACAAAAAAAAAATTGCTTCAGATATGTGATTGGGTTAACTAATGTGGGCTATATATTAAAAGATATATAACAAAAATATTTTTAATTCAATAACTATTTTCTTACTAGGACCTACTACGGCGAAGAACTGGCTTCTGCCTTGGGCAATGTACTCTAGATACTCCAGTCCTGGTCCTCAGGGTGTTTACAGTTTAATAGCAGAAGTCAGGCACTTAACGGATCAATATACATGCTGTGTCTATAAAAGGTAAAGTACAGATTACTAAGGGAGCAATCTTGACTTAGGAGAGCTAATTCAGTTCTAGGATGTTCATAGAATCGGGAGTATCAAGATCTGAAGAATGCAATTATCAGCGAAAAAAAATTGGAGGGGATGGGAGGAGGGGACTGTTTCAAACAAGTGGTATAATTCTTTCAAGAAGTGCAAAATAGAACAATACCGTAGGAAGATCCTTCAAAATCTATGAGGATTCTTCAAAGATAATCCAGAACTAGATGGTTAAGTGCTTAAGAGAATCTAAGAGTGATTATTCAGAAATGCTCCATTCACGTCTCTGTAAAGGATATGGAAGTTTAATTAATTAATAATTAATCCCCCCCCCACCCCGCTTTGGATAGAGAAGTTTTAGAAGCAGGCCTGAGGATGACAATGACTATAAGGCAATAGAACTCCTTTTGCCTGCTTCTGCTCTGCTGTGGGCTCATAATCTCCCAGCAGAATTTTGTTGTTTCTACTGTTTGGCCTCTTACAGCAGCACCCTTTTTCACAAAAAGGGAAAGCTGTCTGAGTTGTGACTGCTGCTTACAGCATAAGCGATTGAGTACTGGGCCACACCTTTCTGCTACCACAACCTACCACTTCTCCCACTCAAAAATCCCTCTCTGTTTTGATTTTTTTTTTTCTGGAATATAGTAGCTGAAGAGGAAATCAAACTGGTACCCCAGGACCAGAAAGCTTAGTTTTCAAATTCTTCTTCGTCCTTGTTCCAAGTTACAAAATTATATTCTGTCTTTCTCAGAGCTAAAAGGCTGCTCTCTGCTTGAGTCATATAATACAGTACTCTAAAAAGAAAGAGCTCTTGGGTGTGGCGTCATAGTGTAATGGTTAGTACATCTGTTTTACACACAGAAAGTCCTGGGTTCGTAACCCAGGTGGAACCACACCATACCCCGGTGCGCCAGGCCCCTGGGTGTACACTCGTGAGTGAGCAGGTAGGAGATGATATCCTGCCTTCAGAGATTCAGTTTTTAAGGGGAAATGGCAATATTTATAGGTCAGGGGTGGAAGTGGGGGTAGGGAATTAAAGAGGGGGGAAAATAAAGTAAGTAATGGAATCTATATATATATATAAAAAGAACTCCTCATGTTTATGAGGAAACTAAATTAGTCTTAAAATATTTAGGATCCTATAAAGACAAATGTGAGTCCAGAAATTAGTAATACACATAGGTTTGCATGGCAGCAGCTACTTGCCATCCAACGAAATCTTTTCTTTAGTTTTTCACCTGGGCACCTTGCAAAGACTACCATCTCAGTCTTTATTGCAGTTGGATGGAGTAATAAAACTAAGTTAAAATCAAAATAATGTAACGTGAAGAAAGTGATATGTGCTACCTCTAGGGCAGACAATTGCAATTTTCTACGTGCACTCCAACATGCTCTTTGCTCCCTTTTGTCGCCTAGAATGGAGAAGCCATGTGTTGAAGATGGAGACTTTCTAAAAGTCTGGGACTCCAAATAAATGCTTGGAACAGGACTCCCCTGACCACCTACCCCGCCACTACGATCACCACACATACACACATCTCTTCTCACTGACGTAGACTGTTAGACAAAAGAGAAATATATTGTTTATTGTCTTTAACATTTGTATATATTTGTTGCTGCAACTTAGCTTATTCTATATATGACACCGAATCTCTAAATTCTCATTCTATGTTTATGAAACATGTTATATTACAGATAAAAAAATTGTATCCATATTAATATGATTCACTTCTTGATCAATTAAATTCCTTGGATAAGGTAAAAATTTAACCCATTGTATATTTATTTTTGTTTTACAGCTCATGATATTTTAAACTTTTACAAGTAAAACTGAGAAGTATTAGTAATACCATTGTTAACCCAAGAAAAATGTTTTATTTTAATGGAGAATTCTTTTAAAGTACCACTTTTTGATTGAAAGCCTCCTACTATTATTATGTATTCAAATATTTGAAATCAAATTTTTAATAATACTTCTCCATAACTCTTAAAATAATAATTCAAAATGATAAACCCCTAACTTGGACCTAAAATGTTCTCTTTTACATTCATCACATTATGTAAGTATGCTAGACTTTAGTGTGTTCTGAAGCAGTTATCAGTTTTTCACATAAAATTTTAAACATTTTAAAAATGTAAAACCTATTAATAAGCCATTGTGCTGTATATTATTAAAATATCTTTGTGCCTAATTGAAAAATTATTAATACCGATCATGATTCTAAAGTTACTAAAATTTCCCAAGATGTTCTGGAAGAGCTCTGATTTATCAAGCTGTATTTATTATGCCATGAACATTCAAGGTCAAGGTCCCTGGCAGCCTTTGGTCTAGAGCTTTGAAGGAGTCCTAGGGGTTTCCACTGTATAAGGCAAGGCAAGTTTCTTCCTATTTCATATCATATTTTTCATACAGATAAGAAAAAATCATCATAAAAATTCTTTCCTTTGTTACCCAAAATACTAAAGTACCCTATAAAGAAGATCTCTGTTAAGGCTCAGTTTCCTGAAAAAAGGGTTGATGCATTGCTTAGCTTGAAATAGAATGTAAAAATTAGAACTAGGCCTTCTTATGAGCCAATTTCTTTTTTTTTTTTCCTTTTAACTCAGTGGTTTCTTGTTTGTTTAGTGCAACCTGTTACAACTCATCTAAGTGAACTTTAATGACATCCAAACAAGTCATTGATTTCCTCTCTCATGTCTGAAATTAATATTAAGAGCAGAAGTATCTTAGTGCCTGTAGGTTCTTTCTGAGGATCTGGAATTTTTTAATTTTTTATTCAGGAAAGGTAGTCAGGAATCTCAGAAAAGCAGAGAGGGCAGTGTGGGTTTCTCGTAACTTGTTTATGGAATCAAGCACTCATTATCAATTCTTCATCAATAACTGAGTCAAGGACTATCTTTATTGAAAACTGTCTCATGAACTCCAACAAATATATATTTATGCATGCATTCATGCATATGCACTTACAAACAACCAAAAATGTTCTGATACAAAGAGTAAACCTATATTAGTAAACAGTTTAAATCGAATACTGTTAGGAAAATTTCTTTTAACATTTGCCTCGTTTTTTGTGTTAGAGAATAGTGAACAACATAGTATATATAATGATTGATCATTAACTTCAGGAAGAGGATAAAAATGTGAGGAGTTATTACAAAGAACCTACATTTCTTAAGATAAATGAAGATCACCATTTCCTTTTAATCAACGAATTTGTCTCATTCTGTCTTAGTTTCTCTTGTATTATCTATTCTGGCACAAAAATAATTACAGGGACATAAACCAAAACAGAGAATGTGGGGTTTTAGATGCTACTTCCAGATACACCATTCTGGATTCCATATTATGACTGAACTCTGCAAATGGAAGAGAAAAATGTCCTCTGACCATCTCTGACATTCCTCTGGTAATTTAGTCATACTACATCCAAATGTGAGGAATCTCTGAGTATTGACAGAGTTCTGTTTGATTGCTGAGCCTTCTTCCTGGAAGCACTGTAAAAACAATCCTCCATCCCCAGGGACCAATTAACAGTGACGGGATATGCAGACAAGCATGTTTGATGACGAACTCTAAATTTTTTCTACAGGAATGAACCCTGTTCTTATACGTTCTGTAGCAAACATCTCTGTGTGCCCAATGATTTATATCCATGATGGAAGGACAAAACTCACAGGGAAATGATAATCTTATCATGTCAAAGCCAAATGCAGATAAGCTCATTATCATGGAGTTTTTGAAGCAAGAGAAACAGGATACAGAAATCTAAACATTTCTTATTATCAGCAAATGTGTACGGCAGCTGCTGGTAATCACCAATCACAACAAGCAGATAAACAGAAAGGGGGAAAATATTGTGGATGCACTCAAATTCCAAACCTTGGCACCTAACTGAATTTAGCACAGAGCATTAGCATGAATTCAAATATGTGTGAATCACAGTAATCATGCGAAGTGCTAAATCATACATTTCATGATTTATCTATGATACCTCAAATTCTATGAAGTTTTTTAGGGTCAAATTTCTAGAGTTCCCCTTCCCCCCACGCACATATACACACACATCCTTCATAACAATTGTTATAGAATGATATAGTAATTATTATTAAACAAGAGTCAAACATTTGAAATTAATGTGTGAATTAAAGATACTGATAAGAACTTTCATCAAAGTTAATTTAACAAAAATATTCAAATAATTAGGACAGGTTCAAACACAAGGGATATTAAACACAGTCATAGGAATCCTTGTGGTCATGGAATTATTTTGTATTTTGACTATAGTGGTGATACACAAACCTACACTTATGTTAAAATGTCATAGAACTAAATACACACATAAAGAGTGCAAGTAAAGTTGAGTAGATCTGAGTTAGATTCGTGAATTATATCAATGTCAATATCAGGATTGTGATATTCTGCTTTGCAAGATGTTACCATAAGGAAAAACTGGATAAAGAGCACAAAGGATCTGTTTGTATTATTTCTTACCACTGCATGTAAATCTAGAATGATCCTATACTGAAAATACTTACTTAAAATAAAATTGAAATGCAATGTGATAAGTGCTAAGATAGAAGGAAGCACTAATTGCTATGGGGGTACATAGTAAGGCTAATGTAATCTAGATTGGTAGGTTAAGAAGATTGAGAAGAAATAAATTAGCCAATTAGTAAATAAAGCTAAAGAAGTCCAAGCATAAATATTAGTTTATGCAAACAATGTATTTAGTATAGAACATGCATTTCTGAGTATTGTTAAATAATTTTGAATAAACGAGGAAAAACATTCTATTGGAAAGGGAGTTAGTGGCCAGTTCTTTATGGAATTTGTGATTATATTAATTTTTATGAATCCAAACTTTATAAGGTATGTAAAGCCCTTCAGTGTCTGGAGACACTAAAATCATATAATGGTCGTGTAGTGAAGATCATGGATGAGGCTAAGATGGAGACACTAAGATGGAGTAACATAAATAGTTGCAAAAATTAGGGTAAAATTCGAAACATTAGTGCTTGTCAAAATTGGAAACTGGTCAAATATTTGTTGAAAAGAGACAGCAGTAGTTGAGATGGTAAGGGAGAAGATGCACAGCCTTGAATATCCATTGGCTATAGATGGGTTTAGTAGACAATGAATTCAAGAAGACTACTAGATTTCTTCTTGGGGTAATTCAGGAAGAGGTTACTTAGGGTTAAAGGTATGGGTCTTACATGTTTACTTGTACCATTTCTCTACGTATAAACACAAATAAGTATTAGCTTGTAATTCAACTTTTCATTTCTCTAATAAAGTATTGTAATTTACCTTGTGTTGGAAAAATCAATGATGTTAAAGATTCCCAGCACGATAAGTAATCTAAGTTTCTTTTGTTTGTTTGTTCATGTTGTCTCAAAGCATGTTAAGTCCTCTAAAAATAGTAAGATTGCATTACATTTTATTTCACTTTGGAAATAAGTGTACATTGCACATTTTGTTCCAAATATTCAAATACATTCCTATTGAAAATCAAAAGTATAATAGTCACCTGGACTATAAAAGAAGTGACCCTAAATAATTTGTAAAGCTTTGAAGGCTGCCAAATAGGTGGTAAAACACTAATTTTTAACTTTATGGTAACATACTGTATTTCTTTTATGATATTCCTGCAGTGGTGAAATGGAAATTACTGACTCTGGGAACCCGGCCTACAGTGCTGTTAATCACTGTATTGTTATTAATTGATTTCCTTAGGAGAGAGCCAGACCTAAGACACTAGTTATTAGACCTCTGTCCCACTCATAATGCAGTAATTTTGATACTGCTTGTGGTTTTTAGATTAAAATATCTGATTTTCAAAACAGAGATATCTTTATAGACAAAGAAGAACTAATTGGTTTAAACTATACAGTAATGAACTGACTTTGAATGAGACAGACTTAAATTGTCTTTTTTCTTGTTTGTATTATCATAAGTAAATAATTTGAAAATAAGCAGTCAAATATTCAGTTTAGTTACCTTGCATGTGTGTGCAGAAACCTCAAGACTTTTCATTATTTTTTAAATAACACCTAGGGACCTTGTTACTCTATCCTATATACCTATAGAAATCATTTCATTTGAGACATATATATATATATATATATATATATATATATAGATATATGTATAATTTCTAGAAGCTAGAAGCTAAAAACACAACTTTATTTTCATTTTTATGTTATTTTATTTTTTGCAAAATATGTAACTGGCAATAAAAAAAGCATGAGATTAGACATTAAAGAAAACTATAATTCAGAAGGAAAAAAATTGTAATAATATGTGTAAAAATAATAGAATGCCTATACTGACATGAATATTTATGGATGTATTTAAACAATGAACATATGTCTATCTTAAGTAGACAAAATTGGAAGACTGTTATCCAACACATTAGAAAGCCTGATTGATTGATCATCTTGCCCTTTCCCTTAATAGACTATTACAGTAGTAGACAAAGGAAGAAATAAAGTGCCGAGCTAATCGATTTGTATCATATTGGAAAGGTCAACACAGAATTGTACATTACTACTGTCAGAAACACATAAAACATTAACATTTTTATACCATATCCTCATCACAGAAATTGTAATGGGAACTGAAAAAGACACAATATTCGTCCGTTCTTATGCCCAAAATAACTAAGTTGGAAATGGGATTGCATAAATCTTATCTCAGGAGAGGTGCCAAAGGGAAGAAAATTCTATGGATTTTCTTTTGCAGGATCTTGAGTTTTCATTCAATTCATCCTGTATGTACTCATATATTTTTTTTCACAAGAAACATTCAAACTAACATATGTGTAGTTATGACTTACAAAATAACATCTCTGTTAGAAACAGACCAAGGCATAAAGGAATATCAAATAATAATATTTAATAAATAATACATAATATAAAAATATAAACACAATAATTAAGAAAGTTAATTAAGATGCACATTTTGCAGTGGGTTGCAGTATAGAAATTGATGTAGCATAGGAACTTGACAAGAATTATGCATAAATATAAATAATCTATGAATACCATCAAATTTAATAGATGAGATTATGACATTTTAAAACATTCCTCCTGATCTATGTAATTGTATTATTTACAAAAAATTGTGAAAATACAATGTTTGTTAATAAACTTTGTATTAACATAGACTTTGCAGTGTATTATGTGAGATTTTAAAAATATATGCAGTGTATGCATGAATTGTACACACCCGCACATATGTAACTAACCATGAATTGCATGATGATTTAATATGACAGCATAAAACTAGTGGCTTAACAGAGCATATTTTTTTAGAGATATGAATTCTAAGGAGCAGTGAAAATTTGAGGCCCTTCTTAGCTTTGAAGACAACTTGTGTTCTTTTTCTGCCTCCTGGCAGTTCAACTTAAGTTGAAATTTATAGCAAACGTTTTATCATAATTCCTACTCTGAAAGACTCGGTAATACTTGCACTATAAACTTCATTGTTATTTTGAAATATTCTTACTTTGAAAGAAATAAGACATTAAACTTAGCATAATTACTGAAGTCACAATATTTATGAAAATAAAAAAACGTCCAACCAAGTTTTTGTTTTGGAAAAAAAGATAATATCCTTAAGTTGGCATTAAAAGTCAAATGTAAATCAATAAATATTTAAGTGACTATTAAGTACAGCACAGTTTGTTATGAAATAGACAGTAAGTAATGGGGAATACTGGAGAATACTCTCAAGGAGTTATAACCCAGTATAGACATAACAAAAGGCGGAATACCATAAATACTATAGAAGGCATTAAAATATGCAGTGGGAAAGTTAGAGGAAAAAGAGGTAAACTGAGTAAAAATATCAGAAAAATCCTTCATGGAAAAAGTGAATCAGCCTTAATAAGCAGAAATGTCAAGAAAAGAACTTTAGGAGATACCCAAAATGAGAAAATAAAAGAAAATGTGCAAAAAAATAAAGGTGGGGGGAAGAGGGAGAGTAATATATGAAGAAATTGTGAGCAATCCAAGTACATTAGAAAAAGTTTAAGCTCCTAAATGGTACTAGAATATAAAGACGAAAAATATGATTGGATGATGTTGGCAATAGCCTGACTGTCGAGCTGTATGTGCTACATTTTACTTGATAGGAAATGGAGAAACTGAAACTTTTTGGATAAAGATATGAATAAGAAAGTTTAATTTAGTAATTGTACATAATATAAATTGTGTGAGCCACTTTGCAATTCATTTATTTTCCAAAGGCTTTTATAAGGATTAAAGAATAATCCTACCATGCAAGACTGACTCCTAAATTGAATTCATCACTTTATACATACACCTCTCATGACACCTCCAATGCACTTATTTACAGAATTAGGTATAGTGTGATGCCCAAAAGGGAAGCAAAGAAATGTTTTCTGAGTGCTTGAAAGAGTAAAGTATATAAAATGGTTAAACTAGTTTGAAGACTATTGTAATTATCTAATCAAGTAGAAATTAAGGCATGAAATGACAGAACAGAGAGAATGACTACAAAGAAAAAAACTTAAGGAAAAAAAATCAAAGTTAATTCCAATTGATTTGAGGACTTAAAATAATGGAGAACATGTCATAGACATACAAATGTGAAAAAACAGTTTAAAAATGAGGAGAGGCACTGGTGTTTGGGAACATGTTAAATTTCAACTGTAAAGGAAAGAATGAGGTAAGCTTAGATAAAATAAAGTCATAGTCATGGGACAGGATTTCTAGAAAGAGGAAATTTCTAGAGGTGATGATTCATCAATAATCTACAATATAGAAATGATTAAAACAATTGAAGTAATATCACTCGAAGCATGGACTATAAAAGAGAAATTCAAAGATGTTACCAATTAGAAAGCCAAGATATAAATAAAAGAGAGAAATTAGTAAAATAGAGAAATTAGACTGGAGAACAAAAATATTTGAATGATGATGAAAATGATTCAGATGATATTGCTGCTGATGAAATGAAAATAATAGGCATTTAGTTTTTACTTTATACTAATCACTGTGCCAGTTATTTTTATTACTTTTTAGATTTAACCTCTAGACATATATATGATGCCTCTATTATTATTTTTTCCATTTTTAAACCAAAATATGGGTATAGTGATGCCCAGAGAGTTTATAGGAAGGGGTAACTTCAAGATTCAAAAAAGGTATTTTGAATTTAAGAACCCTAGATCTTAATCTTAAAAATATTTCCTTTAATATAAGAAAATCAAAAGAGAAGGAAAATTTACAACTCTGCAATCACAAGATCCATCTTTAATGAAAGTGAACTAAATCTGCAAACATGGATGGACCACAGTATTCGAATATATGAGGCAGAAGAATAAATAATAAATGACTTAGCAAAGAAGAAGAAGTCATACCTAATTGCCTTCAAGTTGGGGTTGGCGATGAAGAAATGCTAACGAAAACCCAGCATAACCTTTGGAAAACTTTAGGAGCTGATGCATTCAACACTGTGAGAGTGTGAGTAGTGACATAAAAATGAGAGTTTGGCGGAAAGTTGGTTTAAAAAAAGTCAGTCTATATTTGTCCCCCAGGTCTATGCTCCCTGTAGGTGTACAAGGTGAAATTGTATTTTGTGCATTAGGTCATTCTCTGATTATTCACTCTTACGCCTAAGTATATCCAAAAAAACAGCATCCAGATTTATACCACACGAGGAGATCTGCTTGCCTTACAGTGAATTCAATATACATAGAGTTTCCAATCAATTTTTAGTGCCTCATTTATAAACATAAATGAGCTGCCAATGTTTAAGGACTAACGATATAGACAAACAAGGAAATAGAAAAAAAGGAAATTGTGACAATGATAGAAGGAAAAAAATATTAGTAGTATCTTTAGAGATACTGAAGAAGGTACAACTATTAAACAGTACTTAAAATCATTCAAAGAAAAAGAAAAGCAGTCTTGGAAATTTTAAATATAATATCTGTAAAAATAGTAAAATAATTGGAAGAAAGTCAAGTCTTATCTCCCCAGGAAAAGAAGAAGACAAGATGATGTTCAATAGGCGGTAATGTATAAAAAAATTACTAGAGAAATTGAAGTAAACAAAATTGGCTGACAGAACCTCAACGAAGGGAGAAAAGTGAAACTAAAGGGAATAAACTTCTGAAAGCAGTTAAAAGAAGAGAAAGGATGAGGAGGAAGAGGAGGAAAAGGAGAGTAAGAGGAGGAGGAAGAAGTTAACAAACAAGCAAACCTCATAAACAGGTGCATGGGTGTCCTGGGTTCAGAAAATACCTGGCACAGAGAATGAAAAACAGACTCTTATTAAAACATATTACCATGAAATTTGCAACAGTGACTAAAGGGAAGTTCTATGGGGTGTAAATCCCAATACATTTCCCCTGCCTTGAGATTTGGTAATCAGGACTTCCTCAAATTGCCTGTGAGTCCTTCCTCACTCCACTTTGCCCCTGCAGATGAGGTCTCCTACCAAACATCTCTCCTTATCAAAGAGATCAGGCATAATTCCTGCCTATTCCTGGCATTTCAGTTCCCTGTCAGCCCACAGAATTAATTCAAACAAGCCAATCACATACTCTCAAGGGAGCGGAGGGCACCTCAACCTTATAGTGCTACAGGGCCTGCCTCCCCCAGCCCCTGTTGTTCACTCTGTTCCTACGTGCAGCACCCTTCTACCCTGGACTGTAAATGAATGTGACTAATAAAATACTGTTAATCTCCTCTGCTGTGTCAGGTGTCACATGTTCAGACATCCCTATAACTCTAGAGCGTCAGTTTTCACTCACAAATGGGGTGAATGGGAGACAAAGCACTAAAATTTGTTTTGCTTATTTTAGATTCCAGTATAGGTAAAATCATATAGTAGTTGTCTTTCTCAATCTGACTTATCTCACTTAGCATAATACCTCTAGGTCCATCTATGTTTTCACGAATGAAAATATTTTATTCTTTTTTTCTTAATTTTTAATATTTTAAAACTTTAGGCAGGCGACCCTTGGTTGACCTCACAAATTGCAAGAAACTTGTCAGTTTACAATCCTTATATTTTTTATTTTTTACACCTAAAGCACCTGGTCTTCCTAGGTGGTCTCCCATCCAAGTACTAACCAGACCCAAACCTGCTTCGCTTCCGATATCAGACAGGATCAGGCTTGTTTAGGGTGGCATGGCTTTAGCTTCATTCTTTTTGTAAGGCTGAATAATATTGTATTGTACATATGTACCATGTTTTCTTTATCTATTCATCTATTGATAGACAGTTAGGCTGCTTGGCTGTTGTAAATAATGCTGTGATGATCATGGGGTGCATATGTCTTTTCAAATTACTATTTTGGGTTTCTTCAAAATACCAGAAGTAAGATTTCTGGGTCATGTGGTAGTACTCTTTTTTAATTTCTGAGGAATCTCATACTGTTTCTCCGTAAATTGGTTGTACCAATTTATAATCTCACCAAATCAAACAGACAAACAAACAAATAAAAACAGATACAGAGACAGAGAACATTTTGATGGTTGACAGATGGGAGAGGAGTTGGGTAAAAAAGGAGAAGGGATTAAAACAAATTGCCAGTTATAAAAACAATCACAGGCATGTAAAGTACACCATAAGGAATATAGTCAAGGATATTGTAATAACTATGTATGGTGTCAGATGGTGTCAGACTTACTGGTTGATCACTTCTCAAGTTATATAAGTGTTTAATCTGTGTTGTATTCCTAAACCAATATAATATCATATGTCAATTATAATTGAAAAATAACAAAAAATGATTAACAAAACATAAAAATATTTCAAAGAGCAAGTAAGTCAAATACAAGGATGATGACTCAGAGTATCCGATTCTCAAATGCAGTAGGAAAAAATTTTTAATCTGTTTTAAAAATTCTGAGAAAAATGTGTGCTAAGATCTTTATCCATTCAGATTATTTAATACAGAGAAAAAAAGTATCTTTAGACTTCAAAATATAGAATATTTGACTCTCCTATATCTTTTTTCAGGAAGCGATCTGAAGATGATTTCTGTCAAAACACGGAAATAAACCAATAAAAAAGAAGTGTGATCCAGAGAACAGGAACCCAAGACAAGTAGAGATGAAAAAAATTCCCAAGATTGTGGCAAAAAGGAAGTTTCTATGTGCTATTTATACAGTAGGCCTAGAGTGTACAAAGACCATATTAGAGTAAGAGATCAGATGTGTCCACCGGAAATATGTTTAGGGAGATAAAATATGCTTGAAAATGAGATGAAATCTGTGACCATATGGAAATTTTATAATGAGGAAATTTATAGAGCTTCTGAAATGTGTGGGGTGACTTACTCATAAGTTCAAAAAAAAAAAATCAAAGTGGGAGGAGGGGCAATTTTTAACTCCAGTAAAAAAAAATAATAACTGTAGAGGAAGGAAATGTAATCAGAGTGCATTTCTTAGCTCAGCAGTGAACAATATTTGAAAAGTCATCATGGAAATACTAAATTTTTCTTAAGCAAAAATTGAGGCATAATTATACTGAGAGGAAAATCAAGGGTGTAAGTGAGCCAAAATAATAAAATCTTACAATAAGAAGTCAGGTAGTGTTTAAACTGGTTATACACAAGATACAGCAATATATTCATATTCTTTGGACCTGTGGAGATAATTAACAAACAAAATAGCTCAGTATAAAATGTGTTTGCCTTTGAGGGAGAGGACAGGTCTTAGAGAGTCACAGAATAATCTTTTTAAAATACTCATTTCAGAAATAATTTTATTTTAAACCACTTCTATATAATACATTTGTGAGAATAAACATTAATTTTTAAAAGTGATCTGTCTTTACATTTCTGATTTTTGAAAATGTGTCTTAAAGTCATGCTCACTAACAAATCATTTTTTACTATTTTTTTGGTAAAAATATGAGCATAACTACTTTCACTATGACAATTTTTGCTACATTAATCCTAAAAATTTTGCTTCATTTTAGTCCTTTAATTCAATCCCCTACAGCTCACATGGTAAATTAATTGGAATTGTCTTAAGAATCATTATGATGTTCTCATTAAGATTATTAACTTTTTGAGATCGAATTATGTTAAAAATAAAATGATTCTTGAGTTCTAATTTATCTTTAGTTTTTGGCAATTGGAAACCTAATTTATTCAATGATGACCATTCTGAATCACTAGGCCATAAGTATTGATGGGTACCTAATCAATTTCTGGAATATTGTATTTCTAAAGATTCTTGTTATAACTTGAATTACAAAAACCAAGTTGATGATTCATTAAAAATCAATACAAAGATAAGTTTAAAAGCTACTCCTACAAAAAGCCTTTTTTAAATGTCCGATAATTCACTTTGAGTCTAAGTGACATAATGATATAATGAAAAGTCATATTAGAATTGAGATTATGTTTCTACATTTGGAAACTAAACATTATCAAGATCTGACCCTGCATCTTAATTTGCATTTAATGTGATGTTTTAATTCTTTTTATTTTGGCTATTTAAAGACAATCCTACTTTTACTTACCTAAAAAAAAAAAAAATCAGATTTACATTTGTAAGAACACAAAATTTGCTATGTGGTTCTAAAGTGATAGTCACATAACTTTATAAATACATGTGAGTTTAATATTGTGGTTAAATCCAATATGAATCTGCAATTTGGCACTGTTTTTAAGAAATAAAGGGTCTACATATAGCAGTACCTACAGAGATAATCATTGGAGGGAATATAAATGATGATAAACTCCAGAGATCTGTGCCCCATCTGAGAATATAATAGAAAGATGATAAACTGTGCAAGCAAACAGGTAAACCTAGGGGTATAAAATAACAGTGTATATTTGAGGCTGTTCAAGGGTAAAGGACATGTCAAAAATGAATCCTTGAACTAACATCTCATTTTCTACAGAGATTTCTTTTTTCTGACTTTTTAAAATGATTTTTTTAAATTTAGAAAATCAAAACATTTTATAAATTAGAAAACTAACAATTTAGTCATGAACACTTACATTTGAGCTATCGAACAATTCTCATTGATTTTCAAATTAGTATTTGCTAAACGAAATGAATTGAGTTTCTCTTTAATGCTGATAGAACAGGCTATATACAAAATTGTTTGATCCTAGAGGAAACTCCTGTCAGATAATTATGAAGTAAATGAATACTTAATAAATATTTAAGATATTTATTTCACTTGATTTATCCTTGAGATAAGATGAACATTTAAAAAACAATTCTGAGTAGCATAGCAGCTAGCAGATAAAATCTACTTACAGAAAAACTTGAAAAAGTCATATAGATGCATCAATAACCTACGTACAAATTAAGATATAAAAATATCTATTTGATATAATTGAATTATTGATTTTGGTTAAATATTAAAAGAAATATTACAATATTCAAATCAAATATCAATAGAATATAAAAACACAACAAACATTTCAAAACAGCCTTTTAAAAACAAACACACTGAGAAGTACGGGTATAACAAATAACAATAATATAGTTCATGCATTTTACACCTATTAAATTATTCCAAGATCCATAGGACCTGATAAACTAATTCCAGAGACTTCTGTAATCTGTGTAGCAATTCCCATCACTTCAAATAAGATATCTAGGCATACAAGTTTAGCTTTATAAATGTCTAGATATGTTTTCCTTAAAACCTAGTCATAAGTTGTATGAATGTTTTTTCTGATGTTTCCTTGTTTAGTTTCATGTATACTTAAGGTTACTAAACTCTAACAAGCTATAGTACAAAATAATTGGCACTCTGCCATAACAGATGAAAATAATGTGTACAAGAAAGACAGCTGACATAAAATTAACAGCTGAAATCTGAGATTAACACAGGAATCGTCATAAAGCCTAGTGACTTTGAATCAAAGAAATTTATAGAGATCACATGCTCTTTACGTTATTACATATATACTTCTGCAATTTGTGAGTGAATTTAATAAGGATATTTGTCATATTTTTGTTTGAGGACATGATGGTGTCCAAGTGTAATGAAGACTATAAGAAAGTCTCCAATGTATATATATATATATATGACTTACAAATGGCCAACCGCCATATGAAAACATGGTTAACTTCATTGACTATTAGGGAAATGTAAATCAAAACCACAATGAAATACCACCACATACTTGTTGGAATGGCTATAATCAAAAAGACAATAACGAGTAATAACAAGGATTGGAGAGATTGTGAGGAGAAAGGAACCCTCATATAATGCTGGTGAGAATGTAAATTCATAGAGCTGCAATGGAAAAAAGTATCAAGGGTCCTCAAAAAAGTAAGAATAGAATTATAGAAAGAACCAGCGATCCCTCTTCTGGATACCTACTCCCAAACATGAAAATATTTATCTGTAAAGATATATGCACCCCAACGTTTATTTCAGCATTATTCATGACGGCCAAGACATGGAAACAACCAATGAGTCCTTCAAGTAGATAATTGGATAAAGAAGATGTGGTAGATATATATAATGGAATACTACTCAACCATAAGAAAAGGTTAAATACTGTCATTTGCAACAACAGGAATGTGCGAATGGATCTTGAGAATAAGCTAAGCAAAATAAGTCAGACAGAAAAAGTTGAGAACTATATAAAATCATATGTGGGATATCCCACTCATATGTAGGATATAAAACTGAAAGCAATAAATGAACAAAGCAAACAAAAACAAAAACTCATAGATACAGATGACAGCTTAATGATTACCAGAGGGAAGGGAAGATTAGGGAGGTAGATAAGGGTAAAGGGGGTCAAATACATGGTGACAGAAAGAGATTTGACTTTGGGTGGTGAACACACAATACAGTATACATATGACATATTATTGAATTGTACACTTGAAACCTATGTAATTCTATTAACCAATATCACCTCAATAAACTTATTTTTAAAAACAAAATAAATTATAAAAATAATCAAACAAGACATCTTTTTTACAAAGCATACAGTGCTATATCTAGCCAGAAAAAAAAAAGACAGTGAAGAATTAAGGTCACTATTCAGATAACTTATTGATAATGTTTATCATTGGAAACTGATAAAAACACATATAATATTTATGCTGCTTTTTTGGGTCCTCTATTTTTCATTTGGTGTATGGTGAGAAAGTGAATTTTGGACCTGAACATCTATGTGACTATGTTTAACATATGGTTTGTTCTTTCCTTGAAAAAAAAATTAAGCTAACTTCTTATTTCTAAATGTGTAGAACTCAGTTCTCTGCTAGGGCACATGCCCCACACTGGCTGTCATCTTAGTACAGGGAGATGCCAGTTTACCTGTCTGAAGGGATGAATAGAGTGCCTCACTTTGTCCTTCTGAAATATCAATCATCATCACTCAGAAAACAGGGGATGTGAAAATGATAGATAACACTACAACAGCAAATGGACATATCCTGGCATTGTTACACTCTATCTTACACTAAACCTTTCCCTGTGATATTAAATATTAATTTTCTGTAGATAGGAAATTATCTGCAAAAAAAATGTCTCAAATTATTATTCTGTGATAGGTATGGAGTTTATTCATAGTTTCAACTGATGTGGTCTTTAGAGGTTCTGCAAATGGAATAATAAAGGGAAAGCATAGTAAATAATAGAACATCTGAGCATTTTATATTTCAGAATTGCTTTGTTCCTTTCAGACAAAGAGATCGTAGAGGTGGATTTGTGGAAACAGAGATGGCAGGGCCCTGATGGAAAGTCTGACTGTCTCTAGATAGGCAAGATTTTGAGATTAACGACATCCTCGTGATGAAGATTAGTTTGTTTTACAATCTATTGCTACCAAACAAACTTTGACACTCCTCAGGAGAGAACACTAGAAAGAAGCTGAAAGGAAGAGGAGAGGAAAACTTATAGTATGAATTAATGCAGGTGGAAGGAATAAAACCTAAAATCCAACATTCGTCTTCAAATCTTACCAGAACTATGTTCTTAAAATGTGTGTAAACAATGATTTATTTTTCTTAAAGTATAGTACAAAATCTTATCATGCAACTGCTAAACATTACTACAAGCTAAATTTCTTTGTATTGTGGGTTACTAATTTAATAGGGTTTCAAGGGTGAAAATCTATCTTGGTAATGGATTGCATTGAACTAGTAGAGCTAAAGACCCAATCTATCTTTTTCTTGGTGATCATGCTATCATTTTGTTGGAGAACTAAACCTGGAAGATTTATTTTATTGTTCAAAATGTGCAAATATTCAGACCCCAAAGGGAACTTAAATATATTTACTTGAAATTTTGAAATTTTCAAATGGGGTAATAGTATAGAACCATTCGTATCAATCTTTCCACTCTTACCTGCCACTCTTTTCTGCTGTAATCACAGGTACCGCGCTTGTGTGAAGCTGAGAAAGTATCTAAAATGATATCATATGACCTGATAATATTGGAAGTTAGTATTTTAAAATATTTAGGAACATCCCATATTTAATTTTATCTGAATATCTGATGTCAGATACCTTTAAGTTTTTGTAAAGAAAACAGTTATCAGTCCTTTTTCAAATACGATACTCCTATTCTCATCCTAGTAATTTTGGTTACATAAAATGTTTGGGTGAAGAAGATAAAAAGGCCACCATTTTAAAACAGTACAGTAGGGAATTGTGCTGATAAATAGCTTTTCAAAGACATGATGACAGATGCCATTAAAAGCCACAAGCTGTTAATCTAGAGTCTCATATGTGCTTTGTTCTTGATTTCTAAATTTATCCCAGGTTGTTTTCAGAACTTAAAACACAGTCATGGGAGGTTGGTGATTAGAGAAACTATTTGAAGTTTCACAATCAGAACAGCTGGTCCAGAGATGACAGAAGATGATGCTGAGTTTATGAAGCAAATGCAAAATAGTAACTGGGGAATGTTTTGGCAAGTAATAAGAGAAA
Organism: Eonycteris spelaea; assembly: GCA_003508835.1. Taxonomy (NCBI): domain Eukaryota; kingdom Metazoa; phylum Chordata; class Mammalia; order Chiroptera; family Pteropodidae; genus Eonycteris; species Eonycteris spelaea. The sequence goes on along the minus strand of PUFA01000254.1, from coordinate 440,148 downwards.
CCATTAGAGACTTACTGCAGGTGTCAAATTGCATTTAGGTTATGTATGTTTTCCAGACCCAAGGTTTCAATTGGCCCTCTTACCTCTTAGTGAAAACTCTGTGTGATTACTTGAGAACAAGCATAAAAGTAATATGTGGCATGAGTATTGAAAGGACAGGTCACAAGTTTTAAGGGCATAAGATCACTATCATCTCTTACCTAAACTACTATAATCACTCCCTAACTAGTCTCTGAATAAATCTTCCTCTCTTAAAGTTTATTATTCATAGAGAATACAGAGTGACCATTTTTGATTCAGCTGATCTCATTATACTATTCCAACCCCCATGGCTTTTCATCACATTTAGAATAAAATTTAAATCTTACCCTTCGCCTGAATGGTCCTGTATAATTTGGCTCCTGACTGCTTCTCCATCAGCACCTGTTTATTTCATCGTTAGAACACAGTGGACTCCTTACTATTTATCAAACATGCCAATTATTGATCCATTTTAAGATCTTAGCTCTTGATGTTTCTTTCTTCTGGAATATTCTTCCCCCAGAAATTTAAATGGCTGGCTCTCAAACTTTATTCAAATTTATGTTCAAATGTCATCTTCATTCTACCTTATCTGAAACAGCATGCCCAATGGCTCTGTCTTCTTATTCTACCTTATTTTTCCTCGTATCTCATTACTTATATTTTATTATGCATCTGTTTTTTGTTTACTCATTATTTGTCCAGTGCACTTGTATATAAACTCCATTAGGTTAGATTTTTGTCTGTCTCATTTATTTTGTAGCCCCCAATGCCTAAAAAAGTGCCTGGTACATAATAACACTAAAAAATATCCCATTAAGTAAACATTAATAAAGATGTTTTTATATCATTTACTGTCAAATTATTCCATTTCGTTTTAAGTAGTTAGAGTAATTAAAGCTGAGCTTATCCAAATATGCCAGGCCCTTTAAGAGGTTGGATGTGCATACTGGGGGGAGTTTCTGTTTTATTTTTGATGGTACCATTACAGAATATACTTATGGTCTGGGCTTTATCTCTTCACTTTGATGTGGCTCTGATCTATTAATATTAATGTCAGATATTAATACCTTCTCTTGGACTATTACTTGGCTATCTTGGTATCTCATTTTTAATTATATTCATTTCCCAGTGTTTGTTGTAGAAGATAATAGACTTCCAGTTGGGTCTCAAACATCATCTCATTAAGCAAAATGTACATGACACCTGTCCTCATTTTCCCCACAGTTCTCCCCTAACTTTTGTCCAAAATACATACCACACCAGCTCCATGTCCTAATTTGAATGAAATCTTCAACTCTGTCCAGCAGAGCAAAACAATTCCCAACTGGATCACATCTGATTAGATCAAAAACAGGGCTTCATTCTTACTGGCTTATGCCCTTCTAAGATACACTCCAAGAAGCAGGAAATTTTATTATTATTGGCATAATGCTTAATTTATTTAGAGTGACAACATCTACAAATATTTAATAATTAAAATATTTCTTACTCCCTTAAGCCAATTTGTACAATACTACCTCAAATTCACTGCATATTCTAAACATCATACCCATATTGAAACTGATCAAGTCTCCATGACACTTCTTTAAAAAAGAAGCACACCTCGACAATTCAGACAGATACAGTGGTTCCTATAGCTGAAGGAGAAGAGGTTAGCTTGAGGCATGTAAAATACACAATTTCTCTCCCTGGTTAGAGGTTATATTTTTGCTTTCACATTGTATTTCTTGAAAGTTTCCTCTTGCGTAATTAGAAAGGCATGTTTCAATAGCCTAACTCTGTTGCGAATCTATTTTATTGAGTGAAGATATTTCTAAGAATGGCTTACCAAGAGGGTTGAATATAATGCAAGACCTTGAGGTTTACCTCTGGTTCAATATCATCAATGTCCTCACTATCTTCTCTTTTTGCTGGGGCATTGATATGCTGTCTCAAAGATGAACAATTATTATGTAGGTCTGTCAGTTTTGAGGCTTAGTACCATTTCCCATGTTTATTATCATTCTTTCATGGTATCTCAGCTGAGTTTATTTTGATTGTCCCTCCAATTACAAGTTCACCCTTCTCCATCCTACTTAATGCCTGGGAACTAACCTTTATGGATTTCACATATGAGATCTTGTGTGCTCCAGTTAAGACTAGAGAATGGAGAGTACTGGTAGAGCACCAAAAGCGGGCAGAGAATAAGGCAAGTCCTGGTTTTATTCTGTGGGCTGTGGGGTCTTCTCTGGCAGGCTGAGTCCCATGAGAGTTCTTTCTCTTTGTGGGTTTTACAAATCCCTCTGCTCACCACTTGGGTCTCAGCATATTATCATTGAACTGTTGGTAGGACTAGGATACTCTTTACTACCTGTGTTTTTCTTATTTGGCTTCCTGCCCACACCTTTGTAAAATAGTATATTTATTAAACTCTACTCCAGTTACTCAATTTGAGGGTCATGTTAGAAATCTGACTGATACATCATCCAAGGTTAGAGAAATCATGGGGTGGGGGGAGAGGGAACGAAGAGGAAAAGATGAGTCCTGTGCTTGCCATAGAGCTTTAAAGGATTATTGTCAATGATAACTTTCCCCTAGGAGTCTACAGTTGAATGTGAAGCAGGAATGTTTTCACATATGTATAACAAATATAAACTAGGTTTAAGGAAGTACAGATAAGTAACAGAGAAAGAGATTAGGATACTATAGATACGTGCTTTCACAAATCTTAGCCAGTTTAATTTTTATTCATCTTTTGATATTCTATTGTCTTGCTAATTCCAAGCAACTTTGGGAAAGTGACCTAAAAAGTAGTAATTTGAAGGTATGCTCTTTCTCCTCTCTCTCTTCTTGAGGACACTGAGTTTAAGATGAATTGTAATGTGAAATGTCTGGAAAGAATATTAATATTAATTTGAAATATTCAGGATGCACAAATTAGTGTGGAAATGACAGTTTTCTCTTTAAAAATATTTTTATTCACTGATTCAAATACTCTACATTCTGCTGAGCTGTGACAAACTCATAAATTTACTTGTCGAAGATACTTTTTTCTTATTTAATAAAATTATTTATTTTCAACCTTTTTCATTGGTAAGTTTTAATTTTAAACTTTTATTTTTAATTTCTAGATTTATTTCATTTAAGTGAAAGATTTCTATCTTGGGATTTTTCTGATGTTATATTTGTCATATAAAATAGGATAAACTGTGACTTATTTTCTATGAAGGCAAACTCGCATGCTTATACTTTATGAAAAATAAAATAATTGAAAGGAGCTTATTCAATAACCCCTTTCTTCCTCCCTGAGTTTTGAACTAATTGACACTAAGACAAATAGTAACCAGACAGAAAAGTACTGACTTTACTAATAGATACTAAATTAGAAGACATAAATTGCTATAAACTCAATAATTTACTTGGTAATTCTTTCCCTGCCATATAGATTATAGAATAATCTGTGGACTTTGAGTTTGCAGAGCAGAGAAACTCACCTATGTTCATATCTTCTACAGGCCTAAGTGAATAATGAAAGTGTCTAAATTGGCATGGGGAATAAAAACATAAACATTTTATCTAGCTTCTCAAAGTAAGAGTTCTTCAAAACTTAAATTTACATTTAAAAAATCAGATAAAATCTTAAATTTAGTAGATCATCCTTTTTTTCCTATAGTATATCTATTACCTTATTTCTCTATTTTTATTTACTTTTTAAAATAAATGAAAATTACTTTGTCTTAATGAAATAATAAAACCTATCATTAAAAACTCAAAAAACATAAATTAATATCTTTCCATGTCAAATATACAAACTCACTCGCTCATCTTAAAAAGGTAACCATGGTGAATTTAATGTCTAAATTTCCAGATATTTTCATGTGTATTCATGTATTCACATTCACATGCATACATAGACATATGTAATCTTGCTTTGTATATTTTTCATATAAATTTCTTTGCAACCTACTTCTTAACACTTTGGTTGAGAGATTTAATTGTTCATTGGAGAAACAAGACACAACTTCTCCTATGATGTCCTTCTACAGTAAAGCAGAGCTCCCAGGCAGTGAAGAAATAATGTGCATGGGTCTGGTATTGATTCATACATAGTCATGGAATTAGAAATTATAGCTATGGGTTGTGTTTCCTCCTAGAAACATGAACTTTCTGATCAGGCTAATGAGATCAGCATTAATAACCTTTGCCACTGATATTTGCTATCCACAGTCCTGCTACTAATGGACATGATGCCATGTTTATATAATTATTTCTTTTTTTTTTAAGTTTACTCTTTTTTAAATCCTTTTCTCTAATACGAAATAGAATTGCTCCTTTTCACAGTTACACTTCTATTATTTTTTATGGTTATGTAGTTATCACTCTTCGCCAGAGTAGTCCTTTGAGGTTTCAGCAAATAAAACCATGAAGTAAGAGTCAAGAAGGTTCAAATTTCAACTGCTTGCTTTTCAGCTAAGCATTGTTTTTCATTTTGTTCTCGTGCTTTATTTGGCCTACACTGAAGAGGATCAAGGAGAAATAGCCAGCTCTCCTTTTCTCCATCAGAAATGAGAGGTGTACCATTGTATGTGGTGGGGAGGATCAGTGTCTCTGATGTTCTCAATGCAAGGAAGTAAACAATTGCAACAAAACTTTAAAATAACCTAAAGATATTGTGAGAAAAAAATATCATGCTTGGTAAACATTTTAAACAGCTAATGCATGGATGTAAAATAAAATAAAATTTGAAATTTTCTGATAAAAATGAAAGGGGGTTAAAGGTACAAATTTTAATTATAAAATAAAAAAGTCATGGGGTTTAATGGATAGCACAGGGTATACTGTTAATAGTATTGTAATGATTTTGTACAGTGACAGATAGTTACTAAATTTATTGTGATGATTACTTTGTAAGGTGTATAAATGTTCTAGAATGATATTGTACACATGAAACTCAAATAATATTGTAAGTCAATTACTTTAATAAAAAATTAAAAACAAAACTACGTAAAATACAATCTTCTGATCTTTCACTCTCACCTTTCAGTTTCTATGGGTAGCCACCTTTTGTTTTCTTATATATTTCTAGAAATATTCTGAACATAAACAAGTATATGTAAACATATATTTACATATAACACATCTTTTATACAAATAGTTATATATATATATATGCACACACATATACAATATACAGTTTTAGATATATATACATAACACTAGTCTGCAATTTACTCTTTTTATCATTTTATCTTAGATTTTTTTTCCCATGTCTATATACCTAGATCTATCTTATTCTTTCTAATTAGTAAATAATATCTTATTGTATGGGAATATTATAATTCAACAAGTCTATTGATTTTACATTGATTCCAGTTTTGCTATTAAAAACAATGCAACAGTATGCATATATGCGTAAATCTTCTCATGCACTTGGGTCAGTATCAACTTTGTCAGACTTAGCAGTAATTCACTCTTCATTCATACATTTATTAGAACTTCTGTTATATATAGTAGCCAAAAAAAGCTACTACTTATTAAAGGCTTCTCAGGTTTAATATATAATTTGCAAAAAACATACATCACTGCGTCCGCCAACTTTTTTTTTTTTTAATATCTAGCATTTCTCATTGCCTTTTAGGAGGCATCTTTGCTTGATTGCTTTAACATATGAAAGAGAAGGCATTAAACTACTTATTAATATTCACACAGTTACCCTCCTGTGGACACCATTCTACCTCTATTTATTGCATTGAAACAAGAAAGGATTTCAGATAATGAAGTCATATCTGTATCATGGCTATCTTTTTCAACTCTAACAAAGTTCTTCCTAAGGGATTATAATAATCTGTTTTCAATTATACACTTTTTTGTATGAGAATTAATTCCCAGATTTCAATATAAATATTCTTATGAAGTAAATATGAATATTTTTAGAATTTTTAGACATAATTCTAGAGAATTATTACTTAAACTCCCCTGAGTCATTTCAAAAAAGAAAAAATACTGAAGTTGAAAATGAAGGTTCTTAAATTTTCAGCTTCTGTCTCTAAATTCTTTCTTCCATTCCTGCGCTCTTGTTTTTAAGTGTGCATATCCCGGGGGCATGTTTTCCCAGGCTCACCCTCAGATTAAGCTCTTGTTCTGCCCCTAACCTATATGGTTTGCACATCCCCTTCCTCTCACAAAAGATTTTTTTTGGAGGGGTGGGGAGAGTAGTGATTATGATCATTTTTATTTTGTGAAAATTCGTGTTTTTATTGGGGTCTTATTATTTACCAGAAGCTTATTGCAAATATTATAGTATTTAATTCCTATCCCTAATTTGCCCAGGGAGAGATTTAAGCTTAGTGAAGTTGAATACCTTTGTTTAGTGTTTATATAGGTTCTCTTGTAAACACAAATCCCAACCACAAGTTACCAATTGCCATGCTTTAACAGAGAGTGAGGACAGAGATTGTTGATTCAATTCTATAGATTCTTAGAGGCGAAACTCTCATTCAATTCCTCTCTAGAAGTCATATATAGACAACTATGGCATTTCATAAAGATTCTGTTTCTGTTTGGGGAACAAGAAACTCCCCTTAGTTTTCATTCTCCAATGGCCATAGTAAATTGTCTCTGGCTCACGCCAAAGTAAACGATCCCATACACAGAACATGCGTCAAGGACAAGATAAGCCCCACATGTCAGCCTCCATTTTGACTTGATAAGCTAGTTTTGGGGAATATGTAATTTATGAAGTACATATTTTCCCTGAAATAAAATAACAGTGTATGTTTCTACATGCTCTGCAAATAAGCAAATACATATCCACATATATACTATATAACTATAGACAAATTGATAGGTAGTTAACAAAGATATAGATATAGAAATAGACATAGATAACAAAGAACAGGGGTTCAGAGTTTGGGTTCTTGAATCAGAATGCCTGGATTTGAATGTTGGCTCTATGAAAATTTTATTCATTTTTAAATTGATTTGCTATCCCATCTGAAGTGCAGTCTAAAGGTAGAAATAAACATAACACAGAAAACAAATCAAAAAGAAAGAAAAAAAAAACTTTGATGCCTAATATCTTAGATTCAAATCATACCTGCCACCCTCCACTGACTAGTAGATAACTTATTTTACATCTTTGTTCCTCACTTTACTAATCTATTAAGTGAGAATAAAATTTTAGTCACTTTATATAGTTTTAATAAATAAAAAACTATAGAAGTGTTAGCTATTATTGACATTTAGTCTGTTCAGAAACCAGGAGACAGAAAAGGCTACTATTTATTAAGGGTTTCTCAGATTTAATATATGATTTGTAAAAACCATAGATCACTACCTCCACTAAAATTGCTTTCTTCCTACTTAAGTATGAATGAACACACAAAGACTTAAAGTTCTCTAAAAATCTAATAGTGAATAACATAACTACTTATAAAACCAAAACCAAAAAAGATAAGTGAATTATAATAGCATTGAAAGCACAAGAATAAGTATGAGCAGAAATAAGTTACATGAGTGACTAAGATACTGTTTCTACAAAGTACAGTAGCCAAACACTAAAAACAGATGAAGTTTTATGTCCGACTCCTGTATTAGTCAGTCTGGCTTTAAAATTTATTATTAGAGCAGGACAATTGACAATATACTCTCTCAAATGTGATATCCTATGGAAGCAGAACTTGGGAATTTAATGTCAAAAATAAAGAATGATTATCAGAAATAACCTAAGAGTTTATATGTTTTTGACTAAGTGATCACCATAGGGCTCCAATCAACTACCACTGATAAGAATTCATAATAAACTCTATTAACTTTTGATCATTTTCCCCTTAAGTTAACAATTCAAGACAAATTTTTAAAAATGTACATAATAATAGCATGAAAATTATAAGAACATGATATAATTTTACAAAGAAATGACATATCCAATAATAGTAATTCAACACTTTTATTTTCCCATCATTTAAATTTTTAAAAAATATAACATCATGGAACTTATCATTCCAGGTAAAATTGCTGCTCTAAAATAAATTTTGGAATAATTTTTATGTCAACTTTTTAATATCTTACCTGTTTCAGAACTAAAATAATATAAGCAAACTAGCAACACACCAATATATTCTCATTTTAAAAAAATAGCTAAAAATTAAGTGGCATACATAATAAAAAGTGAAAGTTCTGCTTTAATTCTTTAATCATTCAGCAAACCATAGATTGCAGTCATGAAAAATTTAATATAAGTATGCAGAATATTTTTGTGCACTTTTTTTGTGTATAGACATAAGCATATATATTTGTTTTTAACACATGTAGGGTGAAATATCTTTCCTTATACTTAATTTTTCAAATTACTATTTTTCTCTTTTCCTAGAACATAATTTTAGATCTCTTTGCTCTTAATAATTATATTTAAGTGTTCACAATTTTCTTTAATGTAAGTCATAATTTAATCATTTCCTATTAATGTATAATTGTATTAAAAATATGTGGCTATTTTAAACAATGTTGTAGTGAGCATTCATATATATACAAAATATTTTTAATATTTCTGTAGAAATAAGCATTTTAGATAAAATACCACTCTAATATCAATAGTGCTGTTATTAATGTTATATCTTTAAATAATTTCATAGATGAACAATTTAATATATTTTTGATTAAAATTTGGTTGTTTTGTTGAGTATCTTTTCCTGTTCATTGACAAATTATAGTTTACTTTTATCTTCCTTTGTCCATTATTCTGATTAATTTTCTATACTTACTTTAGGAAACCTTTATACATTAATCTTTTACCTTATATATTTGTTGCATTTCTCTCAAAATGTTGCTTGTCTATTAATCATATTTGTGATATTTTTAATTGTCCTTTTTATGAAGAAAATCTGTTGGCTTTCTCAATAGCTTCTGATTTTCTTTTATTGGCTTTTCTAAACAAAATTGAGTTGGGCAGAACTTTAAATGAAATAATTCAGAGAATACTTTTAGAAAGAAACTATAAATTAGTGAGTGAAATTATGTCTTGAAACATTAATATTATTTCAAAGGCATATCACACAGCTGGAACGAATATGTAGACTGAAGGTGTGCTGTCAGTTGTGTTATCATTGCCGATTAGACACTACTTTGAAGATTTGTCTATGAAATCTCCTAATGGCTCTGCTTTACCACTTTGGAATAATAAATATACTTTTTACATAAACTTTATTGTGTTCTTTCTCATTTAAACTGATTCATCTTTTGATATGCTAATGTTTACCAGAATTATAATCAAACTACATTAAGAAAATGCCTTAGTTTTTAGAGATATCCATTTACAAAATATTGGAGAATAATTTCTAGACCAAATTTATTCATATTTTTTATTAATTATTCATCACCAGGTCTATCCTTTAGAAAAAACAAAACATTTTGATACGTGATAATGATAAGTATAATGTACTGGTTTAGTTGCTTTGGGTTGCTATAACAAAAATAGTGTAGAGTAGGTAGCTTATCAAGAACAAAAATTTATTTCTCACAGTTCCAGAAGCTAGAGAATCCAAGATTAAGGTGTCAGGAGATTTAGTACCTGGCAAGAGTCCACTTACTGGTTCATAGAGGGCTATCGTTTTTCTGTGCCTCCATGGAGAAGGCATGGGAGAAGAAATGAGATAGCTCTCTAGGGTCTCTTTTATAAGGGCACTAATCTCATTCATGAGGATTTCACCTTCATGACCCAAAGTTCCCATCCTTAAATACCATCACCTTGGGGATTAGGTTTTAGTATCTGAATTTTGAGAGACTCGAACATTCAATGTATAGGAAGTCCTAGTAAAATATATTGCTAATGTTTATTGGGTGATCACAGGAGAAAGATGAACTACATCCTTTAATAATTTGATAATAGGGTAATTGAACTCAGATACAGGTTACCTTCTTTAGATCAGATATTTTTATTTCTCTGTCTTTGTTTTCCCACTCTGCAATAAAATAAGCTAAGTTAAAGTCTCCTTCATAAATTACTAAAATGACGTGAACATTGATTTTGTGAAAGCAAAAATTATGCTGAACAAGTTAATCAGACAAGGAAGACTTTATTCAAGGCTACTGCAATAGCAGAGCAAGGCTAGAACTAAGTCTAAACTCAACTCTGATGAAGTAGAGGGTTGTAGGGTTTCTCAGGGCTAGAGTGAGCTAGTAAACATTTACTGGAAGACTTTATAGGTCCTTTGTGTTTGTTAACTAGCTTATACAAAGGAAAAATAAGCTTGTCATATCTTCATGACAGAAAGTAGTTTTACAACTCGGAGCATGGCACCTGCAGAAATTAGGTTCCTACTCCTCCACAGAAACTGAGAGAGAAGAGTACCATCATGTTTGATGATTACCTTGCAAATAAATAGTTCTCAGTTCCTTGGGGGGGAAAAAAACTTTCCTGGGTTCTAATACCTACAAGAGGCTTTTAAAAAGATTTACATCTCAAAAAAGAAGAGAAAGAATTTACCTTTACAAGTATTCCAAAGTAGATGCTCTAAGTAAAGGAAGATCAGGGGCCTATGGTCAGGAAGAAGCTTGTCTAAAATTTAGTGAAGCTGAGGGAAACATTAAGGCCATCTTGATCAATACAAATTGAAAATTTCAACCTAAAAGTAGATTTTGAAAGGATGCCACTTGTAGCCCAGCATGAGACTCAAATCCCTCTGACTGGATGTTCAAGTATTAGCTATGTTCAGAAAAACACACATTGAATTTAAATAACTGGGAGAGTGTCATTTTTTTTTCTTTTGGATTAAGTGATGTATTTTATTATAATTCATTTTTCACAGTGAGATATATATATAAAGTTGCAAATCATCTTTCATTGAGTGTCAAATTAAAGAGTAAAAAACACAATTTACTTTTCCACCCCGGAGCTGTGCTTGGCCTGCAGGTCTGTGGTGAGCCACAGACACGGGTCTCTGTTCCTGGATGGGGTTTGTTAAAGTTGTCTAGAATAAGGCCTATTTTAAGAGATACCAACGAAATTTAGATGACGACGAGAAGGTAAAACTGATTACTATGCCCCAAAACATTTGGTAATCCGGGATAAAAATAAGTAAAACACACCCAAATATAGGATGATAGTTCGTGTAACCAACAGAGATATCATTTGTCAGATTGCTTATGCCTGTAGAGAAGGAGATATGACAGTTTATGCAGCTTACGCTCATGACCTCCCAAAGTATGGTGTGAAGGTTGGCCTAATAAATTATGCTGCAGTATATTGTCCTGGCCTGCTGTTGTCCAGAGGCTTCTCAATAGGTTTGGCATGGACAAGATCTGTGAAGGCCAAGTGGAGGTGATGGGAGATGAATACAATGTGGAAAACACCGATGGTCAATTTGGTGCCTTTACCTGCTATTTGGATGCAGGGTTTGCAAGAATTACTACTGGAAATAAAGTTTTGGGGGCCCTGAAGGGAGTTGTGGACAGAGGCTTTTTGTTCTTCACAATACCAAATGATTCCCTGGTTATGATTCAGAAAGCAAAGAATTCAATGCAGAAGTACACCAGAAGCACATCATAGGTCAGAATATTGCAGATTACATGTGTTACCTGATGGAAGAAGATGAAGATGCTTACAAGAAACAATCCTCTCAATACATATAAAACAACGTAACTCCAGACATGATGGAGGAGATGTATAAGAAACCTCATGCTGCTGTATGAGAGAACTCAGTCTATGAGAAGAAGCCTAACACAGAAGTTAAAAAGAAGAGGTGGAACCATCCCAAAATGTCTCTTGCCCAGAAGAAAGATCTGGTAGCTCAGAAGAAGGCAAGCTTCCTCAGGGCTCAAGAACGGGCTGCTGAGAACTAATAAACAAAACTGCAATTTTCTATTAAGACGTTTCATATAAAGATAGTAAAAAACGTATTGAGCAAGCACTTAAACAACCCCAGAATTTATTTCTAAATTAAACAAACATTTTATCCTAAATTAATAATAACTTTGATAATGTATCCTAAATTACTTTTATCCTTTATGAACAGTAACAAATACTTTATCCTCCATTAAAGTCTTTGATTATTAAAACTATACAAGATCTGTCATTTGTATTTACTTTGAAAAACCAGGTGGCTGTGGAATTGTACTTTTAGTAATATTAGCCTATTTTTTTCTTAAAATTGCTTTTTAACCGACTAAAAATCTTCAATTTTAAGCTATTTTATTGCTATAGATATTAAAATCTAAGTCTCTATACTTTTTTATTAGATCTGTATATTAGAATGATATTTTTCATTGATTATGGATGATTTAATAAATAATAAATAACTCTAGAAATATATACTCAATAATAAATTTGGCATTCACTGGAAAATGCCTCAGAGATGCCATATCAAAAATAATGTGTTAGAAATGACACCTCTCTAGGGCACTGCTTAACAACTGAAAGTTCACAGCATTCATTGTAGCAATTACCATAATGATTGTGCCTTTAAATGTGTCTTCTCGTAAATCTTTGGGCAATTAGCTTTAATGCCAACATATTTCTACCTAAAACACCTCCACATTTTTCTAAATTATTATGAAATCCAAGCACCTTAGAGTGAAATGATATACATTAAACTAGAAAGAAAGGACAATAAGTTGATACATTCATATCTTGTAATGTAAAAGAGATAAAGATAGTTAAAGAGACAACAATAATAACTAATATTTGAAAAGGAAGCCAAGAATACTTAAAGGACAAAAGACAGTCTAATAATTGTGCTGGGAAAATTGGGTATTCACATACAAAAGAATGAAACTAAACCCCTATTTATAACTCAAAATGGATTAAAGACTTAAATGTAAGACTTGGAAGCTAGGGAAAAGCTCTTGACATAGGTCTTAGCAATAAATTTTTGGATATGGGGCATGAGAAAGTACTCAAAATCACTAATTATTAGGCAAATGCAAATCAAAAGCACAATGAGATATCACTTCATACCTGTTAAAATGGCTATTATCAAAAACAAGAGATAACGTCACCTTCGGGGCCGAATTAAGTTTGATGTCACCCCAACGGCAGGGGAGGGAGAGGCGTAATGATGGCGAAAGAGTGTAGTTAACATTTTCCCTCAATTCTTCCTTAAGTGATGCAGTGAAGAATCACAGGTCAGTGAGGTTTAGAAAAGATTTATTAAAGTATATTTTAGAAAGGCAAAGTATGCACATGGTCCCAGTGCTGTAACTAACACCAAAAGGCCATAAAAGAAGGTGACCCAGAAGTGGGAATGTCTGCATTATATTTGGATCATGATGGGTGGTTCCAAAAGCATTCCTAGGTAATTGGCAAGTGAGGTCATTTTGATTGGCATCTGGCTGCTATGTAACTCTTTGCCTAGTGTGCATGTGCTAACCCAGAACATAGTCTGTTATAATTAGATTCATGAACTTACAGGCACATAGTATCATAATGACCTTCTGCGCAGACGTCTATAGCCAGATTAGGCCAGCTAAGACTATGACCCTCCTGTCCTTTGTCTCTGGGGATGCAGGAGGGATTCTCTAACTATCAATAGGGTGTTTTGGGGCGGTCTCTAGGCTGGGCCCCTATTCTTTTGTTCCCCCTATCACTCATGTTTGACCAGCTACGTAACAATAACAAATGCTGGTGAGGATGAGGATTTGTTATCAAAACTTCAATGTTGTTTTCCTTGACTCAGTCTGCCTGTTCATCCTGGCCCAAAGAAATGCAAGAGCAGGAGTTTGCAGTATAGAAAAAAAAAAAAAAGTTTAATATCTAATTGGCCAATACGAAGGTGAGCTTATGCTCTAAAAACTTAGCTCTCCGATGGCTTATAAGTTACACATTATAAAGGGCAAACTCACAAGACACCATGGTTTAGGAGTTCAGGATTGTGCTGGGAGCTGATTGGTTGGAGGTGAGGTAAGAGTAACAAATCCTTTCTTCAGGTCTTGAGCAGTTCTGAGGACTTTTCTGGCATCCTTCTGATGAGTTTCACAGGAAAGTAGTCAGGGAGTGGTTCTACCTTAAAGGTTAGGAACCGAAACATAATATAGGTCAAGATGTTATCCTTAGCCTTTCACAGATCCGGACCTTTGACCATTAGTCAGTCAGATCTGGGCTACTGCCTTCTGCTGCCTCAGGGTTGCTGATTATCCAGGGGAAAGGCGAGGTCTCTGAGGGGCATATACGTACAATCAAAGCCTCTCTCTCTCTCTCTCTCTCTCTCTCTCTCTGATTTCTAGAACTAGGATGTAAAACTAAAATTAATCACAATCACAGGAATCCTTGGTTTCAAATTCTCATAATGCGCAAGTTCCGAGATGGTTCTCTGATAACCAAATATGACTGACAACCTAGTAGTTTTCCTAGAGATCCTAGTGGAAAATGGCAAACACTGTATGTGAATACCATTTTACCAAGTGTGTTTAAGTTGAATGGCACATTAAAAAAAAAAAAAAAAGATTTAATGGCTTTCAAAAAATAGTTTACAAGATGAAGTTAATGTAAAATTTAAAACATTGGCAAATTGAGAGGTCTTCATTCCTGAACTTTTTATAAAAGAGTATAAATTCTTAATTAAATCAATGAAATACTCGTTTTTGATATGAATAGTATTAATAAGTAATAAAGAAAATATTAACAGAAGCATAACACCATACTATCTAAAATGTACCATATGTCAAATGTACAAAAATATGCATTAGGTAAAACTTACCTATAAGATTGTGATGTTGAGAGATGATAATATAAAATAATAACAAAGTACATATTATTGCTTTAAAGATCTCAGCCAAAATTTGCGCCTGAACAGATGTTGGCAGAGTTGAACTGTATCACAGTATCATTTTCTTCAAATATTAAAATAAGTAAACATTAGAAATAAAATTTTTTTAAAAAATACCTGTTAAAGTAACACATGATTCTAGAAACTGGAAAAACCACCTAGAGTACTGAAAGTCAAGAATACTGAAGCATATAAATTGGTGGTGGGGGGGGGGCGGAGGGCATAGGATAGGCAAACAGAGGCCATACAATTTTTAATAACTAGCTTCAAAAATGAAGAGTAACAATTTGAGGCTGTGTCCTGATACATTTATTAAGATTGATGAGTTCTAGAAAGGGCCACCTGCAGGAAAGGGTATGGAACAGCTTAAAGAGTATTTTTGTTCGTATTTCTTCCCTTCACTCAAAGAGAAGTATATACCTCTTTCTACTGGTATTGCTAGTGCCTCCTCCATAATGGCAGGTATATTTCTTCCTCAATATCAGGCTCTGCCAGGTGCAATGATTGAGCTAATAAAATATGAGTGAGTCCAAACTAGTGTGCCAATTTCAGTTTTATGTAGCATTGAATGAGTCTGCTAATTCTAACTGGCGTATGAATTTCAAAATTGCACAATGAATAGAGGAAACAATCTGTAGCAGAAGGGTAATAACTATCTAATTACATGACAGGTATTTTAAGATATTTATTCCTTCTGTCACTCAATAATCATTTATTGAGCATCTACTATGTGCTAAGTTCTATGGAAGGCATTGAGAACACAGAGTGTAGGCATTTAACATCATTACAGAAACCAAGGCAGAGCTTGGGTTTTCTAATAACAATTGCATACTGCCTCACTCAAGCTTTCTCCTTTACCTGTCATACTCTCAGGCTATAGAAATGTGGTTAAAACAACAGTAAAAATAATAACTTGGTATTAAACAGTAACAAAGCAGGGAAAGCAAATGATATAGATATGGTGAGGATATGGTCAGGATATGTCAAAGAGCAAAGAAAAGATCTGGACAACATTGCTTAAGCAGGAGAAAAAAAGAGGAACGAAGAAATGGAAATGGTAACAATGCAAACTAAAACCTGTAAATAAAAGCAAGGATTATATTATGCAGGATGGAGGAGACTAGTTTATATAAGTTGAAACAGAAGAAAATTTGCTCAAACAATTTGAACACTGAAAATAGAGTAACAATTTTTTAAAATTTAATAAAACAATACTTCTAAAACAGATTGTAAAGGGAAAAATGAGATGTAAATTTAGCTTGCAAACTTTAAAAGTAAGATCAAGGACAAAAATGTTATTTGAGAAAATAAAATTAATTTAAAATAGCAATAAATAAAATAGACAAGGAAGAAATAAAATTATATAGACTATGATCCTTTATATTATATTGTAGAGAAACATTATAGAAATTCAAGTTTAAGGAAATAATTATTTCAGTCACCAAATGAAAAAAGCTTGTAAAAAGGGGAATCATCAGCACAACCTCA
Source organism: Eonycteris spelaea (assembly GCA_003508835.1). Classification (NCBI taxonomy): domain Eukaryota; kingdom Metazoa; phylum Chordata; class Mammalia; order Chiroptera; family Pteropodidae; genus Eonycteris; species Eonycteris spelaea. The sequence goes on along the minus strand of PUFA01000254.1, from coordinate 423,898 downwards.
AACTTTTCTCTAACACCGTAACATTCTTGAAAACACTGTAGTGATGACTGAAAGGCTCTGAATGATGGAAAGTGTAACCTAAGAATATTGTACTCAACTTCAGTCTTTGCCAAATATAAGGTATAGGCAAGTGTCAGCTCACGGATAACAACACATCTGAGCCCTGCTTCATAAATCCACCTGAAAACAAAAATCAACCAATTAAGAAATGTCCTAGGTAAACAACTCAAGAAGAGAAAAGCTCATTATCTGCATGCATTTAAAGTAAAATTAATGTAAATGTTTACCTAACAGATTGAAAATGTTAAAAGGTGTTACAATATTATGTTACTAACGAAAATTTTAAATGAAGATAATTTACATGACTTTTAAAAGTCCTAATGATTTAATCAAGTGATGATTTCTAATATTAAAACAAAATTAAAAATTATCTAAGATTCCAGTCCTAATGTGTTCCACAAGTAATTTCCTGATCCTTAGAATGATCTAGAGATCAACAGGTTTTGCAGTGAAGATTTTTTTATTAGAACATTTACAATATCTTCACTTTTACTTTCCTTTTTTCTAATATTAGATTAAAGATTAATGAATTTATTTAAGTATAGCATAGAGATTTTGAACTATTTTAATAACAATTTATATAGATCGTTCTGTCTATCCTTTGATCAATATACATGCATAGAATATAAAATGGATGATGTTTTCAAAAAATTAATGATGGCATGTTAGCAAATTGAATTTATCATTATATAAAATACACATCACAAACAAGTGGGATTTACTGAAGATGCACAATGCTAGGTCAACATTCGAAAATCAAATAATGTAATCCACTGCATGAATAGTATAAAGAATGAAAACTATATAATCATATCAACTAAAGCAGAAAAAGTATTTGCCAAAATAAATATTCATGAGTACATTATGATATAAATAAATAATTGAATTTTAAAGATGGAGAAAGAGAGAAAAATCTCCTGGGCTGAAGAATTCTAAGTAATGTATATCCATATTACCTCCTCAAGGAGTTTTAGCATAATTCTCCACTCAAATGTGGGCTGCCCAGAGTGGCTTTCTTCCAAAGACTATAGTATGAAAAAGGGGAACAAGACTTATATAACAGTAGAGAAACCTGACAAATATAACCTCAATAAAGTGATCCAGGTCAATGTTAATAGCGATAATTAATGTTGATGATAGATATCCTTAATGTAATATAATGAAAATGGCACTTTACCTCTGTGAACTTTCCCCCCACAAAATATTACCATAGTCTAATCATCAGAAAAAAAACCCAAACATTAGACAGATTCTAATAGAGAGATGTTTTAAAAAATAACCGACTGCTAATTCTTACAACTTATTCAAAAGATTAGAAAATCTGAGAAATTGTCACAGCCAAGAGAAGCATAAGGAGATATAAAAACTAATTATAATGTGGTATCCTACCTAGTTGGAATCCTGGAACAGAAAAGGGACGTTAGGTAACAACTAAGGACACAAAATGAAGCATAGACTTTAGTTAATAATAATGTATCAAAATTCATTCATTAAACGAAATGGATATACCATACTAATAATAGGAAAAATTGAGTATGTGTTATATGAAAAGTCCTTATCACGTCTTCTTAAATTTTCTGTAAATTCTAAAACTATTCTAAACGGTGAAGTTTATTTTAGGAAAATTAAGGATGGGTACAGCTGTGAAATAGATTTGAGGAAACTTTCCCCATTAATGCTTTGCTAAGAGGATTTAACTTATGTGAAAATAATACAGCATTTTCTTAAACAAAGACCCGACTTTGGAATTGTAGATAATTTTGTAATTTTGTGTGCAGCTGTTCTCCTGATTCTGCCTTACATTGCTATAATTTATTTTCTTTATTTTATAAAGTATTTAAATGTATTTTATAATGCTCTATTTTATCAATCACTACAAACTAACAAATCCTTTTTTAAGAAAAGACATGATGTACAAACATAATTAAGTGTATTATTTTTTCTCTCATTCATAAAGTATCTGCTGAATATGTCAATATTTTTGAGTGTAGACGGTGAGAATGTAAATAGTGAAAAAACTTGAAAAATTTAAAAAAGAAAAATCATTGCCATTCTTATGGACTTCACCCTCATCACACATCCCTTGAACCTTTTTTGAATTTAATCTGCCTTTTATTTATAATAAAATTTATTTAGGGCATACAAATTATATTTATCAGGAGTTTCCCTACAATATTATACAGTGTATTTATTATACACAAACACACACAACTAGGATTTCTTAAGGTTCAGGAAAGTCAGGGGTTGCATGTAACTACTGTAATACTCTTCAAATGTCTTCTTCTAAGACAACTTTAAGATAATTGGCAATAATTTTAAGTCTACATGCTATCAGGTATTTTTCAAAACATGTTGGCATTGTTTTTGTCTAGTTTTTAGTCTATGGTATGAGAAGTACTGGGCTCTTTCCAAGTTGTACTATTTCTAAGAGTACACAACTGATACTTAATGTTACTTAAATAAGTCAATGAAAGCATGATTGTATAATATTAGTTGATTAACAAGATAATGTTTCTGTAAAGTACTGTCTTGACTTAGGTATTTTTCAGTCCATAGAATCATGCAGCTTACTTGTGATGGCACAGTTTTTTCATGTATGGAAAAAAATTTCGCTCAAACTTCATAAGTCTTGAACTGAGTTATGATATTTAAAAATTAGAGAAAATAAATATACTAACAAAGAAATCATAAGTCTTGAACTGAGTTATGATATTTAAAAATTAGAGAAAATAAATATACTAACAAAGAAATCATAAGTCTTGAACTGAGTTATGATATTTAAAAATTAGAGAAAATAAATATACTAACAAAGAAATCAAAATTTTTGTTAAAATTTTGTCTTTTTCCCTCTTTTTCTTCTTTTCTATTCTTCTCTTAAACATGAACACATAGAACTTACAACTTCACATTTTCTTATAGTCCAGAAATACATAGAATTATTGAACCTTGTGGATTAAAACAATACTTGAAGACAAATAACCTCTACTATAACATCTTCTACTATTCCACTAAAATATGTATAAATTCATGCAAATGATGAAAACTCAAAATTTTAAAAATCAGAATAGACAGAATTAGATAATGTCATGATCTTGTAGTATGCTCCCATATCCAAGGCTAAGCAATTCTGTTGTGAAGAATTTACTGAGCTTTCCTTCATTAAATAAAATGTTTCTTTTGTTTTTCACTTCTCTCCCTCTCTTCCTTCCTCCATTATACACATAGGCAGCCTGGAAATGGTAGAAAATGCTTAAGATTTTTCTTACAGCCTGTCCACTGAGTCAACAAATCAGTCTTGTATGACATGAAAACTGAGCAACAAATTTCTTGCCTGTTTGCTGATTCTCTTCTTCCAGACAAAGTACTGACCTTTCACTTACCTAATATTTTTCAAAATCACAGAGGAAAGGATAACGTGTACATATGTGTGTATATATGTGTTGGCTGAATGCTAACAATGGCATTTTAAATTCTCAACTGTACAGTCCTCATAAATAAAGAACTAGAAAGAAATAGTAGAGAAGTAAAAAATAAGAGTTCATGCTTGAACTATACTTTTGAAAAATCTTCCTCATTTCAGAGGTACAGATAGTCAAACAGTAGGGTCACAAGAGGATGCTACCTCATTAGAGGAGAGATGTATAAGGTAAGAATTTGAGAGAAATTGTGGACTACACTTGTAGCTCTAAATGATAAATTGTCCTTTATATATAAACCAAAAAAGGAAAGGTACAAATGAACAGAAAGCAAAGTATAATAATAGTAATTATATAATATACTTATATTTATATAAATTTGTTAGTCATATAAGGTAATAATTATTATTATAAAACAATACCAACAATAACCACAAAAATTATTAAATATTTCTCAAATCTCAAGTGCTGTTTTAAGGACTTTACACATATGATATTATTTAATTCTCAAAATAATCAAGAAGCAGTTCATATCTTATCTCATTCTATAGATTGAGAAACAGAGATATAGTGTTATTTTAATTCACCAGGACCAAACAAATGATAAATAGCATTTGAAATGTTAACATACTAGTTTACAGGTCTTAAGTTTGTTGCAAAGACCTCAAACTGTAGGCTGATCCTGGATTATTGATAGGAGATGTGATTTTGATTTTAAAAAACCTACTGTATAAAATATAATTAAATATTTTTATTAGGAATTATACTACATAGCCATGAATTATCTGGATTGAACTATATTCTAACCTGAATACTGCAGAAATTTGTTTCATAATCTCATTTCGTGGGGACAGAAAATTCTGTATTCCTTTCCTAAATACTTTATCTAAAATATTCTAAGAAATTTTACAAATCTTTACAATCCTAGGTCTTGATTTATTTCATCTTTAAATAGGGAACTGTTAATAAGCTTTCTCTCCCTGGAGAGTTATCTAACCTGAAACCCAAGAATGCCATAACCTTTCTGGAAGTGTTCTAATTGATTAGCAATTACAAGTAATTCAATTAGCTGAGCTCATTTTTATTTTAATGAAGTTGTTACTGTAATAATTACTTTCTGAGCACTGTACTTTAAGCGTCTAAGCTACTACTTCTATTTGCCTAAATACTTCCTTCCTTTTGAAAATTAAAACAATTACTCTTTCAATATTTAATCTTTCCCTCACCACAAAGATGTCAATAAATAATCCTTTTGGAAACTTTGCAACATTCAGACACTGCCATAATATTTTCAGATAAAAACAATTATTACTTTTTTTTTTTAATAAAAAACAAGCTAGTTTAACAGAGATATGGAGGATTATATGGTTGTGTAGAAGAGCAAAATTTGTTATCTCAGAATGTGTCTCCCTGGCATGAGGATTTGGCTGACTATTTTTTAGAAACGGAAGTCTAGAAGTTTTGTTTGTAACAATCTAACTGCCTAAAAGAATTTAGATAAAAAGCTTGTTCTCAGAATAGAGCTATCACCAGAGATATCTACAAAGAATATGGGCATGGTGTGGTAAGAGATTTAGCAGGGTTTAGAGATCAGAATACAATCTGTATCCCATTGTCTCTGCATGGACCAACAAACATTTATTTACCAAACATTTGCTTTTCCATCTCCATGTGAATTGCCGTCCTCCCCTCTGAAGTCCCAAACCATTACCATTCTTTTTCCTTAGCTCAGAATGGCCCATAAAAATTAACTGCCAGACTTGTCCTTGGACCCATATTCTTATGAAACCATTATACCTATACATGTAATTACATTTATATATTTGGTTATTTTCTTCTGTTAATCTGTCGCATGTCAATCTAATTCTAAGGCCAGGCAGAAGAACCTAGAAGGCAGAAGAAAATTTCTGCCTCTCAGGCAGTTGCTATTGTCATTTCCAAAACAGTCCAGCTCTACTTAATGACAGGGATACGTTCTAACAAAGGCATAAAGTGATTCTGTCATTACACAAACATCATAGACTGTATTTAACAGAAACCTAGATGATACCAAACCTAGGTGATACTACTGTAACTGTATGTGCTATACTTTTATATGGCTGGCAGCACAATAATTTGTTTACATCAGCATCTCCACAAACACATGAGCAATGCACTGCACTATGATGTTACAATGGCTATGACGTCACTAAACGATAGAAATCTTCAGCTATATTATAATCTTATGAGGTTGCCTGTCTTGCATGCAGTCTGTCTTTAACTAAAACATCATTGTGTGGAACACTGTATTGGAAGACTGTAATGATAACCCTAGCCATAGAAAAAAGAGCTGGGAAGCAGTTGAGATGTTAATTAGTATATTTGTTTTCTATATAAATGTTATAAAGGACTAAAGAAAGAAAGAAAAGCATGTCTTGATTAAAAGCAATTACAATACAAAGAGGTGAGGTAGGAATTTTAAAAATCAGAATATTTCCAAATTAAAAATGTACAGTTAACTTACATGCTTTCTGTGAGAGAGGGTGACTTCTAATTAAAGAGAAGAACTTAAGCAAATCTGAGAGTTAGAACAGAGCTAGGGACTTTTAAGATGTGTATTATATTTCCTACATATATCCATATCTCTCAAATATGTAATTATATGGGACACTAAAATATTCAGCAATGCATTCTAATGCAAAGAGGGAGACCACAGTATGAAGAAGATCCAGAGATGCCATCTGAAATAAGAGAAGCAAGTTAAAGAACTGAATAACATGCTTATCCTAGACCAAAGAAAAGTCTTATAACAGCTGTAGGTATTTCCAGGGGACTTAAGATGAATTGGTGATTCAGGTGATTGAAACAAGGTCAATTTCCTCTATTTATTGAACCAGGTAGACGAAAAAGAGTGATTAATGGATTACCTTTTCCAGACAAAGGGAGCTGAGAAATGGTATTGATGATGGGACTAGAGATGGGGTGGTGATTTAACTCAGTTTCCTTAGCTTATTTCTTAGAGGATGAGGACAGAGAAGTTATCTTTCAAGAAAGGGTAATAAATATCTAAAAAAAAAAAAAAAGTTTCCTGGTCCTTTAACTCTTTCAGAAGAAATGAATTTCCTAGCACTTTTTGCACAAGGAGAAACAGTTCGGTGGACTAGATTTTTAGGAAAAGTTATCCAGTATGTTGAGTGTGTTCAATGATGTAAGATTGGATCATAGCCAAAGATGCACACTACCTTCTCTGAATAATTTCCTAAGATTTGAATGACAAAGTACTTCATTGAAACATTCTGGATACTTTATCTAACTTCAAATATGAAGACAATTCCTGTGAAAAGGGAAGTATTTATGATTAGATATTAGAATATAGACATATTGCATATTGAAAATGAGAAAGGAAAATCTTTATAGAGTAATAAAGGAAAGATCTCCAAATAAAAATACTCAAAAATGAAGAGAAAAAAAGGAAAATACAGACAACCTTCAAAGATTAGATTACCCATAAGGGAATAACAGTCTGTCATTCATTAGAGAAAAAAATATATATATATTTTTATTTATCTAAGAGTACATAAACTTTCAGAGGCTGAATATTTTCAAGAAAGGAAATTTAAAAGTACCACAGAAAAAAAGTAATGAACTACAAGAACAGGTAAGCATGCAGATTAGTATATTGGTAATCCATATACATTAAAACATTGTAATTAGAATAATCCAATTAGATATATTAAAAAGCAAACTGGAATTAAAATTTTAGTTACTGATAATATAGATTTTAACAAAGAGAAAGTTAAAAAGAAAATTAAAGCAAGTTTTTAATTTACTGAAAATATGCATGTATTTTTCCTGGTTGTTTAAATTTAAGAGGGAAAAAAGAACTAGATGTGTATAGATGTATATATTATTCAAACCAATAAAGTAAGAGAAATGGAATCAAATAAATCCAATTAGTTTAAGAGAAGTCAAGGAAGGTTAATGAAGGAAGCACAAAGGAAGAATGTTAAATACAAGACAGAATGGTATGTTTCAAGAAATTTCTAATAAATCAGCAATTATAATTGATATTAATAGATTAAACACTTCTTTAACAGATATAGACTCCTTTTGGACTGAGAAAAAATGAAACCTATCAAGTAATTCCAAACAAAGCAGTAATCATAAAAAATATGAAGGTATTATAGATCTCTTAATAAGCACATGTTCTTTTTCATTAAAAAAAAACAGAAATAGATAAAATGTTTTGAAATGAATGTGATAAATTAAATGGTAAGAAAGAAATTGAAGAAAATAAGTATAATCATTTTCTTCAAAGGAATTTTGCTATAAGGTAGAGGAAAGAAGTAAAATATAGCTGGTGGGAATAGTAGGAATGAGAACTTTTTTTAAGAAGAAAGAACAGTAAGATTCTGTGTTCATGGAAATGATCCAGTAAAAAGCAAAAAAAAATAAGGATGAAGGAAAAAATATGGTTAATTACTGGAGCAATGTTTTATACAGGAAACATGGCTTGGTTACAGTTTATAAATCAATAATTAACATTTTAATATAATAGTTAAATCATGAAGATAACCCTTATATATATATGAGCTAAGTAAGGAATAATGGTTAAGATACAATGTGCTAATTCATGATGGTACATTACAGTACTCTTAAAATTAATAAATTAATATATAGGCTCAAGATAAATAGAAACATTTGACACACACACACACACACACACACACACACACACACGAGAAATATAAACACTAGCAGAGCTAAAAACAAACATTTAGCCCTGGGCATCTTTGTGAATGAAAAAGATGAAGGCTTTTATTTTTATTTCTATATCCTTTCAGGCCATTTGAAAATTAGTACTACATATTTTCATCATCAATATATTGGGGAGAAATCCCTTATTTTTATGGTAACAGTTATGGTATATTTTATCAATGGAATATATAAAGATAAAATTACATAGAAAATAATAAATCTGTACATGTTGAAAAAGCAAGATGTTTCAATATATTATTATGTGAAAAATTCCAGATGCAGAAAAATGTGTATTACATCTTAAATACACATATTTGGGTATAGGATTAAATTGGGGAGGGAAAAGAAAATCTATTTTCAAGTCATACTTTTTAAAAAACTCTAAACATGAATTACTCAAATAATTATGTTTGTAACAAATAAGACTTAATAACTAATAAAAATTGGAGAAATATGAGGTTTCTGAGAAATATTTGAATTGCAGTATAAGGATACATGCCATTTTGGAGGTTAAAAGCTTTCTTCTTTTGATGCTGTTGTACGGTCATAAAGCCTTCATTAACTTATATCAATTTGAACACTTTTAGTAACATCAATTACTTACCATTGAGGAATGAGAACCTACCTTTTCATTTAGAATTTCTAAAGAAATAAGGACAGTAGGTCCAATCTTACCCTTCTGCACTGACTCTCTGTGTAGTATTTGCTATAATCCTGAATCCCTACACACGAATTATGAGTTTTGATTGATACGGCCATCACATGTATTTGAATACCATTAGTTTGTAAATTTATATTTGTTTTTATCTTAAAAGATCAATGTTTTAGGCATTCCAAATTAAAATTGTATAATTATTGTGATGCTATAAAGCTGCCCCATCTGTTTTGAAGCTAAGTCTAACTGTATAGCACTGACTTGGAAACCAGACTCAAGAGGCAGAGGAAAACTGAAATTAAATCTTTCTTGCTTCTAATATTTATCAGCTGTGTAATTTATATATATATAAAAATAACATGCATGTGTGCTTCAGTTTCCTCCTTTGTAAACAGGAAAAAAAATAGCACTTAATTTATAGGGTTATTTTGACAATCAAATGATTGGTCAATGTAAAGTTCTAGGAAAAGAGCCTGGTAGTTAGTAAATGCTATATAAAACATTAAGCAAATCAATTAAAATATTAATAGGAAAAGTAAAAGTTAAAATCTAAGAATGTAATACATGATATTAGACATGGCCCACTTTTTATTTATTAGTCCATATCTAGTCACAGTTTTCAAATTTTTAAAAAGCCAAATTAATTTTATGACATATATTGAGTGAATGGAAACACAAGTGTGTATTTATTTCCATGAGCCTTTATGAAATAAAACAACCATTTTCCCATCTCATGTTAGAACAATGCTGACAAACCTATGCTGTAGGACAATACCTGTAAATTGAGAATAGAAACCTAGTATATTCTAAATATCAAACACATATTTGGATGAACCAAAGCAGCAAGTAACTGGTTCAGAGTCATCTTTAAAATATGATTCCAAACCTAGATGGTATCAAAGATCATATGAGGAACTTTAAAAACGTAGCTACTCAGATCCTATCACAGTTATATGATCTGGAATCTCTAGATCTCTAGGGTGGGACTCCAGAATCCTTTTTCATTAAAAAATCAAAATAGAACAAAACAAAAACAAATAAAGAAAACCCTCTCTAAACATTATAAGTACACGAAGGAACCTCGGGCTAAAATATTTTTTAAGGAGTCTTTCAAATATTTACTTCTATCATTGTTTTCACGTAGGAGTGTGAACCTGTGTGTAAACTAACCACCCATTACTAGTTTAGTGCCAACAAACTTAAATATTACTTTCTTTGCCTATCTGTGTTGCTCATTCTACCCTTAATGATCCAAGCATTATCAAGTCCAAATCATTGTATACAGTTGTCATGAGTTTGCCATATGCTCAATTTGCATGGTAGAAGCAATATGACTCAAACAGAAACAATGGGCTCAAGAAGAAGGTAAAGGAAACAAATTTCCATTGCAGTCACAAACTAAAAATACAGCTTTTTTTACAGTTCAAAAATCAACATCAGATAATTAGGTCAGTATTAGTAGCATTTGGATATAGCTATATAATATTTTATATAGCTATATAAACTATAGAATATTGAATTTTTTTAAAAGGAAATAGGTTCAGAATGGGCCAGGTGACAAAGCTCAAATGTGTTTGGGGACCATGCAGTGAAAGGAGGAAAAGAATGCACACTTTTACATGATTTGGCAAATCATGATTTCATAGTGCTGTTATTTATTTTCTAGATTAAAAAGACACAGCTACATTGTTAATAAAAGTAAGGTATGTGTCTGTTAAGAGGTGATTTTTAAAAAAGAAATATTAGGTACAATATCTCAGTAGGCAGATCATATGACTCCCCTTGCTTGTTGCATTGATTTGGCACAAATTACTGGTAATGTGATTCATGTAAATTATATGCAGATGTTTTACTGGGAGGAGTTCACACTGAAGTGTTGACAAACATTTCAAAAAGACTGCCAGGGTTCATTTAATAGTGAAATCAACTATAATTGTCTTTCATTAACCAATAATAGGGTCTAATTGGTTTTAGATTATAATGTCTTTTTATCTCTTTTCCATGGAAGTTCTAGAAGTATCTTGAAAAGGAACATGGATAGTTCTTTCCTTTGGTCTTCATTCACATAGTGATATTTAATAGTAACTCTATGGCTACTACTGGTTTCTATGGGGATAATATGTGTTCACTAAAATGAGTATATACACAAAAGGACATAGAGTCTTAGACGTTTCCATCTACTGCTCTAAGATGTTTGTCAAGTTAAATGAATTATTGTTTGTTACATGTCATATTCTATGGCTCAGTAATTTTTTCCCATCGGGGTTCAGAAATTTTATTTTTGTTCAGCTATATGATTTCCTTGCCCCCTATTTAACTTTTCTGTTCAGAAAATGTATATTTTTAAGTCAATGTGTTGCTCCTTCTAAGTTGTATTTTCCAAACTCACCAAATTAATTCAATAAGAAAATCAGAGATTCAAACTAGTTGTTTCCTGACATGTTTCAAAACAGTGATATGATTAGATTGTTCACACTTTACGTAGACTATATATATGGCATGACAAAGGTAAAATTGACATGGGCACTTTATTATAGTGCAATTAACTTGTTTTGATACTTATTTTTGATATTGCCCTTCTCATACAGCAGCATGAAAAACAATGCTATTCTAATCTTCAAGTACCTCACGGGGCTTACTCAAATTCACTGCTCAAGGTAAATAAAAGTCTGGGAGTCTCGATTAGGCAGAAGGGAATCTGGTTCCAATAGACTCTCAAAAGTCAATCTTACAAAGTTGTATATTTTATTAACAAACATTCAATTTTTAAATGCTTAAATAGTATAATTTTAGAAGACAGCTAAGAACCACTCATGATTGTTACATGTCTTTCATAGCAGAACAATGTATCTGTTCCATTATAGATGGACTGTGACCGTGGACATGCTCCCTACAAAGTCAGGAAATAGTGATTATTTGATCATGAAAGGGCAAAGTTGGGGTGATTCTATACCTGTCGTAATAAATAAAAGCCATGTAGACAAACCCTAGGAAATACTTTGCTTTTAAATCTCTCATTATTTGAGCACCATATAGAAATTAGAGTTCATGAAATCTCTATCATTTATGTGATAGTGGTAGAAAATGTCTATCAAAATATTTTTATTTTGCATTAACTTGTAGCTTCAGTAAATAAAATGATTAATAATGTATCCAAAATTTTAATAATCTAAAAGGATTTTATAATTATATCTTTTGGTTGTGAGCATACATATATTATTAATGTAACAGTAACTCTTTTAAATTTTCTCCTACTTAAAATAGTGCAGTAGACACTTCATTAAAAATAGTGCAGTAGACACTTCATTTATTATTTACATATTTATTTATTTTTGGGCCTTTGATGATTTGCCAGAAGTGGATTAGTCAGTGAGTAGTAATTGTATAATTGCTTGCAATGTCATTATTAATGCTCATGCTTTTTAAAATGTAAGTGATTAGGTACTCTGGCAAGTACCTTCTATATTATACACATACTGTAGACCACTGTACATTATACCAGTTGAGTTTTAAACAGTATATAAATATAACCTATGGGTAGGCTGAACTTGTGCTTGCTGTGGGAGCACAATAATAGATATGAAAACTGTTCTGGAATTCTAAAGATGAACAAACATGGAAAGAATATAGAACACCAACTAAAAAAAGAACTGAAGAAAGCACATTTCCCCATTTCCTAAAAAAAGTTTAAATGCAAACATTCAGAGGCATCTATGACTATTAATATTTAACTATTTTAATAAGTAGAATAATAAAGATTCAATTAATTTTATTTATATAACTAAATATATTTTCCTTGTAAAAATAGCTACATTCCTGAAAAGGTATACGTGTATCAATAGAAATCTAATAATATTTCTTGATATTTACTAGAATTTAAAATGTTCTGCAGAAATAATCTTATCCTATGATTTGAATGAAATCCATATTTCAAGTAAAACACACATGTTAAAGAGTAAATAAATATGCTTAGAATCGGCAATAAAATTAATATTATGAAAAATTCATATTTTACATTTAGTAACATTTGTGTTTATCAATAAGTGTTTGAAAACAGAGATTTCACCTTAATAAAGAAAACCCCATATTATCTTTTGGAAATGAACCAGGTATTTGAATATGGGAGAAATGTATGATAATGAAATATGGTGTATATTTTGGTGCTAAAGACAAAAACTAGATGTAAACATTGAGTAGCAGATAGAGCTGTACCCTCATCATCTTGGCCCAAATCCCTAGAAAGAATTGAACAATATAAAAAGTAAGGTGCATTTATATGAAAAAGCATATAGATTTGAATGAAACCACAGCTCCAAATGAACAGGACAAGACTAATAGAAAACATAATGGACATAATTTGCTAGTTCACACCTGACTTAACATTTGGATCAATGTTTGGAGTGTTGCTGTAAATCCACCAAGCAAATCAATAATTTGTTAAAAATGACAGGCAGGTAGTTGAGATACTGATCCTCAGAAGTAAGATTAGTAAGTGTGAGACCCAGGGAAAGAGGCTAGCAGAGCTGGCTCAGTGTGTGACAGAATCTAGATGTATGGGGAGGCCCTCTTGGGAATAGTTACTGTCTGCCCGAAGGGACTAGCAACATGAGCTAAATAACAAAATGGGAACCCTCCCTCCAAAAAAAACTAGTGACCCCATGAATTTGTTCAAATTACAGTGTTCATTCTGTGACTGTTTTGTTTTGTTGTTTTCAAATCAGCACTCACACTCTTATTGCTTTTGATAACAATATCTTATTTTATTATTTTTTATTACTTTCAGGTATACAATGTATTCATTAGACATTTATATAGTTTATGAAATCATCCCCTGATTACTCTATCACCCATCTGGCTCTACACGCAGCCATTACAATACTATTGACTATATTCCTTATGCTGTACTCTATATCCCCGTGACTATTTTTTAACCACTAATTCATCACCACTCTGTTTGTGCTTCCCAATTCTAGAGCAACTGCTTCTGCCCTCTTGAGACCACAAGGATGAATATTTTTGAGAAAGGGAACAAGACACTAAAGATCTTAGCTAGATAAGAGATATTAAGAACCAAGTTCTGAGACTTTTAAAGTGCATCAGGTCCATCTGAATAGTCAGCATTACTCTCGACTTTCCATTTAGATGAAGTTATACATTCCCTTTTAGACTGAGGCAGTTTGAATGAATGAATTACACTTGCAACAGACAGATTCTAACTAATAATATGTTATAAAGGAAATAGATAAAAAAAGGAAAGTTCAAGGGACATGGGTCATTGATATGGTATAGAATTTCCTACTTTTTCTAATAAGAACTCCAGGAAATTATTTATTTTTATAGAGGAGAATAGAAAATCAAAATTGGTAAAATGCAAAATGGAAAAAAAATTAAGGTCAACTAGGCACTAAGTAGGATGAATAAATGAAGGCACAACATCTAGATGTGCCATGATAATACTTTAAATGGGCTGCAATTTAAAAATTTCTAATTTCCAACCATGGAAATTTGTTTGCTCCACCTGACTTTAATTTTCAAACCTATCATTCTTTCTGAAGGATACTCCTGTTAAACTTCTTAGCTCAACAATGCAATCATCTGTCCTAGTTCTCTCTAATATTCTTTAAAGTTTTTTTGTTTAATGTCTTTGACTTACATATGCTGTTTGAGAATCTTCTATGCATGTGCATCTCCCCGCCTCAAATATTTGCGAAATTAGGATTCAAACTCTAAATGCTTACCTCATTCCAGTTTGATCTACTTGTTTAGATTAACAACCTCAGTCCACCCATTCAATTTGCATTTGTTACCTCCTTTTATTTTCAGGCCACTCACTGCTTTGGGTAACTTCCACCTTCCATTCAAACGTCTCAGGCCAGACCATTGGAACTATATTGTGGTTAGTGCATTATCTTAACGTGGATAATATAATTTCCTAAGAAATTCAACTTATCTGATTTAAATATTCTGAGCTACTGGAATCTATAACAACTGGCTTCTGAACATCAGAGTAATGAAGAGTTATTATAGTTTCCTAGTTTACTAGCAACGTGTACATTAAATGTGTTTATGAGCATTTTAAGAAATTCTAAAGGTATATTCTGTAAAAAACAAAAACAAAAACAAACGAACAAACAAAAAAACCTCTAGGAATTCTTCCAAATATTCCATGATGTTCAAGAAGAGCTTTATGAGGTACAATTTTATTACCCTATTCTGCATGACATTGATTTGCCTCCGAACCCAACTAAAGTCCATCACTCCATAACTCAAGTTAATGGGTATACAGATAGGAAATTTCCTTACCACAGCACCATGTTTCTCAATATTTTTATTTATAAATTTATTGAATGCTTAAAATCCATCAATATACAGGAGCACTTAAAAAGAATAGTAAAAGATGATACTAAAATGTCTATATCATTTCAAACTGAGTATGAAATAGACTATCAGGAAAGTTTCCCTCAGAATATAAGCCACAGAATTAAAAAAAAAAATTGCTTATCTGTATTGCATAATTTTTTAATTACCAAGGCTAATACTTTGTTCGAAAAATTCAATAAATTAAAAATCAATGGTGACAGAAAACTGACCTGCATGTGCCGGATGCCTTAGACTTCATATTCACATATATTCAGTTGTATTTGTGATTGTTTTATGATGCGACTACTTTTCAATGAACTACCTGGCAGCAATACATTTCACCAAAAATAAGAGAGACTTAAGTCTAGATAGCTGAGCAATGCTGAGAATAATCGAGAGCTTTAAAATGGTTCTTCGCCCTCTAATCCTCATTTTTGAATGTCGATCTACTAATCAAAGTAGTGATTCCGAGAATAAACTGAATTACATAAGACAATCACAGCTGATATCCCAAGGGATCAGCAGAGTCCACTACAGCCCAACTAATCAACCTCTAGATAATGTGTCTAAGGTCTAAATGCTCTGTAAGAAATCTAAATTACATTTTCTTCTACACTGCACACTACACTGCATCTTAGCTGACAAAAGAAGGCAAAGGAAGAGGAAGATGAGAAAGAGGAGATAAATTTTCACAATTGAACACATCCATGGAATCATCTCTACGTTAATACACAGAACAGTCCTGTCACTCGAGAAAAACCCTGAGTGCCTCCTTTTCCTACCACCGCCCACAAGGATAACCACTCTGCTGTCTTCTAACAGCATAGATTAGTTTTACCTGCTCTTGCCTTTCATTTAAATGAAATCACAACATATTGTTATGTGCCTGGATTCTTTCACTCAACATTGTGTTTATGAGATTCAACTCTGTTGCTACACATAGTGAATCTTTCATTTTATTTGCTATATATCATTCTATTATGTGGGTAGGCTAGAATTTAATTTTCCATTCTACCGTTGATAGCCTTTTTGATTATTACAAGAAGTGTTGCTATAAACTTTCTGATATTTTATCAGATTATTCTATTTTTATTTTGGCATTTCCTGTCAGTATGTACCTAGAGTAGAATTTTTAGCCTATAGAGTGTGTATACATTCAACTCTACTCAATACTGGCCAACAGTCATACAAAGCATTTTATACTCCCACAACAGTGCTTGGTAATTAGGCTTGTTCTTCATCATCAGCAATATTTGGATTTTGCTGTTTATTTTTAAATTTAGTCATCCCAGGGTGGGGGTGGGGAGAAGTGTATGGAAATATCACCATGAAGTTTTAATTTGCATTTCTCTGATGACTATACTAAGTGAAGCATCTTTGCATGTCATTTCACCACTTGAATATTCTTTTGTATAAAAAACTTTTAAAGGATCATGTCTTTTGCCTATATTTCTACTGGATTTTTTTTCTGTTTGACATTAATTTGTGAGAGTTTTTAAAATATATTTTAAATTAGACTATTTCCTCTCACATTGCTTGTTTTCACTCTCGATGTTATTAAGTTCTTAATTTGTTTCAACATTTTTTTCTTTTATGGTTAGCATTATTTGTATCTTGTTTAAAAAACT
This sequence comes from Eonycteris spelaea, assembly GCA_003508835.1. Taxonomy (NCBI): domain Eukaryota; kingdom Metazoa; phylum Chordata; class Mammalia; order Chiroptera; family Pteropodidae; genus Eonycteris; species Eonycteris spelaea. The sequence continues at coordinate 407,042 of PUFA01000254.1, read as the reverse complement.
ATCTTAGGTAATGAAGACATATTGGTTTTTCAGTAAATGTTTTCATGTTTATGTTTAATATTTAAACATTAAATCTACCTAGAATTTATTTTTTACAAAGTGTGATGTTTATGTATGTGGATTAAATTCTACTATTTTAGTAATTGTTTCCTAGTTTTCCATCTGTTTTTTTCTTTTGCATTGTTTTATTTTTTATTAATTAGTTACTTGTAACATTCCATTTTATTTCTTTCATTGGCTTTCTACACCTATATCTTTGCTTTGATTTTTAGTGATCATTTTAGGGTTTTACAGTATAAGTATTATCATATTCAATGTTCAAATAATATTATGTCATTTCACATACACTATGTCACAGTATTTTTCAATTTCTCCTAACATTGTGTTTATGTTGTCATTGTCAAGCATTTTATAAAAATATGAAATGCATATTTTATAAACTCCACAGTGTGCTAAAATAATTTTTGCTTTAAACTTCGAAATGTTTAAAAAACTTTTTGAAGAAAAATATACTTTATATTTACCACATACCTATAATTTTAAGTAATCACCATTCTTCATGTACATCTAGATTTCTATCTAGCATCATTTTCCTGCTACCTAATGCTTTCTAAATGTAAAGTTTCTTTCAGATCATGAAAATATTGCTTCACAACATTATGACTTACCTCATTTCCAAAAGAATTCTATCATCATCCTTTGTTCTTCTAGTTCTGGACAATGTGTCTTTCCTCTCAGCTGTTTTTAAGAATTCTCTTCCTTCTAGTGTTAGTTTTAGTATAATGTGCCTTGGTGCAGTTTTCTTCATGTTTCTTGTTTTTGATGTTTATTAAAATTCTTGGTTCTGTGGGTTTAAAGCTTTTGTAAATTTTTGAAACTTAGAGGCAATTATTTCTTATATTTTTTCTGCTGTCTCTACCCTAAACTTCTCTTTCTGGGACTCTATACAAATACTAAGGGGCTTAATGTTGATATTCAGCTCACTGATAGAACATAGTTCATTTATTTTTTATTTTGTTATTTGAACGTAATATTAAAATCTTTTTTTTTAGTATAATCATTCAGTGCTGTTTTTTAATTTCATTCAATGTTGTTTTTTAATTTTTAACATTGTATTTTTATTCCTCTAAGTTTAATATGTTTTTTTTATACTTCTTGCTGTTTTCTTAAAGTGCTATTCCATTTATTTAACTTTGAAATCTTTTTTAATAACTGTGATAATTGCCTTATCTAATAATTTTATCTGTGTTATTTCTGGGTCTAGAATTATTTGCTGATTTGCTGAATTATTCAATATTTTTCTGTTTCTTGGCATGTTTGAAAATTGAATATCATACATTTTGAACTTTATATTGTTGGACGCTAGATTTATTGGGGAGAAGGGAATATTCCTCAATATAGTTTTACCATTTTTCTATGATTCAGTTATGTTACCTGTAAATAGTTTGAGCCTTTCAATATGTGTTTTTAACTTTTGCTATGTTTACAATCCTAGGGATTAGTATAACCTTTATACTAGGTTTAAGTTGGCTCTACTATTAAGGTAAAATACTTGTATTACATGATTTGTAGTACACTAATAACTTTTTTAACTCTGGCTATGCTGAGCCCTACTGACTTCTGGGAATTTTATCCTGCTGTCGTTGGCAGTGATTGCCTTGGTTTTAGGTAATTTCTTCACAAGTGTTAGACTACTCATTATCTAGCAAAAAGCACAGAGTTCCACATGTAGATTTCTTCTCTTAAGTACTTTTCTTTGTGAATTTTTACGACACTGGTCTCCCCAAACTCTGAAACATCCATACAACTTGGTAAACTTTCTTTGCTGTGGCCTAGACATTCTCTCCAAGCAATATGCTAGATAGGCTCCACTGCTAACCTCATTAGCTTTCCTTCTCACAGGAATTAATGTCTTTACTATCTATTGTGCAGTGTCTAAAACTTTACGACATATATTTTTTCTTCTTTTTAGTTGTTTTAAGAGTAAGTCTGTTACTTCATCATGACCAGTAGTTTAAATTGCCAGTACAGTAACAATAAATTTCAAAGATAATTCAAATTTTTATGGATTATCAATAAAAAATATTTGATCAACTAAGTAGAAAAAAACAGTATAGGCTTTCTATATTCTCTATAATATTAATAATAATAAAATATAGTATTGTTATATATAAGGTGATCAAAGAAAGACAATGTGGAATAAATTAATGTACAGTATAACACATAATATAAATATTTTGGATTTTATTGTTTTTATTGTCAAGTTTTTAAAATTTATTATTTGTTATTATCTGGTTATAAATAAATACCTTTAATATTTTGTCATTTAAAAAATAATTTTGTATTTATTTATTTTTTTACCAAAAGATGTCTCCCAAATTAAGTTTAAGCTCCCACTAAACTTGGATTCACAACTGCCACTTTGTGGAACATATATAAATAAACACTGAAAGAAAATTTTACCTGGGCAGCCATTCTAATTTAAAGTTCTGTGTATGTGTTTGGTATCTTGACTCAATTAAAACTGTATCACATTTGACTTTGTTTTCTTTCTTCCTGCTCTCTTTCAAATCTCAGGAAATTTCCATGCAATTCTGTGACTTTGAAAAAGTTACTGGTGCTCTTTCACCTTGAACAAGTTATCTCTCTGCTTTTAAAAATTCTCTTCTCTGAAATAATGAAAAATAATTTTTTTTTAATTACTACAGAATAAAACAAAAAATGACCTTGGAATAGGTTTGTTAAAAATAAGAAAACCATCAATCTATAATATCAAATAATACGATGATTTATTCAATCTCTTTCTGAAATTCCTTCATAATTTATATAGAAACATCTTTATCAATCGTGGCATTTTTAAACAATAAAAATGATGCTCTTAAACATACAGCCAATCCTATCTTTTTCTACTGAGGCCACTTCAGACACAGACAGAACCTTCTATATAAGAATTCAGTGTATCTCATGACTGATGAGTTCGATGATTCCTGATGATTTTTATAAATGTCGAGGCTTATGTTCCTGTGCATCAAAGTCACCAGGCATTTCTCTTGTTCTATTTAAAAGCCCCACTATTATTATATGAGATTCTGTATTATTTGCTTTGGGTTGTTGAGCTCTATAAATGAACAACAACTAGCTTTCTGGGATCTCATAAATAATTCTCTTTCCTCTACTTTTATTCTTTCAACACCCTCAGCCAAACTGTTTCTTCAACACATCTCAAAATATATCTCAGTGAGTCTGTAAACATAACTCCTCTCCATCATGTAAATTATCACACTTGGGTGGTTTATATTTCCCACATTACTACTTTATTTTTTCTTTAATTCCCAACCAGTAATCTGAAAGGTCTGAATGGGCCAAAATGTTTCGGGTTTTCAGAGAAACTGCTCTATGGTTCTGGCACCAACAGATGAAGAATCTGGTGTGTCAAATACTTTGGAAACATTGACCAAACTACACTTGGGTACAGAGATTGAGCAATGCTAGGCAGTAATTCTGAAGGTTAACAATCATTTGGTAATTTCAAATGCCTGCATTTCAAAGATGCTACATTTGTTTGAATGATATTCTTCAAAACAGAGGCTTGTGCTTTGGAAAGCCCACTGTTTCTACAAACATAAACTAAGAGTAGTCATAAATGAGAAGGGATTATCCCCAAAATAGAAGAAATACTTGAAGTATTCCTATTAAACATAAAAATACAAGTAACAAAGCTTACTATTACTTTTGCTATCATTTAATAATTTTTCTAGAAGTTATGAAAGTTAAATTATTCAACTACCACAATATCTACTGAAGAAGAAAAAAACCCAAAGTACAGGAATTCTATAAATATGAATGAATAAAATTAGCATCTTTCCTTATACTAGCAATAATAAGCTAGAGAAAATATTTGGGAAACCATTTTTTTAAAAAAAAGAAAGAAAAATGCATATGGCTTATACACATTAAAATAGTATAGAGAAATTTAAGAAACATTTTAGAAATTTAGAGATGCATATATCTTGCTTACAAATATTAATTTATAGGTTTAATATCATTCCCTAAATATCTTAATGTGATTTTTTAGTCAAATTAGATGCATTCTAATAAACATCTATAATAAATATTCAGGTTTTAAAAAATTTCAAAATGTTAATAAATCATTGTGATAATGTAGGATATGATTAATGGATACAAAAATACTCAAACTGTTTAAATTTAACCTGCATACATTAGAATCAAGAGTTGGGATAATGAAACAGACCTGGGTGAGTGTGTAGAAATTAGATTGTACCATAAGAAACTGTAAACACATGCCACTCCTCATGCTTAAGTTAATAATTTATTTATTCTTCTCGCATACCTACTTTATTATGTAGTCCTATCAACGCTATATCACCAGATAAGTCTTAAATCTTTCAATTCTTTTCAACCTTTATTGTCACTACTCCAATTAAAAACAACCATTATTATGTAGAACATAAATTATTACAGTACCCTTGCAAAAATCTGAAATAAGAGTAATCATGAGAGTCTTGATAAGTAAAAGGAAATAATGATTTAAGCATGGTAAAGAGAGTAAGCTTTAAGAGGCAATTAATATTCCCACTTTAAAGTTTGTCTTAGAGTAGATATTTTAGTTTGAGGCTATGATAGATTTTTAAAAATATGAATTTTTGCAACTCTCCTTTTCAATGGAAGATGGAGGGCTAGTAAATCTGAAACATTGTAAGGCAGCAGAACAGAGGAAGAAAACATCCAAGGTATCTCTGATAATAAGCAAATCAAGAATGAAATAACCACTCTTAGGCATCTTCTAGACTTCATATTTTAACATTATAACTTAGCATTCAGCTGTTCTTTCTAGAGATGGACAAGAAGGTATACCTTCATATCGCTGCAAACATTAGAAACAAAGTGACACATTTTAGATTTTAAGGACAGACGTAGTAAAATAATAATTAAAACTATGTATGTAAAATTTTTTAAACTAAATCTTCTATATTTTTAGATTTTTTAAAAAGATTCTTGTTGAATAAAAAATAGTGCACACATAAAATAACAAAGGAAGGTAGAGAATCAGTATGTCTTCCTTTGCCTCACTTTATTTTTTTCTCATAGTTTCGGCTTGCACCTCTATAATAAAATATTATCCCTTGAATTCTTGTCTTGTTTTTTTTTTTTTTTTTTTTTAGAGGACCAGAGCTAAGAAAATAACCTTTCTGAAAGTACAAGGAAGATAAAACAAGAAGAGGACATTTTATTCTTGTGTCCTGTAATCCAAGATTAGATAATTCAGCCTGGAAACTGGTAGCATTGGAGACAACACTGGGAATCAAGATAATATTATTAAAAGTCAAGGAAAATTATAAGATAATGATCAATAAAAAGCAGGATTTTCCTGAACTTATTTAATGCAACTCCTCTCATGAACTCTCTGCCTAACATTGTAGAAGAGCTGCAGCCTGTGCCCCCAACCCACTAGACCATTATTTTGAGTTTTTGAGAAAGAGGTTAAAATGCATATAGAAGCCGAGAAGTAGCCAGTGGTCCAAATGGAAATCATAAACTGAATCCTGATAGGATAAACAGAGCACAGAAGCCTCTTGATTAGAGAGAGAACTTCCTAGACAAAAAGTTAGATCCAGGGAGTATAAGTGAGCAAGATTGCCAGCATTGCTTGATAGACTGGATTTTAAGCAAATTAAGTTATATTTTGGAAAAAAAGTTTAAGAAAATTGTATTTTATAGCCTCTGCCTGCCCATGTAAACCATGCTTACAAGGTAGTGGCTGCTAAGGATCAGATTTTGCAGAATGTAAGGCCATCTGCATGTTTACCTCAGGTATGTTCAAGATGGGTAAGAATAAATAAAGGAAGTACAGATGATGTTAAAATAAAAAAAAATAACAGGAACAAAACTAAATTCAGTTAATTGCCAATTTAGGGACTTCTTTCTTGTCTACGTTTTAGGATATATATGGTCTGTATTAATAATGATGTCGATTACATTTGTTGCTGAATAAATATATAAGTTATCAGATGCAGATGATTTATATCTGAGCTTAACATCACTCAAAAACCTAGATATGAAGCTAGATGTTATGATTAAATGAGGATGTTATCAGTCCTATGGGAACCAAGTATATATAGGATATATAGACATGTATGTTTATGTGATATATGTGAATGTGGTCATTCAAAAAGCATGAACCTTGAGTAGTCCTTTGATTTGTTTGATTGTTTCTGAGAGTAAATCCAGTTGAGCAGAAATGTCAAAGGGTCAGGAAAACTGATATTAAGTAATATTTGAACAAAAAACTCAGCTGTATTTGAACCCAGTATTATGCCTAATTTCTCAGGCTGGCTGATGTTTAAGAAAATCACTGTAATCACTATCTTAGCAAGATAGAATTCTGTTATTGATCTAGCTGATGAGAATTAAATGTCCTGCCACTAGCAATGAATGAAAAAAAAAATAAAACAAGATAAATAATTTGGTATATTAAGTTTATTTGCTTTCATGGTAATTAATTTCTTTAGTCACCGAGACTTTAAAAGAGCAGTATAATAATCTAGAAATATCCTTATTTTCCTATGGTCTCATTCATCACTTGAGCAGTAAACAACAATACACCATGGCTCCCCCAAATACATAACTAATATATTAATGTTCAATGGCATTGTAAAAGTCACAAAAATGTTTGCTCTCCTTTTATTATATAGAATAAATACTCAATGAGGGCAAATGATATATTTTTCTTTAACTTTCACAGAGAACTTATGATAATAATGTGCTTATTTGAACATTTAACATGTTCAAATGATCACCTTTTACACCAGAACAGAAGGCTCTGTTGAATAGATGCTGTTGAAGGCCAAGGAAAAAAACAAGGAAGATATCTTCATTATAACTTATAACTGTGTCTACCTAAGCCAGCTCATGACTATAACTGAAACTGCAATGCTTACCTTCAAACTCACTAGACCTCAGTTTGTTTTACAGTGAAGGGAGTTTCAGTATTTTCATGTTTACAATAAACAAATTTCAATACATTCGACAACTTGTGAATTATCTTAGGTTCATGAACCAGAAATACTATATTTTGGCAGTCTTCTAGTCCCTGGAACTTTAGTTAAACAAGAAATGGTTCAAAAGAACATAAAATTCTGGGGTGAGAAAGGCCAAGAATTTAAATGATTTGCTTGTTTCAGATGCCTTTTTTGCAAAAGTTGAAGAATGCAAATCTGATTTTCTTTATTGAATACTTCCACTGCACTTGCTATCATACACACACATACCTAAATCATTTTATAAGAATTTATCTAAGCAGCGATTGAAGGACACTTCAGTTGTTTTCATGTCTTGGTCACCATGAACAATGCTGAAATGAACATTAGGGTGCATATAATTTTACGAATAAATGTTTTCAATTTTTTGGGTAGATACCCAGAAGAGGGATTGCTGGGTCATGTGGTAATTTTATTCTTAGTTTTTTGAGGCACCTCCATACCTTTTTCCATAGTGGCTGTACCAATTTACATTCCCACTAGCAGTGTATGAGGGTTGAGGGTTTCTTTTCCCCTACAACCTCTCAAACATTTGTTATTACTTGTCTTGTTGATGATAGCCATTTTAATAGGTGTGAGGTGATATCTCATTGTGGTTTTGATTTGAATTTCTCTAATAGCAAGTGAAGTTGAGCATGTTTTCATATGTCTGTTGGCCATTTGTATGTCTTCTTGGGAGAAGTGTCTGTTCAGATCTTCTGCCCATTTTTTAATTGGATCATTTTGTATTTTTGTTGAGTTGTTAAGTTCTTTATATATTTTGGATATCAGTCATTTACTGAAGGTGTTGTTTGCAAATATCTTCTCCCATTCAGCCGGTTGTTTCTTTGTTTTATTAATGTTTTATTTTGCTGTACAGAAGCTTTTTATTGTGTTATAGTCTCATTTACTTATTTTTTTGCTTTTTACTTCCCTTGCCTTTGAAATCAAATTTATAAAATCCTCTCTAAAACCACAGCCAATGAATTTAGTACTTATGTTTTCTTCTATGCAATTATTGTTTCAGGTCTTATAATTAGGTCTTTAGTCAATTTTGAGTTAATTTTTTTGTATATGGTGACAGAAGACAGTCTAGTTTCATTCTTTTACATGTGGTTTTCCAATTTTCCCAGCACCATTAATTGAAGAGGCATTCTTTTCTCCATTTTATGTTTTTTTCTCCTTTGTCAAAAATTATTTGCATATATATATATATATATATATATATATATATATAATATATATATATGTAGGTATACTTCTGGACTCTCAATTCTGTTCCTTTGGTTTGTATGTCTGTTTTTCTGCCAATACCATGCTGTTTTGATTATTATAGCTTTGTAGTATAATTTGAAGTCAGGCAATATGATAGCTCTGGCCTTATTCTTTTTTCTCAGAATTGCTTTGGTCATTTGGAATCCTTTGTGATTACATATAAATCTGATAACTTTTTGTTTATTTATTTAAAAAATGCTATTGGAATTTCAATGGGGATTGCATTATATCTATATATTACTTTAAGTAATGTGGCCATTTTAACTGTTTGTTCTTCTAATCTATGAACATGGAATATATTTCCATTTCTTTGAAATAAAGATGTGGTATACATATATAATAGAATATTTCTCAGCCATAAGAAAATATTAAATACTCCCATTGCGACAAAGTGAATGAATCTTGAGATTACCAAGTATATGAAATAAGTCAGACAGAAAAAGTTGAGAACCATATAATTTCACTCATAGGTGAAATATAAAGCTGAAAGTAACAAATGAACAAGACAAAAAGAACTCATAGACAACAGTTTAGTGGTTACCAGTGGGAAAGCGGGTAGGGGAGGAAACTAAGGGTAAAGGGGGTCAAATATATGGTGATGGAAGGAGATTTGACTTTGGGTGGTGAACACATATGAAATATACATATGATGTATTATTGAACTGTACACTTGAAATCTATGTAAGTTTATTAACCAGTCACCCAAATAAATTTATTTAAAAATTATCTGAAAGGACAGAATTTTTAAATTAATAAAAATAAATATTTCCAAATATATTTCACATGTAAAAAAATTTCAGTATAATATTAATTTTACACAAGATAGGTACATACATACATAAACGTAACAAGCAAAGTAGAGAATGAGTTAGCCACTTGCTTGAAACTTTTTAGTCATGTGCATCTGGGGGAACAAAACTACATAATACAGGAAACTTTTTCAAGTCTCTTATGAAGCATGGTATAAAATAATATATTACCCCAATGGCACAAATGTTAGTATTATAAAAGTTCAACATTCAAATATATTCGAAGTAACTAATTGCTTTATATTTATATGAATCACAATTAATTGGGGCTGAGGGGGAATTAGAAATGAGAGCAGACAGATTTAAGACCTGTTTTATGACTTACTAGCTTTTAGCCATAACAAATCACTTAACTTTTCCAATCTGGAATTTAAAATGTTTCCTCATTTGTGCATCTGGAATTAAAATTTCTTCCCTACATCTTTCTCAGAATTTTGTGTGAAGCTTGCATGAAATTATGAAAGAACACTTTATAAAGTGAAAATATCATATAAATTTGATGTTTAATAATATAGAGCAAAATACCGTACTAGACATTATTAGTAACTCAAAACTTTCTGATCATTAAGTATATTCTACTTCACAGATTGAAATAGGAATATTAATTAAAATCAGGAGCATAATTCCTTTTTGTTTCCCTCTTTCTTCCCATCTCCCACCCTTAAATGAAGGAAGGAGTCTTTCCTTCCCAAGCCAAGTCATGAGGAGGAGTGCAAAAAATTGTTCATGGATTTTGAAGACATTCATAAAATTTTAGGCACCTCACTCCGGATCATAGGGCTACTGCAGGGCAGCCATAGGAGTAAATGTAGTAAGATTTCTTGAGAGAAGATAACATATATTCCTGGGAGACTGGATAATGTACAGGGTAGAGAGAGGACCAAAGGTGGACGCCACTAGTCTTTTCTTTGGAATCGCTAGGGGATATGACTGTACGGATGGGCTGCACAAGATACAGCAGAAAGTAGCTGAGTCTGAGCTCTCTCTTGCCAAAGTCTGTCCCAATTATCTGATTATCAGACAAAGTTGTTCCGAGGCTGTGGTGTATACTGTGGAGAGTGAAATCTGGAGGTTGTGCACAGTAAGCAGTCACAACTAAGGGTATCTTTTGTTGCAGAAATCAGCCTGGCAAGAAACCAAGCATCACTAGGAGAGTTGGAGAACTCAGGTTTATTAAGCTGGCTGTCCCAGAGTAGCTAGCACTCTGATGATCTGGGCCCAGAGCTCAAGGACAACTTTGCTTTCATAGGACTTAGTTAGCATGGGTCGGTCGGTTAATTTGTCTTCAGCTGGTTACAAAGTGCTGGAGTTGCTATAGGTTGCAGGCAGTTTCATTTGTTACTTAGAACAAACAAAAGGGAGGATGAATCTTAAGTTAATTTTGAGGTCACCCTGCCCTATGGCCTATGCGGCAAGCATATCTACAGAAGCAGAACAAAGAGCTGATTATAAGGTTAGTTTTTTGAGTGAAAAGTCCTCTTCACTTTCACATAAGGAAACTCTTCAGTGTGGAAGCTCCTGCAGAGCCTCTGATAAAACAAACACACAAACAAAATACCTATGTTCTATGAGGGGCAGAATTCAATACCTACCAGAAAAAAGATTCAGTCTCTTTAATTTCCTTTCACTTTATTTTTTCCTTAGCAGATGAAGAAGAACAAAACAAGGTAGAGGGTGGATGAAGGGGAGTGAAAAATAAGGATGCACATACTAGTCCTCTTTCCTATTGTTGGTATGTTGGCCACAAATCAAGTCTCTGATAAAGTGAAAGACAAAACACTGAATTCAGTATATGATTAGAGTGATGGTTTTTATACTGCAATAAACTCAATTTCATCATTTCAATTATAAAGTGAGTCTCAATTACTATAGGGATATTGTTCTTATTAGTCAACATAAATAGAATAAGAATAGTTGTAGAATAAGCCCAAGATGTCAAAAATACAGGAATGGACATTCAAGGAAGCTTGTTTGAAGGGGCAAAAAATAAAGATGTTTATTCTATAAAGTTCAAATTATTCATCATATTGGTTGCCCTCATGTATTAGATTTCCTATTACACCTTTTTTCTTTTTTTCTTATTTTGCCTTTCATTCCAGGAAACTTTTTCAGTTTTGAGTTCAACAATGCTGATTTGTTTTCTCAAATTCAAAATCTTTAATTTATTGTTTAAAAACACTGGATAATTTCAAACCATAAATTTATCATCTCATCTGCCTTCCTTAATATTTCTGATCACATATTGGTATTCCTTTCATTTTATTGTATCTCGTTTTAAAATCTTACTTTTAATTTGCTTCCAACGATTTTTAAAATGGTCTGTTTTAGGATACATTACAATTTATTTTAGAGTCATTTGTTATGACTTCCTAAGTTTCATATATTTTGTTTTATAGAACCTCATCACAAGAATAATGAATGCTAATAGTCACTTTTAATTCACCCAGATACCTTATAAACGGAAACCTACAAAACACAAACAAAATCACACACACATATAAGTCATTCCTGCTGGGGTAGATGAAAATTAAAATATGCCGTATTTTGTCCTATACATTAATTTATAGAATTATTGCAACATTAACATAGTCTAGACCATTGTCTAGCTGATGGAAAAAAATAACTGAAGGGGGAAAAAGTAAGCATAAATTAATTGGGATATGAGAAATGCATGAAAAATGATTATATTCAGTTTGATTAAATCTTCAAAAATTCAGCTGTTTGTAAGATTGTTATATTTGTTAAGTTATAAAATGCAATAAAGGGTAATAGAAAAAATATAATTTTTTCAGATGCCCCAACCACAACCACCATTTATGTACCATACAATGGTCAATTTTCACTGATTTTTTTTACTAGATTTGTGAGTGAATGAATTTTATATATTTTTTTACATTTATTGCTATAAACAAATAATTTTTAATTTGTTGGTATACAACAAATATCAGTAGAATAGTAGCCATTTTTCTTATAAATAATAAGAACATGCAAAGACTCATTTTCTTATGGAAAACCATTATAAAATCTAGGATTTGTCATTAATGATGTATACTATATTAATAGTACAGGTCAAATAATTTTTTTGATAAAATGCTCTCAAAACAATATAACATGCTTCCCAGCTGACTATGAAAATTAATATATTGTAAATGCAAAAATCCTAAAAATAAACAGTATAAAAAAGACATAGGTAAATAGAAATGCAATATGTGAAAAAAAACTATTTTAAGATCCAATGGTGGAGAAAGATAAAAGTTATGGAAGTTAACATCTAAAAATACCTCAACAGAGAAAATTTCAATACTATTTAATCAAAGCTATTGATCAAACAGCCTATTAATCAAAAGTTGTTATCTCTAAACAGTCTTCCCTGGCCTTCTAAAAAGTTTCCTTCTTCCATGTAGTCCTCTCTATATTTCATAGTGGTATTTGGAGAATGCTAAGAGATGGCATTATTAATATATAAAATAATAAAAATAACTATTACATTAAGATACATTATTCTAAATATGTTTCTTGAACTAAATGAAAGAAAACAGTTTAACAAAGTTAAATGAACATGAGAAAATAAAAGTTTTACAGAGCAATTTATCAAATACTATTGGATATATACTTTAGAAAAATGATAGGTACATTCAAAAGGTCTTAGAAAAGAATCATGCAGTATTCATTTTTTAAATTAATAATGGTTATATCCCTTGTCCTTTACCTCGTTATTAGAAAAGCTTGAATTTCTGTAAAGAGATGATATCTTGAAAGCTGAAACTTTTCCAAGTACATGCATATATTTTTTTAAAACAACTTTGTATAGGAAACAATGAAAAAATATATTTTACACACACACACACACACACACACACACACACACACAGTCTTTTGTATCCCCACTTTTTATGTATGCTTCTCAGACTCTACAAAAGAGATTTGATTACTCAAATAATAGCATAATAAATCACCAAATATCTGGGAGTAGAAAGGATTTTAGGAAAATGTTTGGTTTTCCAATGAACTTAGTCTCCATTTCTATCCACCTCCATATTCTGTTCAGCACTGATAAACAAGTGTGATGAGAAAGCGGGGTTGTTACTGCTCTACTTCAGGGAGACACTTGTGGTTCTTTATCCTAGATATTTATAGATCCACATCTCTTATTCCAAACTTAAAGAATGAACTAAGGTAATAAAATCAAGATTTTTCCAAAGTTTCAGAATTTCCTTGTTTAAAGAAAATTTAGATTATGTTGCTGTTGACCATCCAAATGCAGTATTTTTGTATCTTTGACGGAGAGGGGAAAAACAAAAACAAGAGCCTTGGTCAGAATCCAAATACTATTCGGTTTAATTCCTAGATGCATCTCTCTCTGAATGCTGGACACCAGGCACATAATAGACACTATATAAAAGTTGAATGACTGAACAAATCAATGCCAACTTCACCTTTCTTTCTTCTTATGAACTTTAATTCTGTTTTCTTGCTTAGTAACTGTGCAAACAGAGGAAAAGTTCTACATTTCTGTTCATTCCCAGAATTTAGTTCCATTAGACCTAGGTGGTTTTAATGTCTTGGTAGGCTACTGAAGCAAACCAGAACTTAAGCCAGACTCACAGTACTCAACTCCAGGGAAATAAAACTTAAGAATGAATTACAAACTACCAACAAGGCTTTCCAAAATAAGGCAACTATTTAAGCTAAAGCCAATCAAATAATTTCCTTGCTTTGCTTCTACATCTTTTCTATAAATGTTCTTCTCCTAGTTCCTAGCTGTAGGGAGCCCTTAACAACCTTTCGTTTGGTGCTGCCAGATTAAAATGGATATACACACAAAACTCTTGAAAATTTTAATGTGGCAAAAGGGAATCAGAGTTTGCCACCCAAAATATGTCTTTTGGAATACTGATTATTTTGAGCTGTTTTTTTTTTTTCAATGAAGACTCAGAAAAAAAACTTTGACCTTCCCTCTTATTGCCCAAAAGAATTTAAATAGAGAACCTGTTGCAGGAAGGGAGGTATCATCATAAATAATTACATTAATATAAACTAGGTATGCTAGATAGGGAAGAACCTAGCAAGGCCTCTTTGATTGAAGTCCTCTCTATGTCTCATTGTTAAAGATGGTCTGGCAAACATTTATTTACCAAACATTTGCTTTTTAAACTCCATGTAAATTGCCTTCCTGTCCTTTGAAGTCCTAAACCACAACACCAATGCCCCTTCTCCTTAGCTCATGGTGACATATAAGCCTTACCTTCCCCAGTAATTTATCCTGGGTCTCATAGTCTTGTGGAAACCACGTATGTGCATATGTAATAAAATTGGTAATTTTCTCCTGTTTATCTGCCTCATGTTACTTTATTAGTCCAGTCAGAAGAACTTAGAAGTGTAGAAGGAAAATTGCTTTTTCTTTCCCGAATACCTCAGTTTTTCTTTTAACAGAGCACATGAGTTTCTGCTTAGGCTTTACATATAGGCAATACATATGATTTTTAAGTGTCCTTTTGGTTTTATGTTCAGACCATAAAACATACTTGTTAAAAAAAGAGATACGTCTTTTTAAGAAGTTATGGCAATGTATGTGTACAAATGTCTAAATATTAGATATATTTATTTCAAAAACACTTGCTTCAAAGAAATTTAAATTGTTTGAAAATTGTCATATTTTTTAGAAATATTGTCAATCTGTGATATTTTCATATTAATGTAATTAATACAAACAGCTTTGGAGCAGTATGCCTTGATATTACACAAAACTCATACAAGAAAAGTCTCTTTGTATATGTGTTTAATGTCATGTGCATAAGTTCTATATTTAATGTCATATCAATATCATTTTTTTACTTAAAATATAACATGTTCTTACCAAGTGGCATTTTGCCAAGATTTTTATTCATTTTGTAATTTCTAATCATGCTTGAATTTCCAGCTAAAAAAAAATTGCTTTTCTTTCACATTATGGACTATATTCGAATGTTATTTTGAACTAAAATATTAATAATAAAGAGTATTAATAGAGGCTGTATCACTTACTTGGAAACAGATTATTTTGATCTTACTATATTAGCACTGGTACTTGTTCAAAATTACTATGCTTTTACTCCTACTAAAGCTGATTTTGAAATTGAGCATTTGAAGACATGAAAAGGAAAGCAGTAATATTCTTGATTATATCTCAGGTCAGGGGTTTAAACCTGGAAGAAAATACTGAAGTTTCTCTGTAAGACAATGTTTCATAGTAAAAAGTAAAAGCACTTGAATTTTTTGGAACAGGATGCGGAGATACACAAAACATTTGGCAATAATATAAGCAGAGCTTATTACAAGGTTCAGTTCATTGATAGAACTCACATTAATTTCTGCAGCAGAAAATAAAAGTGTGGTGTCCTGAGAGCAAGGGCAAAGTTGCCTCATAAGGCGTTTTCCTTTAATTGTGTGAAAACTGCTTGATACTCAAAGCCTAAGGGCATTTTATCCTGGCAACGCTTTGAAAATGCTTCCTTCTACTTCTGTTACCAGAGGAAGCCTAGGCTGATCCTAAAAGTATTTCCAAATATTGTTCTTAGGTTTACAATCTATCAAATGCTCTTGGTGAATTTTTGTAGATCTAGGTACTTCAGCACAAAAGACCATGGGACTTCTTCCTCAAGCTAAATGTTCATATTTTTATTATTTTAAATATTTATGGAACAAAGAGCCTTTACAAAATAAACCATAAAGTAACATAACAGATCATTTGAATTAATATGTCAGAACTTATAGATTCAAATGGAGATTGTGATATTGCCAGTAATTTATGAAAAAGTTTAAAAGTGCTCTTCAAATAGTGTTGAAAATCCTTTTACTTATCTTCAACAGATATAAATACCTAACGTTGTTTTTTGGAAACAGCTGAGCTTAATTTGGAATCAAACTAGTATATAAGAGAAAAATTGAATTGAACTAAATAATCATATTTCCTATAATAAAATTAAATAGACTATAAGCTAACATGTGTTTCTATTAGTTGTATATTTATTTTCTATGGTTAAGAAAAGGAAACTTAACATGATTCTGGAGACTCAAATAACTCGACTGTGTCAAAATAAAAATATGTACTCAGGAATTTGATGGTCCAAACCATAATGCAAATGAAATCCAGCTTCATCAAAAGCCAAAGGAAATCAGAGTAGCCATGGGCCTATGTTTGTTTGCCAAGTACTGCATAAAACATACAAAATATACTCAGTAAGTAGCAGTTGTACTGAAATAAATTGGACTGAGGCAAAATAAAGGGTTTTTCTCTCCAGAGAGAATATTAGTTAGTATTTGATTAAATTTATCCTTGAATTATTTATTTCCCATTAAGAAATTCATAGGCAAATAAGATAAACTATCTCCTCTGCTTCTGAAATACTGCATAGAACTCCCCACCTAGATGAATACTAAGGAGATATTTCATAATTAATAAGACAAAGGTTAATCTTACTCTATAGGTTTCCGGGGTGCTCACTTGAATCTATTTATTTATCTCATTAGAGGACAATTTTTGTTTTCACTGAAAGTTCGTAAAGTAAATGACTCTTAAGGTTCTACGAAGAAAACCACAAGATGGCAGTATTTCAGAAATTAATCCATAGAGAGAGCAATCATTTCTATATAGTACCTAAAATAATGTAAAACATTAAGTTGTATTTTTAGTGACTAAAAATATTTAAAGTCATCACTACAAGTGATTAAGAATTAATGATACTAGGATGTCTGTTTAGTAATAAACAAGTTGTTTCCTTTAAGCGGTATAACTGTCAGTGTGATTGTTCCAAAACATTAGTAAGCTTCATCAACATATAAATGAGTTGATGCTAAAGCAATGCCAGTGGATTCATAAATCTTGTAATTGCTTACATATTGGTCTATAACTATAACCATATTTCAAAAAATGTTTGAAAAAATAACATTCTAATAAAACATCACATATTTTATTTCTGCATGATTGTTTAATAACCAGTTTCAGAGCACGAAATAGAAATGAACAATTATACATATTATACACATCATTTATACTCTATAAAATTATTCTGAATTGGGAAACAGCAAAATTTTTATTGTAACTACCCTCATAAAACTTAAAATTATGGCTTGTAAAACAGAATATAAACACCTCTCCCCTCAAAAAAAATATACCTATCTAGAAAACTATATGGAATATTTTTCATAGAAATTATACTTTTCCATTGTTACTCCACTTATACAGAAGGGGGCTGCTCTGGCTATCATCTACCCAAAATCGCATGTAATTTTTGTCCTCTTGATTCAGGACAGGGCAAATTTTTCCCGAATTGGGAGAAACCAAACCCTGTACCGAGCGAAGAGTGTCATTTCGCGGAGAGTGTAGAAAGATTTCAACACGCATACCAAAGTTAGAGTCAAAAGGAAAGTTTTTTTTTATAAAAGGGGTAACACTCCATAGAGAGAATGTGATCCCCTCTCAGGCAGAGAGTGAGAGGGACCTGGTGTGTTCCAAGAATTCAGTTTATATATCATTCTTTAGTTCCCATTTTCTTGTTAGGTAGTTAGTCAAGCATAAGCGACAGAAGCAAAGGCTCAGCTCCATAATCATAAAAACTTTCCTTTAAGACCTTCCTTAAGCACCTCCCAGAACACACCTCCCTTTTAGGGTTATAAATTACCCCAAATCCTAGAGCACAAAGTCCATAAAAGCTGTTGGCCTAAACCAGCTACAAACGCATGTACAGAAAGTACTGCCCATAACTTCAGCCTCATTATACCATCATTATAATATCATGACTATTTCTGGAAGTTGATGAATCTCTAACAGACTGAATTCTGGGTAAGCATATGCTCAGTAGGCAAAGCCTTGTATAGCAGCTGTCAGTCAAGGTGACCTCATATGCAGATCATCTAGGTCCTCATGGCCCAAATATAAACAGACCTTCCCATTTCTGCATTGTTACAGGTTCCTGGCCAGAAACCCACTTCTCCCTTTGTGGCCTGCTGTCTTATCTCTTGGCGTCCTAATTTCCACAGGGCTAAGGCCTTCCTTAGTACCGACAGTCTCCTAAAAAGTACTTTCAATAAATCCTACTTTTTCTCAATGTCGCCGACCTGTAATTCTTTGCTGCTGCGTAGGAAGGGAAGAACCGAGGGGCAACAACAACACCATACCACCCTCCACTGTCCTCCCTCCTCACCCATGCCACTTGGGTGATGCAGGATGTCACCTCACCCCAGGGGTGACACTTTGATATGGACATACAGTGAGGAAGGGGAAGAGGAAGAGTGTGTAGAGTGAAGGACCTGCTGGCAGTTCCAGCCTTAATCCATAGGTTCCCCCTTGGTTTTAGCCATAGAAAATGAAAGACTTTATCTGTATAGGGTGCCGGTGCCACTTAAAGACTGTTTTCCTTCTTCCCCTTCACAGGTGAGGGAATGGGTTGTTAGCAATCGTAGCAGAAAGCTTCTTTCTTCTGCAGGTCCTCTGTCAGCCTGGCTGCAGGGCTGATGAGCACATTGCAGTCTCTGAATTTAGTTTGATTTAACATTTTAATTCTCTCACCTCCTCTCTACATCACTCTAATTCATACTCTCTTCTCTCTCTATGTGTGTGTGTACATATGCATATGTACATACATACATACATAATACATACACACATACACACATATACCTAATTCTTACTTTTTTTAGGTGGAGTTATTCCAGGAGAATTTGGAAAATAGCTATCTATATTGGAAAAGGTAAATTTATGTTTTTTATATTTTCTTAACCCATTGAAATCTGGCAGTACTTATAATGCGAGGAGGAGGCGAGAGAACTAAAATGTTAAATCAAGCAAAATTCGGGACTCCGTTGTGCTGATCAGCCCTGCAGCCAGGCTCACAGAGGACACCTGCAGAACAAAGGGAGCTTTCTGCTGCGACTGCTAACAACCCATTTCCCACACCTGTGAAGGGGAAACAGGAAAAAGTCTTAAAGCCGTGTCCTAAACAAAATAAAATCGTTCATTCCCTCTGGCTAAAACCATGGGGAATCTATGGATTAAAGGCTGGGAACTGCCAGTAGGCTTTTCACACTACATATTCTCACCTTTTTAGATTCTGTTCTCTTATCTTTTCTCACAGTATGTCCATATCAGAGGAAAATGGGTAAATAAAGTCTCGAAACTGAATTCCTGGCACTCAGGGTCCCTCTCAGTGCCTTTACTCTGTCTCTCTCACTGTCCTTGTCTCTCTATTGTCTCTGTCCCTCTGAGTCTCTCTCAGGCTCTCTCACGCTCTGCCTCCGAGAGGAGACTTCACTCTGTGGAGTGTTACCTTTTCTTCAGCAAACTTTCCTTTGGATTCTAACTTTGGCATGTGTATGAATTCTTTATACACTCTCCTCCAAGAACCCTTTTGTTCAGTGCAGAGAATTTGCCCTGTCCTGCATCACTTATATCAATTTCCATTAATTTCTTTGAAAGATATTTTTTTTGTTGTATCTGTTTTTAACAGTTCATTCCACTTCTCTATTACTTGCTTTGTGGTTAGGGGGTTGGTACAAGTTCCACATGAAATGAAACCAGGCTCTAACACTGAAACAAAACCATAATAGTTTTCTTTTTTTTTTTCCTTTCTTTCTTTCTTTTTTCTTTTTTTCTTTTTTTTTTTTTTTTTTTTTTTTTTTTACCTTTCAGGAGATAACAACAGGTCTCCTCACAGTACTCCCAGACCACCAGAATAAGCCTGGTCAGACCGGTTCCAAAGGCTTATGCAGGCACAGAAAGCCAACAAATGAACTCCAACTAAACCCCCAAAGGTGCCTAGAACTAAAATTCCCTTTTCCCAGACCCCAGCAAGAATCTTTGTGTGAATGCCCTGGTGGACGGTGTTTAGAAGTAGAGTGCCTAATAATTTGTGCTTGGTGACCCAGATCTCACCCAATCAGACCCTGCTATCTTGACATTTCATTATACTTTCTCACCTTTCCCATCCCTTAACTTAGATGGCTTAGTCCTGAGATTGTCCAATCAATGAATTAGAATTTGGTAAAAACAGTGTTTCCCTATATTTCTATTTTTATCCCCTACTCGACACAAACAAAACCAAGTCAAATACTTACTAATCCAAAGTCTATAACATAGGCAACAGGAAAATGGGTTTCCTCTGCTTATATACAAGAGAAAGAAGTAGTTGCCTTCCAGGACCTGCCTGAAGAGAGAAAAACTTTGTTCTTTGAAAACAGGATCCTCACTGTGACAGTTGAGAACATAAGTATATTTCTCCAAGGACAAGGTAAACCTAGGCATATCCAGTCTTTAAGACCTAGGAAATGTCTTCCAGTAACCGCTCTCATTTTCTCTTGAAAGGGAAACATATATATCTAGATTTAAGTACATCTCCCAAACTCTCTCTCTATGCAGTAGTAAATTAACTTCCCAAGGCTTGATCTTAAGAATTTAATCATATTTTGTGCCTATTTTCCTACATGTAACTATACATTACCTTCTATTTTGTAGCCAGGCTTTTATTCTCTCCTCTTTCTTAATTACCTGCTACTCATCTGCGCCCCCCACACCCATCATATTATCAATAAAATATTCTGCTATTAATACTTTGAAAGGCAGCAGAATTTGCCACCCCCAAATATGCCTCTTTGGTGTAAGAATAACTAAATTTTAGGCTGATTATTTTTAGAAATAGCAGACAGAGGAAAACCTCTGAAAATCCAGAAGTTACCTTTTTTTTTTTTTTTTTTTTACATTTACAGGGGAAATCCCCACTTTCAGGGTGTTCCCTCCCTCTGACAGGAAGAGAAGGATGACTAAATCTCTCTAAACTTTTATTAATGGAGAAAACTAGGACCTAAATTTGCATAACAACTATCCCTTGTGTAGTGTGTTGTTGTTGTTGTTGTTTTCTTTTTCTGACAGTCTCCTATAACTAGCTCCCTCATCTCCTAACATCTTACTTTGTCTTTAGTTGAGATGATATTTAGAGTAATGGCTTGGACCATTTCAGGAAGTTACTCAGTTTTCCTGAGTCTCTCTCATTAATGTACATAGAAGCTATACATGCTATTAAACTTGTTTTGTTTTGTTTTGAAGATGGCTTTTTATTGCTGGAGTGTGCCAGCCAAGAACCTAGACAGATGGAGGGAAAATTATTTTCCATTCCCTACACCCTCCTTTAAATTCTGACTTAAATTCTGTCTATATAGATTCTTTGCTATTAACACAATGTAGTAATTGTGTATAATGCCTTTCTTTGTGAAAGCAAAGAGGCATGCTTTTTTTATGCTGCCACTATTGCAAAAATCTATATTGCTCAAATGTGTGATTAACATACATTTTGGGGGCCTGTTTGAAATCTCATCCAATAATTATCCTTTGTTGTGAAATGAGACTACTATTTCAGTGACATTTTATATTTAATTCCTAAAGTCGATAGAAATCACCCCCTCTCCTTTCTCTTTAGTTAACTATGACATTTCCAGTAATTTTCTGAATTTTTCCCCTTACCTGTTTGTTTTGGTTAAAAACAAACAAACAAAAACAAAAAAACAAAGACAAAAAACAACTCTATTCCCTGAAGATTTTCTTCACTGTAACAGTGAAGCTCTTGGCCTCTCTGACTCCATCTTGTTCAAGCTTATTTTATTCCGATAGCCTTCAGGCTAATAGCTTCTGCTTAATCTTTGCATATAGACATGTTAATCATTAGAGAAATTCTGCTTGAGATTTGAGTTTTACAAAAACAGCTAATTATCAAAAAGTACTTCTCCCAATAAGAACATAAGGGAAGTACATACAAAAATGGTGACTGTGTATCAAAGATTTTTAGGAATCTCATAACTAGGCTTACATCAACTACCACAATCTTTCTCAGACCCTGACTGGTGTCCAGATGTCTGCAGTGGTCAATCACCTTTTGCCCTCCTATTTCCCCTTCCCATGACATAAAATAAGCCTGAATATTGTATTTCGGTAAGATAAATTTGAAAAATCACTAGGTCTCCCATCATCTTAGTTGGTGCCTTCTCAATCAATAAATTTTTCCTTACTCTAAACTGATGTTTGAGTTTGGGCCTTTAGAAGTGTTGAGCATGCAGACTTTGTTTCAATAACATGTCATTTGTTTAATCAGAAATTTTTTCTAAAAGGATATTGTATTATTTTATGATATTCAATTCTTCCTAATAATATCAATGAGTATTTACAGGATCACATTTGGTTTTATCTATTTCATATGCTGTTAACTAGTATTAAATTTTCCTGAGTTTTTTTCCCCCCTAAAATAGTATTCTTGTTATTGAACATCCATAAATTGCTGCTTTTACAACTTTATATTTTTAACAGCCATCCTGAAAATTGTCTCCATTATCCTATTTACTGTCACTTGGAGACTGCTCTTCAGAAAAAACTTTTTTACCTCTCTTTTTCATCACTTTTTTACCACTTCTTTTCAATACTGAACTAGTTCAGAATTATTGTTACGGTTGAGTCTACATCTATCAATTATATTTTTTTTTATCATTTTGGGACTTATGTGTAATTGTTATGGTTGTACAAGAGCAATTGCACCCACCTTGAGCAAATTGGGAGCCCAGCCAAAGGTTATATATAAAGGTTATGTGACTTCCAGCCTTTTAAATTAGATGAAAGCTAGAGTGCATTATATTATCTCCCCTTATTGTTTGTTTATAATCTAGGTCTTAGTTGTAATGTAAGACCCTTGGTTTTTCTACCAGGGCTTTCACAGCTTTTTCTGATTATTAATATTACACCAGTGTTATATATTACTTGTAGAAAACTTTTTTCAGTTAAAGTATTTTCTTGTTTTTGTTCTCCCTTTTGTCCACCGAATTATCACTTTTTATTATGTCCACATATTCTTTCATTCAGTCTATATGTAACAACCCTATTTTATCTTTAGGGATATTCTTATTATGGATTTCATGGTTTTTTCCTATATTTCTTCATAGATAATGGCTGAATACACGTGGGCATATGCACACACACACATCTGTGTATATGCATCTGTAGTATTTTCTTTTACATTTTTAAAGCATAATATTTATACTATGCATTTTTCTCAGTCATTCTTAAGGCATCTATCAATCTTTCCATTTTTTTTTTTCTGTAGCAGCTGTAATGCTACATAATCTAGTTTTGTCCTGTTGGTGGTACAGACATCACTGCTAGCATTTTTGTTTGCTCTGTTTCTTCTACATACAAAGGTAAGTCCTCCATAACTTTCTGCCTGTGATTAGTATATTCATACAATTCTTCCGATAAGGTTACTAATTCGATGGCTGCTGTTTTGTTTTTTGATGGCTTTATTAGACTCAGACCATCAATATTTTCATTCTTTGTACACCTGAGTAAAAACTTGATAATATTTTTATGTTTGACTTACTTTTAACTTTAAATTATATCTGCCATCCCTTGTTTTACTTTTTGATCCACTAGAAAACCAATGTCTTTTTCTTTTAAATAAGTAGGAGCTATGGAGCTTCCAGTTTTCTTGACTCATGGCAGAATCCTTTCCCCACACTTTGTAGGTCTGTTTTAAATTATGCTGTGGTTTCTTTGACTTCTATTTCTGGCATTCATTCTGCTTTAGATCCTTTCTTTAAAATCATTGCTGTAGCTACCAGAGACCAATCATCATTCTTTGTCTCAGGTAGACAATCTAGAAATAGGACCGCATGAGTTATCATCAGTTGAACAATTAAGCATTTATAGTTTAGCCACATGTTCTTCCCTACCTTTCTGTCTCTCAAAACTGCAGGGGGTTTCTAGGCTTAAGTTTAGGATACAAAAGGCAGATAATATGCAGAGATGCCACTGATAACAAGCACACTCTTATTGGGTGTAACATTTATAATTATTTTTGTTCTACTAGCTGAGAAGGAGAAGAGCATTAAGGACACACAACATTTATCAGAAATGGTCAGATTCTCATTCTCTTTGAATCATAACAACCTATGAATCACAGCTTTACTAGCAAGATTTTCTTTTTTTTATCCTGAAAAGGACATTGGATTTCTTTCATAGTTAGCACATCACCATCTGCAGAATATCTAATTCTCTATGACAGTCATAGGGAGATTAATATTTGGTGTTCAAAATTCAACAGCAGTGTGGATGGGCAGGCCATAATGTTAAAACTTTTACTAAAGGGTGGGGTTGGGTGTGTGTGTGGGGCGGGGGGGGGGGGTGGTTGTTATAAGAGCCAGGCATCAGAGCTTAAATCCTTATTATGGTTGCTCCATGCTTTCTTTCCAATGCAAACATCTTGTTCACATTACACACTTTTCAAGTAAAAGCTTGTCTTCCACTTTTTAAATTTCACGAAAACATGTTCAAAAACAACTTCTAAATAAACATGTTTATTACGTTTCCTAAGAACAATATATTTACTTTGCAAAGTAAAGTAGAAACCCTACTAAAACTAGTTCACATTTTTTATGAGACAGAAGACAGCCCTTTATTGATTTTCATGCAAATTATACACAATCATATATGCATATGTTATCTATGCTAAATATGTGGTTTCAAGATTTAATTTTTACAATTAGCAAAATGTATTTTAGACTTTTTACATCCAAAAAAAAAGGCAGTTGCTTTTTTTAAGAAATCATAGATAGATATAAAATATTTATCGACCTAATAGAAGTCAGGGGCTCTGTTCTTATTCTCTATTCAAATATCAGCAATTCTACAATATGGAAATTCAAGTTGGGTGATAATTATAATAGTTCAAGATTTTGAAACATAGAATTTAACTCAATGAGAAATATTCACATTATTGCAAATTTTAGCTCTCAATCATTTATTTTTCTGATTATCTTACCTCACCTCATTTCAAATAATTGAAATTGGTTTATGCTGTATTATGGTAAAGTTATGTTAGCTTCTTTAAGTAGTCCATATTAAAAAGTTATATATTATATAGTTTTATGGTAACTATTTTCTTGGTAGTATTATAACAGATAAGTTTAGATTTAGCCTAACTTCAAAGAAAAAGATTAACTTATTTTTGGCATTATTATTTAAATGGTGGACTTTCATTTCCAAACCCATGTCATTTTTATACCTATAAATGATTTAATTCATTAAAAAATTAAATTAGGGACTAAAAATATATAAGATTTAGTCTAAATTCAAATCCCATTTTCCTCACTTATATGCAAGTTACATAATCTTTAATGCTTTTTTTCTCTTGAAAAAAAGTAGTAATATGTATTACTTTGTTTTGTTCTGAGAAATAAATGGGGAAGTATATGATAAAAAATATACTTAAAATATTCTTCTGTAATTTTAAAATGCAAAATGAAGACTCAGAGAATTTAATGACTTTCCCAAGTAAATTCAAGGCAGTGGTTAAAAAATAAAATAAAATCAAGTTTTGTGTATTGATGTATAGACATAATAGCCATCTGGTTATATTTGTACAATAGAATGAATATTTTTATTGATAAATTTCTGGGATGAGATAAATGATTCCTACTTCTCTATTTGTTAGAGAGACTCTGGGAAAAGCACATTCTGTTTATCTACTTTTAGCTACACAGTTTGTTAACATGACTAGAGAACTTCTGATCAAAGATATAGTAAATAGTGGAGCCAGTAACTGAATGTAGGAAAAAAAATATTGACTTTCAATACTCAATTGTTTCTAATGCATCATTAGGTTCTATGTTATATAATATTTGGCACTATACCTAATAGTGTTTCTACTTAAAAAATGACTAAGTCTATTTAGGAAAAAAAGAACACTAGTAATAAATGTGTGATACATGTTATAAATGACATCTGAAGACAATATGAAAGTTCAAAAACAGCACAGGATTAGAGAGTGAATGGTGTAAATAATATAAATGGTAGAAATTTAAATAAGGAGAAAACTTTTCTGCCTTGCTTCTCTGGACTCAGCTAGCAGTTGGAAAAGCCTGTTTCACAGGCTTGTACCAGTTCCCTACCCAGATTTAATTTATTTTATCAGCCATTAACCTAAATCTCCTCCTCCGATAATTTTCCTACATTTCTAAGAAGATGTTAAATGAACTATTTTGGGTTTCAACTTTGATTGTGTGCTGTGCAGTCTATGCAGTATATTTTTTGAAAATATGCTATCAGTGTCCATTTGCTTTCCTCTCAGGACATTTCCTGACATGAATGTGGTCACTGATTGGCTGATTGTGTGCACTATCTTGTTTGAGAATTGCACTGATTGGTTTCATAACATTATTTGATTCTTGGATAAGATAAGATTTGGTTTAAATGCTATCTAATTAATATGCTAATAACAAACTATCAGAAAAAGAAATGAAAAAAAATCCCATTTACTATTGTATCAAAAAGAATAAAATATCTAGAAATAAATTTAACCAAGGAGAGGAAAGATCAATATATTGAGAACCATAACATATTGATGAAAGATATTAAAGAAGATACAAATAAATGGAAAGATATTTTGTGTTCCTGGATAAAAAGAATTAATATTGTTAAAATGTCAAAGCCACCCAAAGCAATCTACAATTCAAATGTAATCCTTATCAAAATTCTAATGGCATTTTTTACAGGAATAAAACAAACATTCTAAATTCACATGGTTACACAAAAGACCTCAAATAGCTAAAGCTATCTTGTGAAAGAAGAACAAAGTTGGAGGCATCATGCTTACCAATTTCAATATACATTTCAAAGCTATAGTCATCAAAACAGTATGATATTAGCATAAAAACACATAAATTAGACACATAGATGAATGGAATAGCGAGTCCAGAAATGAAGCCATGCATGTATAGTCAATTAATTTACATCAACGTAGCCAAGAATATACAGTGGAGAACTGACAGTTTCTTCTATAAAAGGTGTTGGGAAAACTTGACAGCATATGCAAAAGGATGAAACTTGACTACTAGCTTACACCGTACACAAAAATCAACTCAAAATGGATAAAAAGCTTGAACACAAGACCTGAAACAATAAAACTCCTAGGAGAAGATATAGGTAGTGAACTCCTTGAAATTGGTCTTAGCAATGACTTAACACAGTCAATACAAGCAAAAAGCAACAAGTGGGAGTACATCAAACAAAAAGGCTTCTATACAGCAAAGAAAACCATCACTGAAATGAAAAGGCAGCCTACCAAATGGGATAAAATATTTATAAATCACATAACTGATAAGGGGCTAATAGCCAAAATGAATAAAGAACTCACAACTCAATAGCGAAAAAACTCGAACAATCCAATTCAAAATTTGGCACAGCATCTAAATAGACATTTTCCCAAAGACATACAGAAGCTAACAGGTGCATTAAAGGTGGTCAACATCACTAATCATCAGGGAAATGCAAAACAAAACCACAGTGCAATATCACCTCACACTTGTTAGACTGGTTATTACCAAAAAAGATAAAAAATACAAGTCGCAGTAAGCATTTGGAGAAAAGAGATCCTTTGTGCACTGTTGGCGGGAATGTAAATTGGCGCAGCCACTATGGAAAACAGAATGGAAGTTAAAAATAGAACCACTACATGGTCTAACAATTCCTCTCTTAGTATTTATCGGAATAGAAAGAAAATACTAACTCAAAAAGGTATCTGCACCCCCATGTTCATTGAAGCATTCTTTACATAGCCATGACATGGAAACAACATAAGTGTCCATTGGTGGATGCACTGATAATTTCTGTGTGTTATTCAATTATTCAGCCATAAAAAAGGAAAAAAATCTTGCCATCTCTGACAACATGAATGAATTTTGAAGGAATTATGTTAAGTGAAATAAGTCAGACAGAAAAAGAAAATACTATATGATCTAATATGTAGCATCTAAAAACAAACAAACAAACAAACCAAATTCACAGATACAGGGGACAGATTGGTGGTTGCCAGAGTTGAGGGGTGGATGAAATGGATGAAGGATCTAAGGAACAAACCTAGCATTTATAAAATAAATAAGTCACAGAGAGATAATGTATACTATGGTGACTATAGTTAATAATACTGTACTTATATTTGAAAGCTGTTAAGAGAGTAAACTTTTAAAGTCCTCGTCACAAGAAAAAAAACCTTTTTTTTTTGTAACTATACATGTGATGGATGTTAGCAAGAATTACTGTGGTGATCATTTTTCGTCGTATACAAATATAGGATCTTTATGCTGTAAATCTGAAACCAATATGTCAATTACACTTCAAAAGAAAAACAAAAAATGCTTACCAGACTAGAATTTTTGAAGTATATACTGTTTGTAAGAGGCATATATGAAATGTATGTATGACTTCCATTTGGGCATAAGCTCTTGGAAGAAAGTGTATGAATATATCTATCTAAACATAAAGATTCTATTATCAAAAAAACCTCATGAGTATCTGTGAGATAGACTGAGTTATATGGTGGTAATAAATAGCTAATCTGAGTGTGTACTTATTTGCTTTTCTAATATGGATCAGCAGGAGGGTTTTGCTCATCATAGTCTTTCGGATACCAGACTGATTGAGCAGCCACTGTCTCATATGTTGCTGATCACTATGTTAGGGGGGGAAAAGAGAGCTCCGGAGTGTCTGACATAAGAATTGATTGCTTCAGTTTTGGAAGTGACACATAATTCAGATCACAAATGATTCATCATAATTAGTCACATAGACCAGCCACTAGGATACTAAAGGAAGAAGAAGGGAGAACAAAGTGAGATAGCATATCTGATGATCGGAGCCTCAATGTACGAGTGGTTTGCCCAAATCACACCTTTCTCAAAGCTAATCACATCTAGAGATAGAGTTGAGCTAGAAAGCCCTGACCATTTCATATCAGGACCAGGCAACCTTACCAGATAATAAAATACTTGCTTCAAGTTTAATGTAGCCAAAGCTCTGACAAATTGCATCATAGACTGACTTCATCCTCTGATCAATCTGCTTCCCTGGCCTCTCTTCAGAGATGTTGATCCCTAATAAGCATCTCGTACCCCACAAACTTTGTCTCAACTGCTACTTCTGGTGAAGCAACTTGTGATAGTCTGAAATTGGTTCAGGCTTTGTAAAAGTCTTACTTTGTAAAAGAATTTCTTCCTTTATTGTATTAATTGCCTAACTTTCCTTTCCTATTTTTTTTTTATGGGCAAGGAAATACATATGTTTACTATGTATCTTATGAAAGTGAAACAAGTTAAATTTTATTAGCTTAAGGTCAAAAGATCAGTTTTACCATTTTTTCTAATAATTATTTGTATACATTAATTAAAATATATAATTTATATTCCTTTTTAGTATGGAGATTGGTAATTAGGGTTTAATTTTTTTTTGCTTATCCATATGTTCATGTGTGTGTGACAAACACCTAGACATTTTGTCCCCTATTATCTATTTTTCCTTCTTTTGCAGCAATAGAGGCTTTAGGATGACCAATTCTTATACTCTCTCAATTCTTTTGTAGAATTAAAACTATATTTCTCACTATTCCTCTTAGATGTGGACACTGACAAATCTATGTCCAATAGGATGTTAAAGAATGTGGTATTTCAACTTCTAGGACAAAAAATGAAAATATGTAATTTTTTTCATTCTCTTTCATTCAATTTCTCAGACTAGAAATAATGGCTGACATTTGTCTATTGTAGACAATAAGGAGAAATATCATAATCCAGGAATTATAAGAAAAACTGGAAGTACTGGACCCCGGACGATGCAGATGACATACCACCCTTGCCATGATTAAATTTCGATTTGTTCAAGAGGGGAAATTATTCTAGTCGCTATTAATTTGAGCCTATTCTTGTATATACAGCCAAGCCTAATTCTTACTGACATATGTAGTTTATTCGTGAGATGTTTTGCATGAAGGTATCACTGATTCATGAAACTTGTTCAACTAAATGATCATTATATTCACATATAACAGCATGATTTAAAGGTTGATTTTATTTAGTCTGTATGAGTTTGAGTCCTGAATCTAGCATCTATTTCCTTTCTGGCTTCAGACAAGTTACTAAGACCCTCAAAGTCCCACTTTTCATTTGGTAAATTGGTGTCAGCAATTGTGCTTGTCTCACAGGTTTGGTGGGGGCATTGGATGTGGTAATATATGTCAAATATTGAACACTAAGCATAGCACATATTAAAAGCACATAATGTTAGTACTATAGATTTTATTATATACTTCTGTAACAATAAACTATGCTCAACATAAATGATGGCCAACTTTGGGTATGGGAAAAGGATAAAAAGAAATAAACTTATCTATTGAAAGATATAGCCATAAGGCTATTTAGTACCAATACTTTTAAATCATGTGGGGACAAATGATTTATATGCTAAAATCAGGTTATAGACAATTTGTGATTTTTTAAAGTCTCTGTTCTCTCTAGCTATGATTGATCTTTTTTTTTTCTTACTATATTCAAAGAGGTAGTATATCTTCTTTAGTACTCATAGAAACAGGGCCCTTGCTATTGTCAAGAAAAAAATGAGTTGACTCCAAGGGCACGTAAAGGCCTTTAGAGATTTCCTGATAAATCGTCTCACTTATTATAATGTCCGTAAATGTATGCAATAAGGATTCAGTTCTTTCTGTAATTTAAGTGTGACTAAACGTGAAGTAATCAATTCTGTTCTCTGAATGCTTAGCTTCTTGTCTGTTGTTCTGGAAGAAAATAATTCCCAGATTGTTCACACTTTATGCTGTTAAAAATAGAAAATTTTTAACTAATTTTTTTTTACCACTTTTCTTTATAGTACTTTATTTGCCCTATAACACATATGACATGTGTGCCCTATAGTTCTGATTTAAACTTAGTGTATTTTTACTTAATATATTCTTATTAGATATAATCTAATTAAAATGTTTAAATAAG
Organism: Eonycteris spelaea; assembly: GCA_003508835.1. Classification (NCBI taxonomy): domain Eukaryota; kingdom Metazoa; phylum Chordata; class Mammalia; order Chiroptera; family Pteropodidae; genus Eonycteris; species Eonycteris spelaea. The sequence continues at coordinate 376,084 of PUFA01000254.1, read as the reverse complement.
ACTCTAGATTACCAGGGGCTAAAATTTCTCTTTGGATATGTAATCAAGGGTAAATTCAGGCTATTTTTTGCTATTTGATGTAGCATAATAGGCATTGCATTGGAAGTCATGATTCTACCATTACATTGTATGAATTTGGCAAAATCAGTCCAAATTTTTAGGTGTGAAGTTTCTAATAGCAAAATGAGAAAGGGATTTTCTAACAAAGGAGATTCAAATTTATTACTTCACTTATTAAATTACCTGCCAAATGTGGATAATCTACATTCTTTCCCTAATAACTGGTGTGGTGAATTATAGCATGCTAGGTAAGAAAATATCAAGGTTTAGCATTATCAAAATATATTCTTAATAGTTAAATAACTGCAGGGCTCTAATAGTAAGCTTTCTAACAATTTGAATTAAGAAATTTAAATACAGCATTTTTATAAACTGAATTAGTCTCAGTCTGTGTGAAGGGGCAGACATGGAATGTCTAGAATATATCCTGGAACTTTTTTTTTTTCTGTTTCTTGGATAGCACATCACTGCTTAGGAACTCGAGACAACATACGTGATACGATTTATAATAAAGCTGACTAGGCATTTAACATGAATTCCTGAATCAGTTTTGACTTTAACTTTCAGCTATCAATTTTTTTTTCACTTGTCACCAAGTATAAAAATACATTCTACATTCAAATAATTTTTCCATGAGTAGTTGCTTTGAAAACTCAAGGAAAGTAACATGCAAAATGTGTTCCTGTGTGTATATGTGTGTGTTGTGTATATGTGTTATAAATTCTACAGAGCAAAGCCTTTATGGGTAATAGTAGCTAAAGAAATTAGGGTACACTGTTATAGTCATTGTATTAGAACATCTTTCTTTCAAAGAGTAAAAAATAGCTTTTCTTTCCCTTTCATTTCAAGGTTAATTTCTGTGTGAACTAAAGTGAAGGGTTTGGGCATCAAGCCAGCAACTGTTGTCTGATCTTTTCATTCTTTAAAGATAGAAAAGAGGCAGGTGGTGTTTTAATTTTTATTGAACATTTAGGAAAACTGAACCAGAAAACATGACCTTTCTTCTTGTTTCTCAAAACTCATAAAACTAGGTCAACAGTGGCAAACATAATAATGCCTACACTTTATTTTTATATACTATTTTATCAGAGGCACTTTGCATATATTGTAGTATATTTTAAAACACATGTTAAACCCTTAAATGCAAATATTATTTTTCCTTTAAAAAATCGTGAAACTGAGCCTGAGAGATTCAATGACTTGCCTCAAGTCACACTGGTAGTAACAAGCAAAGCTGGGTTCTTAACAAAGATATCTGTTCCCCCAAACTTTCGAATTCCTCCTCCCAGATAATTGGCTATATTCTTACCGAGAGTTACATTATGTTGCAAATGCTAAAGGAGGCATTATAGAAGTTTACTACTGAGAAAGATAATATCAATGGATCTCCTCTATGATATCTTTTAAAGGAAATGCAATTTTATCAATTTTGAGTTACACAATAACCACGATAATAAAATATTTCTAATTGGAGCCTTTACATTTGATTAATAATAAATTTCACATCATGGTTTCCAAATACTCCAAAGCATGCATATTTAGGGGAAGTTTTTTTTTTTTTTAGTGCAATAAAACATAATATTATTCTATTTACAATTTTTAAATTTTATTTTAAAGTAATGAAAAGGTACACATTATACCAACCCTCAGATCACATCATTACAGAGTTCTAACTATTGAGCAAAATTAATGGAATCTCATTTTTCTTTTCTATTCCTTAAACCAGTGTCTTATTCTCTAAAATACCACCTTTGGATAAGAAGGGCTCTCTTCTATGATATGAAATCAAGTGGAATGCTGCTATTTAAGTATCTTATGGGTTACAAATAATAGCTGCTTCATGAGAGAGAAAATGTTTAAAATGTTTATTAACCATTGAGTACTTACACAATAACAACACTAATGATATTTCGCATTTATATTGAGCAGTTTTTGTAGGCTTCGTCTGGTATGTGTAAGGCAGCACACATTCTTCTCTGCAATATACCAAGGTAGGATCATAAGTGTGTCATTCGAGTAGAAATGTGAATAAACAGAAAGAACTGGCAGCTAAAGTAAAGTTAAATAGCATGTAAACCTAAGCAATAGAGGAACCATTTCCTATTTTTATCTAAGGGAATATTTGCTAGAGTAAAGAGATAGTATAGTAGAAAGGAAAAAGCACTTCATTTGGATTCAGAAATCTTAACTAAACTCTACCAGCTTGAAGGCCTGATGCAAATCACTTAACCTCTCATCAATTCTGAAAGGAGAATAATCATTCTTGACCATCTTACCATCAGGGTTAATGTGAAGTCAAATATATTAATATGTAACAACACATTTTAAGTGGCAGAGCTATACAAAATAAGATGTTCTTCTGTTAATTGCTACATTTATTGGTTCTCGTGGTCAACCAAACACCACAGGAAACTAGTGAAACTGTTAAAGTATTCTCTAATCTTACTATCATTTCATCAAACTCCTGGTAGTTGACCCTATTCAAAGTTAGTCTACATACCAACCAGTAAAGAACTGCAATGTGAAATTACAGTACCAAGATTCATACAAAAGAAACAAAGTGAATTCTGACAATACATCATAGGCTCTGTGAGGCAGAGACAATTCTTTGGTCAGGACCCAAAAGTCCTCAGGTTAGCTTGTATTTAATATTGCTTGAAATGCCTTTTTTTCTAAGAGGAATTATTCTCTCAGTATTTTAAAGTTGATTTTCTGGAATTGTGGACAGAATTAAGCACACTACAATTGCTTCATAATACCCAGTTATAGAATTATGCACATTTTCCTGAAAAAAAAAAAGTCTAAAATACTCTTTGCATGATTGAGACTTTTGTCTCTGTAATTTATGTAAATGAGCAATGCAAGAATTATGATAATGTACCATGTACCAACACCCTCCATTGGGCCTGCATGTTAATGAGTCTTGAACTCTTCTCATAATACTAGATGTTTCTTCAGTGACCTTCTCAACACAGCAGCCCAGTAGGTACTGCCAATTAATTGTCATTAAATCCAATTTGCTCTTGCTGAACTAAAGTTTGGGATAGTTTTTAGAAGTAGGTCATGGAAGCATATTTTCCATTCTTAGAGAAACCATGCTTTTATCAGCATTCTTAAAAGTCTTTCCTATTTTACTGCAATTCCCTATGTGCTATGGCATAGAATTAATACTGATGATTATTATTAACATAATTATCATTAATTAATTTAAAATTTTTGTTTATGTCAATGATGTCATCATTGCTGAAAACAGTAAAAAATTATTTGCTGGGTCAAAAAAAAGTGTAAACATGAACAAGAATCTGGTTTCAACCAGAAAGGAAAAACTGGTATATGCACTATAAACAGTCATAATAGTGTTCAAAATTATGAATGTTTTGAAAACATGGACAATAGGCACTATGAGGCTGTGATGTCTGAAAGAAGAGACACTAATGAGGTGAGCCAACAATCTCATCCATGACTTAAGACAATTTCCCAATGTGGCACAGAGAAATAAAATCCAAGCAGAGCATAGTTATCCCACTGAGCTGAAGATGCAGAAATCAGAATTTGGTGTTATAATAAACATGTATCTTTAAATCTTTTTAATATATCAGGGAAAATTTAGGAGTAAGCACCAAACCTCAGACCTCCCCTAACAAGGCCTAATTAAGCCATGAAAAAGTTCACAGGGAATCGAGTCCAGCAAAGGCAGAGGATCTTGGAAAGTTAGAGAACACAAGTTCAAATTGATCACCCATTATTTCAATTGCCTGCTATACTAAAAATCAAGATTCTTCAGAGGAAAATAACAAAACTCAGAGCTTCTACAATATATTATATAAAATGTCCAATGTTTCATTAAAAATTAATAGACTCATTAAGAAACAAAATTATAATTTATAATCAAGAAATAAAACACAGACAACAGAAATTAAATCCAAGATGAATCAGATGATTGTGGATATAGCAGAGATTTTAAGTATGCATTATATTTAAAAATTAATATAAAATATGTTAAAATACATAAAAATGTATTCTTAATGAAAATCAATAATCTGTAAAATAATTAAAATTATACAAAGAATCAACAGGAAAATTTAGATCAAAAGGTATAGTATCAGAACAAAAACTCCATTCAGATTGCAAATAGTAAAATAAAAAAAAAAAAAAAAGGAGACATACCAATTATGAAAACTAAAGAGAAAAAAAATGTTAACAGTGCCTTTGAGACAGATCAAATTGTCTATATACATATAACTGGTGTGCCAGAATTAAAAAGTTAGAAAATTATAAGATATAATGACATAACTTCCAAAATATTATAACTACCACTAATTTATATATACAAGCAAGATAAATTTATAAACAGAATCATAGGCTCATCAGAATCACATAACTGACAACAAATTTAAGGAAAAAATATAAAGAAGTCAAAGATAAAAGATATATGGTCTATCAGAAAGAAAGATAGCAATGACAGTTGACGTTTCATGAGAAAATAATGAAAATCTTTAAAACAGCTGAAAGAAAAAGAAAAACTAATTTCAATATTATGTATCAATAGTAAACCTTTTTAAAAATAAGAAATTTTTTAAAGTTAAAAAATACATAATAGTCACACAAAGGATTCAGGATATGTAAATAGGTTTATAGAGTTTAAAGGCTATTACATTTGTAATGTGAAAAATGGGAAGCAATAAATGAAAACTGGAAGTGGAAAATAGGAAGAGTCTCGTATGAATTGAGAAGGGTGAAATGTCATATGTGGATTGTAAGGTTTGACGACTTGATCAAAAATAGACTGTATAAAGGTAGAATGCATATTTTTAGGTCTGGAGCAAGTAAAAATTAAAAAAACAAAGTGGAACAAAGGAGACTGTAGAGGAGACAAAATGGAAGTGTAAAAACTTTCAATAAACCCAAAAGAAGGCAGGAAACCAAGAACGGAGAAACAAAACAATAAATGGAGAATTGAAAAGCATTAGCAATACGGTAGAGTTAAATCTAAATATCAAATCTAGAATTAACTGTGTGAACTGAACATCCAAATTTGTAAACTGGATTAAAAAACAACAACATAACTACAAGCTGTTTATACAATTTGAATAAAAAGACACAGACATGTTGGAAATAATTAAATGGAAAATGAAACATGTAGCAACGAGCAAGCATAAAAGAACTGGCCTGGCTATAGACAGAGAAGACTTCAAAGCAAAATGTATTACGTGACATAAGAGGAACATTATAATAACAAAAGGAGCAATTTAGTAGGAAGATATAATATCTGTTAAAATACTGTAACTCATAAAGCATAAATGGACAGAAAAAGGGAAAAGCGACAAATTTATATAAATTATATAAATGTTTAACCAATGAATACTTGAAAGTAATAAAATAAAAATTAAAAAAATATAGATTTTAATAGTCCTTTCTCAATAATTAATAAATCAATATACAAAAAAAATCAATAACAATATAGAAAATCTACAAAACCAGTATCAATCCATTGAACTAACATTCACAGATTCCTACATTGACATCTGTTAAATGCATGTATAAAAGTAACATCTGTTACTTTTTTTAAGTCCACTTAGAATGTTCACTAAACTTGACATTTTCAGGGGTACAAAATAAACTTCAATAGATTTTAGAAGAGTTTCTCACAAAGACACAGTCAGAATTAAATGAACAACCAATAAAAATTTCATGTAAAAAAAATTCTTACACATGTGAAAATCCTCACAGTGGGAAATACTACTAATCTAAAGAAACAAAATAGTCAAGGAGAACCACAAGAACAATTTTGAAATGATTTTAAATAAATTATTTCAAAAGAAAACAATTTGTCAATACAGCTAATGCAGTGAATAAAGAAAAACTTATAAAATTAAATGTTAACATAACAAAGGAGGAAAGACTTAAAATTATTGGTCTAAATGTTTACCCTATTAAACTAGAAGAGAAAACTAACCCTAAAGTAAATTGAAGGAAAGAAAAAATAATTATGAGAGCAGAACTCAAAATAATAGAAAAGAGACAAAGAATAGGTAAAAACAAAGCTAAAACTGGTTATCAAAAAGAGTAGTAAAATTAATAGAACCCCAGAAATAATAATCAAAACAAGAACTGTGTTAGTCTTCTTGGACTGCCATAACAAAACACCATAGACTGGGTGGTTTAAATAATAGAAATTTATTTCTTACCGTTCTGGAGGCAGGAAGTCTGAGGTCAGGTGCCAGCATGGGTCGGTTCTGGTAAGAGCCCTCTTCCTGGCTTGCAGATGGCTTTCTTCTCACTGTGTCCCCATGTAGCTGAGAAAATTAGCTTTGGTGTTTCTCTCCTTACAAAGGCACTAATCCCAGCAAACGGACTTGATTTCAATAAACTCATCTAAACCTAATTACCTCCCAAAGGCCCCACCTGCCAATGTCATTATATGGGGGCTAGTTATTTGCCTATGGATTTTTGGGTACTACATATAAGCCCGTTACAGAAACAAAATACAAATTAACAATAATTGAAATGAAAGTAGAAGTATCACTACTTTCTGCATAATAACAAATCTTAATCATTAAAAGAATAAGGAAATATTATGCAACTTTATATCTATTAATTCAATAAATACATAAATTTAAAAAACTTCTTAAAAATACAACTTCCTGAAACTGACAAAATAAATAAAAAATTTGAATAGTATTATGTTAAAATTAAAATTTTGATTAAAGAAACTTCCATTGAGAAAATTCCAGGACTGAAGTGTTTCAGTGTCATTTATAATAAATAAAAGAATTAGTGCCAATACTGTACAAATTTTTTAAGACTATAGAGAAAAGGGAACATATCCTAACTCACTCTAATTTTACAAGGCTAGTGTAATAACTGTAGTATTAAAACCTAACAAAAACATTACAGGAAAAAAGTTCTGAGGAACATACATACAAAAAGCCTCAATAAAACTGTTAAATCAGACTGGAAAATAATATATTAAATATAATACATCTTAATCAAATGAGGTTTATCTTAGGACATAAAGTTTGTTCAACATCAGGAGGTTATCAGTATAGTTTTCCACACTGATAATAAGAAAAATTATGCGATAGATTCAGTAAATAGATATACTAAAAGTCTTTGACAAAATTCAATACACCCATTCAAGTAAAAAATTCAGAGAAATTGTGTTAGAAAGTGTGGCAGTCAAACCAAAAGGTAAGACTTGTGGCTTGTTTCTAGCCAAAAGAAGACAACAGTGATGAAATGTCACACTCGTGATTATGTTATATTTGACAGGACTTTATTTTGTTAGCAACTGGCTAGAAATTCTCATTGCGGGTTTGAGGTAAGAGACTAGTTAGGAAAGTTGACCTGTGCAAGGAATGCACGTGGCCTCCAGGAACAACCTGCAAGAAGGTGTGGCTCTAGGTCTTATAGCCACACATACAAAAAGAATTTTGCCAACAAACTGAGTGAGCTTGGAAGGAGATTCTTATCCATTCAAACCTTCAAATGAGGACACAACTCAGTTGAGTCCTTGACTGCAACCTTGTGAGACCCCTCCCCCCACAAAGCAGAGGGCTCAGCTAAGATGGCCGACACCTGACTCTCACAATCAATAAAATAGTGTGGTTGTTACAAACCATTATACTGGTGGTAGTTTGTTAGCAGTAATAGGAAACTAATGCAAATTCTGATACCAGGAAGAGGTCTTACTCCTGTAACCAATACCTGAAATGTGGAAATGGCTTTGGAACCATGCATAGGGTGGAGACTGGTGGGTGATAAACGTGATAGATGACCTAAATTGCCTTAACAGAATGCTAGCAGAAATCTGGATGTGGAAGATACTGCCGGTGAGACTTTAGGAAGTGAGGAAATTGTTATTGAAAAGTGGAAGGAGAGGAAATCTTGTTATGTAGTAATATATTTTTTGATTTGGTAATTCAAAACTACTTTGTGTTCCCATTATCAACCTTACAGAGTCACAATATATTAAGTTTGGCATAGTTTTGTTAAACTATTATTTTGCTTAGGACTTTTATATGAATATTTCATGAGGAAAATTGACTTTTCTTATATATTGGTTGAATTTTGTTTTCCAATAGGCCATCCTAATAAAATGAAAAGGTAACCTTTCCTTCTTTTTCTAATATTTAGAAAAGTTTGGGAAGAATTACGATTACCTATTTCTTCAGAAATCATTTTTTTGAAGGCAGTAATCATGCCTTTCTCATCTTTAATTCTCCCAGGTTTTACCATAAAACTTAACAGAACTAGGAAGTCAATAAAAGCTATTATACAGACTTGATATAAGACTCTTTCAGTTGTTTGCTTCATTGGGGAAATGTACTGGACTTCACTTAATTGATAAATAGTGCCTAATATTGTGAGTGCAAATAACGGCCTCACATATATTTAATTTTAGAAGAGCATTTTGATAAGATATGAGCACTTTCATAACAGAAATAATCAGCAGAAATTATAAAAGATTTTTTGAAATTTTAAGTAGACTATATACTAGGGCATCAGAGTTTTCATATAATGTGGTATGCACAAAAAGGCTTTGCAAAAAAGAGAGATTCGGCTTCCGTGGACAGAGAAGCAGATTTTTTGGTAACTATGGATTAATTTAAAGATAAACAAACCTGGAATAATAAAATATATCTAAGGCTCAGTTTTATTTCTTAAGAGTCACGTGATTTCAGGTAAGAATTAAATTCTCTAAATCTTTGATATTCTTTACCTGAAAAGGGCACAATTATGTATGTAACAGAGATTGAATTAGGTTGCATATTTTAAGCACCTGTGAACTATAAAGCGTTATACAAATAGTGTTATTAGAGCTGATTAGATGTAAACTGAAACATGGTAGGTGGAAAAAAATTGATGAGAATATCATGAGATTATAAAATCACCAAAAAAATAAATTTTCATATATGAAGGAATTAGATAATTATTGAAGCTAAATTTTCAAATGTACTGCTCATAAATGAAAAGCTATAGATAAATATTTTCTAATGGATTTTCCATATACATTTATCTACTGCTTGACTAGAGATAATATACAGCTTATTGGGCAATATTCAGTATAATCAAGTAGTATCCACTGGAGGATAAACTAAAATAAAGTATTAGGGTGATAAAAAAATCTCATCAAATCATAAAATGAGGAAAATTAACACAAAACCTCAAACATAATAAAATATTCTTAAGCGTTGAGTGACATTTAGAAAGCTCTCAAAACAAATTTTACTCAGTATATAAATTAATACTAAACAGGAAAATAATTATGAAAGGGGTTATTGAACCAGGTAAAGAATATAAAAATATCAAAAAGACTCATATCAGTAGTTAAGATTAAATGACAAGATATGCTAGGGAAATTAAATTCACCTCAAATCATAAGAAACATTGAGAACAAAAATAAAACAGGGAAAGAAATCAAAAGAAAAGTAGGGGGGAAAGGAGAGAAAATATAATATATACTAATCATTTTAGGATATTCAAAATAAAAAATATGGAGAAATGAGGATACAGGAATTGAGGAATTACATGAGGATGAGTTCCTTGGATTTTTTTGTTGCTTCCTATATCTAAGACTTCTTGGTGGAAGTGACCAGAGACCTCACAGGTGGGTTGTATTTTTTAAACCTAGAGGGGCAACCCCTTCCCCCCAATTGTGTACTTTCTCTAACCAAAGACCACTAAAGATTCAATTTAGCAAATGGAAAACTTTTAGAAAATAACCACTCTACTCTACCCAAACACCAAAGATAAAAACATATCTTAATCCTTACTCATTCCAAGAAAGGCAGCTAGGACATGGTATTAGTCAAGGTTCTCCAAAGAAATACAACCAACAGGATGCTTATATATATAGAAAGACAGAAACGGTGAGAGACAGAGACAGAGACAGAGACAGAGAGAGAGAGAGAGAGAGAGAGAGAGAGAGAGAGAGAGAGAGAGAACGACAGAGAGACAGAGAGACAGAGACAGATTTAAGGAATTGGCTCATGTGATTGTAAAGACTTACCGAATCCAAAGTCTGATGGAGTACACTGGCAGGCTGGAGAGTGGGGGAAGAGTTGCAGTACAAAGCAGATTACTGGCAGAACTCACACCTGCTTAGGTGAGGTCAGTCGATGTTCTAATAAGGTCTCACCTGATTGGCTGAAGCCCTCCTACACTACAAAGGGCAACCTGCTCAAAGTCCACCATTTAAATGTTAGTTTCATCAAAACAAACAAACAAATAAACCAAAAACCTTCATGGAAACATCCAGAATAATGTTTAACCACATAGCTGGGTATAGTGGCCCAGCCAAGTTGATATAAAATTAACCATCACAGATGCCTAGATTTTCATTCTTAACCAGGCTATAATGAGGTGAATCACCTGAGGTGGTTTCAAAGAGGCTGAGTAAGGAGCTGGGATTGTCATCCCCCCAGTGGTAGGAAGATGCATATTTTACTGAAGCATAACATAAATACCTCATTTTACTGTGGGTCACCTTATTGCCCTTTATAGATGTTGTGGTTTTTACAAAGTAAAAGCAAGACCCACCACCAGCCAAAAGATTATGATGCTTTATTTCGATACTCAATATTCACTTTATTGTGGTGGTTTGGAATTAAACCCACAATACCTCAGAGGTATGCCTGTATATACAGAAAAGTTTACAAATTAGATGTCAACATGTATATAAATTCAGCAAAGTGTCTGTCAGTGTAGACCACAAGGAGAGACTGCATCTCTCCCTCACCCTGACAGTAATGAAGCATCTCTTTTCCTCCACACGGATGCCAGACGAAGTCTGGGTGGAGAGCTGGGGTTGTCACCACCTCCCTGCAGTCACAAGGGGACTTCCTCAGTGGTCTCAGTACAGGTCCAAATGGGAGCTGGAATGTCCACTCCACTCAGGATTAATGAGGAGCTCTTCCTTTTTTAGTGTATATGGCGGCTGGACAGGGAACCTGGGTTTCTACCCCACTCAGCCATAAAAAAGACCACATTCCTTCCTTTTCCCCGCCAGGGTGGCATCAAAACAAACCAGCCGAAAATGTTTTAAGTAAGATCAAACTTCTCATAGCATAAAATCCAAAATGTCCATATTTTGCTTGAAAATCAGTCATCATACCAAGAACCAGGAAAATATTAAATGGCAATGAGACTATTAAACTATTGAATTTAGGTCATAATTAGGAATTAAAACAAGAATGAGATTAAATTTTACACCAATCAGAGAGATCCTCCATATTAATGTCAAACTGTAACATTATACTCACCTGCCATTAGTTACAGTCAGGTCAATGTGCTGAAAGTAAACTATCCAGTAACAATCTCCTGAAGGCCCCATCAGCCTCATTATTTCAGTGAACACAAATTAATCATACAGCAAACTTGGCTTTTCTCTAATTGGTCAAATAATGAATTCACCAAATTTATCAAAATCTTGTTTTTCTTAATGTCTTATGAGAGTATTCAAAATGTTTAGTGTATTTCTGGGAATTAGCATTTTTATGCATTTAGAATTTTAAGTGCCAAGCATGTCGTGATTAGTTTAAAAATAGTTTGGGGTTTATGTATTCCAACACATTTTCAATCCATTTTATAGCCTTTCCTATTTTCTTAATGCTTGAATTTGCATTCTTGAATGGGAAAAAAAGGGGAGAAGTTATCAATATTTCTAAGAATTTTGGTAGCTATTTACATAAAGAATCTCGATAATTCACAACTTCGAATAAAATTAAAATGTGTCTCATGTGGCATACTTTCTTCCAGAAGTTGGGACACATCTTTACACCTTCCCAAGATCTCTTAAGCCAGTGAGGGCTTACATGCCTTTATCTGGTGAAAACATCTTTACCCAAGCATAGTCCACATCCATTTTATACTTCCTGGTTCCTCTTCCAAGTCTTTCCTTTTTTCCCCTAACAGGTGATTTATATTCATTTGGTGGTCAGAAACTAGCTCTTTAATCACTTTGTATTATTACCCACTCTATTTTTTATTTAAAAAACTATAGTTTCTGGTTGATTAAGTTTTAGCATTTAACATTTGAAATGGATATTTAGATTTAGAAAACACTTTAAAAAAATTACTCTGAATAGAGAAAAATGATTCTCGTTTCCAAGACAATTATCTCAAAGTTTTATTTATTTTTAGATGCTGCAGTGACTTAACTTCAAGTGTGTATGCCTACCTATTAAAATAGTGAATATAGAAAGCTATCGACTCTTCCTAAATGGTAAAGGGAGAGATAAGAGAACAAAACATTTTGGGAAATATTAGTCTCGGTTTGTCAAAATATTACTCCTCTGAAAAATTATTTGAACAAATACATAGTTTTATATTAGCAAAGGTAAAAAACTAAGTGTTTCATGTCTTTCTTCTATGCAGAAAAGAAATGATCAACACCCAAGAAATCTTTGTGGTGACGAAGAACACTTTCACACCTGACCATTATTCAGTAAGCCAGTAAGGACATTCCTGCAAAGCATTGTGAAAGAACATAAAATCAAAAGTGCAGTTTGTCCCCCATGAGTTTATAAACTAAAGTAAGAGATAGACATATGTCTAAGTACTAAACATATTGCAAGTGCTTTGCAAGTACAAATACCATGCCATGTTAGATATTAATTCCAAGTGATGGGATTTGGAAAGAATTCCGAGAATCGACTAATATATAATTGGGTTTCAAGAGGACATAAAATACTATCCCAAATTTCAGTTGAACATTAAGGATATAAATCACTTAAGGTTAAATTTAGGAAAACAAAAAATGTTGAGCAAAATTGGAACCAGTCTTGAAAATGTATTGGATGACAAAGATCCTTAAAATACTACTACAAGCAGCCTAACAAATATATTATTAAAATATGTGTTGTATGGCTAGATTTCAATTGGAATTCATTACCTATACACAAAATAAGCATTTCCAACATGTGATACAATATATCAACTTAAACTATAACAAAGATTGGTTAAACAAGACTGGAAAATAGTATCTCCATTATATAGGTCTTCAGTATGCTCACATAACTCATTCATACAAAAATGAGCAATCACAAGAATCTAGTTGCTATGACTAAGAGTGATCAAAAACAACAAACGAGAAATGTAAGCACCCATACATAGACTTTAGATTTAGGATGACCAAAAATATATAAAATTTTAAATACATAGTTTCAAATTTAAATACTTACTGGGTGGTCTGCACAGCAAATTAGATGCAACTGCAGTAACTACTCAGAATTCAGTACAGAGAAACAGAGATTGAAAACATAAAAAAGAAGTTAAATGACAAAGTGACCAAGAAGACAAGAACAAAACTCAATATGCAAATTACGTAAGATCAAGAAAGAGTAAAGAGAAACTATAGACAAGAGGCAATAATTGAAAAATAATGCTAAGAATTTTCCAATACTAAAGTATGAATTAATAGTTATAGATATTATCTTTATTATTAAGAATGTACAATTGCTCAAATATTCAGAAACCAAATAAAAAGTAATTTTTGAAATCAATAATAAGGACAGATCATGTACCAAATACAGACAATTAGGCTGATAATATAATTCTCAATATTATGGTGAAAATCAGAAGATGATGTTGAGAAATTTCAATCAATGTACAATTGTGAACTGATCAAAATTATCTATAAGACAGAAGGTAAAACAAATATTTTCATGTGACAAAAACTGATAAATTTGTTTCATACATTATAATGCTTTTAGATTATTTTGTCATATTCTGCCTTGCATCTGAAAAATTTCCTATATTTATTTTTTTAACTTGTATATATTAAGGTTTACTATTGTTTGCTGTAAAGTCTATGTATTCTAAGCAATTGACAAATGCTTAATGTCTTGTGTTCCACATTATAGTATTATACAGAATAATTTTTGTACTAAATTCCCTGTGTTTAACATATGCAATGCCCCAACACAACTCATGGCAAAACACTGATTCTTTTTGGCCCATTTTTAAAATTTGCCTTTTCTCAAAATTTCATGTAATTGGAAATCAAAAGTATCTAGCTTTTTTGCATTGCAGAAATAAGACCAGCAAGAAAGGAGACACCCCTTGAAGAGTTGGAGAACTCAGATTCATTACACTGGCGGTGGTAGAAGAGCTAGTGTTCTGAAGATCAAGCCCCGAGCTCAGGGTAACATTCCTTTTATAGGGCTTAACAAGCAAAGTCAATACACCTGTTCTTAACAAGCAAAGGCAATACATCTGTTATCTAGACAGAACAATCGAAGGTCTTTAATTGATTTTGAGATCGCCCTGCCCTTCAGCTTATGCAGCAAGCATGCCTACAGGAGCAGAACAAAGATATGATTACAGGGTTAGCCATTTGAGTGAAAAATTCCTCTTCGTTCAGACTGGTCTTTTTCACATAGCAACATATATTTAAGATTAATTCATGTTTTTCTGTGGCTTTATCATTCATTTTTTATTAATTAATCATATTCTATTGTATAAGTGCTACATTTGGTTTATCCATTATCCATTATCCAATTTATTGGAGGAATCTTGGTTGTTTCAAGTTTTTAACAATTATGTATAAAGCTGCTATGAATATTCATGGCAGTTATGGTAATAATGTTTTAAATTATTTGGTAAATAACCTAGGACTATATGGAAAGACTGTGTTTAATTTTGTAAGACTGCTAAACTGTCTTCCAAGAAAGATATACCATTTTGCATTTCCACTAGCGGTTAATGAGATTTTCTATTGCTCTGCATCCTCACAAGAACTTGGTAATGTCAGCTCTTTGGATTTGACCATTCTGATAGGTGTGTATAAGAATATCTTTGTTGTTTTAATTTGCGTTTCTTTAATGACACACAATGTGGAACATCTTTTTACATGCATATTTTCTATCTGTACAGGGTCTTTGATGAGATATTTATTCTGTTCTTGCATCTATTTTCAACTGAGTTGTTTGTTTCCTTATTGTTGAGTTTTAAAAGCATTTTGTATATTTTCAATACAAATACTTTATCAGGTATGTGTTTAAAAATATTCTTTCTCCTAACCTGTGGCTTTTCTTTACATTCTTTTAACAGTGTCTCTCAGAGACAGAAAAAAATCATTTAAATAATGTCAAACATCAATTTTTTTATTTTAGAAATCATTCTATCAGTGTTGTATTTAAAAATTCATTACCAAATCTAAGTTCATATAGTTTTGCTCCTGTGTTTTCTTCAACTTTTACATTTTACACTTCAGTCTAAGATCTATTTTGGTTAATATTTTCTATAAGTTGTGTCTAGGTTCATTACTTTGCATATGGATGTTTAATTGTTTTGGCATCATTTCTTGAAATGATTAGCCTTCTCCATTGGTGTTATTGCCCCTTCATCAAATATTATTTGACTTTATTTATGTGAGTCTGTTTCTGAGCTCTCTAATATATTCCATGGGTAAATCTAACCTTCTACCCACATTTTCTGTCTATACTTTCAATATTATCATTCTGTCTTGATTACTGTAGGCATATTATACGTCTAAAAACTGGGTAGTATAAGTTTTCCATGTATGTTCTTCATTTTAAGTATTTTTTATTACTTATTCCAGGTCTTTTGCCTTTCCATATAAACAGAACCAATTTGTTGATATCTACAAAATAGTTTTTGAGATTTTAATTGAGAGTTCATTCAATCTATATATCAATTGGGGAGAATTGACATCTTAATAATATTGAGTCTCCTAATTCAGGTACACAGAATACCTATCCACTTATTTAAATTCTCATTGATTTTTTTTTTTTTTTAGTGTTTTGTAGTTTTCCACATATGGGTGCTTTAGAAGTTTTGTTAGATTTATAACTGTATATTTCATTTTTGCTTTTACTATAAATGTTATTATTTTATTAATTTCAAATTCTAGATGTTCATCCTTGGTATATTGAAAAGCAATTAAATTTTTATATTAATCTTGCATCTGGTAATTTTGCTATAATTGCTTATTAGTTTCAGAAAGACTTTTTTGTTGATACTTTGGGATTTTCTGCGTAGATAATCATGTCATCTCTGAATAAAGACAGTTTTATTTCTCTATTTTCTATCTGTATAACTTTCAGGTATGATGCTAGCTTTAGGTGTTTTGTAGATATTCTTTATCAATTTGAGGAAGTTTCCCTCTATTCCTAGTTTCCTAAGAATTTTTAAAATCATGAATGGATGTTGGATTTTTGTTAAATACCTTTTCTGCATCTATTGTTGTGATGTATTACAATGATTGGTTTTTAAACGTCATGCCACCCTTGCCTATTTCAGATAAATCTCACTTGCTCAGGGTGTACTTTTCTTTTTACTTATTGCTGGATTCAATTTGCTAATATTTTTTTGAGGATTTTTGTATCTATGTTCATAAGAGATATTGGTTTATAGTTTTCTTGTTGTATCTTTGTCTGATTTTGACATTAGGATAAAATTGGCCTCAGAATAAATCAGAAAGTATTTTCTCTGCTTCTACCCAATGAAATATTAGAGAATTGGTATAATTGCTTCCTTAAATGTTTCAACCATTATTATTTCAAATATTCCTTCTGCTCCAGTCTCTCATTCTTCTATTGCTGGTATTTCAATTAAAGATGTATTGTATCTTTTGAAATTATCTGATAGTTCTTGGATATTTTGTTCTGTTTTATTTACTTATTTTTGTCTTTGCATTTCTGTTTGTAATATTTTCAAGGTTTTTACTTTGTTTCCTTGACCATGTCAAGTCTACTAATGAGCTTATCAAAGGCAATCTTCATTTGTTAACTTTTTTTTTTTTAATATCTACCATTTTCATTTTATTCTTTTGGGGGTGGGGTATTTGTATGTCTCTTTTGTACATTACCCATTTGTTTCTATATGCTGTCCCTTTTTCTATTATAGCTCTTAACATATTAATCATCTTTTTAAATTCCCATTGAATTCCAACATCTACGTAATATGTAAGTCTTATTTTGATGGTTGTCTTTGCAAACTTTGTCTTTTCTTGACTTTCATGTGCTGTGAAATATTTTGTTGAAATCCAGCTTTTTTTTTTTTTTTGAGTGATAGTAATTGAGATGAATGAGTCATTATTCTGAGAATTTATGTTAATCTGTCTAGAATTTGAGCATTGTTTGTTTGTGGCAGCTATATATTCCAGAGACCTTACGTGCCTCTAATGTTCTTTTCTCATCAATTGTTTTGATTTTGGATTCCCTAAGTACTCCTCCTAAGAGAAAGTCTGTGTTTTGTGGCTCTTTCATCTGCAATGAATTTTTATGCTGGGGCTCTGTCCGTGTGGCGGTAAGGTGTCTGGGAAAGAAGCATTCTATTGTCTTCCAATTTAATCTCAGTCCTTTATTGACTACTGTTTCTGGTCTATAACATTGACGTGTTCTTCTTAAGTAGCTTCTCCCTCTTTCAGGCGGGACTGGAAGGCTAGCATGGGCAGGAGTGATACAAATGCCCTGGGAAAGGAGCTAATAAAAGATTTTCTCCTGAAAATAAGCCTTTGTCACAGAGAAGCTTTGGGAGTGTTTCGCCATAGTTAACTCTCCTCCTGATGGAGCCACCAGGTGATCGTTCCTGAGTTTTCACCGTGAGTACCTGGTAGGATTCTCGTGGTGAAGCTGGGTAATGTATCAGGGCAGTTTCTCACTCTCATGCTAGCGTTTCATCAAAATCGCCATTTAAGTGTACCTACCTGTTTATGGTTCCAGCTCCAGTGGCTTTTGCTCCAGGTGAACAGTTGCAGCTGTGACTCTGTATCTACCTATGGAAATGTCTTTCTTTGATTGGCCCAAGAGTAGTCACTAATTTTTGGTTCGTCTAGGTTTTTCTTGTTGTGAGGAGGGGAGTAACAATTTTCAAATTCTTCACAAGTCAGAGCTGAAACTGAAAACCCTAGTTTTTAAAACTTGTTAATAATATCTTAAGGAAAATAATATAAAAGAGGAAACATTTATAAATTACCTTTTCTAATTTCCATGTTAAATCTGCTTAATTTTAAATCCCTGAATCTATGTATCAACTGTATGGTTAGTTATATTTTAATGTTGATTTAATAAAATCATGAATACAAAAGAAAAATGGTATTTAAATAACTTTGCAATTGAAATCACTTTGCAATTAATAATTTATACTCTCCTTGTCAAAGATAGTCAGATAACTAAATCATGGATTAATCTTGTTGCCAGTTACATTTTAAAGAACATTTGGGAAACAATATGGCTAAAACTTAAAAATTAAAAAATATATATATTTTCCCTTTTACTGTCTCCTTTGTAACATTCTACTTCTCTATTTATTTAGTATCTTCGCATTTACAATCAGATGTAAGTAGTGTTTCTATTTTGGTTTATTCCTTATACGAGCTTAATCAAGATAATAAAAGACAACCAATAACTCAGATTTTCTAAATCCTCTTTTGAACTCTAGAATAATAACCCCAGGAACACTATGCTACATTTTTAAGGCGAAGCATTAGGCCAGCAGCTGACTTTGTCCTTATTCTCTGCCTCCCCCACACTGCCGTTGGCGTTCTAGGCTGTGTGTTTTAGTCTGTGATCCCTATCATTAAAGGGTTGGAACTGACGTAGAGCCAGTTCCACCCACTGCACAGATGCAGGAACTGACTGGGGAAGATGAGGCTGAAAATAAGTACCTGTGATTTCAAAGGAAATATAGTCGTTTTAAAAGATAAAATGTCAAGGCATCGTGAAAGCAAAGTGTGATACAAGTGAGCTATGTGGGGACACTGAAATGATTTAATTGGCTACACATCACAGCCAAAAGCTGGCTTCCCAATGGTTTCAAAAGAAAATCCATGATTAATGATATAGTATTCATTTAAAAAAATATTTTCTTATTGTTTTCAATGTTAGTATTAGAAAAATGAATTTCTCTTCATCAAAGTCCATATTTTACCATTAAAAGAGGACCATAAGTGATGGATTCTGAACATTTTCCAAGGAAGTAGTCTTGGTAATTAATTCACGTGTGTTGTTTCCCTGCTTTCTTTATATAAAATAGATAATAATTGGGACTGTGCAAAGCTTTGGAGATTGGAGATGTAAAATTATTCGACTGCTCTTAGGATTGTGGGTTTTCATAGACATATTTTTGTTATGACATTTTGTTTAGCTTATGACTTCGCATAAAGTCTGTGCTATTGAACGTTAAGATCAGTCTACAGAAAAGATTCACTAGAACAGTTTCAAAAGCTTATCTTTCTTTTACTCAAGAATAAACATCTCTGCATAAAAATTCTCAGTAACATTATTTTTCCCTTTCATGTGTTGCTATTACCAGAAAAAATTAATAAAGAAAAATTGCCCTGCAGGCAAAAGTTTTGCTTGCTCCAACTCTCCAGTTTTGGCATCTTCACATTCGTCTCCCTGGAGCATTGCCGGTCTCAGTATTTCTGTGAAGGCAGATCATCACTGGAGCTTGAAGACAGTGGAGACATTGGTTGCATTATGAAGAAGCAAAGCATTTTCCCAAAGTGGCTAGCGAACTGCTTGACAATGAGATAAATTCTCATGGAAAAGATTAATGAAGTTCAAAAAGAAGTCGTGAGTTTAGTTCCTCTTGGTAAAATGTAAAGCTTTTTCTTCTTCCAAAGACAAAGGCATTCAGTTCCCACGTGTCATCTTTCCCTTTTTAAGCTTCAATAGCCACTTCATTAAGTGAAACAATGCCATCATCAGCCATCATCTGCCAGGCCTGAATTCTCAGTATAGCCTGGTACTCTGCAATCTCAACAGGCAGGTCACAATTTCCATCTGCATTTGCATTTTAATCTATGAATTCACACAATCCATAAATTTTCTAAGAATGCGAAAAGCTCTGGAGTTAAAAGAAGGAAGTACATGTTTCTCTTTTCAATTCAGTTTCTAACATACTGCATAATTCTTTTCATATTTAATTTTTTGGAAAGAGATCTTTGTCTTTTTGTTTACTGAGGTATTCCAATTTCCAACAATACTTCCTGATACATAGTAGTCCCCTAATATCTTTGTTGGTTCGATTGGAATAAAAATCTTATACTTAAAAAAACACAGATATATACTAGTTATTTTCATAACAATTCTATAAGGCTAATACAGTGTGTATAACCAATGAGACCATGGACAATATATAGAACATAAAATAAGTTTAAATTAATGAAAAATGAGAAGATTCACTTTTGAAATGAAAAATGAAAATAATTACAATAAAAACTTCTTAAATAGTAAAAGAATTTCATGATACATGAATAATCTGGATAATCATGCACAGCCTGCTGACATATATTAGCAGTTTCTTTCTCCCTCTGCTCTCTACTTTCCTTGCTCTAAGAGGCAATTCTGTTATTTTAAGTTTAAAACCTACATATAGTTTTTGTTTTTTTATGACTAGACAGTTGTTTCCCTGGAACACTTCAGATTAAGAAAAAAAGATCTAAGTTGAGCTATAAAGCCTAAATCTCCTCTTCTTTCCCCTGACTCTACAAATATATAAATACAACTAATTAAATATTTAAATATGCAACCATTTGCTTATTCAGTAGTCCCCCTTATCTGTGATTTTGTGTTCCTCGGTTTCAGTTACCTGTGGTCAACTGCTGTTCAAAAATATTAAATGAAAAATTCCAGAAATAAACAATTCATATTTTAAACTGTGTGTCATTCTGAGTAGTGTCTCCATGTGGTATATGCAACCTTCCTGTTCCTCACTTATTAGTCATCTTAGTTATCAAATCATCTCTGGATTATCACAGTGCTGGTGTTTAGGGAACCTTTATAGTAGCCTAAGGCTACTCACAATGCCTACATCATTCACCTCACTTTATCTCATGACACAAGCATTGTATCATCCTCTCACATCATTGAAAGAAGGGTGAATACATTATTCTTAGGTGTTTTGAGAAAGAGAAAAAAATAACAATTATGTAACTTTTATTACAGTATTTTATTATAATTGTTCTATTTTATTCTTAGTTATATTATCAATCATACTGTGTCTAATCTACAAATTAAACTTTATCATAGGTATGTATTATAGAGAAAAAAAGTATATATAGGGCTTGGTACTATTCTCAGTTTCAAGCATCCACTGGGAGCCTTAGAACATATTCTCTGTGGATATAGGGGTACTACTATATACCCAAAGTATTTAAGATGATATTTTAAAGCTTGCAAGAAGGAGGACATAATACTACACTGTTCCTATATTTTAGTTGAGGATAAATGGGTAGAATAGTTTAATTATTTATATATATATATTTTTTATATATTTAATTATTTATATGTGTGTGTGTGTGTGTGTGTTGTGTGTTGTATATATACATGATGTGTTGTGTGTGTGTGTGTGTGTGTGTGTGTGTGTGTATAATGTACTAAGTTTTTCACTCTGTGACTGCATACTCATAGCTATCTTAACCTTTCTCTGGACATCTCCATGTCTGACTGAGACCTTTATTCATATCCAAGAAACTGATCATGAGAAAAGATATGTAAATGCATTAAAGTATTAGAGCTTCATTTAATCCATTGGAAAAGGTAGAGGATGAGGAAGTTCAATCCCTTGAAAGACAGGAAATATAGTCTGCTTTTGAAATCAAAGGAAAAAGATATTACATTCCTTTTCTAGTGACATGGTAACAAAATAGCCAACCACAGCTTGGTTGGCTTAAACAGGAATCCTACCAGTTCTGGAAGTCAGTTCTTTCTGAGGGTTTTGAGGGAAGAATCTAGGCTTCTGCCATTGGCTTCTTAATGGTCGTCTTCCCCTGTGTCTCTTCATATTGTCTTTCCTCCGTGCAGTCTCCATGTCCAAATGTCCCTTTTATAATGATATTAGTTTTCTTGGATTAAAGTCCACCCTAATGACCTCATTTTAACTTGACTATGTCTTTAACAAACAATATCTCCAAATAAAGTCAAATTCTGACACAATGAGGGTTAGAATTTCAACATACAAATTTTCAGAGGTATAATTCAATCCATAGTGGGTACACTGAGCCTCTCCTAGACGTAGGCTTCGGAAGCCCTGTGAATTCAGGATCATATTCTCTAGCATCCTGCATGATGACAAATGAAACTTTTTTTCTTTTTTTAACTAAAGAAGGAAAAAATGAATAGGTTAATTAGTATGTAACCTACATATTATTCTACTGAGTATTTTCTGCCATTGCTAATATTATTGCTGCACAGAAGCCGCCATATTTCTGAACCTAGTCAAGTCTGAAACTTTACATGTCGTGCCAGTGGCACAACCCAAGTCCTTGACAAAAGGAGAGAGAAATAAAGCATCTCATACACTGGCCTTTCGATATCCTGCTCTCTTTCATGTAGAAATCAGGAAGTGTTTTTCTCCTTTCTTATAGAATTAAAGTTTAACTCTTTGGTATTAATTCATAACAAAAGTTTTTACATATTTTTGAGGTGTATATTCTAAGGCCTGGCACCAGCATGACATCTGTTTGTCATATGCATAAGTTTTTCTTATGATAAGAATTAGGAAACACTGAACTTGAAAAAAAAAAAAAGAGGTATATTTGGGAAACTGGAAAAGTGAAGAGCATAATCTTGAAAGCATGTAATCTCTTTCTCAGAGAGCACCTTTGTTCCCTGCTTTTGCTACTCTTTGTCTGGATGAAACCATATGACTTCAATAATTCCTTTCTACAATAAATACGATTTTTTCCTAACCATCATTTTACAACCATTTTTTTTTTTTCTGTACTCAAAGTTGGAATCTAAGTTTTATTGTATGTAATTATGGCTGTATATGTGTTGGTAGGAGAGGATATCAAAAGTTTAACAAGCTTTTATTTCCATCCACTGTAAACAAATGTCATGCCTAGAATAACCGATAGTGTTTCCTGGCACCTCTAATGAAGGGTCCCTTAGATCGCTGAAGTTCACAAAACTGTAGATTTTTAAAAATAATTTTCATATTTTTATTTTTCAACTATATTTGATTTACAATATCTATTAGTTTCAAGTATACAACACAGTGATTAAACATTTGTATACTTTATAAAGTGATGACTGATAAATCCAGCACCCATCAGACACTACATAGTATTTACAGTACTACTGACTATATTCCCTATACTATACTGTACATCCCCATGACTATTTTGTAACTTTCAATTTGTACCTCTTAACCCCCTCCCCATTCACCCATGCCTCCAAAACCTCAAATCTGGCAGACATCAAAATGCTCTCTGTATCTGTAAGTTTGTTACTGTTTTTTTATTGTTGTTGTTGTGATTTATCCTGTCACTAGACTGTACATATAAGTGAAATCACGTGGCATATATCTTTCTCTGTCTGACTTACTCCACTCAGCACAATATCTTTTAGGTCTATTTATGTTGTTGCAGATGGCAAGATTTCATTCTTTTTTCTTATGGCTAGGTAATATTCTATTATATATATGTGTGTGTATACACACACACATATACATATATATACATACATACATTTCTTATGGCTGAGTAATATTCCATTATACACACACACACCGCACATACATACCACCTCTTCTTTATTTATTCATCCATTGATGGACACTCCAGTTGCCTTCTAACTTTGTTATTGTAAATAATGCTGCAATGAACACATGGAAGCACATTTCTTTTTGGGTTTCTTTGGATAAATATCCAGAAGTGGATCACTGGACACTTATTTAAAGTATTCATAATCAAGGAATGAGTGTTGAATTGTCTCGAAAACATTTGTATTCAAAACACGTCGTCTATTTGGTATGTCTCCTGATTCTGATCATGGTTTTTCTTTGATTGTTTTCAAAGTATTATGGTATTTGATAGATTCATTTTAAATGGCAGTTCTGTTTTTTGTGATGCACTTGACATCTAAGTTTACTGACAGATGCAAGACAATAACAGTCTAAAATAAAATAAAGAAACAAATAGAGAAATATAAAGCACTAGTGAGATTTGAAGTTGAATATATAAAATTATATGTTTTTAATAATATTGAGTGATAGTATTTTATGCCATATAAACAAATTATAAGTGGCTCAACAGATATGACTAGTACTAATTTTCCCATAGAAAATTCTTATTTGTGTTATTTTGTATGTTTGGTGAGTGTCAATGATATTAATTCTATACCTGAATCAGTGTAGAATGAATGTTTGCTGTTGTTTCCATTTGTTGTGGTTAATTTAGTAGAAAACAGCTAACCCCTTTGGGTGTGTCATAAATTATACCTATTTGCTGTTGTCCAATGTTTGAAAGAATGCACCAGGCAAAAATAATTTAGAAACTGACAAACGGTGCCCAGATACTCTCTCTGTAATAGTGTCAACTTAATTCAATTTCATATTTCTTCGTGCTATAAATTTTGTCTCTTCCTTAAGAGAAATTTTATTACATATATTTCCCCTGAAACATACAGCACTTCTTTGAACGTGTGCACTGGTTATTTAAAATGCAATTACTAATTAAGAATCATTCCTTTTGTGTTCTATTTTCATATTATGAAAGGAAGGAAAAAGTAAAACACTTTCCATCAGCATTGGGTGTTCAAGATGGTCAAAAAGCACAGTGGACTGACACTTGATTTTAGGGTCAATATCCTGGAGTCTGACACTTAGAGAGGAAGGAAAGTCCACTTTGTAATGAGACCCACAGGGTTTGAGAGGAGCCCTGTGTTCTGTGATGGCAATTGTGAATTCTGCAGGGAAGGACTTCAAAATAATGAGAGAGTCTCACAACAAATTCAAAATGAAAAAAATGTTATCTAATAAAAAATGTAAAATAAAAACAAAACAATGGAACACAAGGAAACTTTGGGAGGTGTTGAATATATCTTTGGAAGTAGAGATAAGAACCATGAATTTACAAGAAAAGTTGTGTGAAAATTTACTTCATGCTTTCTGAGTTTGGTGAGACAGTTATTCTGGAAGGAATATTTTCAGCCACAATTGTTCTGATTAGACAGACAGGGTATACTGGCTGGGTTGTGAGAAACAGAGATTCTTGGAATGTGCATATGAAAATAGGATATCAGGAGAGAGCAATCTATTAATCATCATATTGATTTCCTAAGGCTGCTGTAACAAAATACTTCATTCTGTGTGAATGAAAACAAGAGATTTATTCTGCCACAGTTCTAGAGGCTAGAAGTCTTAATCAAAGGGGTTGGCAGTACCACGCTCTCTTCAGCTTCTCTAGGGAAGACTCCTTCCTTGCATCTCCTAGCTTTTGGTGGTTGCTGGCTATCCTTGGCATTTCTTGGTTTGTAGCTGCATCAGTCTTTACATGACTGTCTCTCCTCTGTGAGTGTTTGTGTGGTCTGCAAATCTCCCTCTCCTAATAAAGCACCTGTCATTGGAATTACGGTCCACCAAATCTTGTATGGACCACGTCTTGATTACATCTGTAAGAACCTACTTCAAATGACGTTGCATTTAAGGTAAGCTGGGTTAGGGCTTCGATGGATCTTTTGTGGACATAATTCAACTTCATAGGAGTAACTATATAACAATTAATCAGAAATGTAAAGCTGATGGTTATTAGGAGAAATATTTTGAAAGGCCTGAAGAGTATGAATGAAATAAGAGAAAATGCCCCAAGATATGCATTTATAAAAATGAGAAAAATGTTTTTAAAACTACAAGAATATTCAAATAATAATGATAACTACGGTAACCTAATGGACAGATAGCTTATAGTAAACACTTCTATTAACCTATACATATGTGTCACATATACTTCTATAGGATTAAATTCCTAAAAGTGAAATTTCTTCATGAAAGGTGCAGGGTTATATATATATTATGAAAATGTTATCTAATAAAATATGTATGTATTATATATTATATTATATATATATATATATATATATATATATAAAGGAGGAGGGTTTTATATATAATATATAACTCAGAAAGCATGAAGTAAAATTTTCACACAACTTTCTTTTTAATGAAAATTTCCCCTTATAAGAAAAAAAAATTTATTTTCTGATTCCACCAAAAAATGCCTTCTGTAGAAAGGTGAATAAATTATATCCTAATATATTTGCACAAAATTTAGTTAACCATAGAATGTATTTATGGACTACTTACAAAGGACTGCTATCTTCCTGATTAAAAACAATAACAAAAACAAAATCCTAGGTCTCAAACTTATCTCTACCAGTAACAAGGTAGATGAAACTTACTTTCCTTAATTTAAAGTAGGAAAAATATGAGATTATTGTAAAGATTAAATGACCAAAAAGAAAAATATTAGTCTTTAATTTAGCACATGATAATCTGTTGAATATAAATGGGTTAAAATAAAAATGGATCATGCAGTTGTCCAGATAACTAAATCCAAAATAGAAAATTAAAAACACTGCATCAATTAAGGTATCTGGCAACGTCAGTTAAAAGTTATTTTACTGCTAACCTCTTTGGGTAAGAAATAGAATGCTACATTTTCCTTGGCATACAATTTATCTGTGGTGAGTAATTTATGAAAGATGAAAAAGATCAATATCACAAATTCATACAACACCCTGTTTGAATTTTTTAAATGTATTTTTTTTAACATTTAGTATATATGGCTTTTATTTGTTTTTTAATTAAGTTTATTGGGGTAACATTGGTTCTTAATACAATTATATGATTTTCAGGTGTACATTATCATTTGACATCTGTATATTTCTATTGTGTGTTTACCACCAAAGTCCAGTGTCCTTCAGTTACCATTATTTGATCCCCTTTACTCACTTACCTCCCCCTACTCCCATATATTTGAACTCCTTTACCCTGTTTACCTTCCCCTCACTTTCCCCACCACACTAGTAAACACTAGTCTATAGTCCTCTGGTAACCACTAGTCTATAGGCCATGTCCATGAGTCTCTGTTTGTCCTGTTCATTTGTTGCTTTTAGGTTTATATCCCATATATAAGTCATATCATGTGATTTTCAACCTTTTCTGTCTGGCTTTTTTGCTTAGCATTATTATCTTGAGGCCCATCCAGGTTATCACAAATGGCAGTATTTCATCTCTTCTTATGGCTGAGTAATATTCCACTGTGTATATGTACCACAGCTTCTTTAGCCAATCAGGTATCATAGGACACATTGATTTCTTCCATGTCCTGGCCACTATGAATAATGCTGCTATGAATATCGGTGTGAAAATATTTTTTTGGATATGAGTTTTCAAGTCTTTGAGGTAAATACCCAGTAGAGAGATTGCTGGATCATATGGTAGATCAATTTCTTAGTTTTTTTGAGGAACCTCCATACTGTCTTTCATAGTGGCTATACCGATTTACAGTCCCACCAGCAGTGTATGAGGGTTCCTTTTTCTCCGCATCCTCTCTAACATTTGTTATTACTTGTTCTGTTGATTACAGCTATTGCTAACAGGGTGAGATGGTATCTCATTGTGGTTTTGATTAGCATTTTCCTAATAGCTAGTGATGTTGAGCATCTTTTCATACATTTGCCATTTGTATGTCCTCTAGGGAAGGGTATGTTCAGGTTCTCTGTCCATTTTTTGATTGGATCATTTGGGGTTTTTTTTGTAGTTATTAAGTTGTATCAGTTCTTTGCATATTTTGGATATTAGGCTCTTATCGGCAGGTGTTGCTTGCAAATATATTTTCCCTTTCGGATGGTTCTCTCTTTGCCTTGTCGACGATTTCTTTTGCTGAGCAGAAGCTTTTTAGTTTGATGTAGTCCCATTCATTTATTTTAGTTTTTACTTCCCTTGATTTGAGGTCAAATTCATAAAATTCTCTTTAAGTCCAAGATCCGTGAGTTTAGTTCATATGTTTTCTTCTATGCATTATATTATTTCAGGTCTTATATTAGGTCCTTAATCTATTTTGAGTTAATTTTGATGTGTGGTGATAGACAACAGTCTATTTTCATTCTTTTGCAGGTGGCCTTCCAATTTTCCCAGCACGATTTATTGAAGAGGCTTTCCTCTAGGCTGGTAGTTCCTTTCTCTTAATAGGTTAAATATCTGATTTCTTTTTCTTTCTGGCTTGTAAGGTTTGCACTGAGAAGTCTGAGGATAACGTAATAGGTTTGCCTTCATAAGTTACTGTTTTTTCTCCCTGGCTGCCTTGAGAATTCTGTCTTTGTCATCGATTTTTGATAATTTTAATATAATGTATCTTGATGAAGACCTTTTTGCGTTGAGATAATTGGATGTTCTGTTGATTTCTTGAATTCCAAACTCCAGCTCATTCCTTAAATTTGAGAAGTTCTCGTCAACTATTTACCTGAAAATACTTTCTAGTCCTGTTCCTTTTCCTCACGTTCGATAATGCCCATTATTCTTATGTTTTCTCTCCTGATGGTATCAGCTAGTTTTTGAATTTCTCTTTCATTATTTTTCATTCTTCAGTTCCTGTCTCTTCTTTGTTCTGATTTATTTCTAGATTTCTGTCTTTGATATCACTGATTCTTTCCTCCTTTTGGTTGACTCTATTTCCAAGCTTACTATTTTATTTTTCAACTCTTGCAGTGTGTGTGTATGTTTATTTTTTATTTTTTATTTTTGTCTCTAGAAGATCTATTCTGTTCTTTTTTGATGGTTTTAATCTCCTGGCTTTGATCCACTAGTTGTTTTCTCAATTTCTGAAATTGTTGATGACTCGTTTTGGAATTCAGTAAAATTTTTCATAAGTACCATCCTGAACTCTTTGAAATTTATGTTGCATATTTCTATATCTGTAAGCTTATTTTCTGGAGATTTTTCTCTTTCTTTCTGAGCTGCCTTGTCACCTTGGTTGTTCATGGTGTTTAATGGACTATTTCTCCACCTGGGCATTAATGGAAATGTATTCTGCTTTTTTTTTACAGAAAAAAGAGTTATTGTATAAAGGTCTCTCTTTAGCCTTTTGCAAAGAAGGCGCTTTTCTTTTGTTTTCCAGTGGGTGGCATCTAAGCCTCTTCGATCCCTGCTTTCTACAAAGCTTTAAAAATGCCTTTTTATTTTCTGATATATTTAATCACACTTGCTACTCTCAATTTTCAGTACCTGTCAGAGTTAGCAACAGTTTTGGTAGCGTTTGCTCATATTCCCGTGGGAGTCCGCAGTGTTCTGTCTTGGAGGGTATGGGGGAGGGGCTCTCTGGGTTGGGGGTTGGAGGCTGCATCTCAGTCTTGGTTTTTGCAATTGATTTTGGTGAAAATCAACTATTGTTTCCCTGCCATCCTCATTCTCTGCCTTCTGCCCTGATGACTGGGCCCTGACGCTGGCTGCACGGAACTCACAACTTTTCTAAGCAGGGCTATTCAGGAAACTCGCTGCTCCTTCTCTCTTCCACCTACTCCTGCAGGGAGATCTGGCAGCTGTGAATGGCAGCTTCTTTATTTCTCCCAATACAATGCCTGACATCCGGGGTTCTGACCTGTGGCAGCTCTTATATGCAGATCCCATGCTCAGGTTTGCTGGTGTGCAGTTTGGGTGTTTTTTTGTTTTGTTTTATATGTTTAGCTTATCATTTCAAGTGGAGAGATCTGGGACGTCTCTCACTCCACCATGTTTCCAAAGACATATCTATATGGCTTTTTAAAAATAATTTCTTTCCAATCACCCCTATAATATCTGATGCTATAGACATATTACCAATATTATTTTTACAAGAGATGTATATAATTTTTTGTGTAATGAAAATAAGTTATTTTGCACACAAAAAGAAAGAGAAAAGAAACAAAGAAGTTATAAAACAGGAATAAATTTGGTTATCAACAAATGGATAGGTGAGACTAGGGAATGGACAGTAAAGGCTTGACATTTCTTTGAGAATGTCTTTATTATATTATTTGTCTTCTGAGTTATATTAAAGCTTTTTTATATTTAAATTTTAAAAGGAAAATTAAATACACAGAATAAAAAAACTAAAATTGAATAGAAATGCAAAACAATAAATATAGCTTTATATAAAATTGATAACCATGTGGAAGAAGGGAAAAATTATTCCCAGTATCTTCAACATGTTACTTTAGAGATTCTTTGCCAGATGTTTTCTAAGGACAAGAAGATCTGTAAGATAATCTTGAAATTAGTTACTAGCTTACTTGTTAATAGTGAAGTTTGATGAGTAATAACAAAAACTATTTTTTCCAGTAATTTATAAATAAGCAAGTAAGTTAATAAATTGATGTTTTTTGGAATTAGGGTTTTCACTATGGAAAAAATAATATACTTTTCTGATATTGCACACAGTTCCACTTAAGTAGAATTTCTGCCAAAATTGATTAACCTAAATATAATCATAAAGAAACAATCATATATACCTTAATTTAGATTTTAGATTCGCTCTGCAAAACAATAGCTTTGATTTTTAAATACATTAATGCCATGAAATATCAAAATAGAAAATAAAAAGAGGGGACTATCGGGAATAAAGAAGACTGAAGAGTCTTGGCACATAAATGCAAAGAATGATCCTTGTTTGTATTCTGAATTAATTTTCAGAAATTTGAATCTTGGTATATATTAAGTAGTAACTATATTATGGTAGTGAAGGTAACTGTCTTTTATCTTTGGACATATGCACTATTTAGAGGTAATGTGTCATGATGTCTACAATTAGCTTTTATGTATTTCAGTGTGAGTGTTGTGTGTGTGTGTGTGTGACTGTGGGAGGGAGGGAGGGGTGGGCAGGAGGCAGGAAGACAAAGAAGAAGTCAGAACAAAGTGGAAAGGAGAGAGTGAGAGAGAGAGAGAAAATATATAATTCGTGAATCTAGATAAAGGTTATATATTTAATTTTTTCAAATAAAAAAGTTTCAGTAAATAATTCTTTATGGACTTATTCAGAATCAGTTTTATTCTAGCTTCATTAGTTCTATTAGAAATATTCATAGTTTTTCATTAGGGATATTTTTGCTAAAACAAGTGTAGCAGTCATTACTAGACAAAGTAAAACAAAGAAAACATGAAATGTGTCTTGGCCATTCTAATGTAAATGTTAGAGAAAAAATATAGAAAAAATTAAATAATTAAAAAGAGAGTTTCTCTTCTTTTAGAACTGGAATTTAATTGTAAAAGAAAATTATTCCTGTGAATTATCTGTCACAGAAAAAGTAAAAACTGAAACATCTGAGAATTAGGTTAAGAGAGGTTTAGTATCTTGATTTCTCCAGAAAATGACATGCAATCTTGTTTTTAACATGATAGAAAGAAAACAGAAAAACAATCCAGAAAATGCATTTCTAAAATTACAAATATTTTTGTGTTTAAATTGTCCCAAAACAGAGACTAATGTATTCCTTAAAGAGAAAACCCCACTCTTCTAAGGAGATAGAATTAGAACAAATCTTTAATTCATTATGTACGTATTTCATAATTATTCACTATTCAAGCCAGAAGCAAAAATAACTTAAAACAGTATCTGATATAGTACAGTTTACATTTTATAACATATCAACATTAGCAGATACAAGAGTGAAATTGTTTGAAATGGGAAAGTTGAGAATTGATAGACATGGCAAACAAGGGAAGTTGAGTTGAGTTGAGTCAGTCTTAAGGGAAGTGCTTCTACTCAGTTGCACCTAAAATTGTTTTACAGCTGTGGATAGACTGCCAAACCTGGTATACACATCTAGTCTACTTGATCTGTTACAGTCTTCAGGAACATGTTTTTCTGGACTCTTGGAGAGCTGGACATAGATGTATGGGTGCAAAACCTTTCTTGATAGAATGAGGCTTAAGAGTTTTATATAAGGGGTGAGAAGGGAGCATGACAAAACCTCTTTAATGTATTAACTTACATCAGAAAAGTAAACTATCTTCTGAATGAAGGGTTAGAAATGACTTTATAGGATTTCACAGCATTTTTTGAGTGTGAAGTAAATGTTTTTTTAATTTTCTTTTTAAATTTCAGGTCAATGCCATTAATTGAAAGGAGTAGTCTAATTCAAATAACTATGTTTCTTATGTTCCAACATACATTCTTTATATGAGTGAGAGGAATACACATTATACACAAATGTAGTATATAATTCCATGATAAGATTTTTCTATGAACATGAAAGTGAATAACAACATTCAACAATAAACTGCATTTTATATGTATCTTCTAATTCTCATAACAGATCTTACAACCCCATTTTCCTGTAATAGCTTAATGGATGCTCGCTACACTGAATATTCAGAGTTAATAGGGTGAACATACATCCAGGTTTGCCTGGGACTATCGCAGTTTATACCTGCCTCTCAGTGCCCATCTACTTAATACCCACTTTCACTCTCATAATTGTCTGGTTTGGGCAATAATTTATATGACAACCTTACTTATATGTCCATGTACTCAATGCTGCTGCAACTTGAATTACATACGTAGAAAGAATGTTATCTTTTCCATACCAGCTGTTTGTGCAAATTATACTTATTACTG
Organism: Eonycteris spelaea; assembly: GCA_003508835.1. Taxonomy (NCBI): domain Eukaryota; kingdom Metazoa; phylum Chordata; class Mammalia; order Chiroptera; family Pteropodidae; genus Eonycteris; species Eonycteris spelaea. The sequence goes on along the minus strand of PUFA01000254.1, from coordinate 343,677 downwards.
CAATCATATACTTTAAAAAAACATATTAACTATAAATATCAATATAATAAAGAGTTCTTATTTTAATGAAAATTGGGTTGAATAATTTGTAAGACAATAATAACTTGCTATTATTACTACCCAGTAATTATGGGTAAAAACCATAAAATATATTTTTAATTTTGAAAATTGATATCTATGTTTATATCAGATAGGAATACCTATATTTTAATATCATATTTTTAAAAAATGTTTAAGGTATGTGTATTTATTAGTCACTACTGGGACGTAATTTTTAAGTTAATTGTCCAAGTTCTAGTCACTACATAATCAGAGTCCTGCTACATTAAAAATTATTAATATTAACACATTTTTAAAGATTATTAAATATAATTTTGCTTTAAATTAATACAAATAACAATAAAGCCTGGAGCTTTTACATTATTTTCATTCTTTAATAACAATGTACTCTTTCTCCTTATTTTCTTTTTTCCAATTAAAAACAAATTTTAACATGGTACTTCTTAAAATTCTGTGTAAGTATTGAACATCTCTAGGCTTGTTGCACACTTTCTTTTGCTAAGGTTTATTTGGGATTTTTTTGATGGCATAGCATTTTCATTCTGCTTGAATATACTCAGCTCTCTCTAGTTATCCTGTCTCAGTTTCTGAGCATAGAAAAAAATTGGCTCCTAGTTTCACATATCTTGGTTTACAGGGAAGAGAAAAATACCCCCAGCCACATTGTACCTGTACCTCCTATTGTTTTTCAATAAATGTTATACTTCCGAAGGAGAAAAGAAAATCTGCTCCCCATTAAATATATCAAATTAGAGTGTTTCAGTTTATTTATGGGATGGATGCTGCCTATAATTGATATATTTCCAAACCAAATTATTTCTAATAAATCTAAACTACAAAATACAATTTTCCTCTATAAATTGTAAAAGATCTTAGAAGACAAATTATTTTTTTTTCTAACAAAGCGAATTAGTGATTCCTTCTCGGTTATGTAACACTGTGTGAAATGGTTTAAAAAAACAAATAAATAACAAGACTTATCCACAGTTGTACTATGAATTAGTTGGGAATGTGCTCAGCTGCAAGTAAAAGAAAACTTAACCTTCATGACTTAACTAAATTGGATTTTATTTTCTTCACTTACAAGAAGTCAGAAAGAGGCAATTGCTGATGTTAGATCAGCTGTACAGTTGATGCCATTAGAGACCGAAGCCCTTAAAACTTTTGATTCCATCTGAAGACTGTGACCCTCACTGTTTCCAGATGTTCTTGTCATTTCAATCATCATATCCCATTTTAAGGCAATAAAATAAATAGTCAACATGATAACCTCAGCTGTATCTCTACTTTTTTTTTTTCTGGGAAAGATAACTTTCCCTAGAACTTATTACAGAAGACATCTGTTTATATCCCTTTGCTAAAATTGTGTCATATGTCAACCCTTAAATGTAGAGGGAAGTTGAAGAATTATGCGTTTAACTTCCAGCTTCAAGAGTTGTGTCAAGAAACCAGCAAAAGCACTCTCAATAAACAGAGAGAAATGAGCAATTTAATAATATGTATGTAAACTATATCTATAGCTATCTGAAAATGGATGCTATAGGGAGCTAATAACTATTTAAATTGTCAATGAAGTTTTATAATATGGAAATGGGTTATTGTTTTTAAAACTGTTTCATAAAAAACCATTGTTGATAACTATTGTGATTCTAAAATGGTGCATGTATACAAAATTTGTATATATCAAATTTTTCCTCCATTGATTTACAATCTTTTTCAGCTCTAAAGTCAATGAATGATTCTGTAACTGTGCTTGCTAAAGAGTTTTTTTTTTAATTTTTTTTATTGCTTATCCTTCTTATGTTTAATTTCTCCCAACATTATCTTTATTGATTTGCTAGACATTTATTCAACACACATTATGGGTCAGGCACAATTCTAAGCATTGACTTCATATTTATTTGCCATTCTATCCATTTTATTTATAGTCAATGAATATTTGAATAATATTATAATAGCACATACCTAACATAATAAAAGTCATAAGTGATGAGTGTTGAAATGGAGATGATACAGAGAGAATTTAGCAGTAAATGAGATGAGATGATAATTGAAGGGAAGAAATGAGGTGGAGAAATGAAAGGCTCTCTCAGTGTGGAGAGATATATCTTGGAATATCGATCTAGTTTATTTTTGTATTTTCCTACCCCTTTTTTCATTCCACTTAGACTTCAGGGATTTTTCTGTCCTCTAGTCAAATAATATTCAAAGAAATTATTTCCTTTTCAAAACTTAATACATCATTCAATTGTATATGAGGTTCTTAGTTAATGGAGCCAAAACGTTTTTTAGTTTTTCTACATATACAAAAAATGTGGAATCAGAGAAAACAGTGAAATTGATTTAGAACAGCCATTTGATCTAAATGAAAAATAATGCTTCACATAATGATATGTAATTGAACTTTCTGCAACTGCATGTGTTAAACTATCTTCTTAAAATGACTACAAACTTATAAAGTAGATGGTGATGTTTTTATGAAGATTTATGACATCTAGTTTCATGAATAAATATCATGTATGCTCATATAGAATGATAAATGTCAAAATATCAATAAAGGCAAGTTATATGTCCATCATCAAGCTTCTTGAATATTATAATTTGGTATTTAAATCTACATTAAATATGACTTTCTTGTTTTTGAGATAATTGCTATCAAAAGATATCATTGCAAAATAAAAGTGTTTTCAAATAATAACATAAATAAACAGTGGATTTACTCTACATAAAACTAGGAAATCATTATAGCAAGAACATTCAGACAACTCTCTATTTATTGCAATTATTTCACGTATATTTAACATATAATTTACCATGTTTTCTATTGACAATGCGAACTGGTTTGCATAGAAGCTTTAGCTGGCCAGCCATGACATGTTAACAAGTGGCTAGTACCCCAACGACCAGGCAAGAAGCCCTTCTGTCACCACCTAATGTTAGAAACAGCTGTCTCTAGCCATTTGTATCTGAGATGATTCATTTTTCAGCAAGTATTCTTCATGCTGAATTTGAAAAGTAATTATCAGTATCTGTGCTTGAAGAGATTCAGAAAAAAGAGATAGCTATTTGCTGGCCATCTTTCAGATTTGAACATACGTGAAAATAATTCTTTTATTGTGTATCGCTTCACTAACTAATGAATGATAGTAGAAGAGAAAATTTTATTTTAAAAATATTAGTAAAAAAAATCTTAACAAATACTGTTAGGACAATAGGTCAAAATTATTGCTTAAATCTACATATATGTTTACCTTAATTATACCTGGTTAAAGACTGTTAAATCTTTATACTTATCTTTATTACTTTTTTTTTTTCTGGATAGGTAGCCTCTCAGTTAAGATAGAATTAATATTTTTCCTAAAGGAGTTGAAGTAAAAAGTACATATATGTATATTTTTAAAAAGCAAAGAATAAAATTAAATTATGAGGTCAGAAGAAAATAGTATTTAAATATTTTCATTGGGCGGCAATAATTAGCTGCTATGCTTCAGGCTCTCAGAATGGTGTAAAGGATTATAATAGGTATTGATAATTTGGGGCTGTGGCTTGAAGTTTAAGGAGAGACACAGACAGAGAGAGAGAGGCTCAGGAGAGCCTGCTTTCAGCTTATCTAATGTGGGGACTGTTTTCTTTACCTTTATAATAGTGACTGACAGTTTAATGCCTAAATAAATATTTTTTTTAACGGAATTGAATAAATAATTTTTTTAATGGAATTGAATTGAACTTTAAAAAGAAATATATGATTTTATTTATGTGTGGCTGCAACAGTCATAGACCAGGCAGGGAAATAGAAACTGCATTAGGAATTCAGTGGAGGGACTTTACATAGGAAAACTGGGTAATAAGGTGTTGGAGGACTGAAAGGGCAAATGAGACCCCTGTGTGAACTCAGATATAATTCTCTCCTAGGGAGTAATAGCCCTCCTAAAGCCTGGGAGCAACAAAGAGGAGGTAGGAGTTAGCAGAACATAAAGTTCAGATAAAGGACCCCACAAGGCTTGGTAACACTGGCTCTCTCTAATCTCCATGATCATGGTACCGTTAAATGATATACTCATAAACTAAAGGTGTTTAAATGTCTCTCAGTACCTGGTCTGAGTATGTACTGCTTGTTTTTGTTATTTTATTATCATTATCGTGATCATCATGAAGACCACACAGTACAATGAGCAGTGCCTGGTAGGTAGTAAAATCCCACTCAATATTAATATTTAAACTTCCATAGAATGAAGTATAGAATATGAAAATACACTATAAACAACATGTGATGCTGTTTACTATTAATGTGTTATAAATCCCCATTGCATTAATTTAGGATGCTAGCGCATGTCTTGTAAGAGAATTTAAAGTCAAACACTGTTTTTACCTTTAGTTATTAGATTAGGTCATTTTAACTTTTCTAATATGATAATGTTTTAGTATGATCCCTAGAAATATTAATCTCAAGATTGAACCTCTGTTGAATGTAAACATGTGTTCTCCCCTTCTGTGCTTTTCAACAAGTTTATTGGTACGTGCGTGTTTCTGTCTTTTACAAGGATAATCAATCTTGGGTTTTTCAGTGTGTCTATTTCCCACGTTACGGACTTCTGTAGCAATAAACTCACACTTTATATCGATATAAAATCCACTTACACTGTGAAAAAGGGGCTGTTGAGAAGAAAATCATACAAACGGGTATATGTCTTCTCTGCACAGATGGTGTTTTCATTTCATTGAGTTAGCGCTTGTCAGCACTACAACACATGCATTTTTAGTTATGGTATTAGATAAACCTGCTCACTTCATTAGAGGAGACTATCACTTTTTTGTTCTTCTTTAATTAAATGGTTAAAAGTGCACTCGTATACTCTAACTGCTATAGGCAAAACCCAGAATTTATCAATGTTAATGCAGTAATATATTTTCATAGATAGGCAGCAAATAGTGAAACCATTTATATATTGTCAATGGATAATGGAACTAAACTAAAAGAAAATTAGTTCTGACAGAAATTCAGTAGTTATAAATACACTTTGAAGCAGTGTCACTTTTGTGTTCGTCACTCATCGAACACCACTTTTTTCAACTCTTCTCAAACATTTTTTTTTTCAGGCCAATTATCTAGAAAGCTCAAATTTTGTTAATTTTTTAAAAAAAGTCTAAAATAGTAAGGTGTTTTCTATTTCTGTAAAGAAATAGACACTAGAATTCAGTTTAAAAATTATTTTAAAGTAGTGATAAATAACTCGTGTTTACTTTATCTTTGTAAGGCAATCATTTAATAAGTTTCAAAATCGAATAAATTCTAAAATCCCCTTCAAAATTCCCATTATTGTTCATCCCATAAATTCAATTGTCAAATTAGTTATCCGAATCAATTTTACCTTCTAAATATTTCATGATTCTAAATATTTAATGAATCTGTTCACCGCTGATCATTTACTACAGAAACAAAAGCTTATTCCTATACACACTCTTCTCCTCCAATAGGTCTAATAACATATCAAAGTGTATAATATTAATTACGTTGCCATGTGCGTATGATCTGCCTACTATTTCAGCCTCTCATCTTCTACTACTTTCTATGTTTCAGCCATGCTGACTTTCTAATATTTCTTTGAATATTTCACTAACTAAGCCACTCCGATCTTCTGTGTCTCTATTTCCTTTGGCCTAGAAAGCTTTTCTTCCATGAATTCTCTATATAATTATTTCTAAATATCATTATTTAAATTTCAGCAATATGACTATTAATAGAGTTCTCAAATCACCCTGCACGCTTACTTCATAGCATTTATAATATATTTTAATGATATATTTGTGTGGTACTTTGAATAATTCCTTTCTATTGAGGAAAACTGTGTGCTCCATTGGGTCAGAGATTGTGTCTATGTTGCTTTCAATCCCATTAATAAGAACTATCATAGTGAGAAAGAGTCATCTGAATTCCATAGAAACAGTGTTTTAGTATAAGGGAGCTACTAGGAAAAATTTTTAGAGAAGAGATGTTAGACGCATAGAATAAAATAAATATTTCCTAATTTCATTAATGATAAAAAAAAGTTGCAGTTAAACATAATATAAGAATTTTTTAAAGACTGTGACTATCTAATAATAAATTTATTTCTGTTTGTAAGCTCCCTCTGCCTAAATGTGCAGATAAATTGCTGCATAAAGTTCTAGAGAAATAAATAAACTTTTACCTAAAAGAAGGAGAATTTTCAGGATTCAGAATCCTTTCCACCACTGTATGGCTGAATTGTGTCTCTCAAATTTATATGTTAAAGCCCTAACTCCCAGGACCTCAGAATGTAACTATATTTAGAGATAGGACTTCTAAAAATATGATTAAGTTAAAACAAGGCCATTAGTGTGGGCCTTAATCCAAACTGACTGGTATTTTTATAAAAAAGGAAATTTGGAGGGGGAAAAATGGTGTAGATAGAGGCTCTGTTAATCCCTCTGGTGAACAAATCAAAATTGTGACAGAAACAAGGAGCAGCAGCAAGAAAAATGACCTGGGATCTAGATGAACAAACCATACAACTGGGGAGAAATCCAAGAAAGCACCTTGCAATGGCAGAAGGTAGGAGAGGGTGAGGATGCAGGGCCGCCTGTCCCAGGCGGCTGAGTGAAATGGAGGCAGCAGCCCTCGCAGCAGCAGAAGCCTCTTAAAGGGGCCCCAACCGCGAGTGGATTTTCATGGTGACAGACTGCTTGCTCTGAGAACCAGGACCGATTTGGCTGCATGCAGCGGTACCAGAAACTTACAGGGAAATATTGTCAGAGTGATGGTCCAAGCGAGACTTGCTTTGTATAGAAGTGCTGGTGGTATCCATTGTTTCCTATTGAGCCCATCCTCCTACCAGTGCAGGGCACAGTGCAGCCATAGCCATGACGTGATCAAACTGGATAATAGAGATTGTTCCACCCAGATGATTCCCTGAAACCCCACCTCCCCCAACTCGCAGCCCCACCCAAACTACATCCAGGTTTATCTCAGGGAGTCAGGTGCTCCTTGCTGAGCAGCGCCTGACTCAACTGGAGGAAGCTGGCCTTGGTTTCTGGTGAGGCAACTATAACACAGCATCTGTGGATTGCTTGCTGAATCTTAACAGGTGGCCCTGGAGGGGTAGAGGCTTGGGCTAAATTTGGCCTGCAGCTGAATCCCTCTCAGGACTTGCCACTGGACACCTACTTCACAAATCGCACTAAGACAGGGAGACTTAGGAGCTTTGCTTAGTACATAGAAACAGACACAGAAAGGCACCAAAATGGGAAGACAAAGAAGCAGAAACCATATGAGAGAACAGAACAGAGATCCAGATATAATGGAGTCAAGTAATCTAACAGATGCAGAGTTCAAAACACTGGTTATAAAGATGCTCAATGAACTTTTGGGAAGTGTATAAATTCAGTGAGAACTTCAACAAAAGATAAAAAAAAAAAAAATGGAAATTATAAAAGGGAACCAGTCTGAAATGAAGAACACATTATCTGAGATGAGAAGTATATTAAATGAATAAAGAATAAACAAAGTGAATAAAGAAAAGGATCAAATGCCCTATCTAGAGGAGGAAAGCCAAAGGACACTCAATCAGAATGGCAAGAAAAAGATGCCAAGACTATAAAAATAATTTAAGGAATATGGACACTATTAAGGGTCCAAATATCTATCTGATCAGTGTAACTAAAAAAATCAAGATGTTGAACAGCTGTTTGAAGAAATAATGATGGAAAACTTCCCTAACCTGGTGAAGGAAATGGACATAAAACCCCAGGAAGCTCAGAGAATTCCAAAAATCAGGGATCCAAAGAGGCCCACACCAAGACACATCATAATTAAAATGCCAAAGGTTAAATACAAAGAAAGAATATTAAAAGCAGCAAGAGAAAAAATAGATTACTTATAAGGGAACACCATAAGACTGGCAGCTGATTTCTCAAAAGAAACTATGCAGGACAGAAGGGCTTGGCAAAAAATATTACAGGATGAAGACCCAGGGATCTACAACCAAGAATAATTTATCCAGCAAAGCTATCATTTAGAGTTGAAGGACAGATAAAGAGCTTCCCAGACAAAAATAAGCTAAAGGAATTTATCACCACCAAGCCAGTTACAGGAAATGTTGGAGGGACTTCTTTAAGAAGAAAAAAACATGTATCAAAAACAGGAATAAAGAATGGTAACAACTACATTCCTATCAATAAGTACCTAAATGAAAAAGAATTAAGTGCTCAACCAAAAGATAGAGTGGCTGAAAGGATAAAAAATAAGACCCCTACATATGAAAAGGAAGGGGATGGAAAAAGATATTGCTTTGATGACCTAGAAGGTATTTAAGTCAGACAGAGAAAGATAAACACTATATGATTTCACTTTATGCAGAATCTAAGGAAAAAAAGAACAATCTAATCAAAAAAAGACTCACAAATATAGTGGACATTTGGTGACAGGCAGAGGGTAGGAAGGTTTTGGGGGCTGGGGAAATGGGGTGAAAAGATAAAGAAGTACAAATTAGTAGCTGATGGATGGTCATGGGAATGAGGAGCATGACACAAGGCATGTAGTTAGCATTAATACCTTGGCTAGGTGAAGGGTCAGGGGAGGAGGAGGGAGCGATTGGGAAGATCCTTTTACGAACCATATAGATGTCTAATCAATGTACTATATACTTGAAACTAATTAAAATAAATTTAAAAAAATAAAAATTTAAAAAGCGGAAATCTGGACACACAAAGAGACACCAGAAAAAATCTATGTGAGGACACAGTGACAATATGGTCATCTGCAAGCCAAGAAGAGAGGCTTCAGAAGAAACCATATCTGCTTATCTGGGATGTCTGAACCATAACACCTTGATCTGGGATGTCTAGCTTCCCAAACTGTGAGAAAATAAATTTCTGTGGTTTAAGTACCATCTGTAGTATTTTTTTTTAATGACAGCCCTAGTAAATTAATACAACCACCATATCACAGATTAATTTTGAGAATTACTCCTGCCTCTTCTCAGCCTTCATATTAAAACGGACAGTCAAATTAATAAGGTTTATCAAGTGTATCAAGAACAAGAATGTGTTTTTCTCAAACCATCTCTAGCTCATAAAACTAGAATCAAAACAGGTGTTTTGCAATGAGATTTGTATTCTTCAATAGACTATTCAATTAAATGTTAAATTTTTTAAAGAGACGGTAATCTGACTTGATGGTATATTTTTGTATTTTTGCAGAAAAACCTTTAGATTAGAAATATGGAAATACATATTCTCAGGAGCAATATCAATTGGTTATTAAAAAATTCAAGAAAAAATACATCTTTACACCTTATTTATTACCTTTATGATGTTACAAAAAATAATTACTTTATAAAAGTCATTTTCAACTTTCTGTATTTTGTTACTGTATAAATAAATCTTTGCCAGATATCTTTACAGTATCTTGGGAAAATATGAAAGTTAGTTATCAACAGTTTACACATCAACCAAGACAGTAAACCAATTATATAACTTATTTAATTATTTCATTATTAATCCAACTCCTATAATTAAACTGAGAAGTAGCTTTTAATGAGTTTTATAATATCATAATTTTGAAATACTTATCATTACATTATATTTAGTAATTGATATGCTTTAAAGAAAAAAATAACAACCATTTTCTAAGTAGAGAAACAAGTCTACAAAGAAGAAGAAATAATTGGACTTTCACAATTCATGAAAATATCCCTGAGGACTAGAAATGTCTGACTTCCATTTGATTTCTTCAATTGCCTTTCTCCTTAAGGATATTCAACAGAGTCTGCTGCAAACATTGCTATTTCAGGGTCATTCAGTTCATATTTCTAAATAAGAAACAGTTTCAACAAATTGAAACTTACATGTTGAAAACAAAAAAGAGAAGAAAAAATCAAGGAAAATATCTTCATGTGGCATTTCATGTGTAAACTAAGATACACTCTGAGTGACTAAAATAAAATAGATACAAAAAATTGGAATTTGCTATATTATTTTAATATGTAATTCATGCTTACTGGATTAGTTTTCTGAGCTGCCATAACAAAATACCACAGATTGCCTATATTAAACAAGAGAAATCTATTGTCTCTCAGTTCTGGAGGACAGAAGTTTAAGATCAAGATGTTGGCACAACTGGTTCCTTCTGAGGGATGTGAGGGAAGAATCTGCTACAAGCTTCTGTCCTTGGCTTGCTGATGGCTGTCTTCTCCCTATTTCTCTTCACATCATCTTCCCCTCTATTCAATCTGTGTCCAAATTTCCCCTTTTTATAAGAGTGCCAGTTTATTGGATCTCCTTACGTTATAGATGGTTGTCTTATCCCTATATGTCTTCACATTGTCTTCATTCTATTCATATCTATTTTTCAAATTGTCCCTTTTCATAAAGACACTGGTCATATTAGATTAGGGCCCATCCTAATAACCTCATTTTAACTTGACTTCCTCTGTAAAGACTCTAACTCCAAATAACGTCACATTGTGAGATACTGGGTGTTAGAACTTTAACACATAAATTAAATGGAGGGTGGGAGGGGACATAGTTCAACTGATAACACTTACTGACATTAAAATTTTAAAGTGACTTCCTTAGAAAAATGACCACTTTTAAATTTAAAATTATGAATTAAGAGTTTTTCATATGTTCAGTCACATTTTAGAGAGTATATAAATGTAGGACTAGGTGAGAAACATCCACTAATTTCAAAGAGTTTAAAAAATGCTTTTAAAAATGAAAAGCCCTTAGAACGTCATTTAACAATAGACAGTATATAAAGATCTATACACAATGAGTAATATAGACATTTTGACTCTTATTTGTACATACTAGCTCCTTTAAGCAATAACAATTAGCAAATCCAGTAATATCTCTGTTAGGTTATTCTTGTTTTCATTTCAATACATTTCTACAGATCCTTTCTTTCCATATGCTATATTATCTAGTTGCTTATGTTTTAATTCAGGTTTTAGGTCTATTTTTCTTGTTTTCTGTTTTGTCATGGTTTATTCACAGTCATTCAAAACTGACCAAAAATCCACTATGTTCTAAATGATGTGCTGGATATAGCTCTCTATTCTTAAGAGGTTCAAGTTTAACAGATAAGAAAGAGAAGCAGGCTACTGATGATGATATTTAACTTAAGTACTAAATAGGAAGCATAGTCTCAGGAAAAACAAATCCTGTTTGAAGATTTTGAGAAAGGTTCCGTTGAAACTGAATCTAAAGGAGAGTGGAGATTTCATTTGGCAAAGAGTACCAATGTGAAGCGGAAGCATGTGTGTGGCACCTGGGTAGATGACACGAGTTAGACTTAGACTGGAATGGAGAAATAGAATAGTCCAGTCGGAGAAAAGAGCATGCAAGAATGGCCTGGTGTGTCTGGGGAGCAGAAAGGAATTAAGCTTAGAAGGAGAATAGAACTCAGGTGGGAAACTGAGAAATGAAACTGGGGAGACAGAGAGTAGCCAGACCTTTATGGCCCTTGTGAGTTCTTTGGCTCCAAATCTTAACTTCAAGCAATTGCAGAAGGTACGGCCTACAAAATGTGGGTTGGATCAAAGTATTTTTAAGTTCTTTTAGATTTCTATAATATTAAAAAATACCTGAAGCAAGAGAAGTGAAAGAATTTTTTTTTCAAAGACCTTCATTTTTTTTCTGGTTTATTTTGGGATTTTAATTAATGTATTAATTGAAACTGTTATTGTGTCCCTATATGTTTGTTCTTAAAAAGAGAAAAATGTTTTATTAAATCTATATATTTTACATTTATGTAAAATTACAACTTAAATGCAACACAAAACAGTTGTAAAACCACATATAAAAGCTAAATAAAAAATTTATATCATATTTTTTACTCTCACATTATTGATCTGAATTATTAGGCTATTGAGTTTTGTTCTAGATTTCCAAATGTCTAATCATAATATATTTTTGGTAGAACATGTACTGTCTGTTGACTTATTTTATTTTTTTGCATACTTAAATATTAAAATTAATAGTTTAATTTCTATGGCATAAATCTGCTAGAAAAAAATAAAAAGGAATTCTGCTTGCATTAAAACCCACAAACCTTTTGGTTTAATCACACAACTAGCACACTGGGGTCACTATGAATAAATCTCTCCGTGGGAAAGGAGAACAGACTTGCCCATGTAAATGTTGACTTACATATAATGGCTTAAATATAATGTTCCACCGTAATCACCTATTGTCTTAAAAATGTCCCTAAAAGGTCTATATTAAGGTAATATGAATCTATTCAACAAATATTTATTGAACAATTTGTATGTAGCAATGTTACCAGACTCTGAGGGCACAAACACAATTAAGATAAGGATACTGTCTTCTAAAAGGATTTTAAAATCTACCAGGGAAGATAAACACACAGATATATTATTACAAAACAATGAGTTAAGGTCATAATAATCCCTTTCATTCATATTATTTTATGAATTATTGCCTGTTGCCTTTTCTTTACCTAGCAGCCTTCCTTCTGTATAGTTCTCTCGCTATATATTTTTGTTTAACTTTTTTTTTTCCCAGCAGTATAGCTAGGCGCAGTGTACTTAAAACAGGAAGAACGCCATCTCTGTATAATGAAAATGGAATAAAGATACTAGAAAGGTTGGGTACAGCAAATAATTCTTTAAAGCTAAACATAAAATGGATGCTAGAGACATCAAGAGAGGGACCATTCTCTATTAGTACATATGTACTTCTTTTTGGTATCACCTTTCCTCAGTGACCATCATCTCGAATGATGACAGAGCATGAGGTGTCATCTGAGATATCAAGGCTTTAATAGTTAAAAACTGCAGTGATAGACACGGCTGTTGCAGTCCTGGTCTATGTGACCTGACTCCTTTCCATCCCCGCTCACTCACCAACCTTGGCAAAACACTGTTCTTCTTCCAACTTCCAAAGAAATAAAATCCAAAGAAATAAAATTCTAAAGAAATAAAATGAAAGTTATCCAAAGTCTATGGGCTCACACAGAGAAATAACACTGAGCAGGATACAACTCTGGGTAAATTCTCATCAAACACCTTTCTTCCTGGTCTATTTTCAAGTTCTTCTAGCCACAGAAGAACTTGACACCCCTCCCTACAAAAAGGTTCAGTTCCTTCTCTCTCCCTTTCTATTTTAAAATCAGTTTTATCCCCAGAATATTGTTAAAAAATAAAACAAAAAAAAAGAGTACATTGACATAGTAAAAATGTAAACAGATAAGATGCTATTGTATTGATAACTGTAGTATCCAAAGAAAATTAATTCACCATCTACCCAGATCTTAGAGAATAATTGTCACAAACACAATGTATATTATTTCTAAATAGGCCAAACATAAACAACCATTTATATAAACACATGATATATATTAATATGTAAATAGGATTTTAGGGTATACATTGTCCTGTACTCTTTAAATTCTAAATCTAGATACATTCAAGAGTTCTATATTAATTTAAGTAAATATTTTATTTATTTTAATAGTTTCTCAGTGTTTAATTTTTAAATTTCAATTAATTTAATTAATTTGGTGGATAGTTAGAACATTTAGTCACTACTTCTGCATGAAACTTGAGTGACTGATTCTCAACTGGCTTATATTTATGAAAAACCTATGTCACTTTTTAATAAAGTCAATGCCCTTCTAATATTAATCACGATATTTCCTAAATAATTTCTTCCATATTAAAAACGTATCTTTAATTTTGATGAGGAGAGATTATGAACATAGTTTTCTGAATCAAAATGACAATAACCTAGAAACTTTAAGCTGCCGTTTTTTATCTGTATCAAAATCAACCTCAAATTTACCTTTTAGTGGCCTACAGTTCACGTGTACAGTCGAATTCTTGACTCTTTTCCTAATATCACCTTTAATAGATCTCAGCCTTTCTTCCCATCATTCATTCATCACGTGACTTGAACTCAAAACTTACAAATTAGATTAAGTAAAAAGCCTTGAAGAAAATAAATCTATATATTTGCATTTTTTGCATATATGCATTTATTAAATATTAAATATTACTAATGCAACATTAAATATTTTAATGTTTATTTTAAATTCCAAATGCGAATGACAGTATATTATGTTTATATTCTTTCTCTACACCAACCAATGCCAGGCAAGACTTACCACATATGGTTTCAAATTAAGAGGGTATTTGTAAAACTGGAGTAGGGTGTTTTTTAAAAAGCTCATGGATTATTGATAGACTTAAAACCATGGGGAAAAAAATCAAAGCAAACTTATGCAATTGTGCTCTTTAGATTCCAGACCAAAATGATTAATAATGTAAAAATGTTTAAAAATATTTAAAGTATTCAAGTACAGCCAGACCCAACACCTTTCTGTGTACTCATTTCTCTATTAGAGTGCCATTTCTCACCTTTTCATGGGATTTCTCATTCTTAACAGAGTATGAGGTCCACTTTCTTTCCTTTGTTTACTCTCTCAAGTTTAGTTAGGTGCCATTTGTTTTCTTGTCCTACCACCCCACTCATACTTCTGTGTTGTGCTTGATCTATTCTATTTTAATGACTGATGCTCCTATCTGTCCCTCACATTAGACTATTTAGGATATGAATTCATCATGTACATTTGTATAATTTATTTGGCATTCAATAAATGCTTTTGCATTCAATTAAGTAGAAAAAAGTTAAAATTTGTTCTGTGTGAATTAAGGCAGTTGAGCTGACAGAAGATAGAAATAATTCTTATTGTTTTGATTTAATGTAAGAAAACACTTGTAACAATTGTAGCTAATAATAGAATAGACTGCTTTAGAGAATGAGTTTCAAAATATCCCATGTATGAATAAATATGAGTAAGTAGTAGAGAGAATTCATCATCAAACAGAAGTTTGAAATGGATGCTTTTTATCTCTCAGAGGGTCATTATTCAAATTTGCTAAAACCAATTTATGATATATAATACTTTCAAATAAATTATCTTATAGTACAAAAGTTATCATTTAAATTGAAAGTGAATTAGCTCCATTTTCTTGACAAAGCAGCTGAGGCTTAGCTAGTTAAAAGCTGTATTGAAGCTTAAAAAATTATCCAAAGAGAATGGTACTGAAATGAAGATTACTCAGTTCAAAGGATAGTATCTTGTTAGGCCACAGTCATTCGAATGAAAGAATATAGGGATGACTATTCATGGGTGGTAGGTCATTCAAAGTCCTTGCAACACAGAACAGCTCTCTTGGCACCAGAATGAACATGCTGAGTCCTCACAGGGACAGATGGATTTGATGACAGCAATACTGCATAAAAGCTTTTATTAATAGCCTTTATTTTTAGCCTAGCATATGCTATTCTTGTATAAATGTTTAATCGTTTTGGAAACTTACTAAGTATTTTATCTCTTATAATATCCTGTTGGAAAAAATTCCAGTTTAATTATATATTTCTCTATAAAATATTACAATAGTACGGTGACCTCTGAGTGTCCCAGATGAAAGAGAGCTAGTTTATATGTCAGACGGAGTTTTCCTAATCCTATTGTAGAGATCATGTCTTATAATAGAAGATGAGGCAGTAGAATGGAAATTAAATCTGTAAATTTATCAATGGAATAAACATAAAATTACATTACATGTAACCAATATACACATTAAAAATGTACTTTCAACACCTGGTACATTTCCTTTCGGCAAGCCTAATAAATTGGTAAAGTCACCTAAATTTCAGCTTGTTATTTGTAATCATGACACTGATGGCAGCATGACATGATGACCCTTCCTAACTGTTTATAATACTTCATGGTACATGATGTAAAAATTCCAGATCATGGAGAATATAATAATTATCAAATATAAATCCAAATGAGGTTTAAAAAACTACAGATAACTAATTATTCCAGACTTTGTATCTTATCTAAGCTTTTATTTATCCTCTTTGAAAAGCCTCTTTGTTTTCCCAAGCAAGTTAAATTGCAGAATGACCCAGATGTTATTTTTAAATACATCAAAAGAGAATATTATCCAGTGAGCCAGATTCTAATTCTAGTTCTTCCACTAATTAACACTATAATTTTATATAAGTCCCCTTTGCTCTTTTATATAATTTAGGGGTTGAAATAGATGATTCTGCTGCTTTCCATCTTTAAAAATTCTGCAAACATATGAGTCTAACTATAATTGCCTCTATTAATATCCAGGAAAAAAATGTACATTTTAAATATCATTAACAATGCTGTTTATAAAGTTCAAAATGTATGCAAGCAAAAGTTTCATTTTATAAATTACAGATCTCCCCAAAAAAGTTTTAAATAATTTTTATTAAAGTATTACTTTTATGCACAAACTGTACAAATGTTAATTGTACAGCTTGGTGAATATTTACAAAGATTAAAAGAGTATCCTCTACATAACAATTCTCCAGATAAAGAAATAGAGCTTAACCACTGCCAGAGATTCCTCCCTTGTGCTGAATTATAGTCATTTATCCCCATAATAGGTTAAAGAATAAATTTTCTTTAACAGATTTTAAAATGTAGAAGAAGAAAGGGCAATATAAAATTCCCTTGCACTAAAATACTAAATATTAGAATAAATTAATAATCACAATTAAGAAGTAGAATGTTGTTGAATTAGAGTTTAGATGTGTGTGCTTTGTATTAAGTTAGAGTCGTGAAATCAGATCAGTTGCTGATATTAAGGTACCTTTATATCAACAGTTTTTATATCGACTATAAAATAAATAAATTAAATAAACAACAAGGAAGATAGGAAGAAACAATATTTGAAATGTAATAAAAATTTAAAAACAAAAGCAAAACTATTGCAGTTTTAAGTTTTTGTGCATTGAAGTAAAAAGCAGGGAAATGTTTTTGTCCACCGGGGCTGTTATAACAAAAATCCACACACCGTGTTACACATAGACAGCAGAAATTTATTTCTCACAATTCGGGAGGCTGGGATTCAGAGCTCAGGGGCTAGCATGGTTGAGGGAAGGCCTCCAGGTTGCAAACTGCTCGTACTTGACATAGTGGAAGAAGCTAGAGAGCTCTCTGATCTCTTTGATAAGAACACTAATTCATTCATGAGAGATCCATCCTCACGACCTAGTCATCTCCCAAAGGCTCCGCCTCCTAATACCAAAACACTGGGCATTAGGACTTCAACATATGAATTTGGGAGGACACAACCATTCAGCCTTTTACAAGAAATATTCCTTATAGAACTTGAATAACTTCCAAGCTAAGGCTATCAACACCTTAAGAGCTGTATCAAATTGTATGTGTATGTATATACCTAATTATATGTGTGTCTGTGTATGTATGTGTATGTGCAAAGGCATACTTCATTTTATTACCCTTCACTTTATTGTACTTCACAGATGTTTGTCTTTTACAGATTGAAGGCAATACCCTCCACAAGCAAAAAGATTACAACCGGCTTTATTGTGGTGGTCTGGAACCAAACCCTCAATGTCTCTGAGATATGCCTATATTCTCAAAGGAGAAAGTGATTAACAATGTGCATAAAAGAAGAGTTTATAAAATTACTTTTACTATGTCCTTCATACAATTATAATGTGGGTCAATATAAACCAAGCAAAACTCTCATTTGGTTTCTTATGTAGTCTATATGAAGATAATGTGCTGGGCCAGTCAAGTAATCTGCTTGATTATATTTTATGAAATAATGCATCTTATTTCCAGATTTATGCATTTAATTAATGAAGTTTTTAAGCCTCCTCACCATCAACTTCCAGATTTTAACAAAAATAACTTTTAAATATTCAAGGATGGTTGCTATTACATGGTAATTACTTCATCCTTGGATAATTCTGACTTACTATTTACTTTTTAAAAATCTATCTGAAGTGTCTTAAATTTACATTTAAATCTCTTAACATTTATCAACTGGGGAGTAATAGGGGAAAAAATGAAGTCTTCTCTTTAAAATAGAAAAACAAAATAGGTATTTAAAAATGAAAGCAAATCTAACTCTATTTCACCTATATTTTGGACTATGTGACTTTTGAAATTAAAATGAAGGTTAAGAAAAAATATCATAAGAAATGAGTGTCTTCTTGTGTAGGGCACACTATACAAGAGAAGAGCTACATATAAGGTAAAAATATCAGTATGATACAATGATGAGAGTAAAAATAATTTGGCCGAACATTAGGAAAGAAAAAAAAAAAACTAGTTAAAAAAACTAGAAAGGGGTTGCTGTATCACATTGTGGTTATCAAAATTTCTTTATAAATTGTAAGTATCTATGCTTTAGTTTTGCTAATTCAAGGTAATGACTAGTAATAAAATATGTCGAGTCTTTGAACATCTAATGCCAGGAAAAGAGGATTGGAGAGGAAAGAAGTCTGTTTTTATCTTGTCAGTACATTTTTTTATAATGGAGATTTTTCTTTTTTCTTTTCTTTGCCTCCCCACCCCCAAGCTTCCCTTTCATCTAAGTTTTGAGACCTTGAACTTGTTCTTCTAACCACTATCCTACTTGTTCCTGCTGTCACTAAACGACATTTTCTAACAGCTTTAAAGTTTGAAAGTGGGTGTTCCATCAATGCTTTAATTTTATACAGTAAATCAGAAATTGCCCGTTATCATTATTATTGTGGTATACACTTTGACTTGGGATGTTCAAAGAAAGCTTCAGTTAAATAGTCAAACTCATAGAACTCAGAGTGTAGGATGGTAGTTTCCAGGGTCTGGGTGGAGAGGGACATGGGGAAGTGATGGTCAAAGCATACAAATATTTAGTTATGAAAGATAAATAAATAAGCCCTGGAGACTTACTATACAGCATATAGTGCTTGTAGCTAACAATATTGTACTGTATACTTAAAATTTTCTAAGTGGGTAGCTCTTATGTGAATTGTTCTTAAACACACACACACACACACACACACACACACACACACACACACACACACAGAAAGGGAGCAGAAGGAAAGTTTTAGAGGTGACAGATTTTTATGGCATTGACGGTGGTAATGGTTTCATGGCTGTATACTGTGCTTATTTCCCAACTCATCAAGTTACATATATTAAATATGTACAGCTTTTAACATGTAACCTATATCTTAATAAAGTGGTTTTTAAAAAAAAGAATATATTTCACTCACTTTCTGGGCTATGTCTGCTTTCAACTTTTGGGTTTTTTTTTTTTTTTTTGGATATGATCATTCTATCCATAAGTGTATATCCCAGATCTGGATACTCTTCCATGTTATTCTGAGAGAATCTGATGTACTTTTCATTTATGTTTTACATTCTTCATGTGCATATATTACTGTTTCCCATCAAGATTCACAAACATGTTGTATAATTCCTGAGGCGGATTTTTGATCTTATAAAAGTAGTAAATGGATTAGCTAGATTTTAAATAAACATACATTTTCCCAAATGGAGAAAAAAAATCAGAATTCCAATTGAAGAAACATAAGTCAAATGAATGCCACTACATACCAGGTGTTATGCTAATCATAGAGTTAGGATGGGGTACTGGGGGGTAGCTAATTCCCAAAATAATAACAGTCAAATAAGAAAAAATGACTATGACATTTTAAGGGATTTATAATCTAATAACACAGGTGCATAAACATATATACACATAAGCACAAATACTTTACACAAATAATCATATGACTGCACTAGAATCATAAAACAAAATGTATTATAACCATATTGAATCAAATATACCATAAAATTATGTTAAATATTACATTTAGTGCAAAACTAAGGTGGAGAAAACCCAAATAAAATGATTTATATCTTGGACAATTACCCTGTTTTATTGCAAGGGTTTTCTTATATATCTTCTTGTTCTAATTAGACTTTTAAATCTAAAATCCTGCATCTTCTTGTTAACTTGTCTGCTTAAGCACTCTTCAACTATCCTATATATCTATGAAAAATACATATTTGAGATTACAAGTTTAAGAAATCTTTGGCTTAATAGAACTACGCTATCATGAGAGAAATATCACTGTAAATGTTTACAAAATTTGTGGAATGAAGTAATAGCATCCTTATTTTAATTAATGGTATATGGAAGATTCATTTCTATATAGAACTAAATGAAATACCTAAATTTCCCTATAATTCAGAATGATAAACATAATGACAACTGGAACATTTTAATATACAGTAAGCTTCATATATATATAAAAATCACACACACATATATGAATTTTAATGAGCTACTGAACATAAGTAGAATACAAATATATTCATCCATTCATATATAAACATTAAAAAAAGAGGACTACAAATCCAATTTGGCTAATCACTAGCAGAATGACACGAAAGGATAAAGGAAATAAGGAAAAGTAATAGAGAGTCTTAGATATTTTTAGGAGAAGTAGAACAGTATTCTCGTGTAATTAAGCATAATATTTTCCATATGCTGGAGGAATTAAATTCTTCAAAACAGGCTGTCAATTTAAAGCTTTAATAGTGGGAGTAATTACAGTGGTATATTCGCATTTCTATATACCTATCATTGTATAAACATTTTTTTATAATTCTTTAGTTAATGGGTATGCACCTTATGTGCAGAAATATTTTACATACAGAAATTTACACAGGAAGATTACAGAACAATGTGGAACTAACACTAATTCTGAGGGCGGAAGACTAGAGCAGAAATCTTCAATCCAATGCCTTTTAACTGAGTAAGATCACTAAAGTCCTTAGCCTTTCAGAATGCTTGGTTTGTCATGTAGAAATGGGAATAATAATATTCCTGCCTCAATCACAGATAGTGATTATTAAAATAAAATGAAATTTGTGTGTAAACTAACACATTAACAAAAAACGATAAATAAGAGATTTCTGCTTGTAGTTTAAAAAATGTTCTCCTTCTATTCACAATCACACACATATACACACACACTCTAAAAAAGTCACAGTAGTTCTTTAGTAAATTATTTTTAATTAAAATATAATCTATTTAATTTTGCTGTGAGTAGCAGGGTCAGAGACAATCTCTAATAATCAACCATCAGATTTTCCAGGCATATCTTTTCCTCAGGAAACAAGGCATTTCAGAGAAAAGTACACCCTGGTTCCCATGTGTTTACTTCCTTCTGTACTTTAGGCCTTATTCAAATGTCAACTGTGAGGCCATTTTGAACTATTCTACATCAAGTCATAAAAAATGTACATACTTTCTAGCATATTTTCCCTTTTACCATTGCATTTATCACCATCTAATATATTATTTTATTCATTTTTACATTTATTTTCTGTCCTCTTCCTCTTCGTAAATATAAGCTTTAGTGTAACAGAGATTTCTATTTGATTTTTTTTTCCTGCTTTTCTTCAGCACCAATAGGAGCATGTGACACAGGGTGGGTGTTAAATATGTATCGAATGAATGAATAATAAATTATTCTTCATATACTGGGCCATGAAGAAAGCTGGCAATTCAAAAGACATTTTGAAGATTAATAACTCTCACTTGATTCAAACAGAAAAAAATTTATGACTGATAATCAAAGTGCTTCAGATACTTATATAAATTGATAGGAGAGAGAAAACAGACCCAGAGATGTGTAAAGAGTATTCGACCTCTACTTCTGAGCAAGATAGATTTAAGGAACTGAATTTACTCTCCATCCTGAAACAACCATAAAACAGAAAAAATAAATGAAACAATGGATTGAAGGAATAGGGCATCAGGCAATGGAAAACAGTGTCCTTAAGAGATAGGAAATAAATTAGGGAAGCCCTACAATTGCCATAGCCAATTGCCTTGTAAGATTTTTCAGGTTTTATTGTAAAATACGGGAGGCCCAGTCAGAGCCCAGAAAACAATTCAACTTTAGGAGGCAGGACTGAGAGTCCAGGGTGACAACAGTGACTAGAATACACAGGGAAGAGCACAAGCAGGAGGGTTGCACAGGTGAATACATAATAGTCAGCTGAGTACTTATCAATCAACACATGTATGGGAACTGTGTGGGGGAAACAAGAGTATGAGTTCTTATGAAACACCGATAAAACTGCAAAAAGAAATGAAGAAATCTGAAATTACAGCAGATGTCAATCTCTCTCTTTCAGTAAAATGACATAAGGTAGGGAAAATCAGGAAAGAAAACCTGATATCAACCGAATTGATATTTACAGAACATTTTGTACAACAAGATACTACACAATTTTTCAACAAAATTTATAAACCTCTAGCGTTATTGGAAAAAATTATCTGACAATGATAATACAAAAGTCAAGAAGGAAAAAGTATATCATTGTGAGATTCACTGAAGGTAGATGATAATACATTAAAGATGTATACTTTAAAACCTTAAGCAGCAAAATAGCAGGAAGAAACATCTGAAGTTATTTTTTTCCTGATTATGATGATAGCTTTTAAACCTCTATAATATGTCAAAATGTATCATATTAACTTAATTATGTACAGTATTTTATGTTGCTACATCTCAAGAAAGTTTTTTTTTAAGGTGTCCACCTCTTAGAAACTAACTTGTCCATTGGTATAACAAAACTTTTTATGAACACTTCTTATAAGGTAAGTTTAGCCAAAGATCTTTTTCTACTCTTTGGGTTCGGAATAAATTGTTGGACCGAAAGACATGCCAACTGACTAGATTCTAGTTATTTTTATTTCCTGGACTTATTCCCAAAGCCCTTTAGAAAGAAGGTGAATCTCACTCTCTAAATAAATTTGGAATGTACAAACTCTCAGGAATTAAACTATAAGAAGTTGACACAACAGGTCAACTTTTCTTTCTATGTAACAGAAACAAATCTGGAAATCTGTACTGTGGAACCTCCTTTAGCAAGTGATATTGCACTTGCTGAGGAGAGGTATTTAACCTTTTTTTAAAAGAGAAATTTGTTTCAATTAGTTACTATTAATTAATCAATATACATACATACACACATCTATATACTTATATGTAATAATAATTAATCTACTATGTGTATATGTGTTTTTGTATATACATATATGTATATATGTGTTTTTATAACTATACATCTGCATATACATGCATGTGTATATATTTAATAAAGGGACTACTTTCCCATCTCCCTTGTTAGGAATTTCTGAGAAGTGAACAATAGTGGCAATAGTGGCTACTGTAATTGATATGGGCCATTATTTATAACATGTACTCATATAACTTCTAATCACTCTTTTCAAAGTATTTTTTTTTCCACTACTAAGTTTTGCTGAGGCATTTTATTTTTCTTTCTTTCTTTCCTTTCTCTGGGAAAGAGCTTCTCTCCCTCTAATTCGGATAATTACCCTGAAACTTATAACCCTGGTTATTAAGTAACTCAGGTCCTCTGGTTATTGACTCAAGTCCTCTGGTTATTGATTAAGGCTCAATGAAGCTTAGCATTCTTTTTGGTCCATTGTAAGCAGAAAGTGCCTTAGGCCAGGCAGGGCCATTATAGTCATGGGGAGGACGAAATCCTTAACCCAAGGCTTTCTTTCTTTAAGTACTGTGTTAACATAGTCTGTCTTCCCTTACTCAGTTTATTCTTTTCACCTAATAATAATAATTTTTAAAAAATCAATAGTAAAAAAAAATAATTATGTATATGATTTAAATAACAAGTTTGCATCTTCATTTCTCCCTTGTCTAGGGACAGGGGCAGCATTTCAGTGGCATACATCCTCTGAAAGACAACCCAAGTTCTAACTGAAACAGAGAGGGCAAGAGCAGGGTTACGACCCTCTTCAGCAGGAAGCAGATACAGATGAGATGTTCTGCCCCTCAACATCCATACTAATAAGAAGGGGTTCATGGTTCTTAGGAAAAAATGTAGGCAGGAAGGACAGAAGGTTTCTGGCCACCTGCAACTGAGGCCATTCTGTTCTAGAAAAGGCCTACCACAGTCTGCCCTCAATTAAGTAAGCCAAAAGGCATATTTGGGCTAAAAAGTAATTTCCATAAAGAAACAGGCAGGCAGAGAACTAGATATCAGTTTAAGCTGGTCACTCGCACCTGTATAATGAAGAACATAATCTCCAGTTCACTTGAGCTTCATTATGCCATCATTATAATATAATGCATGTGACCGGAAGTTTATTTATATCATTATAACAGAATGAATTCTGGGAACAAACATGCGCAGAAAGTAAATGATGAGACACTTAATCCTGTCAATCTTAGTTGTCAATCAAGGAAGCCCAGGTCTCTAAGAAAAGTAACCACTCACCGCAGATAGGGATAAAAACCCCAAAGGCTTTGTTACTAGGCCTTTGGGATACTGTTTGGCTGCTGTTTCAACTATATTACAGCTAAACCTCTTCTTCTAATCTATCATGGTCTCTCACCCCTGAGAAGTGTTGATCCTGATTTACTCCCCAACGTACTTACTGTAGGCAAATTTCTATCTCACCGTATGTTTGCCAGGACCAGTTTAAGTCCTCTGATTCATTATTACTTTGATTGTGTCTAATATGATTTAAATTTTAATAATTATAATTTTAAATTCTAACAAATACTTTCAATCTCATCATTTTTTGTCATCACTTATTTTTCTCAGGTTTTCAATTTCTACTTGCATTTCACAGCATTAATTAAACCAGGAAATAGGTGGCCAGTCTGAAGATTTAGACTTTTTCTTCTTAACGCCAAGCAAATTCTGCCAGAAAGATTTTTTTTTTTGTACTTCCAAACCAACCCAATGTGATTTTAGCCATTCTAGAATTCTTGTTTATGATAGCCTCACTCACAGCACCCTAAACTGTAGTTACAAAGCTGATCTTGACTATTTTAGATAGGATTCTATGCATCTATTTCTTGTAATTCTAGTTACAAGGCTGATCTTGACTGTTTTAGATAGGATTCTATGCATCTATTTCTTGATGCCTCAGGCACAGCTGTAGCTTCAGAGACTGATGACAATCTGGTTTTTCTTGCTACTCATCTCACCACACCCTCTGTATTTCCATACTTCCTTTTAACCATAGCTGAACATGTGAAATGAATATTTACTGTTGGTATTCAACATCTTCTGGTGTTGACTACAAAAGGTTTTGAGCATATCTGTTCTGAGATATGATACAAAAAAACATTTTTAAAACATTGTTAACAGAGAGTAACAATTTTTGAGATAAAAATGGGACATTACATTTAACTGCTATGGGCTAAAGAAGTGGATCATAACACATTTTAACCTATTAACATATATTTACATGAGCAATATCGAGTTAAAGTGTGCATCTTTCAATAAAGTTAATGTATGCACAAGTTTTTTCTTTTTTAATATTTGAAAATAATATTCTTTTTTCAAAAAAATAACTTTTTTGTGCTGTCAGATTCTTAAATAACAGTTCTTAAAATGATTAAATGTTGGCATTGTTTTAAAAATTATTTGATTCAGCTGTTTTAATATCTTTCATTGCTTCCTTTGGTTAAATTATCAGAATTGAAATTACCGATTCAAAGTATATAAACTTGATTGATAAGCTAGACTAATGCAGTATTCTCTGGCTTTGAAGTTTGACTGATTTGGATTTGAATCTCAACTTTATCAACAATTGTGTGAGCTTAAACTTTTCTAAACTTCAGTTTGTTAATCTACAAAACATGAAGAATAACAGAGCCCATGTGGCAGAATTATTGAGAATACACGAAATAATTCAAGTATATATTTAGTAGGGTAAGAATGCAATGCATGTCATCATTATTATTGCTGCAACCTGTATTGCTATTCATTTCTCTTTAAGGACTGCTTTTGCTGTGTTCCACAGATTTTGAGTTATTGTGTTTTCATTTTCATTTGTCCTAAGTTATCTTTCAATTTCTTCTTTGATTTCATTGTTAATCTATTGATTGTTTAGTAGCATGTTATTTAGTTTCCATGTGTTTGTTATTTTTCAGGGTTTTTTTCTTGTAATTGATTGCTAGTTTGATACCATTGTGACTGTAGAAGATGCTTGATATGATTTCAATCTTCTTAAATTTACCGAGACTTGTTTTGTGGCCTAACGTGTGATCGATCTTGGAAAATGTTCCATGTGCACGTGAGAAGAATGTGTATTCTTCTGCTTTGGAGTGAAATGTTCTAAAAATATCAATTAAAAACATCTGTTCTAGTGTGTCACTTAAGGCTGCTGTTTCTTTCCTGATTTTCCATCTGGAAAATCTGTCCATTGGTGTTAATGAGGTGTTAAAGTCCCCTAATATGACTGTATCATTGTCAATCTCTTTATATATTTGCGTGCTACTATGTTGTGCTAAATGTTTACGAGGATAAGGTTCTTTTGTTTGATTGATCCCTTTGTCATATGTAATGTCTTTCTTTGTCTCTTAATATCATCTTTGATTTAAAGTCTATTTTGTCTGATAAAAGTATTGCTACTCCAGCTGTTTTTTTCATTTTCATTTTCATGAAATATCTTTTTCCATTCCTTTACTTTCAGTCTGTGTGTGTCTTTCTATGGAAAATAGGTCTCTTATAGACATCATATACATGAGTCTTGTTTTCTTATCCATTCAACCACCCTATATCTTTCGATTGAAACATTTAACCCATTTATTATTAAAGTGATTATTAATAGGTACATAGTTACTGCTATTTTATTATTCATGTTTATTTTCTTTTTAAAGAATCCCTTTAACATCTCTTGTAATACTGGCTTGGTGGTGATAAATTTCTTTAGCTTTTTCTGCCTGGGAAACTCTTTATCTCATCTTCAATTTTAATTGATAGCCTTGCTGGGTAGAGTAGTCTTGGTTGTAGTTTCATCACTTTGAATATTTTGTGCTAATTCCTTCTGGCCTGCAAAGTTTCTATTGAGAAATGCACTAACCGTCTCATGGGTGCTCTGTTGTAAGTAATTAGCTGCCTTTCTCCTGCTGTTTTTAAGATTCTCTCTTTGTCATTAACCTTTGGCATCCTAATTATGATGCTTTCTGGACTTATTTGTTTATTTTCTTCACCAGGTTAGTGAAGTTTTTCATCATTATTTTTTTCAAATAGGTTCTTAATCCCTTGTTCTCTCTCTTCTCTTTCTGGCACCCCTATGATAAGAATGTTGTGACACTTGATGTTGTCCCAGAGGTCCCCTAAGGCTCAATACAGGCAAGGTGGTGACTGCCTATAGGCTGCACAGAAGAAGGGTTCAACAAAGGGACAATGGCAACTGCTTACTCAGCCCTTGCCCTGAAGCCACACAACTCAGTTCTTCCCAGTTTTTCTCTAACACCTTCTGAGCTTCTATCCCATTGCTTGAGAACCAGAATGACCGCCTGCAAGCAAGTGAGTCTGTATGTGAGGGCCCATTAAGAGGACATTTGGGTTTTGGCTGCCTTCTGTCTCACTGGGAACAGTGGGAATCCCCACTAATATTTCACAGCCAGACTTTGTAGGGATTCTTCTTCCCAGCACTAGAATGCTAGGCTGGGGAGAACTGGTGTGTGGCCGTGGGGGCCCTTACTCTCCAGGGTGACCTTTGCAACAGAGATATCCCTCCCAATGCTCAAAACCACTACAGTGGGTATGGTATCAGCCTGTTGCATTCTGCCCCTCCTACCAGTCTTGAAGTGGCCTCCTCTTTATAATCCCAGTAGTAGGAGTTTGTTTCATCTAGACTTCTGATCATTCTCCAAGTTGACTGTTTCATAATTTAATTTGCAATTTTTAATGCAGTCATCAGAGGAAGCAAGAACAGCATTCACCTACTTCACCATCTTGACTAAAAACTCAATTCTATTAAAGATGAATACTTCACCAGTTCCGTTTATGGAAGTTACCATTATTAAACTTTCCTTTCCTCTATTAAGCCTGCATTCATCAATTATAAAGCAGTGTAGAATATATGTTGAATACTTGTTAATAGTCACTTTCTACTTCTACTTACTGTTAACAGTTGTGGAAGATCAAACCTAATTCTAATGATAAGAAGTGACTTGAAAACTCTCCCTAGTCTAGCAGTTAGAAGAAGTATAGGCCTTGTTAAACCCTTTACCAATTCATATACTAGCCTCAGAGTAATTGGCCTAATTGATTCCTGTAAAATATTTGTGAGTTATTTGTTACTTCATACATTTATATGACAGATTTATTTTCATAATGCTCTCAGTTGAAAAACAATTAGGTTGCCTATATAAATATTAAAACAGTACATTTAATAATGCCAAGTAGATAACACATATCAAACAATGGCAAAGGTTCATCAGGAAGTTTTTCGAGTGATGGGAGTAATATGTTACTAATGATATTGGTGACACAGGGGAATGAAATTAGCTAAGCTTAGCCAAAGCAGCTGATTAATGGACACGAATTAATAGACATGAGTAATGCCTTTGGTTCACATGAGGTCTAATGGATATCATTATATAAATGATTGACTAGTTATCGGCCACAAAAATTGTGGTAAATTGTGGTAAAAGTCAAGAAACCCCATTTAGCTTAATTTATTTTATTAACCAAAATGTTTTGTGTTATAAAGTTATGCCCATTTGATAGTCTTGTGATATTTGATACAAATATAACATTTGAAAATTAAGAGTGCCTCAAACATACATTCCTCCAGACTTCCTTCCTGTATGTTTTTTCCATAAGAAGGCAGTCTATTTTCTCACCTTGAAACCATCTAAGAGTAATAAAATTAAAGATAAATCATCAAGTACTATGCAAAAAGTCCTAATAAAAATTTATAACTTGAGAACAGATTTTTTTTCCCTTCATAGTTTGAGGATTTTTTATATATAGATGAATGTTATGTTTGGAAGTTTTAATTAACTTTAAATTTTATTATAAAATACTTTAAACCTAAAGAAATTTATAGAACTAAAATAGATATCTATACAATTAAAGAATGTTATACAAGTAAAAAAATGAAGGTATGTAATTGTATAGTAGACAAAAGACCCTCTTTATCAGTGAATTCCTTCAGTATTTATAGCAGTAGATTCCCAGAAGACATGCTTATAAGGAAAAAAAAATCAATTGATTTTGTAAGGGGTAACTTTATTTTGAAAAGGTTATCTAAAATCTTGTAAAGAACTAGAGGCAATCAGCTTGGAAAAGAACACATTAGGAAACAGTACAGTTGCTTGTTCCTTACTCTCTCTTCTCCTCCTCTGCCTTCCTTCTTCCTCCTTCCTTCCCTCCTCCCCTTCCCCCTTCTTGCCTTTCCTTCATTCTGTTTTGCTTCCTTCTTTTTTTCTTCCCTTTTCTCTCTTCCATTCTCCTTCTCTTTCTCCTTTCATTTTAACAAAAAAGTCTTTGGCAAAACCACCCTTCTAATACGTGTGTATGTGTATGTGTGTTTTATTTTCATTCCTCAGTAACTAGAAAGCAGAGATTAGATAAATGACAATATAATTACAAACAATAATTGGAAATGTATTGGCTTTTTATGCTTTGTATTGAAATGTTATGTTAGAAAATTTGCTTACATTCAAAATGAACTGGAGTAATATAAAATCTATGGCAGAGTAATAAGCAAGAATAGTATTGACATCTTAGGAAGAAAATATGTGTCAGACACTATAGTAGGCACATTTTAATTTAATTTGTTAAAACTTCACACTGGCAGTATTAGGATTATTATCCTCATTTCTAATCAAGTTAATGAGATTAACTATATCAAAATAGGAACTTCAGTTTATCAAAAGTCACCTTAAAGAAACTGAAAAGACAAATTTCAAATAAGGAGAAAACATTAGTAAAAAAATTAACATAGAGACTTATGGGAAACTATTGCACATGTGCATAAAGAAGAATTCAGAGCTTGATAATACATTTTTAGATTTACTTATTCATGTCATAAAACAGTGTATTAAGAAAAAAACAAGGGCACAATCAACATAAAATTTGAGATAGTGGTAAATACAGGAGGTAGGGAGGAGTCAATGGGAGAGACGGAGGGAGAGCACAGATGAGTTACCAATAATGTTTTTATTTTTATTTTTGGTGGTAAATTCCTAAATTGTTTAATTAAGAAAATAAATAGTGGAATTCATAAATGAGTAAAAATAAATACATACAAATAAGCAAAAATCCAGAGCAATAAAGAGTCCCTCATCAACAAAACACAATAACATAACTTTAAGTGTCTTGCTAAAGATCAAACAACAGGCAAATGGTGGAGCCACATCAGAAACATACTTTTCTTTGTCTTACATCAACATTCTGTTTTTACCAAGAAACTAATTCAAAATGATAGTGAATGCAAAACCTTCTAAAAAAAACAACCTACTCAATAGGAGAAAATATTTGCAATCATGTATCTGATAAGGGGTTAATATCCAAAATACATAAATAACTCATACAACTCAATAGGAAAACAATCTGATTAAAAATGAGTAGAGGATCTGTAGATATTCTTCTAAAGAAGATGTACAGATGGCAAATATGCACATGAAAAGGTGCTCGCCATCAGTAATCATCAAGAAAATGCAAATCAAAATTATAATGATATCACTTTACATTTGTTAAAATGGTTATTATCACAAGAAGTAAGTGTTCACAAGAATGTGGAGAAAAGTAAATCTTAGTGTATTGTTGGTAAGAATGTAAATTGGTGCAGCCCTGTGGAAAACAACTATAGATTTCTCAAAAAACTAAAATGGAACTACCATATGACACAGCAATTCCGCTTCTGGGTATTTACCTAAAAGAAAAAGAAAACACTAATTCAGAAAAATACCTGTACCCCCCTGTTCATCACAGCATTATTTACAATAGCCAAAACATGGAAGCAAACTGAGTGTCCATTGACAGATGAATAGATAAAGAGAATACATGTATATATTACACAACAATAAAAAGAAGAAAATTTTACCATTTACAACAATATGGATAGACTTCAAATGCATTATACTAAGTGAAATGCATCCAAAATACAAATATGATATGATTTGATTTATTGTGAAATCTAGAAACAAAACAAACTTTAAGATAAAGGCACTATGTTGTACCCTCCTGGTTAAAGCCCTCTTGCTAATTAATAGCTGTCTTACTCTCTGCTTTGTCCTCAAATGTGTGGAAAGGGAGAAGAATCTCTCTGGTGCCTCTTTTATAAGAACACTAATCCATTCATGAAGTCTCCACCCTCATGCCCTAAGCACTTCCCAAAAGCCCAACCTCTTAATACCATCCACTTTGGGTGTTAACATTTCAACATATGAATTGGGGAGACACATTTAGGCAAAGCATTAATCTAAGTCTCCTTTTCTGCTGGATCATATGACATATAAACACGTAGTAATTTCAACTATTAAAACAAAACAAACAAAATCCTTCTCTTGACCCCACTCCTCTCCAATTACACTCCATTTCCTTTATTAGAACCAGCTTTTTTGAAAATGTTATCTATTCTTGCTTTCTCCAATTCTTTTTTCCCCCTTAAAATTCCATTTCAACAGAGCACTCCTTAGCACTTATCTACAGCAGCCGCTTTCAAAGTTTTCAGTCAACTCCAGGATTCAAATCTCAATCTCGAGTGAACTATAAACTTAAGCATCACTAGCATGATCATTGCTTCCCCCGGAAGATCTTTTTTCTCTTTGCTTCAGACATCATTCTATTTCTAACCTCACTGTTTCTCTATTCATTTTCTACTTTTTCATATTGGATTGACTCAAGTTTCTCTCATTGGCCCACTTTTCAATATACACTGATTTCTTTGGTGATTTCTTGACTTCAAATACAATTTGTTCAAATACTGATAATTCCAAAATGTATACCAACAACTTAAAACTCCTCTATGAACACCATTTTAAAAAATATAACTAGTAATTAAATATCTTACTTATTTTCACAGACAGAACCTAAGGTGACCCCTAATTCTACCTCCTGGTGATCATGCCTTTTGTGTAGACTCTGTCCCTTAAGTGTGAAAAGAACTTGTGACTTGTTTCTATCTAACAAATATGCAAAGATGACGGTATGTCTTTCTTAATTAGGACATTTTATACATGAAAGAGGATGGGGTAGCACTTTACATTTGCATGAAGACATTGTGTGATATAAGGCTGTCTTAGCTATCTGGAGACAAAGACTCTGATGGTTTTGAAGAAATAAGTTGACCTAAGTGAGACGACCTACAGTGAGGACCATGCAGGCAACCTCCAGTAGCTGAGCATCTCAGTTCTAGAATTACAGGAAATAAATTCTTACTGAATGAGCTTTGAAGCAAATTCTTTCCCAGTCAAACCTCCATATGAGAAAGCAGCCCTGGCAACACCTTGATTATGGACTTATGAGTTCCTGAGCAGAGAATCTAGATAAGTTGCATACAGACCTTGCATCTATAGAGAATGTAAGATAATGCATATATTTTATTTTTACTTGCCATATGTAGTAACTTAATATGCAGCCATAGAAAATGAATACAGTTATGTATAAGCCTTCCAAATTTAACTTCTATCATACTAAACTGATCTTTCACCTCAAACCTGCTCAACCTCTCAATTTCTCCATTTGAGTTTAATGGAAACTTTTGCTTTTCAGTAGTTGGGACAAATCTAAATTTATAAACATCGTGCAACGTACCTAGCCATGTTCTTCAGAAGCATCAGGTTCATGAAAGGCAGCCAAAGATTTAGAGGATTAAAAGAGAATAAAAAGTCACAACTAAATACGATGCAGGTTTGTGAATCAGATCTTAGATCAGAAATGATGAATCATAGGCAATTGATAAAAATTTTAAAAAGTGCCTACATATATTAATAGTATTTATTAATATCAATTTCTTAATTTTAATAATTATACCATGCTATTATATGATATTACATTTGGAGATGCAAAATGAATGGCATGCAGGAACTCTATTATTTTACTGCCTTTTAAAAAATGAATTCACAAAATACAAAGTTTTAATGAGAGTTGAAAAAATTAATGCATAATATAACTAAAAAACCTATACTACTCCCTGAGATTAAATTCAGGAGCAGGAAATAATAAGTGGAGAGAACAGTTGATTAGTTTTGAAAAAAATACATAAAGTGCCTTTGTGCACACATCCTATTGAGACAAAATTTTTAATAAATCATATAGATAAGGAAACAAACTATTACAGAAATGGTTGAGAAATAATATAATGGAGATAAATAAAAACCACCATGAGGTATAGGAAAAGCAATTGTATGTAGGTGTCTTGGCTCACCAGTTACAGATACATTAAGGGCTCTCTTTCTGTCTGTCTGCTTTATATATATATATATATATACCCATTCTGCTAATCTCTGTGTCTCGATAGGAATATTTAACTCAACTATACTTAATGTAATTTTTGATATAGTAGAAGTTGTATCCGATATTTTGTCATTTTACTATTTGTTTTCTATAATTCTTATCATTTTACCTCTGTTCCTTCAATACTGCCTGCTTTTGTGTTAAATGGGTATTTTGTTGGACATCGTTTAAATTCCCTCTTTTTAACTATAAATTTTTGAGTTAATCTCAGTGGTTTCATTGTGATTTTAAGTAGCATCTTCACTAAAAACAGTCTAGGTTGAATAAATACTAACTTTAATAGTATAAAAATACTTTTCACCAGTATACTATCAACACAGTTTTATAATCATTGTTTTACACAGAGTATTAGTTTCCTAGGGCTGTTGTGACAAATGACCACAAACTAGGTGGTTTTAGAGGACAAAAATTTATTCTATTACAGTCATGAAAGCTAGAAGTCCATATTCAGGTATAGGCAAAGACATATTCTCTCTGAAGTCTCCAAAGAAGAATGCTTCCTTGCCTCTCCCTGCATCTGGTGGCTCAGAAATTTTGGTGTTCCTTGACTTGCATCATTTCAATTTGCCTTCATCCGTACATGAACATGATGAGCTGTATGGGTCTCTAATATCTGTACCACGGGTCCTCTGGTGCAGTAACAAGCTGCCCAGCATTCTTGTTCTCACTGGCCTCAAGGCGCCTTGAGTATGCTACATCGTGTTAGCACTCTGAGACAGGCCATACAGAAACCAGTCCCCGTGCGGTTCCTCAAAATGTCTTCACAAAGGACCTGTGTTTAAAAACTCGTTGCTTTCCTTCCTCAGGAAGAAGCTGGGAACTGGGAGTTTTCTCCCTGTGTGTCATGCAGCCTTTGGCCAGGAGGAAGGAGTATGGCAAGTAAATGACACAATTTTTCCTACCAGCATTAATATAGCCGGTTTTGTGCTCACATGGGGTGTGGAAGCCTCTTAACTATTTTATGGATTTGCAAAGAGAATTGGTCTGTGTATTGTTGTTGAATCAATAGCTCCGTGGGGAGTGAGGATAGGAAGGCCTGAGGCTTACCATGCTGCCATCTCGCTGATGTCCCAGAAAACAATCTTATAAACTCGATTGTTTACATATGACAGAAAATCAATTCTTGTAAGATACTTAACTTTTTCCTTTGTGACATTCATTTATCGGAGACTTGAAACTTAGGGACACAACAGCTGACCCTCAAAGCTCCCAAGCAGATCATTTAAGTGCTTTTTTTTCTTTTTTAATATTTGCTTTGAGCATCAGAGAGATGGAAACTGAAGCTTAATTAAGTTTCCACATGCTCCTAGGCTAGATGAAGTTTTCTTTGGTTAAATAAAAATGAAGGAAAAATTTCTTTTTGGTCTGATTTCCCTATGCTCTCACTGTTCATGTTCAAAAGTTCCAAAGGCTAATTTTAAAGTGGATAAAGGTAGAAAAGATACAGTAATGAGGAAAAATGGAATCCTTCAAAATTATAAAAATACATTGCAGATCTTCAACTGTCTGAAGGCAGCAGATATTTTCTGAACATCCGAAGTATATAACAGACGTGTAGAACCAAGTTGCCTATATATATCACTTAAATATGGTTATCCCAGAGTCGATATTTATTTTTATTTAAGAAGTTTTCTGACTATGTTCTCATTTTACCTTAGCCTTCACACAGAACCTAACTGAATTTAACATTACTACTTTGACCTTCCTGTAATTGATGAGTACACTAAGCTGAGAATGGATTTGTCATCATTGAAGAGCTAGACCACATTTGAATTTTATATTCATGTTTTATGATAAATAGAACTAAATAACACTTTTGTGTTGGATCCAGTTCTAAGTAATTGGTTAATTGCTTACTACTATAAATAAAGACCACTCTTAGTATTTTATGTTCTCATATGAAAAGGCAGGGTTGAAGGTGGTGGATTTAGTCATCCCAAGAAATATATTGCAGGTTACAAATATGCTGTCTTTTGATGTATTTATGGACCATCCTCTATTTAATTCTTAAGAAACAGATTTTCAATTAAAGATCCTTAAAGGAAAGAGGCAGACATTGGACTATAAAAAATAGAGAATATAGAGAACAGTAGAAACTATTAGAATTTCAAATCCCATCTTGGGGTAAAAATCACAGATAATGCATAGCAAAAAGTATTTCTGTAGATGTACTGTAGCTCTTTGTCTTTTTGAGTAGATTGCACAAATAACAAGAATCTATAATCATTCTGCTGATTGAAAATAACAAGTTTATGCATTTGGGAAACAATTAAATATCATTTTAATAAATTAATATGACATCCCCAATCGCATGTGATAATTTATTTACTAATTAAGCTATACTGTCTTTTATAACCTATGAAATATATGTGTTTATATTAACCTTTGCATTTAATTAATATTTAGTTTGTCACCCTGAGAATTCATTAATAAGCTTTTATCTGCATGCAATATTATTTCTTTCTGAGAGAAAGGGGAAAATGCTTATTAATATGTAATTAGTCCATAAATAAAATTACACCTTAATTAGGTAAATTAAGTGGGTAAGAAGTTAAATCGATAGAATTTGGTTTGGCTTTTTCTTCCTCCTTCTTCAAGCAAAGTTGTTCCAAATTAAACATACTGAAATGATTTTTATTGCTCTATTTTTCTTGTTCAGTAAAATTTGGGGGGGGGGGATTAAAAAAAACTAATATGAAATTCTAAATGTGAATGAAAACTGGTATAAAATCTCCCAGATTGTGGTATGTTTTCATTTTCTATATGTTGAGTAAAAACAGAATATTTTATATAGATCGATCCTAGTCACCTAATTCAGACCAGTATCAAAGCATGGCTTGTGGTTATTTCTTCCTGTCAAGAACTGGACAGTTACAAAATTGGCAACTACTTCCTTCTGTTCTCAAACTGAATTGTAAGGATAATTTAGCCATTTTTGCCATGTTTCCTCCATGAAAGAGCTATTGTCTTCAATACATTTCAAGTTGCATGGTGAAATCTCTAAAAAGTAGCAGAAGCTTCAAGAATTTTAAGAATTAACATATTGCCTAAACTCTGGTTTAGGTTTCTGTAATCCCTTTCGAACATTAGGAATCATTTGCAAAGGCCCATGCATTTCATTCATGATATATTCTAAATGCAGTCCTTTAAATGATCATCTTTCCAGCACCTTTGGTTATAGGTTATGTGACAGAAGTTGTTTCCTAATAAGCCCAAATGCTTTGAATTATGTACTTTAAATTATTTCAAAACACCCGGTGTGGTATTATGTACTCATTAGTTAGTTTATGTTGCAATCTAGGATTAATCAGTTTTTTAAATCAGAATTTTATATCCGAGGGATATTTAGTTAGCATTCTAATTGAAAAGCTCTGACTGCATAAGTGGCTTCCAAGTGTGCTTCATTTATCTTTATATGGGATCAATATCAGCAGCTTTTTAAAAATTAGAATTATGGATATTAGAAATATTTATTTTGTTTATATGTGTGTCAAATAAGTGATGTTCAAAGATATAAATTTTCTGACACATTGAGACAGTCTTTACCTATGCAAGAAAAGGGTATAAAAATATCAGAAGCCATGTACCTTGTAATCTTAGGGATAACATACTAGGCTTCTTTCTTAAAGCTTTTGGATTATCTTGAATTGAAAGATTGCGATTATGGTTGATTAACCAATAAGGTTACGGGAACCTGTCTCCAGCATATGGACTTTTTTACATCAAATAAATTATTCATGAAAAATTTGGTCTGCATAGTTAAACAACAGGCAGCTAAGAACTTCATCCAGATTATAGAGTGATTTTGGATATTGTTTTTATGTTTGCTTGATAATCAATGTTTAGAGATAAATTATAATTCAATTTGATTAGAAATGCTTTTATTTTAATCTGGTAGATGGGCATTTGGGTGGTGGCTCATTTTTGCCAACAATTAGAGACTACTCAAATGTACCAAAATAACCTGATAGTTATACATAACAAAAATCAATATAAGTCACTTTGCAACAATATGAGTCTATTGTATACATTGCTCAAAATATGAAATTAAACATTTGGGAGTTTCATGTCCTTTTTTTGTATATATTTGTTCCACAAAATCCTTAGTCATATTTTAAGGTTTAAAGTCTCTTACCATATGCTATACAATCAACAATATTTTCTGTCTCATAGGAAACAAATAAAATATTAAATACTAACATATTGTGACTGTTAAGTAAGTTAACAAGTTATATGTGCTACTTTCCTGGGAAGATAAATTTGCATATTTCAGCAAATACAATATGTAAAATAGGTAATGTTTCTATGAAAAATATGCTCCAGAATCATACCACCTTGCTCTTTAATATTTTAAAAAATGATTCATATAGTACCCACCCCAAATGATAAAACAACTTTGTGAAGATATAAGTAGATATCATGATAGCCAAGCATTTTTAAACTCATGTTCTAATTAATGTACCAGTATAAAAAACTGAGAATAAGGTTAATTTAGTCCACTTTATATTTTTAAAGTTTCCAAAAGATAAAATGTTTATTGTATTGCAGACCTTGAGAGCAGATGAGAACCATAATGAATCTAAGTGTTCATTGGTGAATGAATAGATGGAGAAATTGTGATATATACACATGTATATGTCATAAATCACAATTATATATACCTATAAAATGCAATATTATACACATAATGAAATATTATATATCTATATAATGGAATAGCATATACATTATACACATAATATATATAATATACATATTTTATATATAATAGAATATTATACAGACATAAACAATGATATTTTTCTGTTTGCAACACATGGCTGGACCTTGAGGGCATTATGCTAAATGAAATCTCACACAGAGGAAGACAAATACCATATGATCTCACTTACATATTGAATCTAAAAAAATACAAGCTCATAGATACAGAGAACAGGTTGGTGGTTGTAATAAGTGAGTGAGTGAGGGGTGGGCAAAATAGAGTCAAAAATTACAAACTTACAGTTATAAAATAAATAAGTAATGTATAGCATGGAGACTATAGTTAATAATATATTACATATTTGAAAATTGCTAAGGAAGTAAATCATAAAAGTTCTCATAAGAAAAATATCTTTTATGTATGGTGATGGACGTTAACTAGACTTATCATGGTGATTGTTTCACAATATACACAAGCATCACATTATTATGTTGTATATCTGAAACTAATATAATATTGTACATCAATTATGCCTCAATAAAAATATAGTACAATTTCAGTGGCCATAATTTTCATTACTTTTGGGCTGAGAAGAAAATTATGGGAAAAATATTTATTTTGTTTTAGGCTCAAGTCATCCCACTTTTTATGTAATTTTTCCTTTTTTCAGAAAGAGTGCAGTTTGTCAAGACACAGTCAAGTTCTTTGGTTACCAGTAGCCATCCACTTAATATCCCATGCTGATTTCAAATCCAGTAACTAAATGGGGAAATCCCAGATTCCATTTATTGACTCTTTCAACAGATTAGTAAAATATATAAAGCTTTAGAATGACTATGAGAGATAAACAAATTACTAAATTATCAGAACCAAGAAATAAAGAAGAATAAGAAGAATACAGAATACCTAATTCACAGGTAGGTATTAAATAAAATTATATATATATATATATATATATATATATATATATATAGGCACCTGCCACTATATTTGGTACTTAGTAACACCTAAACTTGATAGTTTACACAAAAAAAGAAAGAAAGAAAGAAAGAAAGAAAGAAGAAAGAAAGAAAGAAAGAAAAAGAAGCAATGATTGGACACCTTTTTATATTTCTTATAAATTTTGTCTCTTTTTTAACCATAAACTCCATAAGATTGAGTACAACATTCATATTTACTGTTGTACCCTTATACATTATATAGGGCCCACCATATTGGCATTCAGTAAATATTTTTAAATTCATAGAGTTTGTTTAACTCGCTTAATTACTAAAAAGAAATTTCATATGCAAAACTTTCCTTGATATCAGTGGGGAAATACAGCACATTTCACATTCAATGAATGAGCATATATAAGAGACACTATCACAAAATAGAAAAGCACAGACTCTGAATTTGGAAGAAATACATTTAAACTCTAACTTGCTATTTACCATTCACAACTTATTCAACTTTGCTAAACTTCCATTTATATTTACATGCCTCTAGAGAGATCCATCTTATGTAGTTTCTGTTATATTAAATGAGAAAATATTTATTTAAAGGTGTTTTACACTTTATACAATCACAGTGACAATATAGGTTAGGATTTAGATGTATGACTATTTAATCCAAATACAAAATTTCAGATTTGCAGGGGACTTTGAAGAATCTTTTTAAAGAGGAAACAGTTAAACTTCTATGAGGCCAGCAAAACCCAATATCAAAACCTATAGAGGACATAAAAAGAAAAATAATGCCATAAATCAATATTATTCATAAGCGCAATCACAGAAGATCTTTAAAAATTAGCACAAAAATAAATAAAGAGAAAAATAACGATCAAATGATCTCAGGAAATTGATCTCAGGAAAGTCAGGAATAGCACAGAAGTATACCCCAGGAGAATGGACAAACAACTTGGTACTTTTGCTTCTTGGAATATTACTTTGCAATGATAAAAAAAAAAACAAATTACTGTTACACAATTTCAATAAATCATAGAATATAATGTTGAGCAAAGAATTCAGTTATTAGAGGCAATATCTTGTATGCTTTCATTTATACAAGGTTTAAGAACAGGCAAACCTAGTCTTTGGTGTTAAAAAGTTAGTACAGTGGTTGACTATGGGATGTAGAAAACAAATTTGAGTGTGTAAAAAGCACATTATTAATGGAAATATTCTATGGTTTGATAAAGATACTCATTACATGGGTGTATGTTTTCCAAAATTATTGACTTAAATATTTAATAATTTTGCATTTCACACATATAAATTTGATAACAACTAAAGGTTAACAATAAAAAAAATCACAAAACTTTGGATTTGATCTAGATCCTTAAAACTTTCCCTCCACATATCTGGTGTCTGGAAGGCTTTAGTAATTCTGATATTTCATGAAACATGATAATTTTCCAAGGAGAACCAAATATTTATTGTTTTAGTTTTCCAAGGCTTCCCTAACAAAATACCACAGATAGGATGGCTTAAAAACCAGAAATTTATTTTCTCACAGTTCTGGAAGCTGAAGTTCAAGATCAAGGTGTTAGCTGATTTGATTTCTCTTGAAGCCTCTCTTCTTGTTTTGCAGATGGTCATCTTCCTGCTGTGTCCTCACTGGCTTACTCTCTGCACACACAACCCTAGTGTCTTTCTCTAGTCTTATAAGAACATCAGTCATGTTGAATTAGGTCCCCACTTTTATAACTGCATATAACCTTAATTACCTCCTTATATACCCTATGTCCAAGCATAGTCACATTGGGGAGTAGAGTAGCAACATATGAATTATACAGGGACACAATTCTAACCATCAACATTTATTCTCTCAGCTTGGACCTGGCATATCAACAGTGCTGGGATCTAACTAAGAGTCATAAATACACTATTCATAGACTATCCTAGGAGTATGGAAATTTCATTTGGAGACTAGTCATTGATTCCTCACTATAACCATGATTGAAAGACTCATGGACATGGACTATAGACTAGTGGTTACTAATGGGTGGGGGGTCAACGGGGTCAAATATAGAGTTTAGGGGGAAGGTGAAGTGGGTAAAGAGGATCAAATATATGGTACCTGAAGGAAACTGGACTTTGGGAGGTAAACATGCAATAGAACATACAGATGTCAAATGATAACGTACACTTGAAAATTATATAACTATATTAACCAATGTTACCCCAATAATAAAAAGAAAAACTCGGAAAAAAGTTCAAGGAAAAAACTTCCTCTGGAAGGGCATTTCTCTGCTTAAATGATTCGTCTTTCAGAATGAAATGAAAGAATTAACTAAGAGTAAGTACCCTGACATGCTTATTATTTTCACCTTCCTCCACACATAGCCTGTCTCCTGAAAAAGTTATTTGTTCTTTTGTTGTTGCTGTTGTGTGCAAACAATAAACGAAACCTGAGTTCCTATGGTCATGAAGATACACATTTTAATAGAAATGGTAGAGTGGTTTTCTTTATATGTTACTTGATAGAGTATTTTTAGACTTTAAGGATTCTGGACTTCAGTTCTTACATAATTTTAATATCATATTTTTCATTTTCCTGAGTATACGGTAATGGGATAGAAGTTATATTTATTTTCAAGTATCTACATTAAAAATGTTTAAAGTATACTAATATTTTTATTTATTTCAGTTGTACAATCTCTGATGAGGACAAAATGTAACATTTGATGTAGGATAGATTTTGGCCAGGTTTTGTGTGTGTGTGTGTGTGTGTGTGTGTGTGTGTGTGTGTGTGTGTGTGTGTTGGGGGGTGGGGGTGATAAAGTCAACGATAACCGCAAATTGTACGTGGAGTTTCCACAAGAGAATAGCGGTTGGTTTTATATGAATAGTACCACAAAGAAAGAACATAGACTTAAGACAATTTCAATTTTTTAAGAGATCAAAGATGTGAGAGATATTCAAGGCAACGCTTACTTAGCAAAGCCCTTTTGTTTCCTTGACTAGGGATTTTTTTTCATAAATTCATTTGATATCCTGCCTTTTCCTTCTTATACAGCTGGAGATAAATGAGTTACCTAGCTAGAGGAGAACATTTTCCAGTTGGGTGTACCAAACACACGTAATTATCTATCTTTCCTTTCTTCTCCATTTTGGCCTGGAGTGACGAAATGATCTTAGTAGGAGTTGCTTGCTTTAGAGATACAAATTGTCCCTCAAGTAAGATAGTCTTAGA
Organism: Eonycteris spelaea; assembly: GCA_003508835.1. Taxonomy (NCBI): domain Eukaryota; kingdom Metazoa; phylum Chordata; class Mammalia; order Chiroptera; family Pteropodidae; genus Eonycteris; species Eonycteris spelaea. The sequence goes on along the minus strand of PUFA01000254.1, from coordinate 301,570 downwards.
ATACACACACACACACACACACACACGTATGTATAGATGTTTGATTTATATAGCTCTTACATTAAGATCTCCAATGTAGCATCACCAGAAATAGCCTAAACATTTCATATCGATTTGTTCTTGGTTTTATATTGGAAATAAGCAAAGAAACTTTATTAGTCTTCTCAGACCATACAAAGAAGTAATATTAATTTTTAGTGTTTATTTTAAATGAAGGTATAGACTCTTAAGTGTTTCTCAGTATAGTATTGTTATGGCATTTTTTCATTTTCTGTTCTTTCCAGTCAGTTGGTGTTTAAAAATTTCTCTTACCTATCAGACTATTGACTTCTTTAGGGAAAGAGTAAGTTTTTTTTTTTTTGTCTTATTTAATAATATCTCCCTACTGCCTGACAAAATGTCATATATGTATTGTAGAAAATCAATAAATAAATATCTGTTTGATTACTTGTATACAATCTGATTAGACTTCAATTGAGATACTTGATTTCAATAATCAGAGAAATGATCAGTTTCTTCCAGGGTTTTGTTTAAATAGATTGTATTTCAAACTGAGTACTTTAGTAAGGTGTCCTTTTGATATGAAATATTTTATTTTTCTTTAAGGATAATATTTAAATATTATTTTTAAAAAGGCAGTAAACATATCAAATAGTCATATTCAATTTTTTTTTTTCATGGAATGGGGCCCATTCTGGTGAATAAAGAAAAAGAAACACCATTTTATTTTGCTCATATCAGTTTGTTTGCATGAATAAACAAAGTTGAGAAGAAATTTTTTTAAATTATGTTTGTTATATCCGTAAGTTGATAGGCTACATAATAATTGGACTATAACATTTTTTCCCACTGGCTTATAGAATTGAGTAGAAGATATTTAAAGTTTCAAACTATTTTCTAAAATATTTCTGTGAGGTTTTCTTTCCTATTCTATTTCAATTAAGAAATGTCAGGGCTCAAAAACTAAGGACAATGTATGTTTAATTTGTTTTCATACAAAAGATTAATGTATGAATAAAGACACAGAAACACTTTCTACCTTCACCACCTTTTCTACATATAGTATTTAAGACATCAATACCTGATATGAATACTGATCAACCAATTAAAATGAATGACATTCTGAAGTCCAAATATAACCATTTAGGTACATGTCTAGTACATAGATCCTGCATTTAACATTAAAGAATCTAGTTTCTGTTCTGTGCATTTTGTATTCCTCTCTATAGCTATAGTTTATAAGTTTACACTTCAAATAAAAAAACCCAAGCAGACTGAAAAGTGTAACTGTGCCTTTTCAGCTTACTTCTACTGTGAGATGAATACTAATATTTCACTCCCTTCAAACAGTGTGAAAAATTGGTCATTGAAAACACTAAGTATGTTGGTAGTACACTTGCTGGGTCCAATGCTTCATTCATTCTTACCTTGCTTTAAATTGAATTTCAACTCACAGAGAGAAAAAAAAATGGGAAAAGAAAAAAAAGAATCCGTGAAAGCAATAAAAAGTGTAGAGAACATAAATATAAATCTGTCACCTCTCTGCTACAAAATATCAGAAATCAACTAAATTTTTTTCTTGCCATTAACCATTTGTAGGGAAGTTCAAAAATCATTGTGTGCTTTAAAAAAAAAAAAAAATCTGTGTATGTAAGAGTGATGTCATTTCCCAGATTTGTGTTCTGGGCAATTTTGAAAATATCGAGAAAATACAATTTTGTTAGGCTTAAAAGTAGTTTTATTTTTTTGAGAGGTATAATATAAATTAATATTTTGATGTTATGTGATTAAAGTACCACTTGGCTACATACTTTTTTCTTTTTCTTTTTTTTTTTTTGTTTTTGTTTAAGGTGAGGCGACACTTGATTGACCTCACAGACTGCAAGGACCTTGTCAGCTTACAATCCCTTAATTAATTAATTAGTTGATTAATTTAGTTTTTTGTACTCCTACAGCACCTGGTCTTCCTAGGTGGTCTCCCATCCAAGTACTAACCAGGCCCTACCCTGCTTAGCTTCTGAGATCAGAGAGGATCCGACAGCTGCAACTTTTAAATGCTCTCACGTTCTCAAAGCATTGTCCTCTCTGGTTTCCCAGACTACAACACTCACTGGGTCTTCCTTATTCTTCACTGGCTTTTATCTCTCATGAACCTTGAATGCATCATGTCCTTGTAATATACAGTAGATATTGGTGTTTCTCCAGCTTCTATCTTATATCTTCAAATATTCTCACTTTTTATACTCTCTAGGCATTTCATCCACTTCACTTACTGACTTCACTTCCTATATGTATATGATAATATCCCAAAATTTACTTTTACTGACTAGATATGTCTCTTATATATCCAAGTGTTACTGTACACCTTCTCTTGAATATATTACATCAACTTCAACCAAACTCAAAGTTTTCAACTTGCTTCTCCTGTATATCTACTAAGTCAAGTAGACCCCATGCTAGGATCCAGGGCATCATCACTTTTTCTTCCATTTATTCTCTTTCTTCCTCATTCCTCATAATCAAAAACAGAGACTACCAATTCTATTTTCTAATTTTTTTCAAGTCTATTACTTTTCACAATACCTATCCTAGTCAGATCACTGATTTTATGGCTGAGCCTCTTAATTATTTCCTCTACATGAATCCATATGTTCCTGTAACATTATTTACAGTAGCCAAGATACAGAGGCATCCTGGTGTCTATCATGAATGGATAAAAAAGGTGATGTATATGTATACAATGGAATATTACTCACCATAAAAAAAATGAAATTTTGTCATCTGCAGCAACAAAATGAGTAGTCAGACAGAGAAGACAATGTCATATGTGGAATCCAGTGAACAAGATAAACAACAGAAACAAGTTCATAGATATAGAGAGCATTTTGATGGGTTGTCAAGATTGGAAGGTGGGGAGGGAAAAAGGGGAGAGAATTAAAGATACAAATTGGCAGTTACAAAGTAGTCATGAGGAAGTAGGGTATATAGCATGGGGAATTTAGTCCAGTATTGGTAATAACTATGTAGGTGTCAGTGGCACTGGATTTCTCTGAGTGGTCATGTCAAAAGTTATATGTTGCTAATCACGTGTGTACACCTGAAACTAATATATATTGCATGTCAACTACAATGGAAAAAATACATAAATAAAAATTTTTAAAAAAGATGGAGAACACGAGTCTTAAAAAAACAAGAATGGCTTCATAAATTTTGGTACAGTTTTCATAGAATATCTGATTGGTTCTTTTATAGTTTCAGTCTCTTTGGTGAAGCATTCTTTTTTCCATTGATTTTATTTCTGAGTTTGTGAGTTTTCTTCTCTGAGTTTGTCGTATCTCATTGAGTATTTTCAAGAACTGTAACCTTGAATTCTCCGTCATTTAAATCACACTTCCATTTCTTTTAAGTTTATTTTATAGAGATTTTCATTTTCTTTCTGAATTTCTTTGTTATTTGGTTGCTCATTGTGTTTGGTGTATTTTCCTTGCCTTGGCATTTGTGGGAATGAAAAAACACTTTTAAATGTTGATACTTCACTTTTCAGCAGATTGATAAACGTAGGTATTTCTTTGTTTTCCAGGGAGTGGCAGTGAAGTGCAAGTTTTTTGTTTGTTTGTTTGTTTTTTCCTTACCTGCACTGCTTTTCTCTCTTTATTGGTTTGTATGTAGTATCTTGTACAGTTTTATGATTCTATTAATGTGTTTTGTTGTGGCTTCTTTGTTGTTTGTTTTTTGTTTTTTTGTTTTTTCTCGTTTGGGTTCTCTGAGCTTCCTGAGCTTATAAGTCTATTTAACTTCACCAGGTAGGGAAGTTTTAAGTCATTATTTCTTCAAACAGGTTTTCAACTTCTTGTTCTATTTCTTCTCCTTCTGGTATCCCTAAGATAGGAATATTCGTATGTTTGTGTATTCCAGAGGCTCCTTAAACTACCCTCATTATTTGGTTTCTTTTCCTTGTTGTTGTTCTTATTGGGTATTTTCTGCTACCTTACCTTCTAAATTGCTGATTCAGTCCTCTGCTACATCTAATCTACTGTTAATTTCTCCTAAAGTATTTTTCATTGCAGTTATTGTATTTTTAATTTTGACTGGTTCTTTTTATGTCTTCTATCTCCACTTTTCTGTTTTTTTTTTTTATCTTTGTTAAAGTTCACACTAAGTTTATCTACTCTTCCCCTAAGTTGAGCCTCCTAATCACCAGTGTTTCATACTCTGCATCTAGTAGATTGCTTGTTTCCATTTAGTTTAGTTTGTTTATTTATTTTTCCCCTGGAGCTTTGTTCTATTCTTTCACTTGGATGTGTTTCTTTGTCTTCCAATTTGGGCTGCCTCTCTCTCTCTCTCTCTCTCTCTCTCTCTCTCTCTCTCTCTCTCTCTCTTTTCTATGTATTAGGTAGCGCTGCTATGTCTGCCAGTCTCAGTAGAGTGGCCTTATGTAGTATATGTCTTGTGGGTCTCAGTGGCATGATTTTCCCTGGTCACCTGAGCTGGATGTTCCACGTATGTCCCTTTTATAGGTTGTATGTGCCCTCCTATTGTGTTGAGTCTTGGTTGCTGTTTGCTTATCTCTTGGAGAGATCGACCCTCGGGCTACTTGGTCAGTGTTTGCATCACAAGACTTTTTTAAATTCAGTTGTGTTCATCTTTTCTCAGTGTTTATATTTTGAGTGTGCCTTGTATTGTGTGTATATTTGTTTTTGATTTCCCAGTCTGAAATCTTAGTCTTTTTATTTTGATTAGTTAATTTACATATATATTAATTACTGACATAGTTGTTTTATAACTTTCATCTTTCTATTTTCTTTCTTTTTAACCTGTTATGTTTCTCTTTTGTTATGTCATATTTTTATTAATTGTATATTTTATTGTATTTTTCTACCAGTGTATTTGTAATTTATACTTTTTTAAAATTATAATTTAGTAGTTGCCCTAGAGCAGACTTTTTCAGTCTCGATATTATTGATAGTTTGGTCTGAATAATTCTTTATTGTGGAGACTCTCTTGTGTTTTGAAGAATGTTTAGCAGCATCCCTGGTTTCTACTCACTAGATGCCTTTTGCATCTCACCCCCAATGTGACATCCAAAATATACGTCCAGATATTGCCAAATATCCCTTTCAGGCAAAATTGACCTCCACTGAGAGCCACTATCCCTAACATATAATGCATTCTTGAATATTATAGTCAATGAAAATTATTCATTTACTAGTTCTATAATAGAATAAAAACTTGTAATACTTTACATTCATTCATTCTTTTCAACTTCACACAATTTTAATGTAGTCTAATACTACATGTATTTTAAGCTCTGTTATGTATGGTAGCCAATTTTATATAATAAAGTAGCAGTGTATTTGTTATGTCTGGGTTTTTTTTTTTTTTTTGCTTTGTTTTGCTTTGTTTGCTGATGAGTAAATAAAATTTTATATTCATTGTAGTTAGATTTATCCTCTCAAAAATCTTTCATGTATTTTTATTAATTGATATATAATTGATATGTAATATTATATGAGTTTCAAGTGACAACCTAGTGATTTAATTTTATATATTACAAAATGATCATCACAATAAGTCCAGTTAACATCAATCACCATACATAGTTATATTTTTTTGTGTGATGAGAACTTTTAGATCTACTTTCTTAGCAACTTTCAAATATGCAATACACTATCACAAAGTTGAAATTTTAAGAGGAAAAAAAGACATATATCATAGTGACAGAAAATAAAATTGGATACATGTTGCTGGAACAAAAGTGTTCTATCAAATAATTCTTTCTCTTATCATGGAATAGAATAGGTTGATTTTATCTCAGGTTTTAATGTCATAACTACTGATTAAAGCTCAATTGGAAATCAAGAGAAATACAAAAATTAGAAAAGCAGTCAGTTAGTAAATGATTTACGTATGGGAGATTTTATTTTGCTATTATGCTGTTTGAAAGATAATTTCATCAGTGGCCTACGAGTATATGTATAAAAGAAAGAATAATGACAGCATAAATACTCCAAGGGCCACATAAATGCATATCCATCCATAATAGCCTTGGTGCAATGATTCACAAAACTTTATTAGTAGTCAAAAATTGTTAATTTATTCTTAAATCCTTTAATATTGATTTATTGGATTGTCATAGGTAAGGATCATTACTCTTTTATATTGACTGCCTTAATATTTGTTTCTAATTCAAGATTCCCTGCAATAATTAAGGGTATAATAATCTAATCACAATTGATAGCTAGCAGTTTCCTTATATGAATGTAAATCATGATTAGGAAAAAAGTGGATTTCTCCTAAATATTACTTTCGAATGGATTGTGGGGAAAATTAAAGCTATTTCTACATTTATTTATTTATTTTTTTCTCTAGGTTTGAAATTAATTGAATTTAACATTGAGCCCACTCATATCACCTTTGGTATGCCTTTTGATGTCATACCTAAAGTCTTGGAAAAAAACTTCAAGTATGTTCTAATCAAAAAATTTATATGTATATGGTATTTTTATAATTATTATTTATTACATAAGGTATATTTTGATGATCAGGAAACATTACTCACATATCCTTTCTTTTCTCTTAGATTTCTATCCTGACCTCTTTTACAATATTCAGTAGAAAGGGGACACAGAGATAACTTTAAATAAACGTTAGTTATGAAATATGAAGAAGAGGAACGAAAAGGTATTACACGTGAAAAAAATGATCGAGGAAGAGGCATGAGAAAGTGAGGGGACAGTGAACAAAAAGAAAAAGAAGAAAAGATATGCGGGGAAAGTTGAGGAACGTGAGATGGCAGACTGTGGCAGTTCCCTAGAAAGCAGAACTATGTTTTTGAATAAGAAAGACCCCTAGCTGAATAACCAAGGCATAGAAAAATTATTAATTTTGCATACGATAATTTAAAAATTGCTTTAATATATATATATAAATAATATATATATATTAAATAATATATATTAAACATTAATATATATATATATAATAAATGATGCCTGCATGAAAATGCAATGAATAAAGTTTAATTAATTACTACCAAACATCAGGAAAATTCTCTTTTTAGGTAGTTAAGTTTGGACTTTGCAGGATCTTCTAATACCATTATAAAGGGGTTGTATTTTGTATCCTGTGATTTTGTTTTGAAATATGTATAACTGTGGAGTCACTACCAGTTATATAGTAAGAGATGATTTAAGGACTCTTTGGCATACGTATGAAACTTATGCAGCATTTTGAATACATGTTTAATATTCTTAATAAATTTAAGTTTCATTTAATGGACGGGCACCTTTGGGGTAAACTTGTTGATAAACTCTATTTATTATAAAACTCAAATATATAAATGTGTGTTTATTAAATTAAAAGTGGTATATATTATATTTAAATCAAACATATGTTTAATGAAAAGTGGCTACCTTTTGAAAAAGTTATGAATATAGTTTTCCAAGATTTTTTATTTTTATAAGCACTAAATCCCTTTATAAGATATTAATAATGTGTTTAAAGGTAGGATTCACTTGAAAAAAACTCTGAGAACATATCGGAAGTCCTTCATTATATGTAATTGGTTTTGCATTGTTTTGTTTTAAATGTGGTTTATCTGAAATTGTATTTTGCAAATTCCTATCCTAATTTTATTTATTTCAGTAGGTTTTTACTTGTTGACAGCATACAGTAGCATCCCATTACACATTTTTAAATCAACATTGATTGTCTTTAAAGAAATATGCAGCTTTCAGCAGTCTTATCACTTTAATCACAGAATTAAAAACATACATTTTGAGAGAGCATTGTAGTTACCAAGGACACAATATAGCGAGACTGTTGTAAAGAGTGGAAAAACAACATGGCAGGATTATATTTATTAAAAGAACCTTCCTGCCAGAATCAGGAGCATGTCAGATTATAAAGCAAGCACACAGGAAGACAAGTCGTACATGATTAATACCATCAAAAGGTAAAAATAGATTCAGTCACTTTTGCTAACTAGAATTTACATTTATGTGGCATGAGAAATCAATATAGTTATTTAATGTCATTCCATCAGTTAAGAAACTACCTTTACACATATACTAAATTACACCTTAATCATTTTGTCCATATTAATAAAAACTTTGTTGTAAACTAACTTATCTGACTTGGCACATATTTCCAGAAAACTGCTGTAAAAATGGAAAAGGAATGCTGGCAAAAAAAGTGATATTAAAGGACCAGAGTGTTTTAAAGGACTGTCTTCTAAATATATAGCTCTGAGAGATTTTTTTTTTAAAGGCAAAATGAAAGGAATAACCATTCTTTGACAAGGGAAAAGAAAAAAAGATGGAAAGTTAGGGCCTTTCAAGACAAAAACAAACCACAGTTAGATACAACCCTTCTGTGTTTGTGACTGCCTCCACCACTGAAAACAATTAAATGTACAAAAAAATTATCGCTGAAGTGCTCGTACTGTGCTAACGTGATAAAAAAGAGTGCTATTAAGCTAAGAGCCTTCTAAAATACATGATTATCACAAAATTAATAAAGGGAAATTAAATTTCATACAGAGGGACTACTTCAGAAAACAAGGAAGCACAATTTCACATCTCTAGTCCTACCCCTTCCCACAAGAAAAACAGCTCTGTAGTAGAAAGAAATCATTCACATGAGGTATGGTGAGTTACCTTAAATTATATTTTCAAAAACTAAGAAATAGAATAGACAAAAAAAATAGGGAGAAGTCAAAAGAAGTGTTGACTGAATTTAGAAAAGATGGGATAGAAAATGAAGGTTACCTCATATGTGAAGAATAAATTATAATACCTAAGAAAGAATTAATTCAAATAAAAACTTTAATAAGGGTATTGAATAAACATAAGAAAATTAAGAGAATGAAGTGACAGATAAAAGATTATTTATATATGTGTATGTATGTGTATATATATCATATATATGTATGTGTATATACGTGTGTGAATAAGAGAATAAGTAGTGGTAATAGAAGACAGGAAAAGAAAGAATGATGTTTTACTATTTAAGGTGTGTGTGAAGAAAAAAATCAAAATAATGTAACAGAACTAATTTTTAAAACTAAAAACCAAGAAAACATTCTAATAATAGAAAAAATAAACAGAGAACTATCAACTCTAAGCCATAACCTGCGAAACTCTTGGCTTTAAAAATATGGAGTCATTCAAGGCCTCTAGCAAAGAAGATAATAAATCTTACTAAGGCATAACAATTAGAGAACACAGACTTTTCAAGGGCCATCATCAAAACAAAACAAAATGGAGTAGCAGGGGGAAAAAAGAAAGAAAAAAATCTCAGTGAAAGAAAGTGTGTACAAATCATTTTACATCCAGTCAATCCAAGCTCTAAGTCATATATCAAAACTATATTAGCTTTCAAAATACAAGCATTTAAAGAATTCTGTACTCATCAGCCTTTCTTGAGAAATTTACTAGGTCAGAGGACTGCCAAATTTTTCTGTTAATGGCCAGATAAAAAATAATTTTCACTTTATGGGCCATATAGTTTCTTCTGCAACTCTTCGACTTTTTCTTTTTAGTGTAAAAGTTGATATAGACAACATATAAATAGTGGGAATGACTGTGTCCAATAAAATTCTATTCATAAAAGTAGAGGTTGGGCCTTATTTGGCCCACAGGATGTAGTTTGTCAATCCCTATATTATATGATAATCTTTATCAAACCAAATCATGATCAGAAAAATTTCAGCAAAAAGACTAATGGTAGGCATTTTCAAATGTGAATGTACATATAAGACAAAGGTAGGAATTATAATGGTGGAATATTAATGTACAGAAGTCAAAATAGAAATAATGCAACTAAAAAAATGGAAGAAAAGGAACAGAAAAAGAGGAAAATTTTTAAAAAGGTAACTTTTTGTATAAAAAAATGTAGATGTTAAAGGATGGCCAAAACAACTGGTAAACCAGATAGTAGAGAGGAAAATAATAAAACAGTGAATGAAGTGCACTTAAAAGTATAAGCACAGAAATCTTCACCAGAAAAATATACAAACCTTCCCATATTATTTTTAAAAAAGAACAAAAATATACATCTCATCATAAAGAACATAGTGTATCTATAATACACATTATCATAAAATATTTTGATAGAATCAAGACAAAACATGTTAGTAATTACAGTAATGTACAGGAAATAAATGATCTATTAATAGAAAATGATTTTCAATTTGTCCCACAAAATAAACTTATCTATCTGTCGTGTATTAGAGATACATGTAAAATAAAGTAAATTCAGGAAAGGCTAAAAAAATTAAAGGCTAAAACTAAAAAAATTAGGCAAATAGAAAGTACAATTTCTTAAATATCTAATATCTAAATAGATATAGATCTAATATATAAGTAGAGTTCAAGACCACAAATGTTAACGATGTCAAAGAAAAACACAACAAAGACTTTTATAAAATTAAAACTATAGCTATTTCAAGGAGACCAGAAAGAAAGTCACTAATAATAGACTTTAATCATCTCTTTCAGTAGAGGATAGATCAAGTGGGCAAAATAAAAAGATGATAGAAGTAAACAAATAATCTATAGTATAGATGATGTATGCCTTACAGGCTTACTTTAGCTACATGAATATTTGAAACATTTACATTTTATTTCTGAAAAAGAAATTTTCATATTTAGACATATTTGCTAAAGGACGTTAAGAATAATGGTTTAGAGAAAATTATATATTCTTTCATTTAGAGTTGAGTGACTTTTTCCTTAAATCTCTTACATTACATTCTACACTTATTTTGTTGTTCAATTGCATATTCTTTAGAGACTTGTTCTTTCATTCTCTAGAAAGTAGGTTTTTTTTTAATTCTAAAACAAACAAAAACATTTACATGACGAAAACAGCATAAGTCAAAAGATAACTGATGAACTAGGAAAAAATATTCAAGACATGCACTAAAAAAGAGCTTACATCCAAAATACACAAAAACTATTAAAATTGAGGGAGCTAAGACAAAAATGCAATAGAAAAATATATTTTTTAAACATTTTTATACTTAGCTAATTATCATAGTTTCATATTTCAGATGGGGAAAGAATGATTACTGGTGAAACTTTTTAATAACATATCATCATGTTTCAATTTTTAATCAAAATGGGAAATAAATTTGATGAGAAACAGTTTTTATAGAAATAAAACTACATACTGATACCAACACTGATTATAAATTACATTAACTTAAGAAAAAGAAGTCAGAGGTGCTTTTAAAAACAGAGGATAACTAGATGAGTTGCTTGAGAAAACTTCAATGTGAATTTAATATAGAAAATTAAAGTCAGTGTGTGAATGTATGTGTGTGTATGTGTGTGTAAGTAATTACATCTTACGGCTTTTTTTGGTATGCATCATATATATCTTCTAACGGATAATTATATTAAATACGAGTTTATTAAGTAAGGATAAAGTAGTTTTCTTACACTGACCGGTGCCAATTTTAGGTAGAATTGAGAAAATGTAGTAAATTTTGTTGATGCAGTCAATATTCCCTAATCCCACTTTGAAATCTAATTCTCTTCTTTCTATTCTTTAAAGTCTACTGTGACATCTCTTCACACACACTAAGTATTACCTGACCGATCATGGCTTGGAGGACTATTTGAAGGGCATTTGCATTTTGCAAAGTACTTGAAGTGTGAATGTCATGGGCTAGATATCAGAGAGACACCATGGAGGTCATCGGACCTTTCCGGAATTCTCAAGACCATATTATGTTTGCCCTGTGCACATTTAATTTAACTAAGCAAGACTATATATATCAATTCCCTTACCTCCCAACCTACATAAGAGTGAACGGTTTGTTAAGTCATATCTTTCCTCCAACCACTTTTGTTCTAATTTAAGTCAAAACTCTAATTTTCCTCATTGTCTGTAGCTATTAATTTAGACTAAATAATATCCACTTACCCTTTTTTAATAAAAATAAATTTAGTCAAATATACCAGGTTCCCATCATAAATAAAGTAGGTTTAATTCTTCAAACTTTCTATGACAATTTACTTCCTAGTAAGCTTGTCCATGTAAATTGCTCCAGTTACTTTATGTCTGGCTAACTTCATCAGCTGTAGGGAAAATTATCTCTAAACTCACACTATAATATTGATATTTAAAGTAAGACTATTATTAAATGCTATAATAAAAGAAGACTATCAATTTCCCTTCTCTATAGCCTATGTATTTTTGGTTATTGAAATTAGGTAGAGATGCCAGATATAGTAAGAGGAACTACACTTCTGCTTCCACAAAAACAGTGTTTAAATTGTCAGAATTATGAATAGATGACTATACATAAGGTCTATATAAATGGTTTATTCATTTTTTTTCTCCCAACAAGCTTACATTCACTTAATTGGCTATACTCAGAATAAAAGTAAACAAAGAAAACAAGTTTAAAAATTCCCTAGATATTGGCACCAACGTGGGGTTATTGTTTGAAATGAGAACATAGCACATAAAAATAATGAACATTCATTTTGCTTTTTGATTAAACACAATCTTTATTCAGAGTGTGTATTTTTCAGAGGCTAAAATATCTTAAGAAAGCAAACTGATATACTTTATTTTTCCTGATTTATATTTTTATTGTGGTAAGAACTCTTAATGAGATTAAAAAGTTTCTTAACAAAATCTCTTCAAATATATAAGTATGCAATGTAGTATTGTTAGCTATAGGTCAGCATAGTACAGCAGATCTCCAGAACTCATCCATTGTGCATAAGTGAAACTTTATAGTCTTGAGTTTAATGGAGTAGAAGAAAAGTTTCTAGGAGATTCCACTGCTTTGTGTATGAAGGCATATTAGTGCATATAAAGGAAAAGAAGAGTGTCTTCTGCATAATATGATATACTGGGAAGAGCACTGAGATTGTATCATTTCTGAATTTGTGTCTAAATGTTGCTACTTATGCAAGTATGATTTTGAGATTCTTTTTTAATCTTTAAAATAGGCATAATAGTAACTGATTCTCAGAATTGTGAGAAGAGAGAAGGTAAATAATGTAAAGGTTTTGTTTGTTTTTAGTTCAGAGCATTGAATGTATATAAGTTAATGTATTTTTATCAGGCTCACATCTGATGCTTTATTAATGTACAATGTTCTTTAGGGTATCCTAGTAGACAATTAAAATTTGGAATTAAATGATAGCTTTTTTTGGTGTTGTAGTAATGTTGTTGCTTGAGAGAACAAGGAGGAATGATACCAATATGAGGATTCAGACTTTTGACATTGGCTTAAAAGTTAATATCTATTTACACAAGCATTGTGGATTGTACATTAGACATATGAATTTAGTGATATACCAGGAGCCTTTAATTTCAGTCTCAGTTCTGTTACTAATTTGTATCTCACTAGGCCTCAGTTTTCTTCAAAATGTAAAATATCCAGATAAGATATTAATTTCATTCAAACTGGACAAGATTCTGACCAACAGAGGGTCAAGGAAAGCCAAAATGATGATGCAAAATTAGGCTTCGGGGTCCCTTCCTACCCCACTTCAGTCAACACAGTTCTACTTTTATCTTCTCCAGTTTCATGAAAGATTTATTGTATAAAAACTGTTCTAAACATGAAACATGAAAATGTAAAGATCCTTGTTGCTCTAACATCCCTGCAATTAGGAAATTCTGTACAAAGCTCTCATGTGGAAAATTGAAAATCCACACAAGTTTCATGAAGAAAATGTAGGAATAGTATTACTTTCAGCCAAAAGAAAATAAAATAGGATTCTCAATGATTTACTCCCATGATGTGTCGGATGTATATTCACCCAGATCATATGCATATCTCTCTTCAGTATTTTTACATTGATGATGATGGGGCAGAGCTGAACAGGAAAGGACTGGAATATTCTGCAGGTAAGGCAGTCAAGAGAGGCAGATAGAAACTGAATTATCAGTAAGTAAAAGAAGTAAATAATATGACTACCGCAGGACAATCTAGGAGTCAGGCATTATAGGTTTAAGTGAATAAGATGCAGTCCTCTTCAAAATCCCTCTACCATGGGATTTAGAAGCAGCTGTGATCTCTGAGAAGTTGAATAAAGGTTTGTTGCATGGGGAAAGTGGTAGAAGTGAAGTCTTTGTTGTTGAACATGCTTTCTATTTCACATTGGCATCCTTCACCTGGCTCTAATAAGGACTCTTGCCAAATAGAAAACTAATATCTAAGGTGATTAATTTATACGAAAATTACTTCAAATGAAAGCATTTGGGATGCACCATAGAAGTAATTACAAGGGGACTGTTGAATCTAGAATGTCGGTGATATTCACAATGAATTTACTTTGAATGCATTTTATGGATTTCAAGACCAAATGATTTCTATAGTACTCCATATCTGTTTTTTGTTTTTTGTTTTTTTAAGTGTATGAAGAGACAAGAAAGACCCTAGTAAAATTTTAGAATTTGTTTCTGTTCATTTTTTAGGCAAGCATTAAGTACTCATGGCATGCCAATCTCTGTACTAGGAACAAAATGATGAATAAAACATGCTACTTGCTTTCAAACAACACACTATAAAGGATATAAAATGAGACTAAATGGACTGTAATATGGTTGACTCCAAATAAAAAAATAATCCTGTGCTAGCATAAACAGAAAATTCTTTTCCTGGTATTCCTCTGACATCACTTACATTTTTACAGATCAGAGGACTCATATTTTAACTGTATTTTTTTTTTTTTCAAATATTGACAAGATATCAGCTGGCCACTCCAAAGTGAAAAAGCAATTGGGACTAAATAAATGCCTTGCCAATCACTGCTCTCAATAGCATAATGTATTTTATTTTGGAAAAAAGCCACTTGAGGTTTTAAGGTAACAGCATGTCCTTTAGTAAGGGATCAATTGATTGCCCTGTCTTTAAAGGAGAATTACATAATTTGATATTAGAATTTCTTCTTTAAAAATAATTACATTGAAAATGGATTGATTTAAGTATAAATTAGAAATTAATTTAACTCCTAATATAATAGATATTCCATATTTTACTTTCTTTTCATTTTGAGCAGTAGTTGAATTTTTGTTAATGACTTCATTTTTTAAATATACAAAAATCAATCTTTCTTAAAACTAACATTTTATCAATGAAAATAAATCTACTTTTAATATTAAAATATCATAGAACCACTTCCAGAAAATTAATACATACAAACTTTCAACTCTAATTCTTTAGTTTATAATTTGGGTTATTATTCTTTATGGCAGAATTAGAAAAGCTTGACAATTAGGAAAACTACTAAATTTCAGCATACAGACTTCTGTTCTTTAGTGCTTTTTCAGAATATAGCAAACAAATTTATGATCTAATTGGGGTGAGGTTCAAATCAAACACTAATGTGTCCCATCTGTGCTGATTATGACTGCTTTCTTATTCCAATTAGTGACATAGTAATAGCAACTTAATAAGAGATCGACGATGTTCACAATAAACATGGATTGAAAATCTGGTGCGGTCACACCTTTCTTGGATAGTATTAAAATTTGTATACTGTATTGTCTTCCTGCCTTCCTTTCCTCAGCAACAGAGCAGTAACACACACACACACACACACACACACACACACACACACACACACACACACAATGTGACTGTATTTAGAGATAGGGCCTATAAGGAAATAAAATAGGATAAGTGAGATCATAAGAGTGAGGCCTTAATCTTTATAAGAAAGGAAAGAGACACCAACAATCTCTCTCTCTCTCTCCCTCTCCACCCTCCCCCTCCCCCCCCCCCAAAAAAAGGAGGAAAGTCTTGTATGGACACAGCAAGAGTGTGGACAGCTACAAGCCAGGAAGAATGGTCTCACCAGAAACTGACCTGATAGTTTATATTGAACTTCTAGTCTCTAGAACTATGAGAAAATAAAATTCTTTTGTTTAAACCACCCAGTCTATGCTATAGTTACAGCAGCCCAACATTCCTGTATCTAGCTATGTCCTCTCTGTATCTATCTCTGTGTTATGGAATTATAACTTTAAATTTTCCTTCTCGGTGTTCTTCAGATTGGAGAATCAGGGTAACTTATTTAGTTTAGTTCCTTTAATTGTGACTTATTTAGAGATGTTTGTCAGTAAATTAGTAACTTGACAATTTCTCCATTTGTAATACATGAATAAAAGACTTAACAACTTCTGGAAATCAAATTAGGACAATTTTCTTAAATGTATTCACAGTCCTAAATACTATTGTTTTGTGAAATCAGAGCTGTAACTACTCTCCATGAAACAAAAATAACCCTTGCTGCTTTTCAATGTGGTCTTCATATAGTACTGCTGTGTTTCAGACAGTATCTTAAATTCTATTGTAAAATTTAGTCTTTTAAATAGTCCTCTGTTCATGCAAATAAAACACAGACCCACACAAAATTTTTAAAAACACAACTAAAATGGATCTAAGCCTATATGCAAATAGAAAATCCACATGATTTTAGAAAAATATAAAATAAATTAATAAGTGCTCTAATGATATCTAGATATCAGTATATCTGTTATTAGGCATGTTCATGCATGTTAATACTAACTGGCATAATTCTGGAAAGAATACCAAGTCCATCTCTCACTGAACAGAATCAACCTTGCTGGGCTTCATTGTGTTCTATAATTAATATTTCAATTTAAGAAAATATATGTTAACTGTAAAGTCATTAATGCCCTTATCTGTATTATAGAACCATAAAGGAGGTTATCTTGAGCTTACAGGGTAGGCACATGTGCCAGGCATATTTTTGTCTCTCATTTCTTCTTCTTTTTTTTTTTTTTTTGCAAATATAGTTTTAATATCTCCAAACTAAATTAAAATACATTACAATTTTAAAAATAATAATAACAAAAGTATTTACAATTGCATTACTGACACAGGGGCAGGTTTTTAAAATCTTTTTTCTTGTGCTAACTTCATATAATTTTGTAAACAGCATTAGAAATACAGTTGCAATTTCGAATTTTTTTACTGAACATTTTGTCATTGCCGACTCTCCTTATAGTTATAACTTTCAATGAAATAATAACTATGATAAAATTTACATCAAAATGGTTATATCACATTCAATTTAATGAGCCAAAATGAAATAGTCTGTACATTTAGGATTTTTATGTTTTTATTATGAATGATATGGCAATGTATATCTTCAGATATATCTTTTTAAATTAATTTATTGCTTTGAATAACTTCTTATGAAGAAATTGGGGTCAAATTATAAGGCCATTGATATGGTTGAGAAACATTTTACCAAACTGATTTTCAAAAGTTTTAATTTATACCATTAAGTATCAGTTTTTGGATTTACCAATTCACCAACAAACTTGCCAACATTAGTTGCCAAAAATCTTCAATTAAAAATATACACTAGACAGTTACTCTTTGAGATCAAATTTAATTGGATGAATATATTTATTTGTTTATTTGGTGTGAATATTATAAGACATGTATTACTGTGGAAAGATATGTGAAACAGCAAAAAATATATGAAAGGGCATTTAGGAAAGAAGCCATTAAATAGAGTGGTGTAGAGCTTGAAAAATAGTACACAAAACATCATGTCATAGTTTTGGTTTGGCTTGGAGAAAACTAATGATCAGGACTGCTTAATCAATTGGAATACTGAAAAGAGTCCAGAGGAAAAGAACATTACTGGTGGCAGTGTGAGGTTTACTTGTTTGTTTTTTTCCCCCTTAAAATCTCAGTGTGAGCATATGCCATATTCAAAGAGGAAGAATTTGATGTCTAGAAAGTTTAACCAAATTGATCAATATTATCCATGTAGTCATAAAGAAAGCCATGAATTGAAGCTAGATAAGTACTTTTTCTTGTATATCTCACCCCACTTCTCCAAAACTGGTTATTATTTGTGCTTGACACCTGAAGAACTTTAGAAATGGTTAACTATAAGGTATGATTTGAGAGTATGTATTACCAAAAAGGACCATTACATAATTTGAAACTTCCACTGTTAATTATCTCTTGGGTGAAAACACTCGTGTTATTGTTAGAATTAAAATAATACTGAGAAGTTGGGATCAAAATTTAAGATGTTGCTATGTTAGCACACATTGATTTTTGTTTTATTTAACCTTTCAAAGAAATGGACCACTGAATAGGTAGGTTTTGATGACATAAACAACTAGAAGCAGTGTACATTTTAGAGGGAAATCTTGAAGAATGCCTAGAAACTCAAACAGCTGTAGAAATATACTAAATCCTTCATGTGATGGATGACAGATGCTACGAAACCAAAAATGGAAAATATAAATGGCAAGTTGGTTGGCACAGCAACAAGCTTATGTATATTAAACACCGCTTTTAGGTGAACTAAATAGCAGAAACACAGAGGCACCTGTGGGCATGCACATACAAACATATAAACACATAAATGTGGTTGTTTCAAAATATCTAAAATATTTAAATATCTGTGAAAATATCTTTTGAAACCCCACTGTATCTCATGTATAAAATAGGCATCACACCATTTTTCTTTATCTAGCTCTCCTGTTTGGCCCTATGCTATTAAGGTCAAATCAGTTGATCCTTTGCTAATCTCCTATAATCCTTGTGCAAGTTTCTAAGATAGCGTTTACTACTTTTTAGCAATATTTACTTATACTGCTATCTTTGTTATTAACCTGTAGATTCCGAAAAGCAAGCAAACAAACAAACAAAAAGCCTAATTGATGTTGTATTTCTTGCTGATAACTTAGTTTCTGGCACATAGCAAAAAAGAATTAATGCTTTTATGTATGAATCAAAAACCATCTATAAATAGTGATGATGGCATTAATGGAATATAAAGATGTTTTTCTCATTTTAGTTTTAGTGGGTAAGAACAATACTGGTAAATAGAATATTTAAAGAACTCTACAGTGTATTTGTTCAACAATAAAGCACTAAATTTCCTTCTTTTTCTACCTTACACTAGTGTTTTACTTGACATTGACTACTGGTGGATATTGCTTGAGGCCTGGAGAAAAAAATCCAAAGCTACTGGTGATTCTGTATTTCCTCTAAGAAGTAGATCTTACGGTGTATGAGACAAATCCCAATGAGAAAATTTAACCAAGACCTAAAAAGCATTTATCAAATTATAGGAAGGTGATTTAGTGCTATAAAATTTATTTGCTCCTAGAGAAATGCTCATAATATCTAGAACTGATAGACTGTTCAGAAATATTTACAGAAATTTTAGAGAAGAAATATTGTTATTGACAAGTAAAGTCAGAAGTATTCTGTGCTTAGATTTTAATGTGCACTGGGTTATGAGAAAGAAACCTGGAAGATGAGAGGGAGACACTGGAAAGCTTTTTTGAGACCATTCCAATGTGCTGTATAGCCAAAATGGCTTTAAAAAAGGAAGAAATTTGTCAGAGTATTATAAAGAAAACTGTTTAGGTTATACTCTCCTAAACCATGTGCCTGTTTCTATTGGAATACCGAATATAGTGAAATTTTGGTTGCTATACATCAAAATAAAAATTAGAAACATACTCTAGAGAAAAAGCAATAGAAGAGAAGTCTTCTGTTTGTAGAAAGGAAAGACCTGTTTGCGTAAATGTGGTGGAAATATCCCCCTTTGTATATCAGTACGAACTGGTGTAAACAATTGTTTGCTAAAACATCACAATTCCGTGAAAACCATAAATTTTATTTCAACCAAACATAATTTGAATCATGGACATGTTATTATATATTTTTTATTTTGTTTTGTGAAGTGGGGTTTTTTGGGGAATAGAAGGTTATTTTTTCAGCTGAAATATTGTGATAAGAAAAATCTGCCAGGGAACTTCTTATTCTTGGCTGTAGACAATAATCTAGTTCTGGCCAACTAATAACTGTGAAAGGTGGCAAAAAGTGTTGGACTAAATTTCATTAGTATAAGGACAGATATCTAATATATGTATTTAATTGTGTTGAACTAAATTTCATTAGTATAAGGACACAAATATTCATATATATATATTAATATTTATATATATATATATATATTTGTTATATATATATTTATTTAATTGCCAGGACTAAAAATTTTAAAAGTATTTTTCTTTTTTTTTAATAATAAAGATTATTACATTCATGGCATGTGATAGGCTCCCCTCCGCCCTAGAAATAAAAGGTTCAATAAAAACCTCATGTGCTCTAATTCTCTGTATATTAGAGCTACTTTTATCTCTGAATATTAGAATTATTTTCAGCAAGAACTACGCAAGCTATCTAGCCTAAATATCTGTACATACTTTATTCTTACTCATTCTGGCTGACTATTATATGCAGTAGAATATACTATGCAGTTTGGAGACCCTGAAGAATATTATAGTATATGATGAGAAATGTAACTACAAAGTTTATAATAAAAAGTCAAGTGTGAGTCACAAAAGTGTATAAAATTGTAAAATTCTGTGATAGATAAAAGAGTTGAGTGATTGCTTTTCTTATACATGGGATGCTTTATGAAATGAGAATACGTTTAATATGAGTCTGGTAGCATAGAGAGAATTTGAACATGAGATGGAGCAAGATTTAAGAATCTAGATGTATAACGTAGAACAAATTACATGAGCAAATCCTCAAAGCAGGAATCTGTTTGGTGTGTTTAAGGATTAGCTGGTAGTTAATTTGGGAAGAAATAAAGATAAGCAAAAATAGTGGGAAATAAGATTTAAATATACGAAAGTTTATTAAGGGAATTCTAAATACATTTTATCCCATCAGAAAATGGAGATGAGCAATTTTGTCTTCTCATGAATAATTTAATCATAAAGCTGCTAAACAAGTACAACTTAAGCAAAATAAGTGGGAGATAATGTATTGACCAATACTGTCCTCCAAAGAAATACTGTCTTCCAGAGAAAATGCTTATCTCAAGGAGTGAAAATTACAGTTTTGCTGTTTTGTATTATAGAATAAGAGAAAACAATTTTGAAAAATTAAATGGGATTTTAAATATAAACATTTCCCCCAGAGGAGTTATGTATCTTAAGTAATCTATTAGTAACCTGCAGAAATCCTGAAATATTTGGGATTGGGACCTCATCCAATTTCTGGGTTAATAATATACAAAGCACCTGAATTATGCTGAAGATATATGAGAATCCATAAGCACATCTGAATCATAGTTATTTCAGAGCAAAACATAATAAGAATATATTCTACTTAAGTCTCAGTAAAATATGGATATAGAATTTCTAACCCTGTTGTCTTTTTAAGTAAGGGCTTCTCCATTTTTCCAAGAATGTGTAATTTTTATATTTACAAATCCAAACAATAATTGGTTAATAGTTTTCTAAATCTCATATCAATTAAAATGCATGAAAACAAATGTTTTAATGGCTTAAAATGAAAAGAATTACACATATTAATTTAACATGTATGTTATCATTAATTAAAAAATAACAGGCAAGCAACTGTGAATTGTGCTTCTATATTTTAGTGAACATATCCATATAATCGAGGGATGACCCATTTATGACAGATGTTAAGAAATTTTACAAAGCAGTATTGAGTGTTTCAATTGAAAATATTCAGTCTAAGCTAGAGATTTTATATAATGTGCAAAAAATTTTAGTTATTTGTTTTGTTCAAATTTGTTATGTTTTATTTGTTTTTGTTTGATTATTTCAAACCTGCTAAAGAATATACCTTTCTTTTGTGTTAAAGCCTTTGTAGAAAATAGTCATCTCTGTAGTGAAGACTAGCTCTGACCATAGCTAAAGGAGAAAGTTTTGGGGTTCTATGTGGTAGGTGGCCTCTTGGTAAAATGTAATTAGACATCTATGATTCAGAGCTTTTATTCAAATGTGTTTATTTCTAACTTGACTTGTCATGTATGTCTACAACAATAGATTTCGACTATAAAGTCCGATGTGATTAATGTGATTTAGTAAATTATGGAATAATTAAATATTCAAATGTTTTAAATAGCTCTGAAATTAGCCATAACTTAAAATATCTCATAGATAGCTTAGCAGTAACATAAATTAAAAACCTCTAGCTAACAAAATACTTATATATTCCTGTATCTATCAGAATTTCAACAAAGAATAATTATATATATGTCCATACAGACTTTTATATATGTGTAAGTACATATATTTATAGATCCATTATATGAAATGATATAAAATTAATTTACATATATAATACATAATAATGAATAAAATATATAATAATGAGGGAAATGGAATAAGCCCTACTCATATAAGCAACAGGTTTAGAGGTTCTACATCATTCATTTTATATTCATATTTTACATGTGACTTAAATGGAATATATTGTCCTTATTTTAAGCTTTTCCTTAAAATTCCTTGAATTGACTTATGTAGTTGTGAAGACCAATATGCAAGTCTGAACTCCATAGAGCAAGTGGTCAGAAAGAGCAGACTGTGCAGAAGAACCTAATAATGTAGTCCACATGCTGAAAATGTTCCTCCTCCAGAAAACCTTAATTTTGTTCCAAAATTCTTTCAACTGATTAGGTAAAGCCCATCCAGATTATCAAGGTTAATCTTTTTTACTTAAAGTCAATTCATTGTAGATGTTAATCATAACTAAATAATAACTTCACAACACTTAGATTAATGTTTGATTAAATAATTCGGGTCTATGTATTTTGACAAGTTGAAACATAAAACTATCATTCCAAAAGCTGGGAAGAAAGCAAGGATATTTTCTCTCATCACTTTTATTTACCATTTAGTGGAAACTCTAGGGCAATAGAACAACAACAAAGTTATACATGTTGGAAAGGGAAAACAAAACTGTCTTTATTAAAGTTGATATGATCATCTTTGAGAAATTCTACAAAGAAAACTCTTCTAGAACTAATAGGCAAGTTTATCAAGATCACAACATGCAATATCAATTGCTTTTCTTTACACTATAAATAAATATCTGAAAAGTAAAATTAAAAGTCAATATTATTTAAATTAGCATCCTCCCCAAAAGTACTTAGATATAAATCTAAAATCATTGTTCAGGATCTATATTTAGATAACTACAAACATTGATGAAAGAAATCGAAGATTTAAATAAGTGGAGAGGAGATGTTCTATGACCATGATTTGGAAGAACGAATATTGTTAGCTGTTGAGTTTTCCTAATTTGCCAGAGATTAAATGCATTCCCAATAAAAAATCCCAGAAAGGATTTTATAGATATTAATTCTAAAATTTATATGAAAAAGTAATAGAATGGCAAAACAATTTTGAAAATATATGGACAACGTCACAAAACTCATTTTGCCCAACTTTAGTTATCAAGAGATTGTGGTAATTATAGAAGGAGTGATACATGTACTGTAAATCTTCAGTTATCAAGATGTGTTAATGGCAACAATATAGAAAAAACACAGAGCAATGGGACAGAAGAGAGAGCACAGAAATAGGACCAAAAAACATAGCCAACAGATTTTTCACAAAGATGCAAAGATTATTCAACAAGTGGTGCTGGAATAATTGGCTGCCCACATGCAAAAATGAAAAACTAGAACACTAACTTTTGTCTTATAGTATGCACTCGAAATGAATAATTTACTGTCATAACTCCACAATCTAATTTTGCTCAAACGTTTTGTGCCCTTGACTCTATCTTTTCAATACTTGCAGTTCTCTTGGGCCTTTTAACTTTTAATTCACAGATCTCTGTTCCTTCAAAACTGAACTGATCCTCTAGTAACTTAATCTGTGCCTTCTTATACAAAAAATGTGATTATAATTTCCTAGTTCACACTTCTATCAGCTTCTTATTTTTAATGTTTTCTTGCCTTGTAGGCATTCTTAAATCTTAATTCATCTTTACTCTCAAACTCTCATGTTCAGTATATTAATTGTTATCACACAACGAGAAGTACAAGTTTTATTTGATTGAATTAAAGTTGCAGTTGAATATTTTGTAGAATTTCAGATATGTGCAATTTAAATATTATACGATATATATTCATAATAACACAGAAGTGCTATGGCAATAAAAATAAAAATACAAGTTCATTTTCCTTCAGAAAGTATTATTTCTTCATATCTGAGTAGAAAAATTATTTTATGAAAAGGCCTATCTAAATCTCAACAGATCAAATTCACTTTTCAATTTCCTTCCCTGCATGTGATAAAATCAGTATAAAT
The DNA here is from genome assembly GCA_003508835.1 of Eonycteris spelaea. Taxonomy (NCBI): domain Eukaryota; kingdom Metazoa; phylum Chordata; class Mammalia; order Chiroptera; family Pteropodidae; genus Eonycteris; species Eonycteris spelaea. The sequence continues at coordinate 277,444 of PUFA01000254.1, read as the reverse complement.
TCTAGGTCTTGTCAGGGCTTGATGCAAATTCAGAATTTACTAATAGAAACTGAAGTATAAAGGTGCTTAGCAACAAATTTTAGAATTAATTCTTTTACATCAAAATGTATACAAAAAATGAAGTCACACTACTAACGAGATACTGGGAATTGCTACACTAGAAAATAAAATTGTGAATTCTTCTTAATAACACTACTTGAAATAATAATAATAATAAACAAACAAACAAAAACTCCCAAAACAGGCAATATATTGACTGTCTCAAATAAAAATAGCATACATGGCAACTCTGTTTCTCATAGCCACAACGCCAAATACTCTCTTTCACTTCAATTCAAGAATCATGTTTTTCATTCTGTTGGAAAACATTGCATCTGTTACTGTACCTAAAAAAAAAATTATTTAAAGTAGAAAGAAAACAACCAAATACCTGAATGTAATTTGTATGAAAATAAGAAGTTTTAAACATGCTAGACGTTATTCAGTAAACCATCTCTGTAATGTACCTGAATGAATATAAATAACAATGTTTAGGTAATGCTGTCTGTGTTGTGGAGGGGAGGTTATTGAATAGATACCATACTACTAGAGATTAATACTTTTTAGGGTCTGTAATAAAAATTGATAGTTATACGTGGATTAATACTTTTAAATTAAAATTATAAACCTAAAATATCAACCTTAAAATAAAGAGAATATAAAAATTTTTCTATTAAACACTTATGCTCACATATTAGGTCTATAAACCTGCACATATTGTGTGGATTTTAAGGGAGGCCTGTAGACAACTCTGTCTGCTGCTGTGACTAAACACACTGTTTGTGTCACCACTACAAAGTGCCTACAAAACCACCAACCTTAGGACTAAAAGTAAAATTCAGTTATCATCTTTCTCTAAAAGTTCATGAAAACTAATTTCATTATGCATTCTGTCCCTTTTTATCCCACTTACCGCTGGAATCCCAGTCCTCTGTCATTATAATCACCTGAAATTCATTTGTGCCCAGTTTCTCATTCTACATTCTCATCACCTTCCTGCTCTAACTGAAAACGGTTTGTGGCCTAATAACACACTTTTTACTGGATTTCTTCCAAGCATGAACAGGTATTTCCCTGTTTATTTTTTCCTTTTTCCCACATTCAAGGCAAAATATCTAAAGGTTATGTAGCTGTTGGTCTTGGCTTCTTATTTCTACTTCCCTACCTTTTCTTTTATTTCTTAAAATATCATCCTTTTTTCACTCATTCGCTGTTTCATGAATTGAAGAATTTAGCCCCTCTCTCACCACTTGCCTGTTTATTAAACTGCTGGAAACATAATTGGTGACTGTGCCATCCATCCACCTCCATGCTCATAACTCAAAACTTGTCACCTCCATTAACTTCACTTCTAAAGTTTCGTATCGGTCTTTCCACTTGGAAAAATACTTTATAAATTTTCAATCTACTTATCTTACTTCTCTCACTTGAACTACTCATTAATTCTATTAGAAACTCCATTGAAATTATCCCATTAACTTCTTTTATTACTTTTAATAAACTTTATTTCTTTGAACAATTTTTAATTTATAGAAAAACTATAAAGATTAGACAGAGAGTTCCACATACCCTGCTACAAGTTTCCCCTATTATTATTATTCTACACAAGTATGGCACATTTATTATAATTAATGAACCAATATTAATATATTATTATTATTATGCAAAGTCTATGCTCTATTTCTATTTATGTTTCAGGATCCTATCCTAGATACTGCATTAGCTGTTGTATCACCTTAAGCTACTTTTAACTGTGACAGTTTCTTAGATGACCTTGACAATTTTGAAGATTAATTATCAGGTATTTTGTGAAATCTTTTTACTTATGTCTCCATATTGCCATTGTGTTTCCTTAAGAATTCCTTCTTAGACAGAGTTAGAGATTCATCCCTCTTTCAGCTGTAATCCACTGTTACTATAATGGGGCCCTGACCATGTAATCATAATAGGTGGAAGAGAGAAATCATGCCACAATCTTATGACTATGTATCAACCTTTTATTGTATCTGTACTCCTGGGATGTGAACTTCAAAAGGGTTTCTGAGTAATTGTTATATGTTTCTAGTCTATCCAGTATCTCTGTCTCTGCCTCTGTTACACTATTTCATTTGTTATCAGATGTCCAACAATTTTACAACTCCTTTCTCACAGTTTTATAGATGATCATGCTTCCAATTTCACCAAGAAAATAGAAGTAATATAACAGCCTAATTTCTCTAACTCACAGTCTACCTGCATCTTATCTACAAATTTTGCCTTTATTCCAGTTTCGTTATAAGTATGGACCCTAGAGTTGTAAGGGGACCCCATCCTTTTTGTATACTAAATTTGTATACAGGAGTCTCCTGTAATTAGTCTTCTACTCTATCATCAGTTTCTCTTCTTAAAAACATTTCTGAAGACATACTAAACGCTGCAATTTTCTTGAAATAAAATTTAACCCTTCCTTTTAGTACTGCTCCTTTTTCTCCCCACATCATAGCAAAACTACTCCGGAACCTTTGCCATGTTGTCTTTATTTTCTCATGTTTTGACTTTTTAGTGGCTTTCAGTACAGCTAACTATTTTAACATTATGTTGTTCAGCCAATAATTAGCAACAGTATACTCTGTGCTAAGCACCATTCTAGGCACATAAGAGCAGTGATCAAGATAATGTCTGTGCCTTTGTGGAAATTACATTGTAGAGGGGAAAAGAAAGAGAATAGAAAAACAAAGGGAAATAATTTTAATCTCAGGTATTAATGTGTGTTATGAAGAAAAAGAAAACAAAGTAAGGGTATAAAACATGAGGAAGAGGCTTTCATGACAGTGTTATCAGTTGAGTCCACACTGCCAGAGTGACTCAGCAGTTATCTTATCGCAAAGGTTTGTTTGTGTAGCTTCTACACTTTGTCTCATTTTCTCCTGACTTCACTGATGTTGTAATCTCCTTTTCTAGATCTCCTAACTTTAGATGTCCCTAATTTTAAATATTAAACTGCTCCTTGTCTCAGTCCTCTGCTGACATTTCTTTTCTATATATATTTTCTCCATAGTCAATCTCATCCAGTTCTACAACTGTAAGAATCCATTACTGGCTCTTCTGGTCAAGGTGGGGGAGTAGGTAAATGCTGTGCTGGCTTCCTCTCATGACCACAACAAAATTACAACTAATCTGCAGAACCACTAGCAATGAGAATGTCCTGAAGTCTAGCTGATTACTTGTATTCAAACATATAACATAACTAAGGAATACAGAAGAAGCCACATCAAGATTGGTAGGAGGTACAGAGACTCAGAATTAGATGGCCCCACACCTACTGTGGTGGTTGAGAATTAGGAGGGATATCTCAGATATAGAGGTTCCCCTATCCCCTGCCAAGATCTACATGCCCCAACCCCACACAGGGATCTCGCCCAGAGCACTAGTGATGAAAGAGAAGTCTTCACAACTTCTGGCTATGAAAACCAGTGGAGATTGTGGCTGAAGAAGACAGAGGGCTGCTAGAGTACTGGTTTCCCTTAAAGGGCCCACACATGAACTTACTTGCCGATGGACTCACTCGCTCTGAACTCCAGTGCTGGGGAAGCAGCTAAAAGAGCACCAGGAATATATGGAGGGGGCGGGACAGGGAACTGAATTGTCTGGCTTCAGGGCAAGGGCTTGTGGAGAAACTTTCTCCCAGACAGAAGTACTAGCAGAAACCACTATTCCTTTGGTGAGTCCTCACCTATCCCAGCATCCCAGCTTGCAGACTTAGGCTGGCATTGTACTTGAGACTCAGTCAACCTAGCCAACTCTATCTGCTTGCCCTGGTGATTCCCTGAAACCCCACCCACCTAATTCTTCGTGGCACATACACCTCAGAAACCCCAACAGAATCAAGTCCCCAAATTACCACATTCATAAATTGCCTGTCTTTCTTTCTCGTCAAACTGTCCTCACTCTCTCACATGTATTTAATGACATTAATTCTCGTTAAAAATATCTGGAATAAAACTCTTTTCTCAAGTCTACTTTTGGGGAAATTCAAAGTAATTAGTCTTGATTTCTCTTCAAAGGTAACTGATCAGCTTACACTCAACCCATCAGGTGAACTCATCTGCAACTCTATCTTCAAAATATATCTTCAAAATATATCTAAATCCATCCTTGTTCACTCCTCTACTGTTTTCTCAATAAACTTTAAAATATTTATTTTTTAATGGCTGGACTACATAAACTGTATTCTTCCTAGTAGCCTCAACAGTCAATAGGCTCCTAACTCTTTTTTCCTCCAAACCTCTTTTTCTACACAGCAGCTTGTTTGAACATTACAAAGTACATATGAACCAGATTCCCTCTCTACATGTGATTTACTATCACACATAAAGTCTTTTTTTCCCCAACAGCCCTCACAGTTTGTTTTTTACCTACATGTCTAACTTCATACAAAACATTCTTTTTCTTTCTTAAAATGTCCTAGCTTTTCATCTTTTTTCCTATTTCTTGAGTTTTATAAATTTGTCCCTTCTGAGGACCACTATATTTGTTGCAACATGTGCTTCTAAGGCTCTTTTCCATCTTCTTTGCTTGGCTCTCTCATTCTCTTGATTTTGATCTCTCATCCCACAGAAATCCCCCAAAGAGCCTTGCCTTGGTCATCCAATCAGAAAACAGCCCACTCATACCTTCTCTCCAAACTTGCTTCCTTATCCCTTGGAATAGTGTTCTTCACTGTCTAAAATTATACTATTCTTACTAGTTTACTTTTTTATGGTCATCTTTCTCATTGGTATATAAAATATACCAAATATACCTTGGTATATTTTTTTTTTCATCGAAAGGAAAAAAATCTGTGATATAAAATGTGGGTAAAATAGTAGACATTATAAAACAGTTTTTATCTCTCAACATATTTTGAACATAGCAAATAGAAACTAATGTTATATTACAAATAATTATAAAGTAATTATTATATTATATGAAGTTATGACAGCAAGGATATTATTTGGAATAGACTTTAACATTGTAAATCAATATAACTACCTTGGAGTTGAATTTACCTTAGGTAGATATAAACTATATCTCCCATTTGGGAACTAAAATTTAATTGAACTTTGGGGAAAATGTGAAATACAAGTTCCAGTTATTTAAATAAAAATGATAAGTGTTCAATATGATAAAATCATGAATTGAGTTGAGTTTAATGTGAAGTCATTTATTGGAAGAAAGTAGTACACAGATCAATATTTCCTCTGGGGAAAAAAACACATTCTGCTCAAATGCTTTTAAGTATTTAGTGGTATTTTTAGTGCAGAAAACTTTTAATCACCTAGATTACATTTGATTTAATCTTTTTTGTTCTGTAGATCTAAAGCACACATTGTGTAATTGTCATTCACATTCACCTTGTGAATGATTGATAACTATTGGAAACTCAAATGTTCACATACATAATTTAAACTGATATGTATATATTCTGTAAACTAAATAGATGAGAAGAGCAAAAATCAATTTATCAATGCTAATATTTGTGCAAAGACCTCTTAAATTAATATTGACATAACTTTTTAAGAATAGCTGACGTTATCTTTTAGGAAGCCAGACATTTTGGCTGGTAGCCTGTAAGTATTGACAAAAAATTATGTAGGAAATAGACTTATAATATTTAACTACAATCTAAAAAATGCTTTACTAGTCTTCAGCCTAAAAACCCATTATTATATAGAAGAATAAAGTAACAAAGATCAGTGATTTAAGTGTATTTCTTCTTTTGGTAATATTAATTCCTTTCTGGATACATTAGTTTTCTATTGCTGCTATAACAAAGTGCCATAAACCTAGCAGTTAAACATAATACCAGTTTATCAGCTCACAGCCTAGAGGTCAAAAGTTGAACCACTGAACACAATGTACTAGGATTTTCTCCTTAGGATCTCACAAGGCGGAAATCAAGGTGCTGTGGGCACTGCCCCACCTGGAGTTGTTGCTTCTTCCAAGCTTATTCAGGTTGTTGCAGAATTCAGGTCCTTGATTCAGTTTCTCTATAACCAAAGGGATTGTCCTTTTTACCTTCCAAGGCAGGAGAATTTCCTCACATTGCTGAATTTCTCTCATGCTTTGAATCTCTGACTTCATTTGTCTCTGACCTCTAGAATCACATTTGAAGGGTTCATATAATTAGGTTCATATAATCAGGCCTGCCTGGATAATGCCCTTTTCCTAAGTTCACTGTAACATACAATGTATCCTTGTCATGCGAGTAAAATCCGCCAAATTTAGAGTATCTGGGATTAATAAGGGTATGTACAGTCAGTAGGGGGAGTCAATTTTGGGAGGTCATCTTTATAATTCTGCCTGATTTCTGAGTAATGCAACCTATTCAAAGCACTTTAACTTTCTTCTACCGTTAAAAATAATAATAATTTGATTACGTTCAAGCTAAATGTTTACTAAAATCTTTATTAGGAATTTTACTAGAATTATGGGGATATATATATTTAATAACTTAGCCCTATGGGAACTGTTTAGGAATTTTATAAGTGAATAGAAAAGAGGTAGGGTGGGAGTTATGAGACAAATGTGCCTCTTTAATATAAGTATGTATAAAATTGAAAATTTTTCACATTAATACTTTTGCACACTTACACTTGCTACCACACATGAGATTCTCTCTGTTTGTTTAATATTTCAGAGTACGACTACAATACACACTTTTATCAAGATAACTTCTCATGTTTCCAAAACATATACAATGTGTTGTGAAGATTATGTGTCATATTCTTGACATTCTAAAATTATGCAACTCAACTTCTATGTGTATATATACTATATATTTTTTATTATATTCTGACTTAAACACACTTTCTCTAACCACTTCCTTATTTAACTAATTAGTACTCATTTATTTCCATAATATGCTTAGGAGTCATTTTTAGAATTATTTGTGTGGAAGATTAAAATGACCATAGATTATTTGCAGCTCCTCTCAGCCAATGTAAGAAATGTCCAAACCTATAGAGAACTTTAATCAGTTTATTTGAGCCAAACTAATTACATATGCCAGGGAGCGTGATCTCAAAAAGGAACTTTAGAAAGTTTTGAAGCATTTTTTATGCATTTGAAATTAAGGAAGAACATAAGGAAGATTATATGAAGGTGGGAAAAAGCAAGGCAGGGATTGGGTTACAGAATAGTTAAGATTATGTGCTCTCCTGAGGTGCCTGAAAGGGGGCATTTCAAAAGAGTGTTAACCTAGAAGCAAAGGTGGATTGGGTTGCAGGAAGTTAACAAGATTATGTGCTCTCTTGAGGGTGGTTATGGCTTATTTCAAAGGTGTGTTAACCTAGATGAACAAAAAACAGTGGACAGGGCTTGCTTAGGGCAAAGATAAACATTTATTAAAAACTTATACACCTGGGGAGGGACTACCCACCATGTCCTGACCATTTAGGAATTTATGATCAGATCACCCTGTGAGGTTACTTTTCACAGAACCCCTTTCTTTGTGTATGAGGGTGTAAATATCAGAAGGCAGGATCTTTGAGGGGCTTTAGGATCTCTCTACCAAAAGCCCAGAGTGTGAAATAGAGTAAGCGCAGAAAGGATGTTAGCAGCCTAAGAATTGTAAAATCCATAGAATGTAACAATAACAACAACAACAAATTTGAACAGAACAGTCTTTATTGATCTGTTTTTTTTTCTTGTGGTTTTTAAAGCTCATGTACACAAAGAAATATTAATCAGCAACCAATTTAAAATACTCAAATGGAAAGAAGACCAACTTAAAATATGTGACTTGAGCCACTTTTCACTGATAGTCAGCAGTTAATATAACTGAGACCATAGAACTTACTTATTCTGGCTAAGTGTAGACTGCAGAATTTGCAAAGAATGTACATAAGGCAATATATTTATTGGAGCTGAAATCTGTTGGTTATGTTGATAAGGATTAAAATAATCTATCTACCCAATTTACGGTTAATATAAGTATTGTTTTTACATTAGTTTTCAAAATCTCTGCTCCCCATGGCTTAATAACTAAGAATCTGATAACTGATTACAAAAAGGTTATTTTATTTTATTTTTCCAGAATGTTCTGAGAACTTTACCAATTTCAGGTTCTGGTACACCTTGTCTGAGAATGATCTGCATATAGTGGCTTTTTATGTATGATTGACATGTAATACACAGTTTATTTCCAAATAAAAGGCATAATTATTCCCCATTTACACTTGTTTTTATATTTAAATAAGCAGACCTTTTGTGATTGCTGCTTTCTTAATCTTTTAATTTATGATTAATATCTTTCTCATTAAGTAAATTCTGAAAGAGTAAAAAATTTCTTAAGCAAATTAATCGTAAACATAAAAAACAAAATTATCTGTACTAGCCACAGCGGTAATACCAGGACCATTGAAGGTGTTGAGTAAAAATCACATATTATTGTTTTTCTTCCCAGTTTTATTTTCCAGTACTGAAAACATTAAAATATATAGACATTTATACACACTGCTTATTTTTTTGTAGTATCAAATAGCCCACAGTAGTATATCTGTGGTTTCCATGAAGTAACTAATCCAATTTTATGATACAGAGCTTCTATGGTGAGTGGTGTGGGGAAAGTGTCATTACTACTTTAAGTCAAATGGAAAAAGTGTCTTAAAGCACAATTTTCTGTGTTATAATATGAATGCCATACTTGTTACAGGAACACAAGTTACCATCATTTTATTAAATTCAGTGATGTAAATTTTTAATTCTAATTTTTAAACAAAAAAGTTATATCAATAATTAAATTATTGGTGACTATTCATAAAAATTTTTCTTTCAGCAGAGTGTAGGTATAATCAAGAGATGCTGAGAAAATGATTCTATGTGACCATAGCATTCTATGCTATTACCAAATTTTTTATAATAAGGGAAATTAAATGATTTCATAAAATATAAATATGAGAATGTAAGATACACAAGAGGGATATTAACAACTTCAAACTCACATGTTAAGAATCATTAGAAGCGTTTAAAAGCTGCTGTTCTGATAATATAATTTACTTTATGTAAGCATTTAACACCTAAGAACTAATTTTGATTTCAATAAAAACAGGATTTCTGAGACTATGGAAATTTGACATAAAGTGGTTGTCTAGATTGGGTTTAGTGTCTGAATTAGGTAAATAGAAGAACAATTTTAAAACACTCTTATAAAAGAAATGGGAAAAAAATCTAAAAAAGAATCATGCAGATGGTTTTTCAAATCCACACATTTATTAAGTTTTGCAGTTCTGTGATAGCAGAGATTGAACACAGTATTTCAGCATAAAAATGTTGGAGAGGAATGATTTGATCATGTAATGCCATTCCAATAGTCAAATTAGCTGAAATGTGCTGCTATGCATGCATGCAGGCTCACAGGAAAATTCAGAAAGCTCCCCCTCTCCCCTCCTTTTTTTTACCAAATAGATCATGTAAAATCTCTCAAAAGTAAAAATTTCAGGAAGTTAGTTAATTAGCACATATGGTCAAAACCGTTAATTTTTTATTATGTAAAAATGAACTCTGCTCTAGGAAAAACACTCATACATAAATTTATGAATATAAATTCATACATACATACACAGAGTGCACATTTCTGTAAGGATATTTCCACTGAGAATCTCCACATTACTTATCTGTGAAGGACTGACAATAAAGATACCTACAACTTGACTATCATTGTTAAGCCTAAACATGTGGGTAAAGTAGGTACTTGTGAAGTGTACCAAGACACCCATTACCAGAAATAGATGCTACAGTGTGATAGAGTATTTTGAGCTATGAGAATTCATTTATGTAATGAGGAGGGGGTTAATTATAACATATTTAAGAGAGTAAAGAAAAATGATATCATAGGCATAAAATTAGACCTCCAATATTGAATAATGCCATTTACAAAAGAGAAAAACTCAAAGCGACAAGTGGTTTGAACTGGAACTCGAAGATAATGCAGCACAATCAATTGGATAATCACTCTGAGTCCTCTGACGATTCCAAGCAAACTAACTGTAATATTAATGTGAATTAGCTCTTCTCTGTGTGTTTTCTGCCTCTTCTTCCAATATCAACTACCTCCTAATCTCTCATATTTAAATTCTCAAATATTTGAAAAGAAATTTTAGGCAATGCAATCTCATTATGAGAGAGCAGATCCGAGTTAGCTTCCTATAGGTCGCATTCTTGCCCCAGTCCATTTTGCATATCTGTTTTGTTCATCTTTGGTAATCCCCAGTTGCTTAACAGAATCTCCTATAATCAACTGTCACTACTTATGAGATTCTAATGATGAAAGTGTCACACTTACTCATGATTTCTTCATTGTTTCATTAAAGAGGGTGTCTTCTGGAATTTCTCAAGAAACATAGTCATCTGATAGACCCTCGGTCTTATGAAATAGATTTATTTCTAATAAATATTTGATTCCTTCCTCGAAAGTCTTCGAAGGTAGTTCTGACATTTGCACCTCATATATTGTGGGCTTTTTCCCAGTCTTCTAAGTGCCACCCTAGAATTGTGTTAGGACATGCTACAGAGGCATTAAACATTGAGATAGAGATTGCCCCATATCAGCAAAGTCTTATTCAGATTTATTTTCTACTCTCCTTGTCTAAAACTTTCAAGATCATGCCCAGTCATGTAGTACATGATTCTGTTGGTATATCTTATCCTGGCTTTGCTGTTCTTTTCAATGATGAATTATTCTTTCTTAGCAGAGTGTGTATTTCTCTTATTGAACCATGCTAAGACCCTTTGTCATTGGCTAGTGGCCAAGACAGAAGTGGGAAAAAGTCTTGAGGACACAAGCACTATTTTGTAAGGCATTTGCAGAGACTTCATTAAGGAAAAGCCTACCATATTTTGGCAATGGGGATGGGACTTAGGGGTTCAGTATTTTCAAGCTTATCTTTCCATATACCCCTATGCTAAATCTCAGAGTCCAACTCTTTTCAAATGAGGTCCTGCTTTGGTTAGAAACTTGCTGAAGCTGTGAATACAGACTTTTCTGAAATTCTGATACTCTTAAAATCAAATTGGTTGCCTGGTCTTCAGCATAGTGTGTCCTCCAGCTGTAAAAATTAAAGTTCTCTATAAAAACTACCATCAGTGTTTTCTTCATCTATTAAATTGGAAATTTTCTGACCTATGTACCAAATTTATGTTTTTATTACATAGGGTTCTCCCCAAAATAAGGATTGTCTTGGCCCTTATAATTATTATTTCCACAAATCTCTCAAATATTAGAGATATTACATGATTCAGTGCTTTTGAATTTTCTATGGCTTCTGTCATTAGTTTCAAAAAAATTGTGAGATATAATATTGTCTAAATAAAATACCCTCATAGTCTCCATCCTTTGTTTCTAGGATTGTATGCTCCTATATACATCATTTTTATTTTATTAGTGTGTGCTGCTGAGTTATTCTATCTTAATTAGAATATCTCTCTGACATTAATCATGACATAAAACTATTTAACTCTCAGAATTTTGTGATTGCTCAGTGCCGGCAGCCATTTCCCCCAAAGTCCAGTAACAGGCCAGTTATGTTACTTTGAAGGATATATATTTGGTGATTTGTCAGGTAACTTACATTGTAAGTAGCAAATACTACTTGATATTTAAAATAAGCAAACAAAATGCTGATTTCTGTGCTTCCCACCAAAGAAGAACCATACTTGTGAGGCAATGATTCTCATGTTCTACAAAAATCTTATAGCTACCAAGAAATTTTCCAGTAAATTCTGGAAAGAAGGAGGGCCCTCTCTATTCACTCTTTTACTCGAGGTTTACAGTAGTAGTAAATTAAAACAGAGATTTTTTTAAAGCATAAGAATTAAAAAGGAAGAAACAAATTTGTCATTTTATTGGTGACATTATACACAAAGAAAATTCAGAAAACAATGTCTGGCTAGCTTATTTGACTATATAATGAAAATTCATTTGCCATACCAGTCAGTCAGTCTGTGAGTGTGCGTGCGTGTGTGCATGTGTGTGTTTGCATCCTATTATTAAATAATTCCTAATCACAGAAAAAATTATAACAGAAACAGAATAATACTCAGAACTAAATTGTAAAGACAATTTGACTTATCATTCCTAGATTATAAATAAAATAGTATAAATAAAAAGTTAAATATAAAGAATAGAAAGGAAGGAATGAAAATGTCATTATTCAAGAGAGATTTGCCTACATAAAACTCTGAAAATCTGAAGAAAGCTTAACAAGTTGGCTACATATAAGAGCAAAACATACAAATCATTTGCATTTCTATATATCAACAACAAAACTTAGAAAAATAATTTAGAAAAGTTATTATTTATCCTAACTAATTTATGAGGTACATAATAATAAATTTAGCAAAGATATATGGAACTTTATTAAGAAAATTAAATTATATTTTAAAAATAAAGGTAAATTTGACCAAATAAAAAGCGTATTGCATTTATAGATATGAAAGCTCAATGAAGATAAATCTGCACAAAATAATTTTAAAACTCAGAGCATTTCCTATATAATTTCCCAAAAGTATATTAGTGGTACTTAGAATAATGACAATTCTTAATTTATGTTAAGAATAATGACGATAATTAACAGATGGATTTTACCACTTTACTCTTTCTCCATCCATCATTTTCCTGCTTGAAATTAATGTCTATCATTCTAGTTGTCTCTTTTACCTCTTTTCTTTTTCATTATGTTAAAGCAATGAGAGTCCACAGTCCTCATCTTTCTTCATGCTTGTCCTAATACATTGAATAATTTTGGAGAATGTTTTCCATTGGGCATATTTCCCCACCTGTTTAAGTAATGGACATCAAACTTAATCAGTAATCCTGTTATTTTTTAAAGTCACTTACCTTTTTAATTATTTACAAGTACTGCCGAAAACTTCACTATGTTTGAAATTTCTAACTTGCTACCACCTCCCTAAGTCTTTAACTTTTAAAAAGATCTTCCCTAGTGTTCTACCACGATATCCACATTCTTTTTCTTTCAGTGCTATAACTAAATGTGTGAGTACCTTTCTCCAAATTTCATGATAAAATAGTCCCATTTTTGCTCTATCTTCCCTTTAACCTCATCAAGACTCTTGTTTTAAATTCTCCCTCCTGCTGCCACATCTTCAATTTATCTCTTTCTATTCAATTATTCTGAGAAAAAGAAACATTTATACATACTTTCCCAGATTTAACACTTACAAGACAAATAATAAATGCTTTTTTTCAATCCCACTCTACCATTATCCTTTCCTTTAAAACCAAACTTCTGAAATAAATTTTCTGTACTCGGTATTCTAATAGCCTCTGCACCAACTTCGCAATGCACTAGAATCCGAACACTACCCCACCAGTACAGCCTAGCTTTAATTACTGCAAACTCAAATTATTTTCGTGTCACTAAATTCAATAGACATACTTTCTCATTCTCATTTTTTTAGATCTCTCATGACACTTTTATTACTTTATTTATTGATCATCTTTTATTTTTCAGGCAATGTATTTGGTTATTGAAACATAATGATGTTCAAACTTATATAGAATCCTTACCCTAATGAAACTCATTATGCAGAAGCAAAATTATATATATATATTTTTATCAAATAATTACAATTTTTAATTGCACTACAGTGAAGTCACAGAATACATTGTGAATGTAAAATAAGGATACATAAAGTTTATGAGTTGATATTGGAAATAGACTTAGGATGGTGAGCAAAGGGAAGAGTGTTCTAGGCAGAAGAAAAAGTTTCTACAATGGCTGGGAAGTTAGAAGGAGCATGAGGAATATGTAGATCCAAACGAAAATCAGTGTGACCATGGAAGTAAAAGCGAGAGGGCATCTGTGGCAAATAGACTAGAATTAATGGAACGAAAGCCATAGTCAAACATAATAGAAGAACATTTTCCTTGTTTAAGACTTTAATCTGATTATTAAAAATGATCAGTAATACCAAAAAAGAAAATAGTGCTATGGTTGCTTTAGTTAATCTTCAGTTATTCAAATAATATATCTTCCTTCTTATAAACAAGAACAATACATATAAATTAAATTTCTCTATTAATATGAACCCTCATTTCATTCTGCTAACCTTTACCTCATGAAAGCCATTTTACTGCATTTAGTATATCATTCTATACCACTGTCTTATGTTACAAATTATATCCAATGCCTAATATATAGCATTATTTTATATTTTAATGATGTGTGGAAATTATCTTTATATAATGAAAACCTCAAAACACAGTTTCAGGCAAGCTATTCCAGAGGTTATGGAACAAAACAGCTTCCAGGTCAAATTAAGATTCTCAAATTACATTGTTTATAATACCAGTTAGAATCATATAGCAAGAAGCAAAAAAAAATAAAAACAAAAAACCAGGATAAGTTGAAAAACTTAACTACCTGAATCTTGGGTTACACAACATTATGTGTGTCTATCTGTCTTTCCCTAGTCAGTCTTCTCCCTGATGGTTTATGGAACCAATTTAAAGTCTGAGAAAGGAGCCCAACAGAATGAAGCTGCCAACACGCATATACTTAACTGTCAAAGAGATACTAGGGAAGGTTGTGCTGTTCACTCCCATAGCTACAAACTAATCTACTGAACAGTTACCTGTCTTAGCTGTATCATGGACAGTCCACAAGGGACAAAATGAGTAAGTACATAAAGGGAATTACAAATAAATAATCAATTTAGAAATAACAACTGTCAGCCTATTGGCGCCATAATCATAGCTCATGACTTGATTTTTTCCATTGATTTCTATTTAAAAGTAATGCTATTGTTTGTTTAAATTATTTCATTTATCTTTAACATGCTTAAAGTTTACCAGCTTGCAATTTATATTTAATTTGCTTATAAATTCTATTTATTTCACAAGCTTCGTTGATTTGTTAGTCATTATGAGATATTGCTTATATCTTTAAGCCACCAGTTTATTTTCTACAGTTGTTTAATACTTTCTATTTGTGTTATCAATTTTTTGCTTTTTTAGTTTTTTGAAGCAGACTTGAATACTCTTAAATAATACATAAACACAATTACATTGAACATAATTGTATTAAACAGTATTATAGTAACTTTTTCTTTTTCTGCATTACTTTTGAGAGTTATTAGGATTGATCCACATACACCTGGATTATACTTTTATGGATTTATACTTTTTCATTTTGTATCCATTGTAATTAGCCAGTCTGAAACTATGGAAGAATGCTATGAGGTGTTACCCTATTTGCATAATTATGCATTATTATATTATACACAATACACACACACACACACACACACAATCAAGAGTTCTCTGGAACAGAGACAGATTTGCAATTACAGAATATCTTGTGCTAGTTCCTATGTTCCAAATCACCGCAGGGTGAAGGAATAAAAGCAGATGTCAACAATATGCTGTATGTATTACAGGATGTGTATCACAGTAGAGTAACACCAATATTATAAAACTGGGAGCTTATATAAGGAGCTGGTACATCTACCTCTCTAGAGATGAAAAGAAATTGATGTTTGGTCAGGAATATAAATAAATACTCCATGAGAGAGAAGGTCCCAGGTTTACAACCTCTGGAATGTAAACAAATGGCTCCAGGGAAGATGGTCTATAAATCTCTCAGAAAGTATCTATATTTAAGTTCAAAGGCTTGTTTTCCCTTCAATCGTCTTTTACATAGGTTGCCAGTAATCTTTGCTCAGTAAATCCCTACATGTGAAAAATGTGAAAATATTTATGGAGCATTGTTTCTCTATAGCTGCATCAAATATCTTCTTTTTTTTCCTTATGAGTTGACTTTTTTCCAGAATAAATTCCATACATATAAGTAAAAATACATTACTTTTAACAAAATAAAAATCATTTATTCCTTCAAAATATTAATTGCAAAGAAATTATTGAGAATTATCATAATAATCATAGGAGAGATGCTATGACCCTAGAATCCTGAATGCATCTAAGCTCCCATTCATGTTAAGAGAACAAGGAAAATCAGAAATATTTAAAAATATGTTTTGACCTCACACCCTCTCCTTAGAAATACTAGAAGTAATTTTTATGAATTTATAATTTTTGTTTTTTTAGCTTATAATTTTTATTTTCTCCATTGTCAGCAGATGAGGTATGGATGGTATATGCTCCTTACATTCTGTACATAGTTTATGTAGCTTGAAAAATTATACAGTATTAAAGAAATATTTTTATATTAGGTAAATGGAAAACAAAGATCTACTCTTTTGGGTAATACAAAAATTCAGAAAGTGTGTGAGAATTTTATTTTTTAACAATCAGATCATGGGTTAAAGAAAAATGACTAACCCATATACAACACTGTTGAAAAATAAAAGCCAAGTTAATTTCTATTTTAAATTTTTTAATAAACGAATTTTTAACACTATTTTAAAATTATTTTTTTTCAGATTTACTGGGGAATAATTGACAAACTAAAAATGTATACATTTACGATAATACAAAGTGATGGTTTGATATTTGAGATATAAATAGATGTAAATGATTACAACGAAGCTAATTAATACATTCATTGCCTCACATAGTTACTTTTTATTTCTATTTTTTGGTGTGGTAAGAACACTTAAGATCGATTCTTTTAGCAAACTTCAAGTATGCAAGACTATAATGTTAATATAGCATCGTGCCAATTCATACCCAGAAAATAACCACCGTTTACGCTGTGGTTCTGAGTTTGACATTTATAGATTCCACATGTAAATGAGATCATACAGTACTTGTCTTTCTTTGTTTGGAGTATTTAATTAGCATTATGAGCTCCAGTTTCATCAATGTTGTCTCAAATGACAAGATTTCTTTCTTTTTAATGACTGAATAACATTCATAGCAAAGGAAACAGTTATCAAAATGAAAGGAAATCTACAGAATGGGAGAAAATATTTTCAATCATATATATGATAAGGGCCTAATATTCAAAATATATTAGAAACTCATACAACTCAGTAGCAAAAGACCAAATGACCAAATTAAAAATGGACAAAGGAGCTGAATAGAAATTTTTTTCAGTAAAGACATACAAATGGCCAACAGGTCTATAAAAAGGTATTCAACATCACTAATGATCAAGAAAATGCAAATTAAACCACAATGAGATATTACTTCATACATGTTAGGATAGCTATTATCTTAATAAACTCTTTACTCTTCAAACAGCATATAACTTGCTTAAATGTGTTTACATTATGAATAAGAAATAGGATAATTTATGTAAGAATAGGTTACTCTTCCAAAAGTTGCTGGTGTTTACTATATGATAAGTGATAGAAACATAAAAAGAAATTTTCAGTAGAATTATTGAAAGCTGGTTCTTATCTGATGTGTGCAAAAAACAGTCATGTATTCTTTACTGTTTATATTTTTACTATAAACTTTCAACTTAATACCACCTGCACAGACATATGTGGGTAAGTGTAGCTTCTTCATGAAAAGATATGTGTAAGCACTTTTCCCCTTTGGTGTATAAAGAGGATTCAATGGGTAGGAACCAGAATTTCTGCTAAAGTTGTAAATATTGTAAAGAATTACATGGTCTACATTGATAAGGAAAAGCTATCAAGAAATAACTATCAAGAATAATTTATGGCAAGACAGATGCTAATGTATTAACTAAGAGAGTTTTTGTCCTTATAGCCTGTTACAGGTTGAATTGCGGCCCCACCAAATTTATATGTTGATGTCCTAACTCACAATACTTCAGAATGTCTTCTTATATGAAAATAGGATCACTGCAGATGTAATTAGTCATGATGAGTTTACACTGGGGTAGTCTGGGCCCCCAATCCAAGATGACTGGTGTACTTATACAAAGAATAAATTTAAACATGGACACATACACAAGGAGACTGCTATGTCAACATGAAGATAGAGATTGCAGTGATACACCTAGGATTGCTGAAGATCACCAGCAAATGACCAAACCAGCAGTGAGGGGAGAGGCCAGGAACACATTCTCTCCTACAGTCCTCAAAAGAAGCCAACACTGTCAACACCTCGATCTTGGACACCTAGTCCCTAGAACTGTGAGACAATACATTTCTGTTTTAGCCACCCGATTTGTGGTACTTTGTTACGCAGCCATAGCAAACTAATATATGGCCCTTGTTATCCTTCCTCTCTACTAAGAGTCAATGACATTCATCACTTCATGAGCACTTATTCCGTCACCTTAGAAAAGAGGAGATAAAACGATCAATAAAACAAAGAAGTTAATTAAACTTCCAACCAGATGTTTGAAATCCTAATATAGAATAGAGTTTTGAAAGCAAACTTGCAATGATTTAGAGAGACATGGGGTTTTGAGAGAGAAAGGATTATGTCATTTTTAATTCCAAAACCTGGCCTTGCTTTGATAAAGCAAAATATGATACTTGAATAATAAAAAAAAAAATTATAGTTTGCTCTGCATCCACAAGGTTTGAGGAAAGGCATATTCATGTGAAACAGTTTTTTTTGGTTAAAAGCAAGAGTCATAACATTCCTGTGAATTCTTTATCTTTATTGTTGATAGATGAGATGATAGATGAAGATAGATAGATGATAGATAGATGATAGATAGATAGATAGATAGATATAGATAGATAGATAGATGATAGATAGATATAGATAGATAGATAGATAGATAGATAGATAGATAGATAGATAGATGATACATCCTAAAATATTTAAATCATATATAAGTGATACATGTCCTCTTCTTTTGGAGCAAGGATTTGAACTTTGGTCTATCAGAAGTCAGACCTAAAGCTCTTAACTGCTAAAAATCAATAATTGTATAATCAGTATTAATAATTATTAGCTGAATTTGGCAAATGCTGCTGAAAAGCTTTCATATGCTTATTAGACATCTCCTTATGTCTTTTGCCATTTTCTATTTGGAATTGTTTATTTTTATACTTGAATTTTTATATATTCTAGATATATATGATTCCTGTCACGTATGTGATTTGGAAATATTTTCTCCCAATCTATGTTTTTTAATCCTCTTAACAGAGTCAATCATAGAGTACAATTTTTATTATCAATTATTTTCTTTTATTTATTGTGCTTTTGGTGTCATGTTAAAGAACTCTTCAATAAGCCCTAAGAAAATCTTCTCTAAAATTACTAAAGTTTTATTGCCTTACATTTATATGTAAATCTATGACCCACTTTGAGTTAATTTATTTTTGAATAAAATATATAAGGCAAGTTTCTTTTCTTTTCTTTTTTCTTTCTTTTTCTTTTTTCTATATTTCCTTCTTCTTCCTTCCTTCCTTCCTTCCTTCCTTCCTTCCTTCCTTCCTTCCTTCCTTCCTTCCTTCCTTCCTTCCTTCCTTCCTTCCTTCCTTCTCTCTCTCTTTCTCTCTCTCTCTCTCACCTAAAAATATGCAATTATCAAATACCATTTGTTGAAAAGTCTATTCTTTCTCCATTGAAGTGCTTTTGCACATTTGCCAAAAAATCAGGTGGTCATACTCTCACAGATCCGCTTCTGGGTTCTCTCTTTTACTGGAATGTACTATTCATTGATCTATGCATCAGTATATTCACCAGAGCCACACAGTCTTGATTACTGTGGCTATATAATAAGTCTAGAAAATGGATAGAGTAATTTATTCCACTTTACTCTTTTTTTCAAATTATTTTAGCATTTAGTTCTTTGCCTTTCCATATATTCTTTTAGAATAATCTTGTTAATAATAATAAAATATCTTGTTGGGATATGCATAAGAATTAAGTTAATCCTGAATGTCAGAATAATCGATATCTTCACTATGTTGTCTTCCAACCCATGAACAAGGTTCATCTTTTATTTTACAATGTTATTTTTTATTAATCAAATAATTGCTTTGTAATTTTTAGCAAAGACATCCTGTATATATTTTTTTGGATTTACATATATTTTTCATTTTTTGAGCAATATAAATGGCACCATATTTTTTATTTTGTGTTTGTGTTAACTGCTATCATATAAAAATGCAATTGATTTCTGTATGTTGACCATGTATCCTGTGAACTTACTTCACTCACTTATTAGCTTTTAGGATTTTTTTTATAGATACCTTGGGATTTTCTGCATAGAAGATAATCATGAAATTTGCAAAAAAGAACAGTTTTATTTCTTCCTTTCAAATTGCATACTTTTCACATCCTTTTCATGCTTTTTTTTCTCTGGCTAGCATACCAATATTATGTCAAATAAGAAGGGTGAAAGTGATCATTCTTGCCTTATCTCCTGTTTTAGGATATCATTCAGACTTTTCTCCATGAAATATGATGTTAGTTGTAGGTTTTTAGTAGATAATCTTTAACAACTTATTCCTTGTTTTCTGAGATTTATTTTTTATCATGAATGAGGAAGTTTTCAACAGCTTTTTCTGTACTAACAAATGTGATTATATATATTTTTTTACTTGGGCTGTTAATTTGATTAATTAAATTAACTACTTTTAAAAAACAGGCTTGCATCCCTAAAATAAACATCATTTGGTCATGTGTAAAATTTTATATATTACCAAATTATATTTGCTTATATTTTGTATAAAATTGCATATCTATATTCATGAAGGATATCAGCCTGTAGATTTGTTTTGTTTTGTTTTGTGTGTGTGTATGTTTTTTTGACTTTGTCTGGTTTCGATGTCAGTTAATACTGGATTTACAGAATTAATAGGTGAAAAGTTTTATTTTTTTCTATTTTCTGAAAGAAAAGATATATAATTAATTTTTAATTCCTTTGGAAATGTTTGTAGAATTCCAGTGAATCACCAGGGCCAAGGAATTCCTTTTGGGGGAATTTTTAAAATTAAGATTTCAATGCCTTAATAGATATAAAATCATAAAATTATTTATTTCATATTGGATGAGATGTATTAGTTTGTCCTTTTCAAGGAATTGGTTCATTTCATCTAAATTGTCCAATATGTAATTGTAGAGAGACTACTACTTTCTTATTATCCTTTTGGTGTGTGCATTGTCTTTAGTAATACAATCTGTTTTATTCCCATCGTAGTAATTTTTATTCTTTCTCTCTCCCCCCTCCTCTTGTCAGACTTCCTAAAGGTTTACCAATTTTATTAATCTTTTAAAATAGATTTGCCTTTTTAAAAAGTTGTCTTTCTTTATAGACAATACTGGAATGCCATCTAAGCAGCATTTTGTCAGTGAGACTGGACGAATACCTCGAATACCACCAGTAATTACTATCCTGTGTAAAGCATCCCAGTCAGATGCATTATACCTCATTCTGTGCCACAGTGATGAGGGCCTTTCTTAATTATTCTGCCACATTTTTAAGTCATAGTAAAAATAAAATATATCAGTAAGTAGGATTTTTTTATACAGGAGTAAGTATGATTTTAAAAACAACATATGGAACTCAGTTTATTTAACAAAGTGTTTTGATTTACAAAATGATAAGCTACTCTCAGCTTTTCGCTTTCCCTTTTGGCACTAATAGCAAGTATTTCTGATAAATAGTGGTTCTACCAGTGTCTACCTAATATTTAAAAAATATGTAATATCATGAAAATGTATCATGAAAGATAATATTTTTAGAATTACTACTAAATAATCACAGTAATTATGATGATTTAAAATTTTGTCATATAGAATTGCATTTGAGGACTATAAGTGCAAAAATTTCACATTTTATAATACAAAACTTTTGTTTTCTGTCATAGTAAATTATAAATATTCAAAAATGTGTATTAATTAATTTAATGTACCATTTATGTTAAAAAATAACCCCCCTCCCTTTTTTTAAGGAAACAAATTAAATACAGGCTGGCAAGTTTACATGCTGTTTTATTCTTATGTGAATACAAACCATTGAGTCATAAACTCCTGAAAAACCGTGCCTATAATAGAATGCTGCCAGCAAGATCTGCTATAATTAAGCTATAAATATAACAATGATAAAGTAAATTAATAGGTTTCACGAGCATCTTGAGTTTAAAAAACTCTTAACTTTCAGTGCTAGATGATGAACACGTCTATTATTCTCAATGAGTTGGCTTAAAAAAAATCACATTGTAAAACCTTTAGATTTTTTCTATGCATAACAAGGTTTAAGTTTCATAATAAATAATTATATACAGTTAGTAAGTCATAATCTTATTGGGTAATAACAGTCGTCAATGTTTTCCTTATTAAGAAAAAACAAAACATGTTTTGTTTTCTCTCTGGAGCAAAAATTTATATCGTCAAGTTACCATGACAATCTAAAATACAGGTGAATTTTATTTGTTTGTTTGTTTGTTTATTAAATTTATTTGTTGGTTTCAAGTATACAGTTGTTTAGATATTTATGTAGTTTATAAAATGATCCTCCAATTGCTCTTTCTCTCCTCTGGCTCTCCACCTAGCCATTACATTTATGCTAACTGCATTCCCTATGCCATACTCCCCATCCCTGTGACCATCTATCAATTACTAATTTGTTCTTTTTTATCCTTTCTTCCTTTTCTCCCAGCCCCGCAATAGCCCTCCCCTCTGACCGTCCTTAGATTGTCCTCTATATTTGTGAGTCTGATTAGTTTGTTCTTTTTGTTCCTTAGATTACACATTAAAATACCAGTGCATTTTAAGTTTCAAACAACAAAGTGAAATAGAAAGTAAAGCAGTTATTTAATTTAAAGCTTTTTCAATTGAGATGTGTTTAAAATTTTTTTCCATTTTATTTGAATGAGAAATTTTCTAGAGCTATTTGCATTATAAAAAACTTCTGAATAAATATTCAGTTCTCTACTTAGTTTGTATTTCGAAGAAGAAGCTTGAGGATCATGTGTAAGCCCAGTAATTAAAATCTAGGATCAGCTGTTATTTACAGGGACACTTGTCAGGGACCACAGACTCATCTTAACTGGGGAGACTGGATTTGTAGGCAGCTTGCCCAAAGGCAGTGAGGGAGATGTTCTGACGTTACAGATCCTGAAAATTCATTAATTCTATGACAAATAGAATTAGGATAAAAACAACAAAACAGTATAATAGATAATTAAAAGATAATATCCATATTAGGTATTTCTCTTCACAAATTAAATTATTTAGCAAGGCAAGGCTGCTGTGTACAATAATTAATTTTTATTTTTTATACTAACAATGCATTGGAAGGTGAAATAAAAATTACCATTGATAATAGCATCAAAAACAAAATTATTAGAGTTAAATCTGACAAAATATCTTCAAATTTTATATGCTAAAAACAAAGATTGATGAAAATCAATAATAAAGAACTATATTGGATCATGTATGAGTAGACTCAGTCTTTTTTTTTAACTTTTTAAAATTAAGTTTATTGGGGCAACATTGGTTAATATAATTATATAATTTCAGGTGTATTATAATTTGACATCTGTATATTCTATTGTGTGTTTACCACCCAGAGTCCAGTTTCCTTCAGCTACCATATATTTGATCCCCTTTACTCACTTACCTTCCCCTAGCCTCCATATTTTGCCCCCTTTACTCCATCTACCTCCCTCCTCTTCCCCCAACACTATCTCTGGTAACCACTAGTCTATAGTCCATGTCCATGAGTCTCTGTTTGTCCTGTTCATTTGTTGCTTTTAGGTTTATATCCCACATATAAGTGATATCATGTGATTTTCAATTTTTTCTTTTTGGCTTACTTTGCTCAGCATGATTAGACTCAGTCTTTTTAAGATGCCAATTCTTCTTAAATTATTCTATGGATGAATGCAATTTCACTCATCATATGGTCCCTTTATGCCATTTATCCTCACATCCTTCTCCGCCATGCATTTAGCCATACTGACTTTCCGTCCACAAAACTGCTGTGATCCTTACCTCCCTGAGCTTTCCCACCTCTGCATGCCATTGTCTTGACAGTTAACTCCTAATCCTTCAGATCTTTATTAAAATGTCATTTTCTCATCGCAGCCTTTACTGCCCCTTTATGCTAGGTCATGTACTTTCATACAGACTTTCATGAAATCCTGAACGTTTTCTTCACTGCACTTCTAATTTTTGTTATTTTGCATGTAAATTAACATCTCTCTCTTCCCCTACACTGTACGTTTCATTGGAATAAGACGTCTTTTTTGGGGGGAGGGTCATTTTATTTTTCTCATATAGTAGTGCATAGTCTGATACAATATAGGGACTCAAAAAGTATTAGCTGAAGAAATAATTGAGTACCCTCTATTGAATACACACACACACCACACACACACACACACACCACACCACGCGCACAGAATCTGATATAAAGTTTGACTTATATTTGTACCAATGTATCAAGTTAGGATGTCTTTGGCAGAAACTTTGTTTTGTACAGTTGCAATGTCATGTTCTATATCTTTTATTATATACATTTACCAAACTAGATAAAAGTAAATTTGAAAATAACATAAAATATTAATAACTTATTTTCAAATGTATATTACCTATACAAAAGAAAATACTTTACACAAAATCTGTCACTACATTGCTTTGGCAGAATTTGTGATTTGTGTTGGCTTCACTGAGGATACCTAATGTGGACACAGGAATTTGGACTAGAGATAGTACCATTTTTCCGATAAATTTTTATGTAACAAGAATAAGAATTCTTTGGGAATCCAAAGAACTATAGAAACACTTAAAATTTAAGGTTAACTATCTTTTTTTTTCTGATTCAAAAGTCTTATGATGGTAAAATTCTGTGAGGTCAATTTCCGTGGAAACACCTTCCAAGAATTGTTTTTATTCTTTTTTATCTTTCTGTTTCTCCTACTCATATTTTCTTCTTGTTCTCATTTTTCTTACTGTTTTCAATACTCTATTTTTTTTTCATTTTATACCTTTTTTTGTTACTTTTATTCCTTATTTTCTTTTTTTAAAACTTTCATTTCAATATGCTTTTCAATCTTAAGTGCCTGTGAATGAAATTTCAACCATTTAACAATGTTTAGAGGAGAAAATTCTCATTTCATTTGATTTACATCATCAATCAGTTTTGGTGATGCTTGTTATAGGGTTCCAGACGTACTTTTTAAAATCGTCTCAAGAAAACAAATATATTCTACAAAATTACCTGACCAATGTTTCAAGATTCACTAACAGTTCTTTAAAACATTCATTCAATGTCTTTCACAGTTCTTTGATTTTTGCTCCGTTTTCCTTGTTGATTAATCCAACCTTGAAAATCTCTGAGGAAAAATAGGCCTTGGTGACGAAATAAGGTTGATTCACAAATTGATACCGTAAGGGATATAAAAGCAATCTTTAAGTTAGGATACTGCTTGTGAAGACTTAAAATGGTTTGAGATATAGTCTTAAATCAATTTTGCTTTAAATAATAGTCATTTTTTAATATATGTTGTGATATCTGGAGAAAATGATAAAAAATATTTTCATATTCTCACATCCATTATTCTTGGACTTGAGACTCGATGTTTTATTTAAATTAATTCCTGAGTGCTATGGGTTCTTAGCACAAAACATAAACAATCATTTCAATTAGTTATCACTCATTGCATCTGTCCCCATAAAACAAGCAACATAAGAAATTCATCTTTTTTATTTAGACAAGCCCTGATTTTATTTTTGTTCTTGGCTTGTAGCATCTTGCAAAGATTTGTTTGTAATATAAATAAAAAAAATAAATATTAAGAGCTCATTTTGTGTTAGATTCTATTCTACATCTTTACACACATTATTTATTTAATTCATAATAGCAAAGACAATAGGTGTGCATTAATATTGCTCCATCTCCAAGTTGATACAACTGAAACATAGGGTTTTCTGGCAGTTGCCCAAAGGCATACAACTTGAAAGTGGCAGATTAAGGGGTTATATCAAGCAATTGGAATCTATTAAAATCCATTTCTCTTAAGTGTCACACTATAATGACTTCTCCTCCCCAAATGCTACTATATCCTTGATGTTAAACATCTATTGAAATAAATGGAGGCTTCTCTTTCTAATTAATGATTTCAGTACACTTTTAAAGAAAAAATGGTAAATCTTTATTGATATTTAAATAGTCCTCTGAACATCAAGGATGAGCCAATCATTTTTGTTGTTGTTGGAGCTGTAAACTTCTTCCTTTGATCTCATCAAACCTGAGATTTTAAAGAATTTAAATAGTAAATGATGTCTGTTGAACATTTGGCCTGGTTTAGAAGAATATGAATTTATTTACTTTATCTGATTATGGTTTCATAACATCACATTTTCCCAAATCATCTATCAACCCATTGTCTTTTTCTTACCACAGTTCATTGAATGGGCTTATTAATCTTCATTTCTTCTCAAGTTTTCATTTCCTTTAATAATTCTCTTTGACTTTTATTAATTTTTACTGCTCCAATTCAATGTTAATGATTTCCATTGATATAGTTGTTGACTTGACATTCTATACACACGTCAAACTTAATTTTATATGCAGAGCAAATTAATCTGGAAATTGTAATGTGAAAACTTTAAAATTGAAAAAAGCAAAGAAAATCAAAATACAGTTCAAAGAGAGTAGCATTCTTAATGGCTCTAGAATAGAATCAGTTAAGATGTGATGCCCCTAACACACTTACTTATCCTTCACCTTGGTGAGACTTCAGTTCTTTATCTCTTCTGTCACAGTTACAAGGTTCTAATGAATAAGAGTTTCAGTTTACTACAGAGTTAACATTTATAACAAAATGAGAATTACCATTACAATTCACAGGTCCTCTGTAAATTACACTGAATTTAGATAATGTTAAAGAAAACACTCCACTGAGATTAGAAATAAAGGTATAACCACTCACTTCATTCATTAAACAATTTTTAAAATGAGCATCTATTACTTATGTGACATAGAGCATTCTAGACTGGAAGAATTCAGAAGAGATCAAGAAAGGCTTTGCTCTCAAAAAGATTTTATTAGGGTATCTTTGATAGAAAACAAACAAACATAGAAAGAAAATGTTTAACATATTAAATTCCAAATAGAAGTAAATCAAATTGAGGTAATAAAGAGATTAAAAGATTGATCATTAACCTTAGTATAAATATTAAACTGATACTGTTTTACTTGAAAAAATCTTTGGTCCTTGCTCTTTAAAATTTTAGTTTATACTGTGGGTACAGATTTTTAACATATGTTTCTGTGGTCCTTATACAAACAAGTTAAAAGCAGCAACAAACAATGAAGACAAACAAACAGAGACTCATGGAAATGGACAACAGTTTAGTGGCACCAGGGGGAAGGGGGAGGTAGATCACGGTAAAGGGGGTCAAACAGATAGAAGGAAATTTAGCTTTGAATGGTGAACACACAATGCAATATACATTTGATGTATCATTGAATTGTACACTTGAAACCTATATAATTTTATTAACCGATGTCACCTCAATAAATTTAATTAAAAAACTAAAAAATAAAAGTAACATTTAGGTATTTCTAATCCTATGTTTCTGGAACAAGGAAAATGCATTGGATATATTCAGGAGTCTTGCATTAAGTTTACAAAACAGAAGCCTTAAAAATATAGTGCCTGCGGCACGTAGAGTTTAGACTCACCATATAATCCATGATGCCTGCTATAATTTCCAATTTTTTTTTTCACAAGGGTAATGGCCTTCAACAGTTCTCCACAATGCAGAACAGAAATATCACATACCTTAGCAATTAAGACAATTAGAAACCAATGTACCTTCTTCACCTGTTGCTTTCCTGACTGAAGAAGCACATAAAATGATGGTGATGATAAAATGATGGCATCACAAGATGGAGTATGCATGGATCCTAAACACCAGACAGAGAATTACTGCTAATCTGCATTAGGCTTTCCATGAGTAAGTGATGAACTTGTATTTTGCTAAGGTATGAGAATTATTTCTTTATGTATTTATTTTTGTTACTGTTTGCATATTGAAGAACATCTTGACAGCTTCCACTTTGGGGCAATTGTAAATACAGCTGCTATAAAATTCACATGCAGGTTTAGTATGACCATAAGGTTGCGAATCAGTTGGGCAATATCTAAGAGCACAATTACTAGAGCATATGATAAGACTATGTTTAGCTTTGTAAGAATTTGTCAATCAGGCTTCCGAAGTGGCTTTACTTTTTTGCATTTTTGCCAGTAACGAAGGAGAGTTCCTGCTGCTGCACATGGACAGCATTTGGTATTGTCAGTCTTTTGGATTTTAGCCATTTTTTTGGCATCTAGTAGTATCTTATCATTGTTTTAATGTAAAATCCCTGAAGACAATGTTGTTAACTAACTCTTCAAATGTTTTTTATTTTTTCCCCAACTGCGTATCTTCTCTGGTGTGACACATGCTTAGAATTTTTGTGCACGTTTAGTTTGTTTCTTGTTTTCTGCTTGTTGACTTTTAAGTACTTTATACACAAGTCTTAACACAGATACTGTAAAATTGGTCATTTTGTAACTTAAGTTTGTAGAGAAATAGCAAGAGAGAGGGAGGGGAGTGAGATAAAGGAAGAGAAATAGAGAAGAGAGAGCACAAATAACGAAAGTACACATCAAAGGTACTAAAATAAAAAACAGATTTTTGACTTAGAATATACACTTTAAAGGTAATAATTATAAATATATATAAACTTAAATGAATTTGATATATTAGCAGACATGTATAAGCTGCCAAAATGGTACAAGAAGAAATACAATACTTAAATAGACAAATATTAAAGAAATTTAAGTAAAATTCAGAAATTTATCTCAAAAAACACAGTGCCATACAATTCTTTAGTACAAATGCCATAAATTTTCCAATAATATTTAATTTCTACCACATAAAAATTTTCCAGTATTGAAAAAACAGATGGAAAGTTCTCAGGGAATATTTGAGGGAACGATAATCTTAAATCTAAAGCTAAGCAAAAACTGTAAAAAAAGAAAAGAGTATAAGCCAATTTCATTTATAAATTATAAATAAAATTATCAAGATATGAATAAAAACTACTGAATTAAATTTTTTCCTGTTAAAAATACAACACAATAAAAATAGGCTTTAGTTAGTGTTATGGACTGGATTGTGTTCCCTCTAATTTATATGTTGAAGCCCTAAATCTCAGTGTAATGATATTTGCAGATAGGGCCTTTAGTGAGGTAATTGAAGTTAAATACATCATAAGAGTGAGGCCCTAATCCTATGAGATCGGGTCCTATAATTGGAGGAAGAACCACCAGAGAGCTCTCTCCATGTACATGCACATCAGAAAGCCCACATGAAGAGACAGAGAAGGTGGTCATCTGCAAGTTAGAAAGACTATTATCACCAGAAACCAAATTTGCTGGCACCTTGATCATCATGGACTTTTAGCCCTCAGAACTGTGAGAAAATAAATGGCTTAGTTTAAGTCACACGGTCTAAGTATTTTGGTATAGCAGCCTGAGCTGACCAATATAGCTAGGAATGCAGGGAATGTTCAATGTTAGAAAACACATACAAATAAATCACACTAATAGAACAAAGAAAGGTATATTATGATAAATCAATAAAGAAAAGGCTTCTGAAGGTTCATGACATATTTATAATAATACTAGGAATCTAGAAATAAAGGATATTTCTTTAATATGTTAAAGGTTATATATCAGAAACTTCTGGCAAAGTTACTCTTAACGGAGAAAAAAAATAATATGATATATTTTTGAAGTTTGGGAAACAGAATACCCATTATTACTGCCATTTATTAACACAAGAATGGAAAACTTAGCCATTTCAATAAATTAAAAACAAAACAAACAGTAAATGAAGACATACAAATTGTAATAGCTATTGGAATCAGAATATAAGAGATAGAACACTCATTTTGGCAGGTGACACCATCATCTACTTTTAAAAGCCAACAATCTGCAAATTTTTTAAACAAGATTACTCAACAAGGTTAAGAAATATCAGATGAAGTTATAAAATTCAATAACATTTCTCTAAAAATGAGCAAACTCAATCATGAACTGGCAAGTACAATGCAGTGGCTAGTCTATAATGAAAATGAGAAGCCATTTGAGGAATCAATCAAGTTATAATGCACAAGATGTTTAAAGTGCAAAATTTTAAACTCGAGTAATATAGAAAATATTATGAAAAGTATAGACATATTACTTGCTCTAGGATGGAATGATTTAACATTAGATATATGCCTGTTCCCTCCAAATTAATTTATTAAATAATCAAATTAATAAAATGTTAGATTTTTTTGTATGGAAATTGAAAATTATTTCTAAAATTCACATGACAGGAAAAGGCTCTATATATTACAAAATAGCTTACACCATTGAATAGAACACTCGAATTCTCTTCAAAGATAAGCCTCCTTATGTTGGACTTCTTTAGAATAAGACCCTGAGACTCTAAGAAAACCTCTTGCTTAGTTGAGAGGGTTTACAAAGCACCACTTTAATTTTTCAAAGGTCTTATCATAGAGTCTTATAGATATATGCCTAATGTGATCTTTGGTTGCCAGACATTGTTTTGTTTTGAGAATCTGTTTCTGGCTGCTAAGACTGGGATGAAAACACTTTTATTTTCCAACCAAGTAATTGCAGGACCTTCAATATGCTATCTAAATTCCACTTACTAACTGAAAAGTCTTTGCTTAGCTCAGTGTTTCTCAACCAGGAGTCATTTTCATCTTAGGGGACATTTGGCAATATCTGGAAACATTTTTGGTGTCACAACTGGGGGTAGGGATATGACTGCATCTAGTGGGTAGAGACCAGATATCCTGCTGAACATGAACAGGATAACCTCCCACAACACAGATTTATCTCAGAACATCAATAGTGCTGAAACTCGGATTTTAACTCATCTTTCTCTTCAGGTACTCTTAATATAGGCAGCGGAAAGACTCTGACATTTCAACATTCTGCAGAGAAATCACCATGTGATGTTTCACAAACTCATAAGGTACATTTTCTAATTTCCAAGTTACTGCAGGTCTTAGATTTAATTGCTCTGCTACTATATATCATGGACTGACATTTCCAATCTGCTTTAGTAGTTTCCCTATAATTTCTGCTTCTGCTCATATTTTATTCTTCTTTTTACAGAAACATTCCATTTTCAGATACCCATTTCTGTGTCAGTTTTCTATTGTTGCATTAAAAAAAATGGAGAGAGCCATTTTAAACACCCAAAACAATGGCTCAAAACCTTCTTATTTAGTATTTAGTTTGTAACTGAACTGAATTTCATTGGGTATTTCCTTTGGTAATCTCAACTGGGCTCACAATGTATCTGCAATCACCTATAGTTCATTCTGCTCTTCTGTGAGTTGGCTTTCAATACACAGAGAATATCATTATTTTATGCACCTCTTTATCTAGTTAGTTACTACTTATTCTTCAGATTTCAACACAAATGTCACTTTCTCTGTGAAGCCTTTATAACTGCTAAGATGAAGCCAGTGTCTGCTTATAGACACTTACAGAATCCTAAATATTTTCTTTAAAACACTGGTTACAGTTATTTGACATTTAAATCAATATCTCTCCCTGAGACTATAAACGTCAGTCAAATAAAGACTATCTTATTTGTCTACATTTTACTTCTCTCATTCATTACATTGTATGCTGTACTGTAGGCACTTGAAAAATATTTGCTGAATTAAGAAAAGAGTAGAGAAGGCCAATGTCAACCAGTATTGATTGGATAAAGATACACACACACACACACACACACACACAGCACACATTATGTATTACATATATAATATCTAATATAAACCAGATTGTACAAATGTTTCAAGTTGAGCTTTCCTTAAAAGAACCTTCCTTTTTTCCTAATTGACTTTTTCTTGTTTTCTCTCCCTTCTTGGCTTAAATGTTATCCCTCAAGAAACTGTAAGCAAAATCTTCAGATTCCTACTATATTGCTGTATTACTCCTTTCTGCCACACATTACAATTGTAATTAAGTATATTCAGATATGTGCATAATAGATTTCATTTACTATGTAAAAATAACAACATATATGAGCATATTATATATACACACAAATTACACACAAGCACACACACACACAACACACAAGCACACACACAGACTTGCTACTTGGAAGACTGTTGGTGTTTGATTATTTGGTACATTCATTTTTATGTCCCAGATCCTATGTTAGAAAAAAAAATTACCAGCATTCCATTGATTTGGGAAAACTCACAATAATAAGCTCTTATTTTGCACAATTATTAGGCCATATTCACTCATGGTGTTTTTTTTTTTTTTTTTTTTTTTTTTTTTTTTTTTAGAAAACACTAGGGTCACTTTAAATTTGAGTGTGTATTCACATGGATTGATTTTAAGTATCTTCTTAATATTATTATTAAGTTCTGTTTTCATCCTGCCTGAAATCTGTTAGAAGGAAATGATTTTACCAGAAGGAGATTGAGAAAAAATTGCTTGTGTAATAATGGGGTTATTTGAGAAATGTACTGTGCTCTATTTATTCTTCAATCTGGGGCACAGTGCTTATGCTAGCTGAGATCTGGGACTATGGAAGAAGAAAATTATGTGGAGACTGGAAGCAAATGCTAGGCCAAACTTACTATGAGCATATTTAGAAAATGCTCGAATATTTTCCTGCAGATTGCCCTGTGGAATTTCTGTGGGGTCGAGGCAGACTGGAGCACATGTGATGATTCAGTCTGGTGGCAGCAGTTGTACAGAATGAGTACTTGGTGCTCCGTGTTCTTTAATAGGACCAGTTATTAGCACCCAAAATCAGGAATATCTGGGAGTTAAGCCCATAAAGATAATTTTTTTTTTTTTGTAATTTGTGGAGGAGACTCATTATAACTTGAATGATAAGGCAGGCAGAGATGAGTGTATAAAGACAACCATGCCTCAATTTTTTTACTGTGTTACTGTCCAGGTAGCTTCACCTCCATTAGGGTGTGTGTATTAGCAACTACCTCATTCGGAACCACATCCCAACAACTACAGGGAGTCTTGTGCAGAAAAGTGTTTAGTGGATGCGTTATCTTTGCAACAAATGTGTAGGTTCATAGAAATCTTTGTTTTAAATCTCTTCTGTAATGTATATTTTTACATC
Source organism: Eonycteris spelaea (assembly GCA_003508835.1). NCBI lineage: Eukaryota > Metazoa > Chordata > Mammalia > Chiroptera > Pteropodidae > Eonycteris > Eonycteris spelaea. The sequence goes on along the minus strand of PUFA01000254.1, from coordinate 244,392 downwards.
AAGTTGCCACTAAGATGAATTAAAATGAATGATGTAATACACTATGCTGTTGAATAAGTAGAATTAGTAAAAATACTTCCCCCCTCCAAATAAATTTAAACAACAAAAAAGAATACATGTAAACAAACACGGGACAAAAAGTAAATGGGAATTGACCTCAAAAAATGTCCTTAGCATGGACAGAGTTATGATATAAATCATGGCACTTATACAGTGGACTGTGAGTTTCCATGGGTATAACAAGATCATCCATAATTCATTTCAGTCATCATGCCGAACACATAACAGGTATGCATAAAGCAGGTTGACTGTAGCACACAGGAACCTTGGTTTCTGATTTAACCCAGCATCTCCATACATATGCATAGTCACAAGCTGATATTTAGCTACTACTTCTTGATAAAAGTCAGTTCTATGGCCACATAAACCATTTAATGTTGTCTTAAAATATTTTCCTAGATAAAGTTTTATGCTTCTGTAGACTTGGGGATTCAATATGAATGGTTTGTACATGAGGAGATAGATTAAATCTATGTTTGCATGTGTATTAGAGATTGCAAATGATATTATAGGACATTTATTTTTATATTCTCTATTTTATCTGGATTATAAACTTCTTAAAATTCTTTCTCAGTATAAATTTTCTATGTTTCTATTCAACACTGAGATAATTTTCTTTTAAAAATAAGAGAAATCTGTTCAACTGTTGTAAAGCTAAGTGAGTATGAATATATTTAAAAATCTAATATACATATATTTTACATTTATACATTTTACCATTATGAAAAGGCAATCTATTATAATAGTGTTCTCAGTAAATTTCAAAAGGTTTCTTCTGAAAAGTTCAGTTGAAATACAAATGATGCCAGATATCTTAAGAATGATCTTGTCTGGATATAAGGAAAAAAAAAATGCCTGTATTTCTATACCAAAAATTTCACTGTCTAGAAAACTCCTGAGACTTAGGATTAAAAATCAATGAGTAACTTATTCAAATAGGTACTTTGCATTATTATTTCCACACATTTAGGGGGATTGATAGTATTAGCAGATGATAAAGAAAATGTTAAACTAAAACAAAGGTCATGATGCCTATTAAAATTTAAAGCCGGACAAAACCTTGATGATTATGAGTTTTAGTTATCCTCAAAATTGATCGTCAGATGAAGTGCCTGGAGTTCACAGTCCTCCTTAGAGAACATTTGAATTACTGATATAGTCCATTTGTGTGATAAACATGGATATAATTTTTTCAAGTCAGATAGCAGTATGTCTAATGATCTAAAATAGTCAGAAGAAATCAATGAACAAAACAAACAAAAATTATTTAAATATCCAAGCCTTAGATTTTCTACATGAAGTAATCAAAAGCCAACCAGGATAAGAAAATTATAGGAACATGTCCCTGGTTTCATAACTTCTATGTGGTAAGATCCCTAACTAATTAAAAAATGCAAAAGTGATGTTTCTCTTTATAGCCTCATTTACTTTATCAGTCTAACTCTTACAAAAAAAAAAAACAGATACATTATGATAAATGTGAAACTAAACTACTAGACCTTTTACCAAGGAACTCACTTTTTATACTAAAGTTGGGAGATAAGACACATACATTCCCAGAATGGGTCCAATTAGGTGAGATAAGTACCATCTATTTTTCCCCTCCCTCTTCATTACTGGACCCATATGCAATACCTACATAATTGGCAAGAGTATAATTAGTTAATTGCAGACTGTTATCCCTAAGCTGGCATCTAATCTTTAATAGGCTGGTCAACCACTATTAGCTGGGAATTTCTAAATGTTATATGGTAGAACCAATGGATCCAGGGTATGTGCCCACTTCTGCACCATTGCTGAAACACTGGCCAGGGAATTTTAGGGACATGGACTTGGATTTTCCTACTAAAGTAGCTCTTCTTCTAGAGTCATGAGACCAATATGTTGTTCTGCTGATTAAGTATGTCCATTCAAAATATATATCTGAAAATTGGAAAGTGACATCTGGTTAGATATGCGGAGCATAGTGTGTGTAATTCTATAACAGCATCTCCTACTGTCATTCTTGGCCTTCAGAGGACAGGCACAATTGAGATCTCAATCATGTTATTTAATTTTTTTATTTAATTTTGTTATTTAATTTTTTTCTTTGGGGTACCATACCTTATTTAATACCTTTAAATTTAATACCTTTAAATGTCTTTTCTAAGGCATTTTAGTAAAGTTTCATGGGCATAAGTTTAGAATCTAAATAGAGCCTCTTGCAACTGCCCCTTTATACTTTCCTTTTCATGTGCTCCTCTTAACATTAGCTATTAAAACAACCCTAAAAGTAGATATTATTATTCTCCTAGAAGAGTTAGCAAAACTAAAATACACATTGTCACATTTTTTTTTCTTGAGATGCAGAAAAAGAAGAACACAATAAATAGGTAAGCTAATAAGCAATATTAGTATTCATTCTAAGTATCATATAGAAGAGTTGGTCTCCTCATTCTTAATGAGATTAAAGCCAATAACTAATTTAGCAAGATAACATATTTATCCTCATCACCTCTCTCATTTTTAAACCAGCTTTATTAGAATATAATTTACAAGCAATGAAATCTACCAATTTTAAGTTTTCAGTTTGGTGAGTTGTAATTATTATGCATAATAATAGAAACACCTACACAAACATGATATAGAACATTTTTATTAAGTATAAATTTCTCTGTGTTCCTCTGTTATAGAAATCTACTTCCATCCCTTATTCCTGACAAGCACTGCTTTGCTTTCTGGTACTATGTTGTTGACTTTTCAGAATCTGACATTAATGAAATCATAAGTATGTAGTGGTAGTATTTGGCTTCTTAAAGATGGTTGTTTAAGTTGTTTCCAATTTTTACCTATTATTAAAAATCAGCAATAAGCATTTTAAAATACGGCCATTTTTTTTTTGTACTCATACTTATTTTCTAAGGTACACATTTGGTAAAAAGATAGCAGGATAAATAAATTATTTTAATTTTAATAGATTTTGCCAAAAATCATACTGATTTATATATTCCTATCAGGCTATCTAAAAAATAAACTTTGTAGCAAGACAATTAATCTATAGCTGCCTCAGAAAATTATTTTCTTACCCCCTCAAGGAAACCTGCTATTACCTATTTTAGTCTGGGTTCTCCAGAAGGGAGAACCTGAGGCAGAAATTAAAAGGTGATATCTTACTTGGCCCTAGCATGTTAGAATAAAAGGTGCTGGTAGGAAGCAGAAAGGGGGAAAAAAACAAAGCAACACAATGCCAGCCATTACCATTCTGGCCTCTCTCCAACACCAGTTTAAAAAAAAAAAAATGGCCAAGAGACTCAGCTGATATGATTATTATTGACTTGGAAGTTTCAGCAAAAAAGAACTGCACCTTGGGGTAGTTCCCAGAGGTGAGAAAGGAGTACACATTTACCTGTGTGATTACCTTTTACCTCCACTCCATTTTAACTCCCATTTCTACATTTGCCAAAGCTCACTAGGAACTAATTCCCAATAACTTATAGTTTGCTTTATCTAGCCCTTGATGGTGTTGACCTGAAACAAATAAGACAGCCAGATACTTTTCCAGCAAAGTGGTTTACTTGAGAACAACAAAGAATTGCAATTTAGGACATGAAGTCTAATTATGTACCACGTGCAAGTCGCAGTGTTACCGTTGGGGTGATCTAAAATCAGGTGTTGCTTTGGTGGCACTTAGGTCCTTGGTTCTCTCCACCAATGCAGTAAAGAATTACAGATCAATGAGATTTAGGAAAAGTAGGATTTATTGAAAAGATATTTCAAGAAACTGAAGGGTTCCACCAAAGAAAGCTTCTTTTGGAAGTGGGGAGCTCTGTATTACATTAGGGCTGTGATGGGAGGTGGTACTAGATAATTGGCATGTGAGGTCATTTTGATTGACATTTGGCTGTTATATAACCTTTTGCTTTCTGCACATGTGGTTATTCAAAATTCAGTCTGTCATAATTAGATTTATTAACTTCCAGGCATAGGCATGATGTTGTAATGATGGTATAATGAGACTACAGTTACGGAGAAATTAGTGTAGTACTAACTACCCATGTGCTTGTGGCCGGGCCAAACCAGCTGCTATTTTATGGCTTTTCACGCCTTTGTGCCTCAGAATGTAGAGGTAATTTATAATCATTAAAATGGGGGTTCCAGAGAGGTCCTAAGGGTGGTCTTTGGGAGGGACCTTCATTCCCAAGTTGCTCATGTAGTGCCAAAATTAAAGAGGAGAGAAACATTTCATCTAGAGGAAGAAAGTGTTGTGATGTTGTTGTAAACAGAGTCCATTGGAGAAATTTGGGAGTTGGCATTACTTTGGCTGATGTGTAAGTCTTTCATTGACTGTGTGGTTATGGGGGAAGGAGATCTTCCTTCCTATTGGAGTACTAGAGTAGAAGAATTTCATTTTAGAAATGAAAAATTTGTCTTTTCTTGTTTGAGGTAATTGACAATGAGTGATAGGGCATGAGAACTCCCCATACAGGCCCTCCCAACTCCAATTTACATGAAATTTCACTTTATTAATCTCCACAATGATTACTCAGAAATCAGCATCTCAGGATCCATAGTGAAGCATTTCCTCTGAGTTTGAAAGCTAAAGGGTTTGCAGTAGCAATAATATGAAGAAAGGATTCAAGGAAGATTTGCTAAGTTTGGTATTCCAGTGGCTATAAGGTAAAAGTGACTATATTTATGAATCCTCTGTAATCATTATTTGTCCAGAGGGAAAAAGATGATATAAACATGTGGGTACATTATCAAGTGGGTAAATAATTGTAACTTGCTGTTGGTAAAATTGATTCACAGAAAAATTAAATATCTTTCACAGAAAACTTGTATAAATTTTTTTCTTCTAACCTTTTGTCTACTTTCTCTTGGACTTCTGTCTTTTTAGTGTGTTTGTTTCTTTTCATAAATTTTGTTTACTGATGTGTTATCTACATCATAATATTTTCTCTCAGGTTATTTTGTCTGTTTGCTAAAATGTAAACTTTGTTTATGATGCTTTAATCTTACAGAAGTTACAAACATTTAGGCAAATGTATCAAGTATCAATTATATTATTTATTATTTACCATCGAAATTTAACAATTATTTCCTAAAAGAACTTCATAAATAATTCTGCTCTATTTTTTCCAAACATATCTATTGTTTCTGTTTTATTATTATTTTTAATGACAGTGTAAAGTAGAGATCTCTATATATTTTTCCAAAAGGAAAGTCAGGTGGCCCCCATATCGAGTATTGGTAGACTGTTCCTTTCCCATATATCTGAAATGGAATATTAATTATCTTAATTCTACTCTTGAATTCCTTTTTTATTGAATCAATACTTTCCCCCATATCTGTGCCAATATTACATTCTTTCAATGACTATATAGTTATTAATCTTGTCTTGATATTTGATAGGACAATTACTTTTTCTTTTTTTTTTTTTTTTTTTACTTTTTAATTACACCACTTACTTTACATATATTTTAGCTCCATTGTAAATTTTTTTAATGTAGCATTTTTATAGAACTCATTGAATTTAAAATTTATTTTTAGAAGAATAGAAGGTTAAGGGGAGGTAGATAATAGTAAAGTGGATCAAATATGTGGTGACGAAGATTTAACTTTGGGTGGTGAATACAAAATGCAGTATACAGATAATGCATTATTGAATTATACTCTTGAAACCTATATAATTTTATTAACCAATGTCACCCTAATAAATTTAATTTAAAAATTTCCCCAAAAAGAATTTAAAATCCTTTATAAATGTGATTTTTAAATTTGGAATCACAATATAGTTTTATATTAAAAAGGTAAATAAATAGGAGACATATTAATTGAAAAGCCAGAACATACGAATGATCCGGAAGAAATTGTGTATCCTATTTCAAAACTCATTTTAAAAATTTCTTTTAAACTTGTATCTAGTCATAAATAAGACCTAGCTACCTAGCTATCTAATGAATATAACAAATATAGACAACAATATTGTATTATAATCCTCAAAATTACTAAGAGTCTAGATCTTAATTATTCCAACCACAAAGAAAGAAATAGTAATTAAATGACACAAAGAAGTGATATCCCTACAATGGCAACCATATTACAATATATAAATCAATAGGTTGTATACCTTAAATTTAAAAAATGTTGTATGTCAAATATATTTCAATTTAAAAAAGTAAAAAAAAAAGGAACTAAAAATAAAGTTTCTTCAGGAAAAAATGTCACGATTTATATTTTCTTTCAGTCTGAATATCAGAAATTTCTGGGTTGTTGAGATTCAAAGAATAAAATAATGGAAAATTCAATCCAGATGGAGGGAGGAGATGAGTCACTCACAAGAGACTTCACTGACCTTTGGTGAAAGAGCTCTGGTCATTTTCTGAGTAGATGTCAAGATCACTGTTTGAGTAATACACTAAGCACCTTCTGTCTGCATTTTGGACAAGGACATACCCTTAACTCATAAACATGACAGTTTTGTTTTTATAAAAAAGTAATTTGATAAGCAATATTTTAAGGAGTATTATTATTGCAGGTCATTGAACTATGATTAAATGTATTGCAACTGTGTATCATAATCACCTTTAAAAGTATTTAAAATTGTACTACTTGGAATTTAAAATTCCACAATGAACCTCACCTAATTCTCTTTAACAGGCTGACAGTTCAGAGCTCTAGACTCCTAAGGATAAAGAAATGTATTAATAGAGTAGAGACATTTTAACATGCCTGATTGAAACTTTTTTAAATAAACAGATAAAACTTGACCTTAACTTTGATATTGAGGGCCGTCAGCACCGAGCTGATCAAGAAAGGAAGCTTCGGTGGTGAGACGCCCAATTGAAAGAATGCACTGAGGAGCGACATGAGAATGAATCGACAGGCACCAATTTTATTACAGGGAGCAGCGCTTTTGTGCTAGGGGACTGCATGGGCTTTACATGTGTCAGAGAACAATAGTGGCATTCTGCCACACAAGCATAATAAGCAATAAGCTGAGTCATACTTGCATAAGTTAGGCTCAGGCGCCTTACTACATTAATGTAACATTTTAAATCCAATCCTATCCATAGCTGTGAGCTGGATCACAGCCAGACCTGGGACCCGCAAAGGCTAAAACAAAGACTTTTTTTAAAAAGCAAAGATGTAAAAATAAGTTTTAAAAATATATTTGATTCCCATGCCTCAAACCATCTTAGTCTTGGATTTAGTTGTTCAATTACGACTCCTCTAAGTACAAATTTTGCAAAATAATTGGGTTTTGATATTAATGGTAAAATTGGAAATGGTGGAGGTGTTTTAACATTATTATTTGGAAGTTTATTTTGCTTTATTCTTTTAAATTATTTTGAAAATCAGAGTAGTATGATATTATAAGTAGGAGTTTACAAACACAAATAGTTTGTTACTTATAATTTTCATTCTATAGATATTACTCAGTTGAATAGACCATGGAAAACATACAATATGTACTCCAGTTGTATAAAGCAGTAGTTTCTAACCAATTTGAGTATAAGGACATAAGGTAAGTGTTTTTATAGACTCATATAAATAATTTTACTTTTAGCAAGTGTACATTGAAAAATACATTATGAAAAATATAATTGTAACATAGTAATATTTAATTAATTTGCATAATATCAATCATAGCACTTAAAAACTTTGAAAAACTGAGCTGTGCATGTAAAATTTTAAATAGCTTACAAAACATGTTTGATGAGTGCCTGGATTTACAGAATGCTTGCAATAAGCTCATGACCCCCTAGGCATCAGAAGCCCACAGGTTGGAAACCACTAATATAAAGAGATATTTTTATTCCTCTTGCTCTCTTTCCTTCATCATTCACTGAACCTTCTTTTACTACTTCTATTTATTATCAATAAATCTGTTTTGGCTTCAAATCAGTATATATAGAATCAAGGGCATGATTTTTGTCAAAACAGGTTTAATAAGAATTTATGAAACCACTGAGCCAAAACACAAACTCTGAGCAGCCCACCCACAAAATCACACCTGGTGAAGTAGTTAACAAAGGTCACTGACAACATCTGCTACCTAAAGAAAGCTAGGAATTAAAGCATCATAAATGTTTACCAGTAATGTGTGAAAACAAAATCATTTATAAAAAAAGCTTTTCTACTTAGATGAGTATGTGCTAACCATAAATGAGCTCAGAACCTGACAGCTGGATAATTTTAATTTCTGAGTTGTTGATACCTTAGGGAAAACAGAATAAAACATTTAAAAAGTTTTAATCAGCTGAAGGTTCCCTGTGTTTGTAGTTATCTTTTGAAAGTTAATTGCCTAATTTTAACATGATGATTGAACTAAGTAAGCTGTATAAGATATATACATAACTATAGATTGTGAACATTTCAGTGATTCAAAAAGTACTTTACATATATATTATGTGTTTCATTCAAATGCTATTAATATAGCAGGGGAGATCAGTCGCAGATAACAATGACCATAACAAAGGTATAAAACAGTGATTCCACAAAGCACATACATATAAATTATTATACTCAATAAAGGAAAAAAATTATCATCACCTTTTGCAGTTATAAATAATTTTTAAAATCTACTTATAATGAAATACAAAATTAGATGTTAGGTGTGAATAAATTATTGAAAAAATGACCATATGCCTAATACTACGTTTAATATTGGTGGAACAATTATAATTAAGAAATAAACTGTCCCAAAAGGAAGATATCAGTGCTATTGTCATATATTTAATACAATATATGTCTTCCTTGTTGATAGATATACAAAAACAGAAGCAAGTTACAAATGCAATCTACAAATGAAATTTAGACAATAAAGCAGATGAGACCATCAATGGCTGGGTTGGTTAGAAATCTTCATGGACATGGCATATAAACAGTACCTTAAAGGATATGTGGGATTGCACTAAGCAGATAGGAGTGAAAAGAGTATTATTAGAATCATAGGCAGAGGAAAGAACATGAACAGAACCATAAAGGTAATTGTAACATGCCTGAATTGGGAAAAGTAAGTAGAGATAAAAGTAAGTAGAGTAAAATCATCTTTGTCAGTTAAGGTTCAACTAAGGAAGCAGAAACAGTATGAGCATTATCATACTGGTAATAGACCTTACACAATTTCAGGAAAAAAGCTAGGGAGCAAAAACATTAGGAGATTTTGGAGACTCTTTATGAAGTCACTACCTAGACTTCCAGAAACACTGGCATGTGTGGATGCATTGTTGCTTGCAGGCCCGTCTGGAAAGACAGCCACGCCCAGCTGCCAGTGCAGGGCCATAAAATGAAGCTGGTGGAGAGTGGTGTAGAAAACTATCATCTGTGGATAGCTACTGGCTGCTGCTGTACAGTAGGACTGGCAATCAGAGCGTAGATATGGTGATGAAATGGGGTGGAATAAGGGCAGTATTTCTGTGTTTGCATGTCGGCATGTCTAACCACTACGACATTCAGAGTACTTTGCCTGTTTCTTCACTTCCTGGCTTCCATTTTACCTCTGCCTTCCAAACTTTCTCAAAATTAACTTTGACCAACTCTAACAGAAATGGGATTCCAGAAAATATAGTCCAGCATCAACAAGTGACAGAATGCAAACTATAGCTTATCTAGATAGTACAGGAGGGTCAAATATTTGGAGTTAGTGTACATAATTACTTAAATATTTGCTATGCTTTAAATATTTGCTATGTTTGCTTGCTTGAACTCTCAATGCTTGACTGAGATGTTTTTACAGGGCCAGAGGTAAAGATAACAGAAGCTGCCTGAAATCACCTGAGACAGGTTGAAGCCACCTTAAGTCCCCATCCAGTGACCTCAGTAGGAACTTTTTCATTATTCTCTCATTATAATACTAAAATTTCTGCCAAAGATGGAACATATCCTCCATATTCTGTACATGTGATATATGTGCAGCCATGTTTGCATATTGAACATGCCCAGCCTTAAACATACCCCAGTATGCTGTGATGTAGGCATGTATCCCTATAAAGCTCTTCAGTCCTTTCTTCTAGGGGAGACACTGCTTTAGGAAAGATTCCAGTGCACTCCTTGCTCGCTGGCTTGCTATTAAGTTCCTACTAGCAAAATTACCTCGGAATGTTCTTTTGGCTGGCACCTACTAAGTGCCTGACCCCCAGTTCTTTTCCATAACAAAACCACCATACTATTTTAAAGATTCTTGCCTCTACACAATGTACAGTGGAGAATCACCAGAGAGAGTGAGAAAGGAGTGTGGTAAAATGATAGATTTTTGTCTTATGAAAGTAATTCTAGTCAGAGAATTAGAATTGATTACAAAAGAGATAAACTGGAAACAGGAAAATATTTGCAAAGATTTTTCAGCCCTCCAGGCAAGGAGTGGTACAATTTTGAACTAAGACAATGACAGCACTTGTGGTGAAGAGAGGACCCATTTGAGATTTCCAAGAGGGCGAATTGACTAGCCAAGTGCTGCTTGGTTATTGCCAATAAAAAAGAAGGAGAGTAGATGAATTCAGCACATTATTTAGCTAGGAAATTTGTAAGTATAGTAAGAAGTGTCAAAGAAAAATTGTAGTAGGCAGGGTAACCAATGACAACTTCATTTAAAATATTGCAATTAGAAAAGGAGGTTGAAATCAAGTCCACAGTAACAAGAGGCGAGAGAATTTCAAAGAGCTGTGATAAGCTAGTGGAAAAGCATTTGAGGACATTGCAGGAGGAGTTGTACAATGTGATTAAACTATGTTTGCTAATTGACACTAACTAAGTTTGGATCCTACCATCCTGCAGAGACTGGCAAATAGGGGCACTATCTTTCTTGATGATTACATTTCAAAGGGATGAGTTCTAGGTTATTGAGAGAAGATTTACATCTTAAAAGATCAGAGAAAGCATTAACAATTGCAAATTTTCTAACATAAATGTTCTAAGAAGAGAGGTCAGGGCCTATTCTCAGGAAGAAAACTGTCTAAAGTTTAATTAAGCTGAGGGAAATGTTAAGACCATCTTGCTCAAAAGTAGAATGCATTTACCTGTTTTGTTAAGTTGATAATAAGTGGCTTATATTGAGTTTAAATTTCCTGAAGAGTTCGACCTTGAAACTTAAATGTAAGTGACTAGTCATAAAACTCAACAGCAAAAAAAACCAAACATACCAATTAAAAAGTGGACAGAAGACCTGAATAGATATTTCCCCAAAGAGGAAATACAGATGGTCACTAATCATCAGAGAAATGCAAATTAAAACCACAGTGAGATATCACCTCATACCTGTCAGAATGGCTATTCAATAAATCAAAAAACAAGTGTTGGCAAGGGTGCAGAGAAAAGGGAATCCTCATATACTCTTGGAGACTGCAAACTGGTACAGCGACTATGGAAAATAGTCTGGAGATTCCTCAAAAAAAATTAAAAATGAATTTACCTTTTGACCCAGCAATTGCACTTCTGGGTATTTAACTAAAGGAAACTGATGTAATAATTTCTAAAGATCTATGCACCCCTATGTTCATGGCAGCACAATTTACAATAGCCAAGATATGGAAGCAACCTAAATGCCCATCAACAGATTGGATAAAGAAGTTATGGTTCATATATACAATAGAATATTATTCAGTCATTTAAAAAAAATGAAATCTTATCATTCACAATGACATGGATGAACCTAGAAGAAATTACATTGAGTGAAATAAGTCAAAGACGAATACCATATGATTTCACTTATATGTGGAATCTAAGGAACGAAAAGAATAAACTAAAGAAAAACAAACCCACAAATATAGAGGACAATCTGAGGATAGCCAGAGGGGAAGGGGGTTGGGAGCCTGGGAGAAAGGAGTGAAGGATTAAAGAAGTACAAATAAGTAGTTGATAGATGGTCATGGGGATGGGGATGGGGAGCACAGCATAGGGAATACAATCAGCAGTAATATAATGACTGTGTGTAGAGCCAGAAGGATGACAGAATAATTGAGGGGATTGTTTCATAAACTATATAAATGTCTAACCAATGTACTATATACTTGAAACTAATAATAAAATCAAATAAAGGACTACAAAAACTTGAAAGTTAAAAAAAAAATAAGTGACTACTGCCAAACTAACTGTAGTGACTTGAATGGTGCCCCCTACCTGCAAAAAAAGAAGGGTATTTCTATAACCTAATTTGCAGATCCTATAAATGTGCCCTTATTTGCAAAAGCGATCTTTACAGTAACTAAATTAAGATTTTGGGATAAGGTCATCCTGGATTATCTGAGTGGACCCTAAATACAATCGTGAGTATTTTTATAAGAGACATAAAAGGAAAAATACACAGAAAAAAGGCAAAGATCATGTGAAGATAGAAGCAGAGATGAGAGTGGTATAGCCAAATGTCCAGGAACCCCAAGGTCATTAGAGTGTGGAAGAGACAAGGAATGGAATCTCTTCTAGAGCCTCAAAGGGAGTATAGGCCTTCTCTTTTGGACTTCTGACCCCTGAAACTGTAAGAGAACATTTGTTATTTGTACATACCCAATTTTTGGTGATTTGTTACAGTGGCTGTAGGAAACTAATACATTGACAAAATTAATTCACTGATTTCTTTTCATGGGGTCTAAACTTAACTACATAAATAAAATAAACACATTCATTCTATTGGAAGCATACACACAGATCATTTAAATAAATCAAATGTACTATATTCATGCTCTGACCAATTCACTGGCAATAGTGTGGTCATGAATTGAGTCCGATTAGCACATATGTACATAATTTTTAAAAAGTCATACAAATGAACTCTATGTTAATAAGTATATTTTTTAGAGCTATGAGAAAACACTGAAGATTTTTATTATCAACTAGATAGTTTTTCCTCTTTTAAGTATCCTCATTTTTATAGAGTTTTGATTTATAGATGTTAAAAATAGGGCACAATTTTTTAACTATACAGCTTTGGACATTTTTGTTTGTCAACTTTTGGTGGAATTTACCCATTTTACAAAGAGATAATTTAATAACAAATAACTAAAAATATCTTTTAGGTCTGAATGACTAAATAATCAATAAAGGATAATTATTGTTAAATTTTATGGAAATTGATTTAAAAATGTGTAGGACTAGACTCATTTTAATTGACTATAATGTGATTATATAAACATTATTATTTCTATTATTTGAAGAATAATAGAAATTAGTAGGTTAAAATATAAGAACATTGTAATTTCATTGTGCCCACCCAGATAATCCAGGATAGTCTCCTCATTTTAAGACCCTTAACTTACTGATTCTAACAATGTCCCTTTTCCAACGTAAGGTAACATATTCACAGTGATATGACTCAGGGTAGATTGCTGTGAAATATGCCAAAATGGCATATTGATTATTTTCAATTAAAGTAACTTGAGAAACAGCCAGTGCAAGAAGAATACTCCCACCCTCCTATCTTTGTTCCCCTGAAAGCAGGAAATAAATCTTCCATGCGAAAGTTACCCTTCCTACATCAAGAGATAGATATCTTTATCACCGGAGATAGGGGATTCAGGCCCAAAAGCTGTATAATCATGTGCTAAATAATGAAGTTTCAGTGAAGGAGGAACAGCATATAAGATGGTGGTCCCATAAGATGATAACAGAGGTGAAAAATTCCTACTTCTTAGAGGTGTGGTAGCTATAAAATGTCCTTACAATGTGCTTGTGTTTTAAGCTAAATGTTGTTACTGAATAGTCAAAAACTTTAAAAAATTCAAAGTTCATAAAGTAAAAAAAGTGGCACACTAAAGTTATTTTATTATTGAAGAGAAAATTTTCCAAATAAATTTAGTGTAGCCTAAGTGTGCACTGTCTATAAGGTCTACATTAGGGTACAGTAATGTCCTAGGCCATCACATTCACTCACTGCTCACTCAATACTCACCCAGAGCAATTTCCAGTCCTGCAAGCCCTGTTCATGGTAAGTTCCCTATACAGGGGTACCATTTTTTATCTTTTATACTGTATTTTTATTGGATTTTTTTCTACATTTAGATACACAAATACCATTGTATGATAATTGCCTACAGTATTTAGAACTGTAACATGCTGTACAGGTTTGTAGCTTAGGGGTGATAAGCTATACTACCTAGGTTTGTGTAAATACACTCCATGATGTTCATACAAAGACAAAATTGCCTGAGGATACATTTCTCAGACTATATCCCATTAAGTGACACATACCTTTATAAACAATTCTCTTTACTTCTTTACTAATTTACTACCCTACACCAAACTCTAATTAGATTCTTCATTAATTAAGCACCCAAAACTTGTTTCTTTGTTCTGTCAATTCCTCATGAATTTATTGATTTCTTGTCTAAAAAGAATAAAAGTTGATTGTTTTTGTCATTTCTTGAAGTTTAATCTCTGTGAGACTTCTGTATGTATGAATTCAATTATTTATTTTTTCTGTTAATCTGTCTCGTGTCAATTTAATTATTAGAACAACCAAGAAAAACCAGGAGGGGGTGGGGGAAATTTACTCCTCATCTATGATAAGTTTTGGGGGAGTGGAACACAGACATCTTTGGGTGTCTGTTATTCTGCCTACCACATTAAGTTTTAAAATATTGTATTGAAGATATGCTTTGGGCTTTTTATATATGTTTAAAAAGTTTAAAGAGAAAGTCAATTCAAAAGACAAATGGTCTAAAACTGTACAGTTGAATGCAATGAAATAGCTTAAAGTTGTCTAGAATTATTTTAAAAAGACAGATAAGGCTGACTTTTAGTAAAAATGTATGTTACATTTATAATCATACGTATAGACAAAGTTTAAGAAATGCCATTAAACTGGAGCAACTATAATAGAAATAGGAATAAATTTTACTTTAAATGTGGGATGGGGTGAACAAGCTACTTAGGCTGTGACAAGCTTTAAAGAAAATAATAGCAAATGAGGGTAATTGAATTCAAATTAATTATAGATCATAGACAACACTCAGTTCAGAGACTGAAAAGAAAAATATAAACATACTTGAATAAAAATTAATTATTTTGTTTTATGGTCTAGCTTCCCTCCTATCCAATACTCACACTCAGTGAAAATAGGTTGGCAAAACTTAGTGACCAATGTAAATGAGTCCAATATTTCCCACTTCATCTCAATAGGAAGAAATAACAAGTGATCCTAATCAAGGCAGAAGCCCATGCTTAAAGTGGTATGCTTGAAAATAAAATTTTGCTGTCTCTTTACCATATTCTTCCTGCTGTGAGAAACCTCTATCTGCTTCAGGCTATTAATTTATGCCAAGAAGGAATTCACATAGGCAAAGCTGTGATGGTGAATCTTTTCCCTGAGTTAATAGGTATATTTTCCTCTACAAGAGTAATCCAAGTTGTTGCACTTGAAACTCTTCACTGCTTGTTAAAGTCAAGATAAAAAAGAGCTACTAATTTTACACACACCTCATGATAGTTCATTTAATTTGGTTTTAATTCTAAGACAATATCCAGTTACAATGTTCAGAGTAATGAGAATTTCAAAGATGTCTGTTATGACTGAAAGTTAATTCACAAATTTATGGATATAATTTAAATGGATATAAATGAGTTATATCACTTGGCAAATATTTTCATGTATAATACTTTTGAAGAACAGAAGAATAAAACAAAGTCCTTATTAGAATTTCTCAGTATGGTTAACTATTCTGGATATTATTCGTATTTTTACATTTAACCTCAATAGCTTCATTGAAAAGTATTCTAACAGAATTGTTCCAACAGGAAGTAAAGGTGTTCGAGGTTTGTATAAGGGATGGACAATTAGTGAGTTTGAGGCACACAGAATGGCTTGAGTGAAAATACATTTAAGTATCATAGTGTATTAGGGTGTGTATGTATATGTGTGTTTGTGTAGACTTTATGACTGAGATGGATTGTTAAATGCTTCCTAGAGTACTTTGGCCATGTATAACCACTTATTGGCAAATAGTACCTAGGTTTCTACCCTTATAAAAACTCAAAGTAGGCAGAGGTCATCTGCGTTATATTCTCTTGCTCAAATGGACCATATTTAGCAAGTGTGGACGAACAATATATCTTCAAATTGTCAAATCAAATGAAGCTTCATTTCAATATAAAGTCATTGATAAGTATTAATGGTTTTTAAATTATTTATCAGAAAAGAAGAAAGTGGAAGCCTGTTTGTCTATCCTTAATGTCCACCAATAAGGACATTACATCACATTAATTAACATTAATGTGAATCAGAAGAATAAAAGAACTTTATTAAAATTATTTTCTTGGCTCTGATCAAGACATATATGAGTTTAGGCAGTAGCTGAACTAATCAGTCTCTCAATTTCCTTATGTATAGAATAATGGTATTGTAATGTGTGAGAATAAAAATAGCTACAGTGGCATGTCAAATATGATTAGAATAATTTTCATATTTTTAGCATTTTTGTCAACATTGAAAAATAGCTGGAGGGTTAATTATTAATACTTAGGTCATTTTAATTCAAAGGATACATTTATATTTAATCTTCCTACTGTTATTATTAAGGCCAAAATCAAATTAATCTCCCTAACATTGCCATAACAACTGGCAGGATCAACTATGCAATATTAACATTGCATTTTGCTTTAAAATATGCATTGCTATTTAGATGTAAAAAAAGTAATGAAAAGAGCAGTTTTTTAATACATTCTGCCTTCATGTGATAATGTGACACGACATTCTGTGCTGGCTATCTACATAATGTCAAAATAAATTGCCCCTACTTAGCATTGTTACTGTTAAACTTGTTACTGAAACGAGAGAGAGAGAGAGAGAGAGAGAAGACATTGAATGATTTGGCGCTAAGTGAATGAAACACTTATTTATTTGTTATATTGAAACGGTTCTAGTGTCTGAAGTATAATTGGAAGTTTATTACTGGACAACAGAAATGTCCAGTCCATTCCCAGTCCTGCCAAAGAAACCTTTTTTTAAATCTCATTTTTTACCTAATTTCTTTTTTCTGAAAAAGTCTCCTCAGTATAACATATCTCAGAAATTCATAAGAATGGCACACTGCTAAACTATTTGCAATGTGGCAAGAAATGGATTATAATGGAGGAATATGGGAAATTGAATGAAATATACATGAACAAGCGGTCAGTCTTATATGGGAGTGTAAGATCTGTAAAGGGCTTCTTCCATGCAGAGATGTTCAATCTCAATCTAGACTTTGAATTCTGAGTAGAAGTCGCCAGGTAGGCTGATGAGCAAAAATACTTTGAGCAAACATGGTGGCACTTATAAAAAAAAAAAAATGTTGCCAAATGATAGTTACGAAAAAATAAAATAAAATAAAGAAAAAATGGATGCAATTTAGGACTGCCAAGTAGAGTAAAATATACTCTTACACATACACACACACACATACGCATGCACACACATATACATATATGTATGTAAATATGTATATATAGGGTTATACATATACACTCATATATATCTATAGATATTCCTTACATAAGTATACATATATATCTATAGATATTCCTCACATAAGTATACACATATATGTTACATATGTGTGTGTGTGTATAACCCAGTTTGTTTTAATAGCAAAAACTAGCTAAGTTTTTTTTTTTTGCATGATTAGAGCTCAAAATATATGTTTTGCCTGGGAGAAGGATGTAGATTAATTTAGAAGATGATAAAGGTACATAATAGTTTTAACTATTTTAATGACTTGAGGAAGCTAATGGTGGATCTGGCTGGTGGCATATTTACTTTATAATCAGTTTTCTTTGTAATAAAAGCAAAATTTTAAAGTTGGCGAAGACAACTAGATTTTTTATCTAGCACTGCTACTTATTTTACAGATAAATAAACTGAAGCCCCAAAGGTTATATGGATAGACACTCTATTGGCAACAACTAAAATTAGAACCCAAATAATGTCCCTGTTTCTAAGAACCCTTTCTACTACATATCATACTAGTACTAGTAAAAAGAAAGAACATAAGCTTATTGTTCTTTTGTATACCTTTTTAACCATGTTACCATTATCCACATAATTACCTAAGTCACAAATTTAGGAGCCATATTTCATTATACTCGTTCTTATATTGCTTCATTATCAATACAATTCACATCTTATAAATAATAAAATTATATTTACATACAGAACAAATAATCACATAATAAATATCTCCTCTCAATTCCATTATGCTCACTTGCATTCAATACTTATAATAATGCCATAACCTCCTCACTACTATCTGTACTTCTAGATTCACTTCCCCTCTCCCAATATACTTTCCCCAGAGTAATTTTTTTTTTTTTATAATGAAAACTTGTTTGTAAAGTACCCATATGCTATTCAGCATTACTATCAGCATCAGTACTGGATTATACATGGGTTTCTTGGTATAGCTTCTTCTCATGCTGTTGTACCTTAACATAAACAGCCTATTCTGTCTAGAACATTCCCTCCTGAATCCTTCCATGCTATCTAGACATCTCCTCATTCGTATCTGTTGGTTTTAAGTCATAAAAACCTAATTAGTAATGACTTGTTTAATTATTTATATAAGAGATACTTCTAGGTATGGTACATGGCTAAAAAAAGTCTCCAGGGCCCCAGTGTATTTAAATTTTACTATCTCACCATCACAGTTTAGCCTCAAACTCAAAAATTGGCTGCATCCAGGCATCACAACCTCCACCAATATTCCTAGTGGAAAAAAGATATAGGGGTAAAAAGCTATTTGCTGCAAGAGACTTATCTCTTTATCTACAAAACAAAATATTGTCAAAAATTCTTGCAGCATTTCTGTTGCATTGGGGGTAACATAGAATTCTGGACACTGATACTGTAAGGACATTGAGATAAAACCTGGAAAAGAGAATGGGAACATCATGGCTAGCTTAGACAAATGATATTTCATATACATTAATATGTTGAGTCAAGGAGAATTCTATAAACATGAAAGAAAAGAAAATACAGAAACGATAATAAAGACTTCTGAGATTTGATGATTGGATTCTTGGAAATGGATTAGAGAGAAAAGACAATATGAACTATGAAGAAATAGTATCTCAGAATTTCCCAAAATTGACACACAAGATCGAACCCATAGTTTCAACCATATAGTTGGCTCTCAACTAAAGCTGGATAAATATATACAACTAGGTACATCACAGTAAAATTGCTGAAAATCTGAGACAAAAATATTAAAAGCAGTCTGTGAATAAAAAGCTATATTACCTTAGTAGTACCAACAGTAACACTGAAAGTTGACTTTAAAAAAAAAACCACAGACAAATGGTGTTGTTGAAAAGAAAAACAACTACATCTGGAATTATATAATTTCAAAATTATCTTTTAAATTTAAAATAAATAAAAGTATTTCTACATAATCAACATGAGATATTTTATCATCATTTTTTTTTCTGAAGTAAAATATATGAGAGTTGTTCAAACCAAAGAAAATTATTTTAGACAGAAGAATGGGAATTGAAGAAGGAAGAAAGGGCAAAAATATAAATAAACAAATACTGACTTTAAAATTTAATAATAATATATATTTAAGACTTAAATTATATGTAGACTTACAACACATGGCAAGAATAGCACAAATGGAGGGAAAGTGGTAGAAAGGAATAAAGATTCTAGCTTCACCTGGAAAGTGGTAAAAATAACAATTAATGTTAGGTGGCTACAATGTAGGTGGCTATAATTCAAAGGATAAATGAATATTATTCTTCAGGGTAATAACTTAAGTAATAGAAAGAATTGTTAACAATCCAACAAAGGAAGAATTCTGAAATAAAAAAATAATAAAATTATCCAATTAAGATAAGAAATGAGAGAATAAAGAAACAAAAATACAATAAAAAGAAAAATAAATAATTACATGGTCAATTTAAACAAATCTTTAGTAATTACATTAAGAATAAATGAACAAATTACTTCAATTTAAGGAGTAACTCTCAGAGTTTTTACATATTTAGTTTTACTAAATTTTATTTTCCTTACAAATCTCAGTCTTGAGCTTCCCTTCATACACCATTATGAGAGAATTGTGTTTTCCCCCAAATATGTTGAAGTCCTAACCCCCAGTACCTCAGAATATGACAGTATTTGGAAATGAGGGTGGGGTGGTTAAAGAGTTCATCAAAGTTAAATAAGATTACATTGGTGTGCCTTAATCCTATCTGGTGTCCCTGTAAGAAAACAAACAAACAAACAAACAAACAAAAAGCATTAGACACACAATGACACAATGAGACACCAAGAATGTGCCTGCACTGAAGAAAGACCAAGTGAACACATTTCAGGAAGGTGGTACTTGCAAGCCAAGGAGAGAGGTCTCAGAAGAAACTAGACCTTGCTGTCACCTTGATATTGGAGTTCAAGCCTCCAGAACTGAGAAATACATTTCTATTGTTTAAACTACTCAATCTCTGTATTTTGCCACAGCAGCCCAGCAAACTAATCCAAGTACTTACTCATCAAGAAGTATTCTTTTATCCTTTGAACTCTAAAAATTGATTTTCTGCCATTCTTTTATGAATTGTAGACTTTTTAACTTTACATAATAATTTTTAAAATTCAAGCCCCTTTTTCATGAATTGGACAGTGAATATATATTTTAGAACAATTAGCTATTTACTTGATTCTTTGCATATTGATTTATCAATATCAGGTTATTTACCTGAGCCTTGAAGATTGCTTTGTCAATACTTCATGAATAATAGAGCTCAATAATACTTGCTAAATAAATTAATGATTTATAAATAAAATAAAATAATTCTTATGCCTCAATATTACCATTAGTATTTTAAAATCTGAATACAGTAAAATAATAATTACCATTGCTTCAATATTAAATGTTAATGAGGATTTGAGATGACAACTTTGTTTTTTTGGTATTTAGAGATATTTTAATGTTAATTTTAGACATCAGTTAGATTTATATTTGATTGCTACAAAGTACCATAAAGCACATTATACAGTCCTGTATTTTCATTATCAATAGCATTGGCCAGTGTTGGCCTGGTTCTTTATAGACCTCAAAAATCTTGTAGGTACTTTCTATATGCTTCTCACAATAGTCCTGTGAGAAACAAGAACAGGCATGATTCTTTTCATTTTTAGAGATTTAAAAAAAATTGCAAGTAAGAAAAGTTTGGGGTCTTGCTCACCGTCAAAGAGCTAATTGGTGATCTAATGGCCCCAATAATACTGATCACCTGATTTCTTTCTTCACTTTTCTCTAACAATCTCATTTGCTGGAAAATAGTGGTGTTCTCATTATAATATTTTGCTTGGCCAATAAATTATGCCGAGATGGTAAGGACTCGGATGCTTTTTCTCTTTTGGGATGCAATACCTAAGTTCAAACAGTAATTATTCTGACTCAACCTGTTGGAGTTTCAGTTAGGTTACTTATGTTTATATCTGATTAAATCTGTGTATACCATTTGTGGATATCATTTTTATAGATTAAAATTTAATTAACACAATTTTTTAATGCAACTATGTGGCCTCTAGTTACCTGCTCTCATATATATATTTATTTTATATATGACTCTGTAAATTAATATATAATATTATTTAAAATGTATATATATATATAAATTATATATATTTCTTTTATAGTCCATTCGAAGACAACAATGAAGTTATTTTTAAAGTATCATTAGTGCATATCTCCATGACAATATGGTACTATAAAAGAAATAATCATTAGGATCTTTTCGATACTTAATAAAGAAGCATACCCCTGCTGAAAATAAAAATGACAAATATTCTCTGTTCTAAATACAGAGTCACTGCAGTTGCTTGGATTAACCATTCATTTCTGCCTAATTCCTCTGCCCATCCTTTCTTTGAGAGTTAACACATTGTTCTTAAATACTTTAATACGGACTTTTCCATAGACCAGAGGATTGAAAAACACACAAGGGACTGAAAAAATAGTAGGATACCTTTATGCCCCAAATGGTCTGTTTCCTTCAGTGACATCTCTGAAACTCCGCACTTAGGCACCACCACATAGAGAAATTAGTCCACTGTTTATGGCAATTATTTTAGTCATTATTACATTTTGAGTCATTTTAAATCACATATCTGCTTACATATTCTCACAGAAATAAGCCCAAGGCTTTTTAAAAATTAATTTCTTTTTAGTTCTAAAGTTGTGAAAAAACTAATAATTTTTTGCAGGAAGATTACAATGATTCTGTGAATTTTTTTCCTTTGTAGATTAATAGACAATTTTTGTTAAAATTCTAAAAGGGCCAATTTCTGATGAGAGAAAAAAATACAAATGTTATTTAAACTCCACAAAATTTTAAAAATGGTACCTCTATCACCATTGTATTTATGTCTTGCTTAAAATTCTAATATTTTGGTCTGTTTTCACATTTTCTAAGTGATTATATTTCATCTTAAGGAAAAGAAAATTCAGAAACTTTGAGAAATATTAAAATTTCTGTTAATGCAACAATGACTTCTGTACTTGTCCGAAGGAAAGCAGTATGTAATATTGGCAATACTTTAAATGATTTTTTTTAAAAAGTGTTTTATAGAGGGGCTTATCCTAGAGATCAGAATTCACCTAGAAATCTAGGTTTTGAATATATGACTAATTAGAGGCTGCTATGCAAATATTAACTTAAATACTCACTGTCTCATCTCATCTTTAATATGAAGGAGAATGTCACAAAGGCTTCTCTGTTAGCAGAGAAGCATAAACTCCTAGAATGTTGCTACTTCGAGGTGCACCGATATCATGTTGCTCTTCTACCCACACCCACACTTTATGCACATGAAAAAAAAGTAGTCTTCAGCGAAGTAGTTGATTTGTTCCAATATCCAAAATAGCAACAGTGTCTAAGCTCAAATCCACAAATCTATGTTTATTGATTTACTTTCCATCTCATTATACTCTAATGTCCTCCAATAATAAAGATGCTATTTTGTTTTTAGTCTAACATTTCAAGAAACATTAAAATATTTTTATTTTATGTCTTATAGTTATCATTTCATTTAAGGTGTTATAATTTAAATCAATCCTGTGATACAGTATTCTTGATTCCAGTGTACTGGTGAAGAGACAAAAAGTAGAAGTCATATAGCTAGAATGTGAGAGGGTGGGATCTTTCTCTGGAAAATACCAGATTGCTTTGCTTTCCCTTAGATCATATAATTCTGCTGTCCATATGGATATAAGGAAGCTGAGAGAAAAACAAGCATAGCACTATTGGGGACAATTTATCTTTTCACCCTGTTTGAATGGGTCCTAGCACAGGAAAGGTATTTTTAATAACCATGTCTGAGTAGCAAG
This sequence comes from Eonycteris spelaea, assembly GCA_003508835.1. Lineage (NCBI taxonomy): Eukaryota > Metazoa > Chordata > Mammalia > Chiroptera > Pteropodidae > Eonycteris > Eonycteris spelaea. The sequence goes on along the minus strand of PUFA01000254.1, from coordinate 221,059 downwards.
GTAGCGTTTGTACTCAGGCCGAGCAGAAATCTGCTGGGAGCATAAAGGGATCTTTCTCATTTAGCTAGATTTAGATTTTCTGCCGGACTCACCTTCCCTCCCACTCTCTCATTTTGAAATTATTATATATTGAAATTTAAGGCAAAAATGCAGAGCAAGGGAAGACTCCTCTCTAGTTAATATCTTCAATTACTGCTTAGTTCATTGATCCACATGCAAGAGGCAGAGGGGCAGCATTTGGTGTGATTGAAAGGACAGAGACCATGTAGCGATATATGAAAACCACATTGCACTCAATAGTCCACATCTTTCAAAATAACTTCTAAAAAATCCAGAAAAGACAGGAACTAGCACTTTTTCCAATGTTCACGACATGTAAACCCTTTCAATTTGCCACTGTTTTTACAGAATTTATTTTCAGAGAATGTCATTGCAGTAGAACATGGTCTTCTTATTTTAAAGATTAAACACTATTATGGGTATTAAATAATTTTGATATGTAACTTCTTTATGTATAACAGGGGGACTTCCAGGGCAGTGTTACTTCTATTTCTCTGTCCTATAAACAGTTCTACATATTAAAATGTGATTACTTAGGCAATATATAGATTCTTACACATACCATTAATTTATTTTTTTGTAGCAAGCCTGGGGAGAGAGTGAAAATCTAATATCTACGCAGAGATAATGAAAGACAGAAGAATTTATTAATTTTCTCCAGGATGAAATACAAGTCTAACACCTCCATGTACATTGCTTTTGACCACAATTACAAGTTCCGTTATAGCCCGATGATTCTCTAACTGCTCTCCCTCCTCTCTAATTCTCTCTATGTACTGCTCCTGCCCTCACTGTTGGAACAGAGTTGTCCTTTATTAGTGAACCCAATAAAATCTGCAGACCGAAACAGGACCTTACTGGAGTTTCTGGGTCTCTACTAAAAAACTGAAGGTAATTATCTGCTCATGACATAAATTTGACTACCCTCTTACGGAGGCCATACTTTTCTTCTCTAAATTGATGTTAAGGATGTTTCTCTTGTTAAAATTTGGGAAAGTATTCCATGCCATGGATATCAAAATACGAATCTCTCTTAAAGAAAAGAAACAGAAACAAAAAGCATAAGGAATCGCCATATTTCAGATTATATCTGAGAGCACACTGATCTTGTATTAGTGATATGTATATTGCTGGAAAACAAAAGTTCATACTAACAAAATAAAACATTTTATGATTCTATCGAATTCTCTTGAAAAATTTTATAGAGTTTTTAAAAAATTTATTTCAACTCTTTAGGGCAAGAATTACTCTTCAGATTTTTAGAGACAGGCTCAATTGTCTAACGATTTGAAAATAAGACAGTCATCTTAGTAAAGTGAATTTAAAAAGTGAAAACAGGAAATATAAAACATACGGTAAAACAGCAGAGGACGCATTTAATCACCTCCTTGTAAAACTAGATAGCTAACAAGGGTTCAGCAGGTTATAAAGTCAGCTTCCATACAGGGGAAAAAAAATGTATTTTACAGGAACTTTTATGGTGAAACATTTGAATAAAAGAGGTATATTACTTCCACGGAAATTGCTTTCTCTTTGTGTAAAACTTTTTTTTGCCCATAATTTCCTTTTAATATATGCTAAAAAAAAAAAAAAGAAAAGAAAAGAAAAGAAAGAAATTTTTCTTCTCTACTTGAAACTTACTTTCTGACTATATTTTATCTCCTGCGTGTATGTGTGGAGGGGAGGGGAGGGGGGAGCCGGGGAGGTCTGCATATGTGTTTTAATATCACATTGCCTTCAGTTAGAATTTTCACAAGTTTCATTATTGACTTCTCTTCTGATTAGCTACTCAACTCTCTAAATATATACTCTTTATAATGCTAGTCAGCTTGTGAAATAAGCTGTTTTGCACACAGCTAAAGCAACACCATTTCAGCATTACTGCCTTATAGAAGCAAACCATTATTTCATGTAATTGTACATTCTTTCTTCTTATTCTTCACAATGTGCTATCAGTTGACAACTATTTTTTACAACTCAGACTCATGGAATTTGGCAGTTTTCTTTCTAATATGTCTGGCCACAAAAAAAAAAAAAAAAGATTGCTTTTCCCCATACATAATGTATTTTAAACGTCGCATTTTTTTTTCTAACAAAGACATCTATATCTCTTTTACTGCTGAAAATAAAATTCAATGTCAGTTTTCAAAGACACAGTGGTAATTTAAACAAGAAACAGCTGTGTTTTTGCTAATTTATTCAAAAATATTTGCTAAATATTTTTAAAATATTAGATTGAATATCTCATACACTGGGAATTAATGCCAACATTTCTTTGATTATAGGTGAGACATGGAGCTTTCCCACCATTCTCTTGGTGTGTTAGATAGCTAGCAAATGCTTGTGGTCCTGTATCTCATACAGTTTAAACTAGATTAGATTCTTGGTAGTCAGGGTAAGCAGTCCTTCCCAAAATAAAATATATCATCTCTTTGTGCCTTCATACCTACATGGATTTTCCCCAGAATGAAGTGCTTCATATTTCTTAGTGACCTTTTAAAATACATATTAAATTAGAATTACAAATGTCTGCTTGTACAAACATAGTACTATTATAACCATAACAATATTCTAAATATGATAGATTCAAGCTGGTTAAGAAGACCACTCCCCCTCCGTTTTTCTGTTAAGAGCAGGTTTGGCAGTATCAGTTTTATGTTTGGATGAGATACTTCTAAACACTCAGTGAAACTAGTCTCTAGACTAGTACAGGAAATGTCTCCAGTACTTTGATATCATATATGTAACTCCTGGGAAAGTCCACAGTATCATGGAGATACTCTCTTCAGATCTATATATTATTCTTGAATGACCTGCACATGGGTAGCCAATGAGGGTGAAGAATAAGGTTTACAGGCCTATCTAATATTTTTTCATACTTTCTTTCTCTCTGTGGGTGATAGATTCTATGGGCAATGATTGTACTGACATACTGTTCAGTCTATAAGTTCATAGAAGATACAAGCCATTTCAGTCTGGGTTCTATCCAAGTTTGAGTCAGTACCTATTTTTAAATCACATTTTGGAATTGTACTGGCCCAGAAAAGTTTGAGTGATGCAAGAGTGAGCATATGGTGTATATGAGGGTTATAGTCTCCATTATATTCTGACCAGTCAAGAGTAGCCCATCATTGCCAATGGATGAAAGTATCCCAAAGCAGCAAAAATCTTATAAAATCCAATATTACTTGTCGGTCTTTACATATGACCAGGCTTCTGTGTATCCTGAAAATAATACAAATAAAACATGTATTAAAATGTATAATATACCTTTATATGGCAAAAAACAACTTTTAAATGCTCTCACCATAACATTTAAAAAAATTTAGATCTAATAAACAGAAAATGCATAACTCTTAAATTATCATATTTCTGGTGTTTTGAAAATTGAATACACCTGTCCACCCTCCCATTATGGAATTAATTTTCTCCCTACTCCTCTCAAAATTTACAGTTTCAAGTCCTAATTCCCAATATGACTGTATTTGGTGATAGGACCTTAAAGAGGTAATTAAAATTAAATGAAGCTGTAAGGTAAAACTTTAATCCAATAGGACTATGGTCTTTATAAAAAGAAGAAGAGACATCAGGAATACATAGATTAAAAGGTTATGTTAGGACACAGCAGGAAGGTGGCTGCCAACTGCAAAATAAGGAAAGAGGCCTCAGGAGAAACTGAACCCGTTGAAAACTTATCTCAGACTTCTGGCTTCCAGAACTGTGAGAAAATAAATTTATGTTGTTTAAACCATTTAGTCTGTGTCTTTTTGTGATGTCAGCTCTACCACTCATGGAACATTTCATACACCCAAGAATTTACTCTCTTGGCCTTTTAGAGTAAATTTTTCTCTCCACCTTTGTCTCCTCTTCTCCTCACTAAATGCAATGTGATTTCTATTGCCATAAATTAATTCTGGCTGTGTCTGGATTGCATGTGAATGAAATCTTAAAATTTTTACTTTTGTGTATCAGTACCTTGTTCTTCTGCCACAGGCTACCTTAGGAAATGTAGATTATCTGATGTTTTTAATATCTAACTCCTTATTTAAGGAAGTAGAACCAGGTATCTTCTGAACACCAAAATTCTATATGAATTTTTAGCATTCTAAATGTGTTGTCGTTTTCAATTTCCTTCCTTTTGCTTTGGATATTATCAATCATGGAGAAACTTGACACCCTTTGAAAAAACATGAGGATCTGGGGGACTGGAAAAATGCTTTTATGTAATATATATGACTTAAGGGGATACAACCTTAAATTCCATTTAGAAATTGACGTTTGTTTATGAGTGAAATAAGCAGTAGAATTTAAAATTGAGCTTAAGGCAGAAATAAATAAAAATGGGTAAATATTAAATTTTTAAAACAATGACTTGCTAATAAATTAACTCACATTACATATAACTTTGAGAAGGAAATCTTTTGTTAACTATATACTAAAACTGAAAAAGATATTTTTAATGAAAATAATGCTAAGAAAATGTATGGTGGAAGTTCTACATTTATTGTATATAAAACAGATGATGATATAAACATAAATCATCAATATAAAAATGTTAGTTATAATTTTAATCATATAGAAAGAGAATAAATTCTATCAAAAGCCCTGGGATCACTTCCAATATGTAATTTCTTAAACATTTTTTAATATATAAAAATTTGGATGGTTCCTCAAAATATTTTTGAACTTATATACTAACAAAGTTATTAGTGTTTACAAGTAGATAAAGGCATAGAATAAATATATAGGTGGAGATAAATAGATAATAACTTTTAACAACTAAAGGATTTCAATAAAAACATACCTTACTCATATTTGTAAATTTAATCTTAATAAGTACCTAATACATGTGAAGATAAAAACATAGTGAAAACATTAAAGAAATAAAAATATAATTATAAAATTTGGCTTATAAAATAGTCACATCACTTTTCATTTATCTAAAATATTTAAAAATATGTTTCAATATTTTTTCATATGTATTTGCAATTGTTACTTTTATTCACTATGAAAGCAATATTTAATCAACATTTTATATTAGTGAATCATATTTCCTTAGACTAAAGCATTAGGAGAAAGATTTTCAAAGAAAACTACATTAAATTAATTTCCCACATAATTGTCTCACTTTAACATTTTCCCATGTGTTTATATCTTCGTTCTTTAATATAATCCAGAAATTTTGCATCTGGAAGGTGTTAGTTCCCAGATCCACATTTCAAAGCAAGGCAAATTAAGGTGCTAATTGCAGAAATCTAATTTCAGAAAGTACAGTTATCACCATACATTTAGAAATGAAAACATCACATAAAGAGGAAAAATCTGCTAGATTTCATTTAGGAATAAAAACATTCTAGAACTCTTTTTTGTTTTCCTTCTACTTGTCCTGAAATTCCCTTAGGAAAAGATTATTATGCAGAGTGTATTTGTGCGTTTAACTTACTAAATAGACATTAGGAATAAAGACAAGAGGAATAAAGTATGAAAGAAGAGAGAGAACACTACATGAATTCATTATTGATCTGGCCATAGCTAAGTTTATCTCAGGGCTCTATCGGGAGGTACTGTGCTTCAGGAAGCTATATACAAGATAATCCTGCAAAGAGAAGGAGGAAGAATGTATTTATCTGCCTATTTCTCCCATTGCTCAAGTCTTTTCCTTATGAGGATAGCTCATATGGACTTCTGTATTGCATACATTTGGATGGGTGCTGAGACATTACGGTGAGGTCAGCAGAAGGGACAGGACAAGAGGTGAGGGGCTATCAGGTTGCATATGTGTTAGTTTTAACATGATACACAGAAATGCTATGATGGCAGCAGGGACAAAGGTGGCCCAGAGGTTCTGAGATGGTGTGTAAGAGTTGTCTGATAAATTGATTTTTTTAAAAAGTTTGTGTTGTTTCTTCAAAGTATAATGAGCATCTTCTCTAGGAACATCTCTTGATTGAAAGGAACTTAGATAAAATTATAAAGTTATTGATGAAATAAGATAGTATAAATTTTGTATAACACATTAAATGTAAATATCAGAGACTTCTAGTTTCTGCTTCTCACTTTCATCCTCATAACACGAAACAACTAAGCACACTGAAAGTAAACAACTCTTCTTAGATCCATCAGAGAATTGAGGTCATACAGAAAACCACTATCCTGAAAATTGAAGAGAGAGACAGATAGATACAAAGAATCACAGTTTATTGGGAGTAAACCCCAGGAGTAGAAATTTACCAGGTACATCCAGTACTAGCAGGGGCACTTAAACCACAATTGACGAACTTCTGGATGCTCAGTGTGGACTAGTTTGAGTGTTAAAAACTCTTGTTGAGGGGGGACCTAATCTTAGGGAAAGCCCCATAATTCTATAAATTTTATCTCTAAGAGCCCTAGTAGGTTCTCGTGATGAGAAAAATCCCCTCATGCTCGCTACAAAGAGTAGGGGAAGGTAACCATTTTGAAATATACATGGAACTTTCTGTTCTTCAACTGTCCTCAAGGGAAAGTAGTTCTACTTTCCCAAAGCCTAAATGATGTGGAAAAAAAAAAACAAAATATGTACGTCTAGCCCCCTCTTGTCCTTGCCTTTCACCTAGACTGGGGATGGTGACTGAGAAGTACTGATGAAGATCACAGCCTAGGCACACAGCACCCCCAGCTCAAAAAACAAACAAACAAACAAACAAACAAATAAATAATGGAGACCTAATTACAGAAGTACAAACACTTCCCGTTCATTACCTCTCACCGGAACACCAACAGGGCTCCTATGAAATAACAGAGGATTGCAGCTGAAAAAAATTGCAAGGCTCAGAGTATACTTAAAAAGGAATTTCTAAATTTCTAGTGAAAACCAAAACAACAAGGGGGGAAAAAAAAGAACGTGAGAGGAAATTAAAGTCTCAGATAGCTACAGATACAGAAAACAGTAAACACAGTGTACTTCCAAGGCAGATATCCATATTTACCTTAGTTGATATTACTTAATATGTCACATCTGACTTTCATACTTAATAAGGAGAAACTGGATTGTGGGTCCCAGGCCTGGAAGGTCTCAGGTCTGGCTGTGATCCAGGCTCACAGCTAGGAATAGGACCCCAGATTTAGAATGTTACATTAGTGCATTAGTATCGTGCATGTGTGGCGGAATGCCACTATTGTACTCTGCTATGTGTGGAGCTATGCGGTCTCCTGGAGAGCAGAAGGAGTGCACACAATACCACACTCCCCCCAATAGACTGCACTTCGAGCAATAGAAGTGTGCTCCACACAATAAATTGGTTGCCTGCCGTTTCATTCTGTCAGGCCTATTTTGGTGCATTCTTCCAACTGGGCATATCTCTCACCTATCAAACCTTCCCTTCTCGATCAGCTCGGTGCTGATGTGGATGACTTCCTCCTAAGATGGAGAACAGGTAAACAATTTTCTCCTCCCACTCTACCATTGAACATTGTCCAAGTTAGTGAAATAAGAAAATAAAAGGAAATAAAAGGATACAGAAAGAAATAAAACTATGTTTAAATATGACATATTATGTATATGGGATTAAAGAATTATAATCCAAAATTTAAAATAAAACCTATGAATCCATACCATCAATAAATGATTAAATACATTGAAATGAGGGAGAAAAGACAAACATTCCATTCAGAAGACACCCAATAAATTTCGTAGATACTCTAACCTAAAGGAAGGGAAGCATAATTCCCTATTCTTTGAATGTGGGCTCTGCATGATGACTTCTTTCCATAAAATACAGTTTAGAAAGGGGCGAAAAAAATACTTAACATCATTATGGAGAATTTTGGCAAAATCTACTTCTGCCACATGATCTAGGTCAAAATGGATCATCTTAAATAATGTAGATACTATGTACTCTTGGCATGATATGATGAAATAGCAGTGTGGTCTTTCCTCCAAAACCCTGCAACCTTAGTCTAATTACGAGGAAAAGCTCAGGCAATATTAACACAATTTCATTAACTTCATCCAATTTCTTAATCTCTTTCTTTTATAAAGGAGTATAAGGAAATATTTTTAAAGTATAAAACTAAGTAGAATACATTATGGTTCATAACTAGTTAAATATACTATTTTCAGATATTCAATTTAACTATCTTAAATTCAGTAGCAGAACTCTAAATTGAATCTACTTTGGTGTGTTACATTTACTCTAATTTCTTTATAAATTAAAATTTTAAATTTACTGAAATTAAATAAAACAGCCTTGACAGGTCTTGAAGCATTTGTCAGTTTTCATTTCAGTGCATTTAAACTCAGAATATCAAACGAAACTGCAAATCTAAGTGGACATTTATAATCATAACTGGTGTAAATACCAACATGAAGAAAATGATAGAATCTAACTCATGCTCAAATAGGTCTATTTTGGAGCATCCAATGTGTGCTAATACAGTATGAGTAAAAGATCTCTTTGAAATCAGGCCATTACACAGTGAGTGAATAATTTAAAATATCTTCATTAAAAATTTGTGTTTCTGAAATGTTCTATTAAGCACATGTAAAGTCATTACAAATGGAAATTATACTTGATAGAAATGTTTTTTTTTTTTTTAAGGAGCAAAGTTAGTTTATTTAGATTAAAGGAATAAAGAAAGGGGAATAAACCTTAGTAGAGAGCTCATTGACTTTGCTTAAGGGAACTATCATCACCAATTAGAAGACTTTCTGCTCAGTATAAGTTTTTCAGGAAAAAATATATGAATATTAAAGAAATTACATCGCACATCATCATTTTTCTTTTTATCCTTTTAAAATATATGTCTGTATATTTTTTCCATGTGGATGTTAAGAAATATAGGTTTTTGAGCAGCTAAAATTTATGAAATATTTTAAATAGAAGCTATGAATAAACAAAACTCAAATTACAAAATTTGGCTAAACTGAGCAGGGTGAGAGGCATAAAAACAAAGAGAAGGAGACATAAATTACAAATTCTGGAACTGAAAGAGAGATCAGCTTTACAGGTCCTGCAGACATTTATAGAATAATACAATAACATTATAAATAATTTATGCCAATAAATTAAACAATTGACATAATGTATGAGTTGAAACACGTCTCAACAAAATTTATGTTGAAGTCCTCACCCCCAGCACCTGAGAATATGATCTTGTTTAAAAGTAGAGTCACTGTAGATGTATTTAAAATAAAGTTACATTAGAGTGGAGCAAGCCCATAATCCAATATAATTGGTATTATTATAAAAAGAATAGCATGTGATGAGAAAGAGTCACGTACAGAGAAAAGATGAAGTAAAGACGAAGTTATGGTTCTCTAGAAAGGAAAGACCTGGAATACATTTTCCCTCTTAGCTTTCAGAAGGAACCAATACTGCTAACACCTTGATTGTGGTCTTGTATTCCTCAGAACTGTAAAACAATAAATTCTGTTGTCTAAGCCACCCGGGTATGGTATTTTATTACTGCAGCCCTAGCAAACTAATACAAATGAAATGGACACATTCCTTGAAAGGCACAGGGTACCAAAACTGGCACAAGAATTCATACAAAATATCAATTTCAAAAATTAATTCAGAATTTAGACATTTCTAAAAATGTTTTCAAAGGCCAAGAGAAGATACTTCCTCATGAACACGAATATTTCAGGAAAAAAGTAATAAATATAGCGTGTAATTTTGTGTCTCCTTTCAGCAAATGGAGAAGGAGCAAACATTTCCCAACTCATATTGTGAGGACAGTGTTACGCTTACAGCAAAACAAGAATAGGAGGTCATCAGAAAAGAGAAATATGGAGTTACATCTCTCATGCACATAGATGCAAAAATCCTTGACAAACTTTTTGCAGATCAAATCCAAGAATATATAAGAAGATGATGCATCACGATTGGAATTTAAGTTTGTTTTAACATCTGAAATAAACAACTTTAAAGAAAAGAAATAACACACAAACAAAAATTTATGAAAGAAAAAAAACAAACTATAGTAAAAAAAGCAAGCTCCTGGGAAGAAATGTCATTTTTACAAGTTTATAAAATGATGAAGTATTACCAAAAATATGAAGAAAAGTTTAAAAAATTACCAATATTAACAATAAAAACTGGACTTCACTCCAAACATAGGACGTTAAATAAATATAAACAATTTTGAGATAATATATTTGAAAATTTAGATAATTTGGATAATTTCTTGACATAACCTCAATTAAATTACAACCTAAACAGAAATAAATACATACAAATAATTCTATATCTTTCAAATAGATAGGAATATAGAAAAGAAAGTAAAACTGCCTCTATTTAAAAGTGACATGGTTGGATAAGGAGAAAATAAAAATATCAAAAAAACTGCAATGTGTAAGTTACTTATGCAATGTTATCAGATCCTAAGTCATAAAATTTTAGGATTTAATCTAATGAAATATCCATCAACCATTGTAAACTACAAAATGTTGCTGATTTTCCTGTACCTCAAAACTCAATATTTTTATATAAAATTTCCAAAATTGAGATATAAATTCTAAGTAAACCCTACTGAACTCCCAGAGGTTGTATGAATATTCATACTTATATTTGTGTGTGTGTAAATTAATAAGCTGAACCATACTGTATATGGAAATGCAAAAACAAAGCATAGCCAAGATTATTTTAGGGAGACTAAATGTGAAGAATTTGTCACTAAATTTTAACATCTACTCTATATAACAGTAAGTAATAATGTTCTACTAGCACAAAGATAAACATATAGGTTGATGAAAAGAGTTACAGAAATAAGTAATATATCAGATTACTTAATTTTAACAACTTTATTAAGGTATAATTGATATGCAAGCATGGATATATTTAATGTATAGGGTTTGATGAGTCGTAGCATGCATAGACCTATAAAACTATCATTACAATCAAGTAATGAACATATTCATATCCCCAAGATGTTTCCTTCTGCTCTTTTGTTTTTTGTTTGTTTTTCCAGTAAGACCACTTAAATGAGATGCACTCTCTTAAAAAAAATTAAGTATACAATACCAAACGTTCACTATATGCATTACACTGTATAGAGATCTCTAGAACGTATTCATCTTGCAAAGCTGAAACTTTACACCCATTGAACAACTCTCCATTTTTCCTTTCACTTTGCCCCTGGCAATCTCCATTCTATTGTTGTTTCTATGTTTGACAATTTTAGATGCCTTATATAAGAGGAATCATAAAGTACTTGTCCCTTTGTGAATGACATTTCACTTAACATAATGTCTTCCAGGTCCGTCCCTGTTGTTGTAAATGGTATGTTTATTCTTTTTTTTTTAAGGCTGAATAATATTCTACTGTATGTACATACTACATGTTCTTTACTTATTCATGTCAATGAAAATTTTAATTGTTTCCATATCATAACTATTGTGAATAATTCTGCAATGAATATGGGAGTACAGCCATCACTTTGAAATTCTGATTTTAATTATTTTGGATACATACCCAGACGTGGAAATTTTGGATCATATAATTTTATTTTTCGTGTTTTGAGGGACCTTTATACTGTTTTCTATAATGGCTATACCATGTTACATTATCACCAACAGTACACAAGAATTTTAATTTCTGCGCTAACACTTATCTTTAGCTTTCCTTCTTTTAAAGAATAATAGCCATTCTAGCAGTAGTGATGTGACATCTCATTGTAATTTTAATTTTTATTTCCTTGATAATTAGTGATGTTGAGCACGTTTTCATATACCTGCTTGGAACTATTGTATGTCTCCTTTGAGGAAATGTTTATTAACGTCCTTTGCACATTTTGTAAATAGGATTGTTTTTTGCTATTGAGTTTTAGGAGTTTCGTGTATATTTTGAATATTAACTCTATCAAATGTGCAAATACAACACCAAAAGCACAGAAAACAAAAGCAAAAATGGACAAATGCGACTACATCAAACTAAAAATCTTTCTACACAGCAAAAAACAAAAACAAAAAACAACAACACAATCAACAAAATGAAATAATAGCCTACAGAATTGGAAAAAATATTTGCAAACCATATATCTGTCAAAGTGTTACTATCAAAATATATAAAGGTTACTAAATTTATGACAAAAGTGACGCTATTCATGAGGGAGAAAGGAACATGTTTAAATAGGTGATGATAATGTCCCAGTCCTCTCTGCTTGCAAGATTATCATGTTTCATAATTTTTATATCTTCATAAAGCATTTTCCAGCTTTTTAATAACTAAATTACCAACTGAATGCTCATTTAATTTTTCTTCTTCCTGTTTCTATCCTTTTATTCTCTTTTCTATTTACTTTCTGTTGCATCTCATTGCATACCTTTTTTCCTACAGTATATATTTTAATTTTTATGTTTTTAGATTATTTTTAAAATGTGCTTAACTGGCAGTTGACTGCCCCCTATAAGCATGTTTTGAATTTGCTGGTGTGTTTTTTCTGGGTGTTGACAATTATTAATCCTGCTATAGAATTATTCCCAAAGCAGTAATTTTGATGATGATGATTCAAAATCGTTACATTTCCTTAAACATCCACACACAATTTAAAAATCTGAATTAGAATGTATACATAAATACAGAAAGAATTGTGACTTTATTCATTAACATCAGTATACAGATTTAACCTGAAATAATATTACCTAGTTGAATCATGTTTCTTCCTTCTTTTGCAATTCACAGTGTTCCTTTTTTTTCTTCCGTGGGAAAAAAAAAGTAATATGTACCCTAAGTGGCATCTGATAATTTTATTACCTGTTAATATACTCTACAGCCTTGATAAGAAGTCATCTTCCAAGCCTGAGACTTAGAGCTTTAATCTGAGCAAGATTTTAAGTCATTTACAAATTTATAATTATATAATTTTTTAAATTTTTCCTATAGTTATTTTTAATAAATAAATAGTAAAGATCCTATTTTTAAATTTATATTTATAAAGACGCCAAGATTGAAAGCTATAAAAGATGCATATGTGCATATATGCCTTTTCTCTTAAATTAAATACTTAAAAGGGAACCTGAAATAATATTTCAACATGCTACATTTTGGGAGATGAATGTTCTTAGATGAGATGAAATTTAAGGTCCCTTTACTATTCAACTCCAACTTCATACTAGGACATTTGCTTTTCAACAAAACTAGGCATAATTCATCTTAATCACCATAATTTTTCATATTTGTCCATATTCAAAGGCAAAAATGTTATACTGTATTATGTTTAAACTTAGAAGCAGCTGTACTAACATATGTCTCATTATTTAGAAGATGCCCTGTACATTTTTGTCAGAAAGTAGAAACACATGATGTCATTATAGCCAGCAATATTTTGCCCATAAAATATGTGAAGACAAAAAATATGTATAGATATCATTTAATCATCTTTTCACTAAGCTTAAAAAAAAGAAATGCAGAAAGTGATATCAAAATTCCTTACCAGTTCTAATACCTTATAGTTCCAATATATTATACTCAGTTCATACTCTGATTTTCCCTGTCACATATTTTCCATCCCAATGCTGCCTTTAAGCATTTAGCCTTCCTTTAAACTTGTGCAAATACCCTCTCATTTTGTTTTTAATCCATTTTAAATTCAATCTGTCTAACTATTCTTTTTCATTACTGTCAACTCAGGAACCAAGTTGCTATCTCAAATCCCTTGATGCTTTGGCACATAGGCTATATCCAGCTTATTATCACAAATATATATCACATGGATTGGACACTATTGTCTTTCAGTTACTTTACATCTTCATCTTCAGTGACCACTGCTCACACACCTTTTCAGCCACCTACACCAGTAGCCACATTGTCAACCTTTAAATTACCTGCAAATGTTTTTAGTTTATCCTTTACAGATTCTCACTTGAAATACTGTCTTTTTTTCTAGGTTACAGAGTTTCTATTCCACCCAGAACTAACCCTGAGCACAACAGTGTTCGATGTTTTGAACATTGAAGTTAATTTTATCATATTTTCAGATTCATGATTAATTTTTAGGCTAAAAGTGTCTTTTATCACAAAAGTAACTCAAAAAATGGCTAACAGATGTTGATGGGAATTCCACACTCCTTACTATTCATAGCATTTCCTGGTTCTGAGTGTTAGAATGGCCTCTTCAAAAAGTAATTCAAGAGGATTTCCGACACAACCTTCTTCACCTCCTCTTGCTTTACCCTTAAGAATTGCAGTTTAGTCACTGAATGTACTGTTCCCTGAACGTGATCATTTACTCTTAGTCAATTCCTGAGTAACATTTAGGAAAAGGGATTGAATATTGTATCACCCTATTTTGAGAATTCAGACTTCCACCTGACCTTGATTGTGATGCTTTAGTTCCCTCAATGGTGATGCCAAGCCAACTTCATTGTTATAACCCTTCGGGTGGTAGCTTAGCCAGCACAAGATTATGAGATCAAATTTTGGTTTACTTACCTAGACTCTTTTGTTGGATTGACATAATCATTGATGATGAGAATAATGAGGACTTGATTAAGAACCCTGTTCACCAAGTTTCACTCCAGTGCTCCAGATGGGCGGATGTGGGCTACCTAATGGATCTCTATACATTTTACAAAAATGCTCTGACCCTTTGGCAGTTAACCCTTTTGGGCAAAAGTGTGGGCGAGAGTAGAGATAATTGAAAAAAGTGTGAAGTGATAGTTATTGCAATGGTACAAATCGATTTTGTGATGATGGAGAGGATATAGGAATCAATTCACCTAGGTAGCGAATTTTATAGGTCCCAGGAAATATGAAGAAGGTAAAAGCTTTAATGATCTTTTGTGATTCAAAGCCATTCCTGGAGCCTTCATTAGGAGGAAAACTTTGTGGTTGAGATCTTCTAAATTCTTGCAAGCATCTTAAATATAACGCTTGGGTCCGCTATTTCAGCAAGATATTTCTGACATGATATGGTAGCCATTTCCTGTAACATTACTCAGAAACCTATCAGCATCAGCATGATATGACTCCAGCTTTTGCACCTTTCACAAAAAACACCATTCCACTCCTCCATATATCTTCTCTCCTCCCATTTTTTAGACATTACTCATTCTGTAGGGTAACTGAATGCTGCACAAGTGTTAGTGTAGACAAACAGGTCTAATTTGACTGCTTTCCTTTACACAGTTCATCTAACAACAAACACTATACTCAACAAAACCTATCCGGTGACTAGGAGGCCACAATGGAGGCACTATCAACCTCTACATCCCAGCAAATGTCCCATTTGCAATAATAGTAACCAACACATTCTTTCCAGGGTCACTATATATATCCTCAGAATTGTATTTTTTGTGTGGAAATCAGGCATAAAATTGTTTTCCTCCTCAAAACATAATGGCCGGCATGATATAAATAGTCATAAGAGACCTTTAAGTGTTAACTGAAACAGCACCTCTGCCATGGAAAATATTTAGGTCAGCCTTAATTCACTTGCCGAGTATTTTTTTTCGGGGGGGGGGGTGCATGGTAGAATTGGTTTGCACTTCCTCCTTGAGGGACAAGGTAGAGTTTGTAAGTTTTTTCATCTGGTTGGGTCTGGGATGCTAAGGGGTATGTTTAAGGTTAATATGGCAGGTTGGCCTCATTTTACTCTTCAAGTCCTGCTCATAGTAGCCTGAATTAAATGCTGTATAAAATAAATTGAAATGACTTTGTCCCAAACTATGACAGGTTGATTAATTAGAATTTGTGATAGAACAACATACTCATGGGACAATTTGCCAGAAACCAAGACACTAGAAAAGAAGGCTAGATATTGTTGGAAACAATTTTCCATGGAACTCAGACATTTTTGTATATCTGGTAAGCAGAGGCACAGATGGCTTTTGTTTTGGACTATCTTTTCAATGATATAGCAAAAATACAAAATAGAGATTTTGCCTCCTTCTAAAGCTAAAGGCAGATTTATTTACTATTAGTATAAGAAAGATAATGTTGCCTTCTGGGGCAAAGGTGTGCTTATGGCTCATTACAAAAGATGATTCATAAGCAGCATCTATATGTGCCATTCTGTATCTGCTTGTGGGACTTGAAGGCCAGGGAAACTGACATGAACATGAAGATTGTGCTGTCTGTCGTTAGGATTAAGAAAGTTCTTTGACACTGACCCAGGAGCCTTGTGTCTTCTATCAGCTTTCATGAACCCATAGCAAGTTAACTTGTTAGCTTGCAAGTTGAGGAAAATTTCGAATTCTCCACAGTTCTTGACATTGACTTCATGTATTAAATCTCAATATTTTGAGGGGAAATTCATTATCTCTTGATATAGAACATCTTATAGCAGTGCCTTATGAACATTTGTGGTGAAATATATGAAGACGCAAGTGAGTAACTACAGAATCAGAAATTTGATTCCTTTTCCCTGTATCTTAAAATTTATTTGAATCATTTTCATGTCAGAAAAAGTCATGCTAATTTTACTTTCCTCTACATCATTAATTTACATTTGTTTTTATATAAAAATAACACATTAAATTACTCTTCACATTGTTTACCAATTTGAACAACTTAACTTGCTCTCTGAGCCTGTTGCCTCATCCAATTTTCACATAATATTGATGAACTTGAATGTTCATTGACATCAGGCCCCTTTTACTTAGGGAGCACAGTTCATCAATCCATTTGTGTTGGTTTGCTGAGGAATTCAAATGGCTGTTACATGTTGGTTGTGATATTCATCATCTAAATCCCAGATTTCCTGACTTTCTTTTTTCTGTTTGTTTGCTAATTTTTCAAAGCTCCAAATAGTACACTAAAAGGTGGTCTGTCACCATCATATTCTCTGGAAGTCATGAATAATGACTTCTTAGAGACTCCACCACCTTATTAGCTTATTTTGAAACATTTGAATGTCTAGCAGCCTCTAGATAAAGCAATTACTTGACTTTTGCCCTTTTTTCATCTAGATTTTTTTTGGTATTAAATGTATTTCAAGTTGAAATTTAATTTTCATTGATATTAAGAATATTATTCTAGATACAAAATTCCAAGATACATAAGTGATCACATAATTGTATCAAGAATTTGAATTCAAATATTATAAATCTCTCAAGATGGTTAACATATTTAAGCTTAACCAAGAGATATTAAATTAAACAAACCAAGTGATAATAGGACTTTAGAACAAGTTGTAAATTCTGTTTGCATGGAAATATATTTAATGTATTACATGGTTATATTTTAAAGTAGAATGATACAGAAACTATTACTATTTTTATTCATTATCAATCTAAACATAATTTCCAAAATAATATGAAGTCATATCTCTTGTATTGTTTTTGAGGAAAAATCAAATAAGGAATAAACTGTATGTATTATGATAATATAAAAAATGTAGTTTAAAATTAATTTTAATTTAAAATAATTTTATAGTTATTTTAAGTCTCTGCTCAGTAAAACATTTGGGGATGTGCTATTACTAAAATGTTTTTCTGGAGTGTTTGTGCATGTAAATATAAAATAAGATGTCTGCCCTTAAAAATGTTATAGATTAGTAATTGAAATATGTCCATTGGGGCACTATAACAAATAATAAATTTGAAAGAGAGAAACAAAGACATATTGATGTTCAAAGGACAGAATCAAAGAGAGATTGATGAAGGATATGGCATTTTAGATATATAATTTTTAATTGTTAAAGTTAAAAAAAAAAACCTTCAATGAAAATTGATCCTCAAGGAATTATTTTTGGGACAATATAGAAGGTGGGTTTTTTTTGTTTTTTTGTTTTTTTATTTTTTTATTTTTTACTGCTGATGCAATTCTAGGCAACGGGCACAATATGGGAATGAGAAGCAAGCATAAGGTAAGAAGACAGGAACTAGGCACCAGCTCGAAGGTGACATACTGGAAAATAATTTTAGTCTGTTGGTGTTCTCTGCAACTCAGGAGATTCCTTTAAACCAACTGTGTCTGCTCATTGTATATTGCCTTGAAAATTAGAATACAGGGCAAAGATTTTTCTATTTTTCTTTAATTTGAATTGGGTACTTAGTATTTTAAAGGTTGCCTATAAAAATATGGGTTGGCATTTTTAATTTTAGTTTGATTAGTGTAATTTTAGTTTGATTTAGTGTAATTTTAGTCTGATTAAATTGTGTTTGGTAAAACATCTATCATATTCAGTAAATTAACAGCTCATAATTTTTTTTAATCTACTTGAGTAAACTTTGTGGGGAGTAACAGATATGCCCTGGACTTGAAAATGCTGCCACTGCAGGGCCATCTGGATAATCAGATGTTAGTTTTCCTTTTTTGTCAGAAAATTAATTTATCTGGTAGAAAGAAAGTGAGTATTGCTAGCAAACCTTCAGAGGTAAGGTTACCAAACCTTTATTAGAGTTCTTGTGTAATAATCCTCTTGCTTCTGTATTTTCTTCTATCAATAGCATAGTTCTTTTTTCATTAGAATAGTCGATGATGAATCAATGACTTGAATAAGTATGTCTGACTATAATAAAAAGGAAATTATGATATTTAAAATACATGATATAGGGAAATATTAAAATTACTACTGGTTGTGAGTATAAGCTCTGCCATTTAAAATCCATGACACTGAAATTTCCTCCCCCTCTTTTTTTCTCACTTTGTTTCCATACACACAAATCAATCAATCTTATGCAAAGTTGTAAGGTAAGATATTTTAATCTTCTAGCATGGTGTGAAACACTCTTTAAAGCCTTGCCTGCCAGGTGGGTAGTGCAGAAGCCATATCTCATCCTGCAACTCAATGAAGGTAAGAAATATATCTTGATTTAGAAAGTGTTTATATTAATTTCTATGAGTTAAAATCTAAAATCATTTAGTAAAATCATCGTGGGTTTTCTACTTTGATATTCCAGAACCATGGAATCAGAATGCAAAATACATCTGCATCCCTTCTTCTAGTTTCTGGGTAGTGAGTACACATAGGAAATTATAAACATTTGTGAAATGAATAACACAATCATGCAATTTCAATTCTAAATTTGGGAAACATAATTCCTGTGAGTTCAATTCTCAAGTCCCTTTGGTTAAATTGATTGTGAATATTCAGTTTTGATTTCCTAGAAATTTGACTCCTCAAAGTTTACAGCATTTCAAAGAGATAATATATATTAAAACATATTAATAATAGCAATACATTATAGTGTTAGGTATGATGTCTGAAAAGACCTCAAAAACTGACTTTTAAATAATATACTATTCTGCTGTCAAAACCTTGATCTATGCTTAGTTATCATTTTTCTTTATCTAATGCTCAAGTAATGGACAAATTGGTGAGCAACCTATTGATTTAATAATAGCTAATTAATAATTCCCAACATATAATTGTACTGTGCTGCTAGTCAATAATTTGATATTTCATGCATTGTTGTAGACATACTGACTATAAAGGCAATATATAAATAGGAAATCTAATTTATCTCATTAACATTATTTTTCTCTCACTGAATAGCTCCATGTTTTTCATACTCTATTGGGTTTTAATTAAAATTAAATTTAAAAACTATGTAAATAAACAGAATTTTCAAGTGACTGTTTTATTTCCATCATTTTACATTTCTCTTTTTTATGACCACATGAGGAAAATCACATAATATTAAATATAAAGGTCATATTTTTAGTTTTCTTCAGCATAAAGTATTATATTAAAATATTACATCATGTTTGATAACTCGGGAACTTTATAACTCTTAAAGAAAATGATTTTTAGAAGTTTTTTTTAGCTCGTTAAATTTGATAAGTTGGAAATGTATTTTTAAAACTTTTCTGCAGTTAATGTCTGGAACACAATCAACTATGGTGTTTTTTCACTTAATGTGAATCACTACTGGAGAGTTAATAACAATATTCAAAGTTGTTTCAAAATTTTTATTTTCCTCTATTATTGATAAGCTTATGAAGTTACACTAATTTGAAAGCTATATAACTTACAATATAAAAAATCTTATTATTATCATAAGGAACAATTTTGACAAATCTGTCAGGTCAGATCATCGTCTTGTCAGGTAAAGAGATTGTATTAGGATACACTCTTTAGTTAAATGAGAATTTCATGTGAGGGTTTGAATTATATGGTTTTCGTTGGACCTTTGTGTTACTATTTTTAAATATTTAACACTCTGGAAGTATATTTTATTTAGAATAATGAAGATACAAGTTAAGGTTTACTTCATTAAAGAATGAGAGAAATTTCATTTTGTTATAAATATTCACTACAAAGTGTAGAGTGATTATTTCATTACTTTAAAATGTAATAAAAATTGAAATGTTTAATAAATATATCAATTAGCATCTATAAAAATGAATTGTAATTAACATTGTTTTGGACATGATGGAGTAATCGGTATTAGAAAATTGTACAAAATACATGGAAACAATATCTTTAGAAATTAGAAACCTTGCAAAGTGGGGCTATTATTCCTAAGATTTTAAAAAACAATAATAATGAAGTAAGCCCTATGATAGTTCAGGTGTTTGTTTTCTACCAAACAGAACTTTCTAGACCACAAAGTAAAGAGATATATAATAGTGGTCATTTTGGGTTGTTAAGTGGAGGTAGGACAGTAAGTAGGTGGAGAATGGAGGCAGCTGGAATTTTCAGAGAAGAGTACCAGATGCAGAGAGGAAAGAACTATTTAAACAAAGAGAAAAATATCTTTAAGAATGTCTTTGAGTCTTTGCCTGAATATGACACTGTACATAAACGGAGTGAGGTTGGACAATAAGAGAAAAAGAAGTATCAAGGTATATTAAGCTGAAGTATAACCAGAGTTAATGAAGTCCTGGGAGGTGTTGGAGTCTCAATTAGCCAGAGCAAGGAGAGGTTATGGAGAACCTGAGGGTAGTAAAGTAGTCCTAAAGTAATAACTTTCCTTACTGTTCTCTAAAAAGTTTAAAAAAGAAGGCTTAGATGACTTGAGTTGATACACACAGTAATTTAACATTCTGCAAAATTCATTTTAAAGGAAAACTACATAAACATACACATGTATTCATGCATGCATTCACATGGGCACATGTAGTAAAAAATCCAGAACACGATGAAAATTAGTAGATATTCAATGCAGCACAAACTATCACCAACTATGAGAGAAAACAACCAGTAGAAACAAATCCAAAAATAAGAGATGGTAGAATTATAAATCAAATACTTGAAAATGTGTTACAAATGGGTTCAATAATTTAACCCATTTCCCACTTAGAAAAAAAGTGCAGCTCGCTGCCAGAGTTAATTTAATTTTGCATAAACATGCTCTTTGAAGCTGAAGTAAATCTGACTGGTTTTCAATGTGAAAATAAAATATAAAAACTGTTCTTGGAGTTATTTTTAAACAGAACTTATTTCTAATCCTACTGTAGCATAAATGTATATAACAGCCAATATTTAATAATTTCCTTTGTGTGTGTGCTAATTTTCAAAGCTCGGAACAACACAAATCGGAATATTTAGGATTTGACATTTTCCGCAATTGAGAATTACTGTATTTTGTAAATGGAAATATCACTACTAAAAGCAGAATGCTCTAGAGAGAATGATGTCATTTATTTCCAAAGACTCTCAATATGTTAGAGTGATGCAAAAATAATAGTAAAAGCAAGATATTTTGCAACAAACTTTGGGAGTAAAATTAGGACTGGAATCTGTGAGCTATCTCCGGGTAAACACTGCAGCCACAAGTGCCACCCGCTGAGTATTCAGGGCAAACAGGAAATGGGTTAAAGGAAAGCATGAGCATTATGAGTACTAAAGAAGCTAGTATATATATAAAAATGACATTTTCAGATCTTAAAAAACAGTAGCTAAAATGAAAAAGAAAAAAAAATCCTGGAAAGGTTTAACACTGCTTTGGATAACACAAAAGAAAAAATATATATTTGAATTGAAAAAGGGTAACAGAAGCTAATCAAATTGAAATATCAAGGAGGAAAAGACAGCTGGGAAAAAACAAAAACAAAAAAAAAACTAAAGGGAGAATAAGTCACCTGTGAAAAAACAGAGTTTAAAATCTCTGTTATTGGAATCTTGTCAGTAGAGGAGATGGGGCAGAACAAATATTTGAATAAATAATTTTCTAAATATTTTCAGACTTAATGATGAAAATCAACCCATAGATCAAATAAGCTCAATGAACAATAAGCAAGACAAGCACAAAGTAATATACATATTAAAATAAAATTGTTGAAATGCATGGATGAAAAAAACCCAAAAATGTTGCCAGAAAAGTAACTACCAGAAAAAAAATTTACATACAGGGAAACAAAGAAAAAAAAACTTAGAACTTAGTAAAAAGTATGCAAATAAGATCGTAATAAAATGATAATTTTAAAAATGCTTAGAGACAAATCTGTTAACAGAATTACACAGTCATTATGTTCTTGTACTAATTATCTGTTGTCAATGCTGAAAGTACATAACAAGAAATGCTAAGATACTCAAGTGAGGAAACTATGGGATTAATAAGATAATTTGTTATATTGGCTCAAATTTCAAAGCTTTTTACTATCGCAGCAAAAAAAAAAAAAAGGCATTGGGATAAATTTATATATTTATCAGCCATTCAAATGATCTCTTCATCAAAATGTCCCAGTTTTTGCCATTATTTACTTTGTTATATGTTTACTTTTTATTGCTTTCTATAGTATATTTTATTATACACTGGACATAAAGGATATATGAACTGAGGATAACTTCTGTCCTGTGCATTAATTTTTATTGTCTTAAAGGGATACTTGCAACAGAAGTTCTCTGTTCTGTTATTTTCATCCATTTTTTTTTATGTTTGGACCAATATCACATTGTTTTATTCATTATAACTTTGAAGTGGTTATCATCTAACTTTGTTTTTTTCAACATTGCTGTGACTGTTTCTGGTTTTTTATATACTTTCATATAAATTTTAGAGCTGCTATCTCAATTTTCATAAAAATAACCTTAAGGAACTTTGATTGGCATTGCACTGAATTTATATTTTAATTTGTGTGGATGACATATTTGAGTCAATCCATCAATGGGTGTTTTTCTTCTTGTTTCTTCCCTTTGACAGATTTTCAATGTTAAACTATTAGTGTACTCCTAAAATAGACCCAAGTTGTAATATGGTATAATTTGTATATGTCTCTGATTTCAATTTGCTATATTTAAAAAGAATTTAAAATATTGATTATGAAATAAATGCTGTTTTTTCATCAAAACTTTTTTTTACCAGATTTCATAACAGTAAATATATGATTTAATATTTAAAAAGTTATGGCATTTTTAGTTATCTTATTGTTATGTATATCTAGTTTAATTTTATTGTGATTGGAGGACATAAGATGAATTAGTTTAATTTTTAAAATTTAGTCTTTATGGCCTGGTACATGATTGGTTTAGGGAAACATTCTATGTGCTCTTGAAAAGAATGTGAAGTCTGTTATTACTGGTTGTGTCCTTTGTTTACATATTGGATAAAGTTATTAGCATTCGAATATTATGTAAGGTTGGTGATTTTTTTCTTGCTTGTTGACTGGCTATTGTATAGGTGTTTGAGATTTCTACTATGATTGCGAATTTGTCTATCTTTGCCTTTTATATCAATTATTCAAACAAACTTTTTATTTGATATGATGTTAGGTTTACATAGTTATAAAAATCATGCAGAGATTTATACATGATATGTAATATATAATATAAACATATCTGTATTACATAAACATAATATAAGCTTTTATTTTATGATTTTAAGTGCGGTGTAGAAGCTTTACTTCTCTTTAATGCTTTTACTCCCTACCGTTTAAAATGTAACTGATATAGGTATTTCCTTTATATATGAGAACCATATCATATGATGTTATATTAATTTCAACTGGCAAATATTATTTAAGAAACCAGAAGAAGGAAATCTGTTCAATTTATCTGCATTTTTTACTCATTCTCATGTCCTGAAATTCTAGCCTTCTATTATAATTCCTTTCTGTTTAGAAAAATTATTTAAGCATTTAGAGTAGGATTGCTAATAATTTTTTCTTTTTTTTCCTTTTGTCTATAAATGTTTCTATTTCCCTCATTCCCAAAGAATATTTCACCAACCACCAAATTCACTGTTGAAAGTGATTTTCTTTCAGTAGTTGAACATGCCACTTCCTCTGGTCTCTATGGTTTCAGATAGAAAATCTACCATCGATTGAATTGAAAGTCCTTTATAAGTTATGTACTGTTTCTCTGATTTCTTTCAAGAATTTTTTTTCTTTGCATTTAGCTTTCAGAAGTTTAATTATGATATTTTAATGTGAATTATTTTCCTTCATCCTATATGTTGTTCACTCAGCTAATTTAAATGTGTTGATGTCTTTCTCCAACTTGTGGAGGTTTCTAGTCATTATTTTCTTGAATATTTTCTCAGTTCTGTTCTCTCACTACCTTATATATAAATTTTATATCGAGTTATTCATATAATCTTACTTCAACTATATGAATGTTAGGCTTTTTGTTATTGTCCCACAGAACCCGTAAGCTCATCATTTTTTTTTCAGTTGATCTCTGTTTTTCAGATTGAGTATATACAATTAATCTGTTCACTGATTATACCATCTTTTATCTGCATTCTATCATTAAACAAATCCATGACTTTTTTTATTTGTGTTATTTTATTTTTCTGCTCTACAATTTCTATTTGATTCCTTTTTATAATTTTTATTTCTTTGCTGAGATTTACATTTCTTTTTCAGTTTTCAAGCCAATGTGTTGCAGCATTTTCTATTTTAAAATCCTTATCAGTTAATTCCAACATCTGACTTATTTGGGTGTTGACACATTTTATTGTCCTTTCTCATTCAACTTATGATTTGAATAAATAGAATAAATTTAACAAAACATGTGAAGGACCTACATAATGAAAACTATAAGCCCTTATTAAAAGAAATCAAAAGGATACAATGAAATGGAAAGATATTCCTTTGTTCTTGGATTGGAAGAATCAACGTAGTTAAAATAATCATGTTACCTAAAGCATTATACAGATTTAATGGAATCCTCATCAAAATCTCATCAGCATTTTTTAAAGAAATAGAACAAAAAATCATCAGATTTGTATGGAAGCACAAAAGACTCCAAATTGCCAAAGCCATCCTGAGAAAAAAGAATGAGGCTGGAGACATTACTCTGCCCAACTTCAAATTATACTACAAAGTGACAGTAATCTAGAGGGCATGAAATTAGCAGCAAAACAGACATAGGGACCAGTGGAATGGAATCGAGAGTCCAGAAGTAAACCCATATTTATATGGGCAAATAATTTTTGACAAAAAGCCAAAAACATACAGTCGAGAAAGGGAAGCCTCTTCAGTAAATGGTGCTGGGAAATTGGAAGGCCACCTGCAAAAGAATGAAACTAGACTGTTGTCTATCACCACACACCAAAATGAACTCAATGGATTATGTAGAGGACCTGAACAGACACCTCTCCCTAGAAGACATGCAAATGCCCAACAAATATATGAAAAAATGCTCAACATCACTAGCTATTAGGGAAATGCAAATCAAAACCACAATGAGATACTATCTCACACCTGTTAGAATAGCTATAATCAACAGGACAAGTAATAAGAAATGTTGGAGAGGGTGGGGGAGGAGGAAAGGGGAGGTAGATGGGGTAAAAGGGATCAAATATGTGACGACAGAAAGAAATTTAACTATGGGAGGAGAATACAATACAATATATATATGCCTTTCTGCTAAAATTTATATCTGAAACTTACTGGATTTTGTTAACCAATGTTACCATAATAAGTGAAATAAATCTTAAAAAAAGAAAAATTGAGAGAGAGGAAAATATCCTTATAAGTTAATTCCAACATCTGACTTATTTTGGTGTTGACGCATTTTATTGTCCTTTTCTCATTCAAGTTGTGATTTGTCTTGTTCTTGGTATATATTAGTAAATTTTTTTTTATTGTATCCTGGGAGTTTGTATATTATATTATACAACTCTTATCTGGAAGGGTCTTTCCGAAGTGCAGCACGATGACTAGGGTGTGTATGCTCAACTGCTCTTTGAGCCTGTTGTGACTGATTCACACTACGTCACTGCTGATGGGCTGAGAGGAAATTTAGACTTCTCAACTCTGCTAGCACTTTCTCTGCAAAAGTGGAACAAAAGGTTCACTTCCAACCATTTTGCTCTGCCCTGTTCATGCTAGATGGGAATGTAGACTCAGCTCCTACTGGATTCTGCTGACACCATGGGACAGGGGAAAACTTAGTGGTAACTAGCCCTGTCTCTCACCACCTCATTAAGCAATGTAAGTGCTGAGAAGAGGTGACGGTTCAGCCTGTTGATAGATTATTGATGATCTCTGATTGATGGCATTTATTGTCCCTGATTAAAATCTAGGAAATAAAGAGATAGGCAACTGAGATATCCAATTTTACTTTGTTTACGACTTCATTGATTTAATACAAATATTTATAAATATATATTTATAAAGTATATCTGAAAGTTAGTCTTGATAAAGTAGAAATATATTGTATTCACTTTAAATGTATCTCACACCGAAATTTCATATATTATAGAAACAGGTTAAAAAACAACATAAAATTGATTTTAAATGTTAGCAAAATAAAAAGTATGCTCACAAAACTCTAGTATTTTTAACAGAATTCATCCTTCCTAAGTCCAGAAAAAAAAATGTATTTTTCAGACTTTTAAGAGCCACAAGTAAAAATTCTGCTAAAATTCAAAAGGAAGATATCTGAAGTGTCTCAACATTTTGCCACTAATTGGTCATTTTGAGTTCAGGGAGTTTTCAAGATTAACTTAAAGAAAATGAATAGCTATGCTTATTCACTTATAATTAATGAAAATAAAAAAGCAAAGACATTTCTCTTCGTTGAAAGCTCTGGAGATTTTTTTGCAACATCTCTTTTGAACTAATGTCTGCACAAAGCATATGCATTGTTATTATTTTCTTAATTAAATTATGGTTGGTAACAAATGTAATGTCATGGACAAACATTATTGGTTTCTATATTTAAAGAAAATATTATTTCTAAAACGATTTTGCATGTGAATAAAAGGCAGTATAGAAAGCTTCACAACTGATGACATTTAAGATATTTTATCAGTCTGAATGATCTTAAAGCTTCACATGTCCAATGTCAAATAGAATACACAGATGTTCTAACTAATATTCATAAAATTCCTTTTATTCTTAAAATATACAATGAAAATGGGGATAAACTCATTAGAAGCAAGACCTAATAAATGGAATACAACATAGTCTTATTAGCAAGATTCCTTTCCAGGTTCAATTTCTGCAAAGTATTAGATGTCAACATGTTGAAAGCCTTATAATTTTCTGAAACAAGTCATGCCAGAAGTCTTTGCTGATATTTCTGAAAATAATGCAGATGAAGCTATAGCGAATTGTTCTATCTGAATTTTAATGTCTCATTCAATTAGATCAAATTTAAACACATCAAACATTGTATTATTTATAAATAATCACATTAACATTACATTCTATTGTTTACATTCCAAAAATAAGTAGAGAAAATAATGATTTCACTACTTTTCTTAAAGTTAACAAGAAAATATTTACATAATTGCAAGAAAATGGTATAGTTTGAGTGGCAGCTGTAGCTATGGTTTCAAAAGAAAAAATAAGTAAAACCTATATTTTTCTAAACATAATACACAGAAATATTTTGAGGGAATGGATGTTATATATTGCAATTTGGAATACCTCTTTCAAATACCTTCTTGTTTCTCATGTTTGATTACTACCCCTTAGTAACACACACAGTTCCCTTTGTCCGAGATTTTGTTTCTCATATGGTGTTACTCAGAAACTGGTTCTCAGTCTCCTCTTACTCTTCATATGTCTGCTATTTATGATTTCAATGACAATTACATTGGTAAATAGATATGCAGATAGGCAGACAGATTAATAGATAGGTAATTAGATAAATGGATTCGATATATAGGTATCAAATCTGGGTTTGTATTTACAGTGGTCTTTTAGGAAGATCTCCTAGGTATCTCAAAATTGAAGAAAAATATGTGCTAATGTATCAAAAACTATAAAGGTATCTAATTATTATTTTATATATTAATTATTATATCTTTAGTTCAATAAATTAATGAGAATGCAAAAATGTTTGAGATAAATACAAAATTTTTTAAATGGAGGGAGTAATATTTTTTACATTTTTATTGAATTCATGGGCATATTTTGAATTAATAGAGAAAATGTCATTAGAATACAAATGAGAATCATTTTGTGTTTTTTTTCAAAATATATGCTATTAATTCAACTTATATAAAAAATAGACTAGATAAAGAGACATATTTTTAGAGAGTGCTGCCAGGGTGCGCAAAATTACCTTATAATTGAAAGAACTGAGTACAAGAGTAAGTTAAGTCAACCTATTCTAGAAATGGCCATAAAGCCCACAGGATTCTTTTCTTTTCATTAAAAACTTAAATTAAAAAAAAAAAATACTAAGCATTCTTGGCACAGGACATAAACGAAATACTGTGCAAGAATTACCTTCATTAGCATTTGCACATGTTCTAAACAGAACAACTTTAAAAATCATTTATGGACACTGTTTTCCTTTCAAAGAGGTTTCAGTGAAAATGCTGCCAAATTCCCCTCTCATCTCTGATTCTGAAATATTGGTCTGATGTGACGTAGCAAATGGAGCCATCCTGCAGGATTCTGATAGAGTTCATTGTTGAAACAGAGGAGACCTGCAAGGGGGTTTGATGAAGCCTTGTATGTCATTATGTGATTTGTTTCAAGCAGCCACACTGCGTCGTTCATCAAAACCTCATGGCTATATTGTATGGAGAAAACCTGTAAAATCTGTGTAAAGAAAATAAAACAGTTGTTTTCATTAAGGACTCTGTGAAACACAAACTTGCTCGTTTCCTTGCTAGCTTGCTTGCTTGCTTTATCTATCTACCTATCTATCTATCTATCTATCTATCTATCTATCTATTTATTTATTTATTTATTGGTGGCCAGGTAACATGTGAGACAAGTAGAGAAAGAGAGTTCTTCCCACTTCTACATGGAAAAGGACACGGCTTGGCATATCAGAGGACAAAAGAACTTTCATCAGAGTCCTTCTTTGCTGTAATGTAGGATAACAGTACTTGTAGCAAAATATCATTTCAAGTGTCAGAAGTCAATGAGAAAAACTGGAGAAAAAGGACACAAGAGGATTATATGTGTGACATATCCTCGAGAGACCAAGAAATATTGTGAAGTGATGATACTGAAGGAATGTGATACTCTGCATTACGTAGGTGGGAATTTGGTTCAGTGACATTTGCCTGGTTACACATGGGAAACAATAGGTCACATCAGTAATTAAAATTATACTCAGAAAATGTTTTATCAGAGCACTTTTTTCCTTAGTCACATTTAATCTGAATAAGATATTAAATGCATTCAACAATAATAGGAATCACCCATATTTGCCACCTAATATCCTAACAATGCATATATATTGCATCTTTATTTTTCCACATCTATAATGTAAGCATGATCACGACACCAATTTATGCCACTAACATAAATAGCAAACTACATAAAAATGTAATGATACTGCTTCTTAGAAAAGTTGTTTGGGGATCTGTTAATTTCATTCTTATGTACTACATTTATAATATTTCCTTTATAATTTGAAGCACATTTATAACCATTCATATATTTGTTATTCATCTATTAATAATTATGAACTGTTTGACAACTGTACATCATCAAAAGCATACTCATACTGAAAAGATTGCTACCTGTGGTATATTCTATTTAATAATAAATTAAAAGTAAGTACACACTGACATTTCGTTCTAATAAATACCAATAAATACCACCTTCCCTTCCCAATATACTGTTTTGAAGTACTAAAACAGTTAATAGAGATGATACTTTCTATTTTTTTATGAAACAGACCTACAGAGACGGTCTTACAGTGAATATCGCTATCAGGTATAAAAGATGGATTGTCATTGCTGTTGGGACAATACAGTGTAGAATTTTACAGTAATCAGATGAAGTACTAAGTGGATCAGATTCTGGAAAATTTTTAAATTTATTCTAGATGTTCTAACTATGTTTTGATTAATTCGTTTATTTAGATAGTTATTAAATTATTATTAAGGATAAGGCTGTGCCTCATAAAAAAAAGTTACACAAAGTAGAGAGTACAGCATCTTGAAATAAATATGGTAGCCTGCATTTTTGCTAAAATTATAAAACAAAAAGACTTATAAAGTACAAAAGAATATCTTTCCAAACATCTCAAGTAAAAATGTAAAAAGACTGTAGTACTATTACAAATTTTATTAAGTCAGAATCTATTGAGAATGTTTTCCTTTTACATTTTATCTTTGAAAACCAACTATTCACATTAAGCAATGGTCACAGGAGGAAGAAAACTACACTCAAATCCTTAGCAGTATCTCTGAAAGAACTCCGACAACTATCAGCAAACTAAAAAAAAAAATAAACTGAATTCATGGAGTTACCTAGCTCCAACTATAGAGAGGAAAATTGTCAGTAAAGGCCTATTTTGAGAAAATTTCATTGTTTAAACAGCTGGCTTTAAGATAGCAATAATAGTCTCCGAGTAAAGTCATAGAACTGAGAAGCAATTACGCCCTAGCCACTATGCCAAATAGACCTATTAGCAGCTCTCTCCAGCTTCCAAAGGCCCTGAACTCGACTCTGTCAAAAACAGTTCAGAGAATTAACAGCATAAAGGAAGGAAGAGCCGCCTTTGCTTCTCCACAAATTTCAAAAAGGCAAAAGGGCATAGAATTTAAGTATACAAACTTGGTTGGTGAGACTTTCAGAAATATGATCTAAATTATATCTCACAAATGTTATAACACAGAGGTGGAACTGGAGCTTATGTTAATGAATACTTTTAAAAAATATAAAATACAGAATAACAGTAACTATATTTATTGAGTTTCTGGCAATATCCTAGGTGCATTATGACCATGACTTTATGAATCACATACTAATTATAATTATAAAAGGAAATGCTCTGAAACACTCTATATCTTAAATTATTCACAGGTAAATTGGGCTCCAAACATCCTCTCACTTCACAAACACAAACTTTTACCAGATGAAAGAGTCAGAAGGTGAATATTTAAATAGAAATGATTGAAGACATGTTGCAATAAGCCACCTAGGTACAGGAGACTTGAGAGCTTGTGATGGACTCTAGATTCAATTTAATATTTACCCTCATTGACTATTTTGCAAAACATGATATCATCCCTTCCCCCTCAATTGTTTAACTGAGGGCTAGTATTCAAAGCTGGATACTAATTAAAGATACTGATGTTCCTCTGAGTATTCCAGACTATGCATTTTCAAATAGAGTATAAATTCCTGAAGATAAGAACTGTATCTTTCTCACTCGTACCTTTCATAATACTTATGCTAGTATCATGGGAATAGAAGACTCTTTAGTCCATTATTTTAAATTATTTTTTCTACTGTTTTTGGAGTTTTAAAGAAAGAATTGAGTTTGATTCTAACAACTACCTTTGGGGGAGCCATCAGAATGAATATATTAGCTCAGTGCCCTGCCCTCTGTTAAAACAGTTTATAGAGGTCTCCAACCTTTTTGGCACCACTGACCGGTGCTCCTATGAGACTCTAATGCCTGATGATCTGAGGTAGAGGTGAGGAGGTGATGCTAGTGCTGGGGAGTGGCAGCAAATACAAATAAAGCTTCGCTGGCTCCCCTGCTGCTCACCTCCTGCTGTATGGCCCAGTTTCTAACAGGCCACTGGCTGGTATCTTCCACAGTCCAGGAACTGGGAATCCCTGTTATAGAAGAAGAGACAGTGTATTTTAGTGGCTCAGGGCATTGTCTTCCATATTTACTGCCTTTGTTAAGATTCTAGCTCTAGCCATACTAAATCTGTGAAGGCAAAGTTATATAAACTCTCAAATTTCTGTTTGGACATCTGTGAAATGGAGATAATAACCAAATCTACATATAGAAAGTTGATGTGATTGTTATTTATGCATAAAATTTATTTGATGTACTCTTAGCACATAATAATAACAACAGTTCATCATTATGTTGCCCTCAGTCATCAAGAGCATCCTAGAAAATTTGAACTTAATGTGCCTATATATTTCCTATTGTTACTGTATCAAATTACCACACTTAGTGGCTTAAAATAACCCAAATATATTATTATTTACAACTTTGGAGGTCAAAAGTACAAAGTAGGTCTCACTGAGCTAAACTCAATTTGTTGACAGAGCTGCATTTTTTCTATAGGCTCTAAAGCACAATCTGTTCTCTTTCTTTTTTGTTTCTGAAGGCCTTCACATACCTTGGCTCATAGCACCTTCCCTCCAACTTCAGAGTTCAAAGCATAGCATCTCCAATTCTCTCGCAAACTCTGACCCTCTTGTTTTCATCATTCACTCACAAGGACCCTTGTGATAATTTTGGGTTCATTTTGATAACTTAAGAAGTCCTTTTCTTTTTAAAATTACAACTTACTTATACCTAGGTAAAGAGTAACATATTTGCCAGGGGTAAGGTAACATATTCAAAGGTTTGAGACGCTTAAAGTTGGATGTCTTTGGAGAGAGGAGTTGATTATTATGCCTACCACAGTGCCCATGGAGGAGTCAATATTGTCTTTATTTCTTCCAATAAACTCACTGTGATATGTATACATCAGTAATAATTAAATATACTAAGTTCATTAAAAGTAATGACACCTATTTTGGTGTATTTAAAATAGTTACTAGAATCTATTCAGGATATTTTGTTTAAAAATAGAGTATTTGGTGCAACATATAAACCATGTTGACATTTTGGAATTTGTAGTTTTCCTAAAGCAACACAACTGTTGAAGGTAGGCAGAGAGTGATTAAATACGTAAGCATAAACTCTTAATGACATCTCCTTGATACCCATTTAATTGTTCCCATACCCTGGGGATGTCTTTGTGAGTGCTACTCTATAATTCAATAGGGAAAGGTACTTTGTGAATGCCATCGAAATTGATTACTGTTTGTCCATTTGGGGGTGGGGCAATGAGGCAGAGAATTAACCTCCAATGAATTTTCAAAGTCATTTACATGTTGATGGTTAAATCATTTACTACTGCAGGCACCAGTCCTGTGGAACATTTGCAAAAATGCAACTTATAGGGTGCAAGAAATATATCAGCTGTGTCATGACAGCATTTAAAAATATATTTGCTTATTTATTTTAGCTCGCAAAACATCCTGAAGTTCAGGGGCTACATATTTTAATTTTATTGGTAAATAAGTCTCTAAAACCAATAAGAGATTCCTATGTTCTCTGAAGCAAACTAAAATTCTCCAGATATTTAGTTAAATCATTCCAAATTTTACATTAATGATAAAGTTAAATGTTAATGTCAAAATCTGAATGTTGATTAAGATTACATTAAATTCATTTGATAATAAATAAGCATGGGACATTTACGAATTTTGACTTCTATATATGATGAATTACAGTAAAAGAATCAATTGCCTTTGGTAAAGAAAAATAAATTTTGTATCTTAATAGATTTTATGGTCCAGTTACCTTTTAAATTCTAAGATGTTGAAGCAGATAATATAAATGTATTAATTATTTTTTGGAAGTTTTGTATAATTTGTAAAATGTGAATTTTATAATTTGTTTTTAAAATGTAAATACTAAAAGAAAAAAACAAATTTTTTCTCCATCTGCATGTGATAAGCTTGGAAGTCACTATTTCTATCCTCACAAGAAAAAAAAAAAATAAACAGATCAAACTTAAAATTAACAATTCTTCTTAGATGCATCAAAAAATTGAGGTCACAGGGCAAATGTCTGCCCCAAAAATAGGGATTGGGGGAGAAGAGAGGAGAGAGAGAATCTGTTCAGAACTTCCCAGTAGTAGAAGCTCAGGAGCAGAAGCCCACAGCTGGAACCAATATTAGTAGGAAGACTTTAAGTTGTAATCGTGGCTAGAGGTTCAATGTAGACTAGCTTCAAAATTAACCATAGGACTTTATTTAGAATGTTACACTTTTCCACTTCAATCAGTCAGGGTGCTGTATGACAAAAGAAGATTGCAGCTTAAATTACAACTCTCAAACCCTATTTAATGAGTCTCTAGGAAAATTTATTGACAACAGGGGTGACAAAAACAAGAACAATAGAGAAAATTTTAGCTTCTGATACAACTACAATATACCATAAACACAGTTTAACTTCTAGCCAGATAATTATAAAACCTCATACTAAAAGTCAATTTACCTAAATTCTTCAGTTATTTTTATGGAACACATCATTTCCAGCTTTCAAGGAAAGTTAAATTCTAAGGAAGAGAACAGAAATCTGAAGAAAACAAGGCAAAGATCAGATTCAGAATCAGACATTGCAGAAATTTTGGAATTATGATAGGGCATTTGAAATAGCTAAAATTAATATGTTAAGGGATCTGTAAGAAAGAAAAGGGAATACTAGAAATCAAAACAATATAACATAATTAAAAATACATTTGTTGGGCACATCAGTAAACTGGATATAACCAAGGAAAGAATCAGTGAGCTAGAAGATAAAATTCAATAGAAATTTCCAAAATTTAAATGTAAAGAGAAAATAGAATTGAAAAGAGAACAGCATATGCAAGAAAAGAACAATTCCAAAGGGTGCAATATATATTTGTAATGACAATACCAGAAAGAAAAGAGAGAAATAAGATATATTTGAAGTAATAATGGCTGAGAATTTTGCAAAATTAGTGACATACACCAGACCAGAGACACAGGAAATTCTGCAAATAGCAACAGGTCATTTTCCAGCTATTTTATTTCTCGTGTAATTTTATTATAAATCTCATGAGGTAAGTATTATCACTGTCTCAGAGAAAAATCGCTGAACTTGGATAGATAATGAGCAACTACAAGGAAACTAGAACACTGGTGACCTTGTACCTCAGCCTCACATTTGTATTTTAAATTGATTTTTACCACTGGTCAGTACCTTTATGTGTGTGTATGCATTTTTTTTCCCCAAAATGACCCAATATTGGTTAGTCATTAAATATTTTCAATAATTAAAATTTCAGGAAAGTGAAATAATGAGGTTTTTATTTTTCTGCAAGGATTCCCAGTTGTACTTCCTGTACTTATAATTTGTGAATTTAGAATTTAAAAAGGTATGTGCACAAAAATCTTCCAATTGCTATTTAATTCCCTCAAGAAATCATTTCATAGAGACATAAATTTTGAAGATATCTGCAATGAAATATTAAAGAGTTCTAAATTATTTATCACTGGAGAGTGAAAAAGTGTATTGTATTATTTTGGGCTCCTAATCTGTAGGGATGTGGATTTTGAAGCAACAAGAAAATTTAAAAATAAATCTATCCTGGCTACATACAGGCAATTTAAGAACAAAAGCTACAGTCTGTTTGAATTTCATTTTTTCTACATAAGGACATATTTCTACTCCTGTAGAGAGTAATAAATATTTATTCATATAAAATGTTCATTGAATAAAAATAGAGTAGGAATAAAATTACTCAAAAAAATCTGCCAGTATGGGATTAAAGAATAATATTTAATGGTATAATCATTATCAATATTTCTATGAAATCTTCCTTATGCATTCTGGTAGACTGCTAAATTGAGCCACATCAGCCAGAAAAAGAAAGATAAACTAATGAGGATACAAGTGAAAGTAAATTGATACCAGGTCAGAAAAAAAGAATAAATGAAGCATTTATTGGAATGTATTCAGACTATTCTTGCCATAATTGGGTGAGCAAATGAGACTGAATATCTACATTTTCAGAAGACTAAAGGTACTTTAATAGTGTTTTTCTACATACAAGTACCAGATAGAATATTTCCTAATACTACCTGGTGAATTTTATTAAAATAATTTAGTTATTTAGTTACTTATTATCTGAAGCTTTTCCCGCTTCACATTATCATGTTGTCCAAGTAGAAAGACTCTCAATACAATTAATATGTCAGGTTAATATTTTTGGAGAGATGGTTAGTGAAATTAGAAATGCTGAATATAGACAGAGAGGAAATATAATAATTAGAGGATTACTGAGAAATCTGCATTTCTTCAAACATCTATTCTAACACTTGAAGTTCTCAGTTAAAATCAGTAACATACTGGAATAAAGTTTGGACTGAACTCTGGATGTCTGTGACGAAGCTGCACTTGTAATTCCTGAAAACTCTCAGCAATGGGCGTGTGAGGAAGCAAATGGTGCTGGAACAGGGAAGTCAAAGGTTGGAATGGTAAAATGCTGGGGAGGTCAGCTTTTCCTAAATGGGATAGAGTGACAAGATAAACATTATATGTCTCAGAGACATTGTGCCCCAAAGATGTGGCATTATATTGTTTTCTGTGGATCAACAGATAAGAATTATAATAAAATAATATCCACCAATACAAAAGCTAATGTTTATCCAAAATTTAATATAATAAGTTTAATAATAATAGTAAAACAAACATTAACAAAAAAAGAAGAAAATACCTTAACTTTTCATGTTATCGAGATATTTATAAAAAGCTTTTAGTTTTCAGTGAAGTGCTTTGGCCTATAATCCACCCTCTAGATAAACATACACGCATACACACTATCAATACAGAATACAGGCTATAATGCTCCAACTATGGTGTTACTTTATAAAAATCAAATGCAAACCATTTTCAAGGAAATCTCTGAAGTAATAATTTAATACTTTTCAGAATAAATTTATCTCGTGATATTTAAAATATGTATTCCTATACATAAGTTAAAATTGTACTCTCATTAAATGATACACCTAACAAATATTATACACACTCAAGATCACATAAAAATCATTTTAAGTATTTAAAAAATATAAGTAAATTAAGTAACCGTCTAGCATATTCAAATTCTATTTGATAGTAATATCATTATTGAATTTGATCCCGTAAAGTGAAACAGATGGCAAAAATAAATTGTTTATACCACATATAAAATATGCAAAAGGTTAATTGAATTGCCCTGTTATCAATTCAGAAAACAAATATGCAATACTACTTCAACTTTTTCTTTGTAGTTCTACTCGACTAGTGCAGTTGCATTAATTACTATAACGATTTAGCTCTATTAGAAATGAACATTTAGAAGATTAATTTATTTTAGAAATCAAATGTTCTTTAACCTCTTCAAAGATCATCTTATGCTCATGACTTTGCATACGACATTCAGATATGCTTTCAATTACTTAATATGATTGAAGATCAACCCCTTAACCAATGGTGGCATTTTGTTGATCTGTTCCATGTGCAAAAGCCAATAAAAAAATTTCAGACCTGGGAAGCTCTCTCAGACACATCCTAGAAAGCACACTGAAGCCACTAAAAATTGTGTAAGAAGAGGGTGATGTTAGCTGGCTCTAGAATCCTAAAGATATGAAAAAAAAATAATGAAGAAAGACAAACTTGTGTCATAAATTTCAACTCTGCAGTACATAGACATCTCACTTGTTACTTATATTTTTGCCATTTTAATACTTTCCTTTCATTATTATTTGTTTCATTTTTATAAGTTTAATTAGTTCTATAAATGAAAATATCCAATAAAATTCTCACCTCTATGTGTAAGATTTGAAATAGGCTTATGATTTTAAATTGTGTGTATGTGTATGTGTGTGTGTCTTTAAGTTTAAAGACTATCTTCAAGTTTCTTATTAAAAGATCCCTAGTCTGCTCATATTTATATATCTGGTTTATAAAATGGAGACTGACACCTGGTAGTGTTTTAAATGATTTTTAAATAAATAAAATTTTAAGGTTTTAATGTGCACCAATTTCTAAAATATTCAGCCATATTAGAGGAAATAATATATGAACATGTTAATTAAGTTAAATTCAGACTATCTTTTCCAAGGTCCATGTTCATATTTTGGAATTGTTAATGGACATTAAGTAAATGCCCTAGTTGAACCTCAAACTTAACTAAATTAAAACATACTACTTTTTTTTTTTATTTTTTTTTTTACATATGCTGTACTCATCAGTGCCCTAGTGTTAAATCTCCAGTCCCTGAACTCACCTTTGACTATGGCCCGACTCTGAGTTTCCCAATTACTTCCTAAATATGCCTACAACTAAAATTGTTCAGCCCACTCTACTGCCTGATGATATTGATATGTTTTCTACAATTTGCCCTTGCTTAACTGGAACCACATTTTTTCTTTCCCATGCACTTCTATTTCAAGCCACCACAATTTTCTGTAACATATTCTGCAGTCTTCTACTCTTAAGCCTTTCCTCAAAGTGTTCTTTCTAGGTGGAAAATTCTCCTTCTCTTCACCTCCATACCTCCCATTTATACTCATACAATTCTTCATAGTACATTAAATAAATAAATGACCCTCTCTGTCTGACAAGACTGAGAAAATCGAGTTCTATCCACTAAATATATTATAGGTAATTATGTTTTAAAGTTTTCAATGGGTTCTGATATAATATCTATTTTTAGACACAGTCACCATAAACAAATGAAAAACTTGATGAAATTAGTGCTTGCAGAAAAAAGCAATTATAGTCAGGAAGGTGATAGAATATTATTCCTGTTAGAGCTACTGGGAATCAGTATTGAATTATCAGACTGGATATTGGAAACAATCAGGAGAGAGGAATGCAAACAAGAATTCTGATAAAAAACTGTCTAAGGTCCTTACATACGTATGTAGGGAGGAAGGCTAACTTCATCTTGATTAAGTTTTATAGGTAACAAGTATGCCCAGCTCAAATGCTTGAGCCCTTGGAAACATAATAACTTAACTGTATTTAAAAAGAGATAAAGGAGGAGGAAGAGGAAATGTGTGTGTGTTTTGGGGGGGCGGGGGGAGACAGAGAGGAGTACTAGCAACTCTAGTGGAATAATATTGAAATAACAAGATTCCTTGTCATATAAAACTATTATTTCCAGGAACAAAATGATAGACTTAATATCTAAATTGTATAGATTACCGATCCTCAGCAGAACTGATAGACTATTAAAGACTATGGTGATCACATTCAGCCAATCACAAATGAAAAACAGCTACTCTAAACTATGAGCAAATAAACAGTTCCTTGTGAGCCAGTGGTTCTATATGTGGATGTATATAAAATATATGTAAATAAGCAAACATATATTGTTATGCTTCATAACGATCAAATATCAATGGTGGACATTTTGCTTTCACTGGTATTATTCAGTATTGATGTTACTGGCAATTATGGCAATAGTAATGATATATAACATAAATAATATATTAATGATATGTGGAATAGCCTTAAAAAGAAAGGAATCTTATACTAAACAAAGATCAAAAGATGCAACTTTTCATTATTACCTACAATCACACAATCAAAGGGCCAAATTACATGATGTTTTTTTTCTTTTTTACCCTCCTAGGTATTTTAGTACGTGAATTGCCAGAATATGTTATGTATATACTCACAAGTACTCTGAATTATTAAACTTTACAAGAACTGCCTCTAAAGTGAACCTGACACAAATATGTGAAAGTCCTTTAGGCAGTATTCTGTGCATTGGAAAAGGAGAAGCATTTCAAAGTCAATGTTCTCTTGGTGATCACACAGTGTATTGCTTCCTAGAGATACTACATCTTACTTTTGAAGCCTAACTAGAACTATTCAGGACAGCAAGAGATTAGTAAAGTAGTGTGCCTTTAAGCTGTATCTGGTTACTGAAATTCCAAAAAATGGAAATAATGGTATCGAACAATTATCAGAATCATATGAGAAATGTATTGCTTGAAACCAAAATGAGTCCTTGCAATATGAAATATATTGACAATCTTAAATTTCTTCAAGTGAAGATAACAAATAATAGTTTTTTATAAAGTAAATATTTTGACATTATTAATGTTAACATATCCTCAATTCATGTCAAAAGGGCGAACAATTTTATTCCTGAATATGTTCTTAAATTCTGTTATCATTTATATATATTACATATATTATTAATATTTGTACCTTTACGCTTTCAACTCATCATGACAGCATTATGAACATGATCTAATGTATTTAATTTTCTTAATGGAAATTTACAATATACCTGCTTCCCAGTAAAAACACTCTTGGTGTTGTTAAAAACATAACTTTAGCACAAATTTTTATATATTTCATAAAAACTTACAGAGTTAATGTAAATGTGAACTAAATCACAAAAATATTTCACTATTACTATAAGTTTAATTATGAAAATTTATTATGATAATAATAAGTAATTTATTATTATGTGTGTCAGTCCATTTCCCCAGGACACATGCTTCTGTCCAGCAATCTGAAACAGATTTTGTGATATATAGAGAGATAATCTAAACCATCAATAAATGTTTCTGGATTTCTTATTCCACCAGGAATCCTAAGCAGTGTAATTTTCTCTTCTCACTGAGGATAGCAATGAAATATCAACCAGCTTCTCTACCCAATCTCCAAATAAGAATGCTATTCAAAATGATTAATTCTCAAGGTAACAAACTCTGAATATTTTTAAAGGAGCAATGAGCCTCACCTTTGGCTCTACAGTGGGTCTCCCACTACTACATCTATCAAGCAATCCTAAAAGTTGCTCTTGGTAACAACCCAGCAGCTGTTGGTTACTCCTGTTAGTGGCGATGACCCCTAAATTAGCTTTAATTTGCTGCTTACACCAGTATTGGTTATTCTTGGAAAGCATTTGTATTCAGAGTAGCAGTAACTGCTAGAGCTAAAATCATAACTTCTACCATCATTTCCT
Organism: Eonycteris spelaea; assembly: GCA_003508835.1. Lineage (NCBI taxonomy): Eukaryota > Metazoa > Chordata > Mammalia > Chiroptera > Pteropodidae > Eonycteris > Eonycteris spelaea. The sequence continues at coordinate 180,243 of PUFA01000254.1, read as the reverse complement.
GAGAAGCCCCTGGATTATTAGAGCTATGAACAGTACAACAATTTTCTCAGCAATTTACTGTAAAGAGAACACTTACTCAAGAGTCTCTAGTTCCATGGCAGCTCTCTTAAGAAATATATATATATATATATAATATATATATATATATATATATATATATATATATATATTTTTATAACCTGCTCAAAATTACCAAATGTTGCATTAGAAAAGTAATCTTTTCATTTGCCCTCTACAGTTCTGTGGCTATCATATAGTCTTCATGTATATATTCTTTTTTTTTTTTTTCCCATTTCAGGTTACTCTCTTTCATTTCCAATTTTATTGATTAGAATACCATTCTCAGCTTACTAGGTCAAATATATTAACTTTAAGGACCAGAATAGCCTATATGTTTCTGTCTCTGCTCTCTTCCTTCCAGGTCATATTGCTCTCATACTTTATGGGATTATCATCATTACTTTATAGTGCTGTTAAATAGGAGTTGCTCTTTATCATTAAAAATATTTAAAAGCAAGTTTTTTTAAAAATAAAGGATGTAATGGCAGGCATTGTTACTTACCAGCCCAACATTCATTTCTTCCTTGTATTCTAGTGGCATCTTAGTTTTATCTTTTGAAGAAATAATGTGTCAAACAACATCTGACAAAAATAAATAAGTAATCATGGGTGCTTTGAAACTTCTTGGAAAGAATTATCTCCCTAATTAAAGAAGAAGTTAAAGTTAAATAAAGTCAAGAAGAAAATGATGAAGAAAAAAGGGAAAGAAGAGAATAAATGAGAAAATCTTCCTACCTCATCTATCTTTAAATTCATTTTTAAGTGAATGTCATCATGACTGGAACTGCAGTAGCAATCTCCTAATCATGAATTAAGTCTGATAAAGAAAGTCATTATACCAAGAATGGCAAAAACTTAGGAAGACCTTCTGCCTTAGATGCTATCATTGACACCCTGAAATGATCCACTCTAGTAGGTGAGAAAATTGACTTGATAGTAGGCTATCAAGATATATGTTATTAGATACATATTTTCTGCCTTGCAAATAACAGTAGTCTAAATGAACCCAAAGCTTACGATAAAGATATTATAAATATAAATATAATACAAATATAGTAAAATAGCTCAAGAGAAATAGTTGTTCTGAAGAGTTAAGTTTGGCCACTCATTTTCCAGCAAGCTCTTCAGCAAGAGCATTAGTAATTGTAGCACTAAGTCCTTAGCTCCTGAATTATAGGCTTATACATCCTTGATGATTTCTCTATAATTTAATCTCAACTTCTATATTACAATGACTGTTTCTTAAACTATTCTTTGGACTTAAAATCCAAAAATTTTTTGAAAGTTTACAAATGATATAAAACAATCCTAAAAATAATTAATATATATAATTTAAAAACTTTTATTATTTTTATTTATCATTTGCTGTTAGCTAAATTCATGTAGTTGGATGTCAGTGCACTATGTGCGTGTTGTGGGGGGAGGGGACTGTATCCAGGCACACTTGGCTTTCAAGGAATGATTATTTTGGGGAAAAGTCACGAAAAATTTTGAATATTGTCTATTGTCCATCCAGTATAATTCAGGACAAACATAGATTAAAGGTTAAAGTATGATTCATTTGTATCTCTTTCATTTCTTTAGAACAGGTTATTTTTGGTTAATTGATTTTCACAGCTTATTGAGTCATGTTCACCAGCTAAATGTCCTCTTACTTATTTTAGTGATTGTTTGCACTTGAATGGTTATGTTGCTACCTGAAGATTAGTTTGTATCATAGTGTTAATTGTAATTTCCATTTCAGGTGTAAATAGTCCCATCTTAGTATGTCTATCTTTCTTTGAAACATTGACACGTTTCTAATTTTTATGGGTCAAGTCAGCGTTCCTGATCATGATTACTTTGGAATCAAATAGAGCACAGAAAATCCTCTAGAGGTAAATGGTTGCTTAACATCCAAAAGGTACAAAACTTTTCAAAGAAAATTAGCTTAACATTTTTAAATGTTTTGCATCATCTAATATTATGTTTATTATGGCTAAATTTCACCTAGTTGGAAGGCACGACAGACTATTTTTTAAAAAATCTTAATGAAAATGTAAAGAAAATGCTGAGCTGAATGGAAAACTTGATTTCACATTTTGAAATAGTGTTGCCTTTTAAGAAAATATTATTCAACTTTGGATATATCAAAATATATTTTAATAATTTTCATATGGTTTTAATTACTGTAAAATGTATTTGAAATTTACTGATAATTGGCTTGTAAATGAAATCTCATATTTTTAAGTACCTGGTTGAATATTAAGATATGTCAATGTAAGTTAAACAAACATATGTGGGAACACATTAGAAGCTAAACTGAAAAATCAGATTGAGGAGAAATAGTATTTTTTTTCTTTGGAGAAATAAAATGGTGGATAAACAGAATTGAAAGATAAAAGGAAATAAGGGCAAAAACAGCTGTGTACCTTCAATCAGTAAGTACTGCTCGAGGAATAAAGCAATGATATTTCCTTAAAAGCTAATAGTTTAGTTTGTAACATTTCTGGTACCTAACTTACTTTAAAATTAGAAATTCTAAGCAATAGAAAGACTACATGTCAATGCTCAGGAAACTGAACATTTCTGAGACATAAATAAATTTATATAAAATATCAGCTATAGTAAATCTACAATGTGCATGAATACACAAATTGTGGATGATGTTGATAGTGGCCATGTTGTCCATGATTGGGCTGTGTGAAGAAAATTTTACTGCCTCGTTTCCTATGAACAGTAGCAGTCAGTGACATTTTTGATGAGTCTATTCCTCTCTAGTTCCCTATGAGCATAGTAGATTTTATAACAGTACATGTTATTGCGAGTTCTTGCTGATGATTCGCCCCAGGTATAGTTGGTCACTTTCTCTTTTTACTATAGTATGACTCAGATAGATTTCTACTACTGCTTTATTCACAAATGATTCAATAACAGATTTACATGATCTTTTAATTTTTGTAAATCCTATGAGGGTTGCTACCACTACCTATCTTTTTCAGACCTTTAACACTTGCACAATGCAATGCCTGACAAATTAGTCAACAGTAAATAATTATTAGATAAATATATAAATTAAAACTACCCTGAAAATATTTTTTGCTGCAGGACTAAATTGAACAGAATGTCCTCGTCATATTTATCTCTATCTATAGATATATCAATATTTTTTAAAACTCTGGATAAGAACAAGCTACATAAATAGATTGATATCTACTAAGGTTCAGTCTACTTCTCTTTCCCAATGTGTCCTGTGACCAGCCTGCAGAGAACAAACCAAAGACCACTTGAGCCTACATGGTTGTTCACAGAAGTGAAGTAGCAGTTTCTTTCAGCTAACATCCAGTTTTGTACTGGTCATTCATTAAGCAAGCAAATGTCATAAACTAACATCCAGATACATGTCATTTCACATTATTATACATTAATACTGACGCTGCAATGGTACCATGACTGAAAGAGATGTAGGAATTTAGGTCATTGTACTTTAGAATGTTTTCAAAATGTGATTCATCCATAGGTAGACTTGATATTTCCTTTTCAAGCTGCTATAAGGAAAGAAGATGCTTCTAATTTAGAGCTCTCTTAGAAAAGCCATATCTCTCCCTAACCTTTAGCATAGTAGAAACTTTATCCCAGTTACTCTAAATTATTCAACATCTTATAAGTTATGACCCAAAGTGCTGAGGAGGTATTTTCCTCTGCCTAAATGAGAAGGTTAGAAATACTTTCCACAAAAATAGCCATAGAGATGGACAACCTTTACAAAAACAACAATTTCAGCATTCTGTATATCAACCAAAGGCTTACACACAATATTAAAAACATTTATTCTTGAAAATTGCTGAACTTCAGGTAAGAATAGTGGCAGTCAGTGACATTTTTGATGAGTCTATTCCTCTCCAGTTCCTTCTACCTCCAAGTCAGTCAGCATAGAAGTTCTACCAGGACAGTGCAGGCAAGTGAACACAGGCAAGCTTAACTGACATAGTCAAAATGAGCTCTCCTAATTTGGATTGGGCAATGATACTCACACCCAATGGCATTGTGCTAGAAGTGACAATCTTGATGACAAACCATCAGGGAACACCAATGATTATACCAGCCTGAGGATGCTATTTTTGTTGGAGCAAGCATATTCCTGGCTGAGGCTAAGTGTATATACAGTGAAGATCAATTAAGATGCATATTTTGATCCCTACAGAAATTGCCAAAACATAACTAAAAAGTACTGTAAAAAACATGAACAGAGAAATGTAAATACTGCAATAAAATAATTAGCTAACATAAATGAAATCAGTAAAGAAAAAAATGTGAGACAGAGACACAAAAAAGACACGAGAGAGAAAACACAGAAAACAAAGAGCAAAATGGCAAATCTAACCATATCAATATTAACCTTAAACATGAAGGTCTAAGCATCTGACTCAAAAGGCAGAGATTATCAGAGTGGATTTAAAAAGTAAGATAAAAGACATACTGTCTATAAAAGTCATCTAATAAATTGAACATAAAGATGTGAAATAAGACGTGTCAAACAAAAGGTACATATTAAGGAGCTGAAGACGTTTGTTATTAGTTGAAATAGACATAATGTTATTATATATAGACAATATGTATATACTATATAAAAACATAATACTTTAGGGAAAAAGTGACATTTCATAATGATTAAATAATTCATTAGGAAGATATAATAATTATAAAAGTATTCACATTCAACAGAGTCTCAGACTACATAAAATAGAAACTGATGGAATTGAAAGGAGAAAGAAGGAATTCAACAATAATCACTGGATATTTCAACATCTCATTCTCAGTAACTGATAAAATAACTGGAAATATAATCAGCAAGAGAATGAGAAAAGTATTACCAATCAACTTGACTTAATTGACATTTATGAAATATATCATCCAACAACTGTAGAATACATATTATTTCAAGTATTCATGGAACATTCTCCGGAATAGATCATATACTAGTCTACAAAACAAATCTCAATATATTTAAAATGATTCAGGTCATACAAAGTATGCTCTCTACCAGAAAAGAAATTAATTGGAATTTAAAAACAGAATGAAATCTAGGATATCCTGAAATGTTTTGAAATTAAAGTATCTCTGAAAAACTCATAGCAAATAAAAATTATAAGGAATATTAGAAAATATTTTGAACTGGATAAAAAAATGCAACATACCAAATTTATGTAATATTTATAAACTTTAAAAATTACTGTATCAGAAAAGTCTCAAAGCATCAATTTAAGTTTACAGATTAAGAAACTAGAATAAACGCAAACTAATCATTAAAAAAGAAAAAAGGAAAAAATAATAAAGATTAGAATACAAATCAATCAAATAGAAAAATAGAAAAGATTTAATAAAATCAAAAGTGGATTCTCTGAAAATATTTAAAAACTGACAGAATTGTAGGTAGACTAAACTGCAATAATGCAGAAAAATCAAAATACAAAAATTTAAAATTAAAGAGATTTCTCTACTGACTATATAGTAATTAAAATAATTTTATTGGACCATTATGAAAATTGAAAAAATAAATTAGATAACTTTGATAAAATAGAAAAATTTCTTGAAGGAAACAAATAACCAAAACTAATTCAAGAAGACATAGAGAACATGAATAGACTATACAATACATTCAGAAACAGAATTAGTTATTCAAAATTTTCACACAAAGCACTGATGGCTTAATTAGTGAATTTTATCAACTATATCAAAGGTTTGAAAAAGAAATAACACTAAATCACCAAAGCACTTACAGAAATAAAGGGGAGATTGAACACTTTTCAACTAATTCATTGTATGAAACCAGTATTTATTACCCTGATGTCATAATCAGACAAATACATTGCAAAAATATAGACTACTATCTAATGTTCCTTGTGAATACAGCTGCAAAAATCCTAATAAAATATTAGCATAACTCATTCAGCAATATATAATAGTGAGTAGGCACCATGGCCACATCAAATATAAGGCTGATTTAATATCTGAAAATCACTTAATGTAATATGCTGCATTAATAGAACAAAAGACAAAATTGCATCTCAATAGATGCAATAGATTCAGAAAAAGCATTTGACAATGACAGACTTACTGACAAACTAGTGGTAATAAGAACTTTCACCGCCTGATGAAGGGCATTTATGAAAAAAAAAAAAAAAAGAAGCTATTATTAAACTTTAAGTTGAAAATGCTGATTGTTTCAGCCAAAAGATCAGGAACAAGGAAGGAAGTTCTCGCTCACCACTTTGATCTAACATTTTACTTGAGTTATTTAGCTGGTGAAATAAGCCAAGAGAAAGATCACATAAATGAAAACAAATAAGTAAAACTCTATTTGCACATGAGAAGATCTTGTATAGATAATCCCAAATAATTAAACAAAAAAAAGCAAAATCATACAACATAATATAGATTTACCAAAGTCAAGTGTATTTCTAAATACTAGCAACAATTAATTCAGAAACAAAAAGAAACAATTTCATTCATAATAAAATAAAAAAATAGAATGCTTAGAAAGAAAATTTAAAAGAAGTTCAAGGCTTATAAATTGAAAAAAAATATTGCTGAGAGAAATTTTTAAAAATCTAAATAAATATCTATAGATTGAAAGATATGGTACTGTCAAGATATTAATTCTCTCCCTTCAATGATCTAAAATCCAATTCAATTTTTATCAAAATGCCAATAGGCTTTTTAAAAAAAATAGTATTTGACAAACTGATTTTTAAAAGGGATATGGAAATGCAAAGCACCTAAAAAAGCAAAAGCAATTTTGAAAAAGAACAAAGTTGAACTTAACTATCTTATTTCATAACCACTATAAAGTCAGAATTATCACACAGTTTGATATTAGAGCAAGAGTTGGCAAATAAACAATAAAACAGAATTGAGAGTCTACAAATAAACTTTTTTATTTATAATAAACTAACTTTAGATAAGTGTGCCAAGAAAATTCCATGGGGAAAGTAATTTTTTACCAATGGTACTGGGATAATTGTATGTATGTTCATGTGCAAAAAAGAAAAAAAAAAGGAAAGAAAAGGAAAAGTAAACTGAGATCATTGACTTACAGTATACGTAAAAATTAACACAAAATCAATCATAGATCAAAATGAAAGTGTTCAATTTATAAACTTCTAGAATTAAGCATGGAACTTTTCTACTACATTTCATTCTAGAAATTTTTCAGTTTTAAATTTGATAAAGGACACACACACACACACAGAACTCTTACAGGTTAATAATAAGAAAATAATGCGATTTTAAAAAATGAGTAAAATAATTTATTAGACATTTATCAGAGAGATATACAAAAGACTAATAAAAGCATTAAAATACACTCAACATAATTAGTGATTATGGAAATGAAAATATAATTTCACTCTTACCAGAGTGGCTATAATGAAATGACAGATAATATTAAGTATAGGCAAGTATGTGGGGAAATTAGAACCATCATACATTCCTGAAAGGAATGTAAATAGGTGCAGCCATTTTGGAAACAATTTGGTGGTTTCTCAAAAAATTAAACAAAAACTTACCACACATCACACCAATTCCATATCTAGGCTCAAAGGAAAATAGGCACATACAACCACATAAACACATGCAGGCAAATATTCAAAACATTTCTCATTATAGCAAAAAAACCTATCAATTAACTTGTAAATAGGAAACAAAATATGGTTTATCCACATAATGGAATAATAAGTAGTGATAAAAAGAATGAAACCACTGATACATACAAAATGATTGAATTCAAAACACATTATACTAAGTGGAAAGAGTCAGAGCCAAAAGATTATGTGTTGTATGGTTCACTTATATCAAAATCTATTAAGCACAGCTAGAAACAGATCATTGGTTGTATTAAGTAGGATATGGAAGTGGAGATTAATTAAAAATTAGTACTAGGCAACTTCCTTGAGCTGATGGAATGTTTCTAAAACTGGATTATGGTAATAACTTCCCAATTCTGTAAATTTAGTAAGAAAATATTGATGGTACACTCATAGCTAAATTTAATAATATGTAAATTATAAAGCATCTTGTAAAACAAAAAATTTTAGTGAACTCTAGTGTAAGAAAGATTGGAGAAAGTATGAAGTTTATGGTGAGGCTAATTAATAAGGGAAAAACTGAGTGTTAGGCAAACTGACTGACATCTTTACCATTGGCATAATCTCTTGAACCCATTACCAACATCATATTTTTTAAATCATGGCACTTTTTAGAACAAGGCTGTTATGGTCTGAATATTTATTTTCTCCAAAATTCATATGTTGAAAATCTACCCCTCAAGGTGATGGTATTTGGGTATGGGGCCTTTGGGAGGTGAGTATAATCCCCTTATAAAAAAAAAGCGTGAGAGCTCCCTTGTCCCTTCTGCCATGTGACGGTAGAACTAGAAGATGCTTCTATGAACCAGAAAGCAGGACCTCATCAGACATGGAATTTGTTGGAGTCTTGATCTTATAATTCCAAACTTCAGAACTGTGAGAAATAAATTTATATTTGAATAAGCCACCATATTGTACAGCAGCCCGAGATATACTGAGACAAAGGACTGCAGATGTGTAAAAATCCTCTTAGCCTAAATCTACAGGTTGTAATGACCTATTGATTACTATTGATTTGTCATTTTGGTTTGGATAGTTATTACTTCTTTCCAAAATCTCAAACCTGTATATTTCTTGACTATTCTCTTTTTCTCACTTACACCACCAACACAAAAGTTCAACACACAATATATATTTTTACAACTATTATTTCCTGTCTTTGTCACCTGTAGTCTAGTCACCAGACACAAAACATCTCTTTGTATTTACAGCAAGGACCTTGTAATCTTCTGGCCTCTAGTTATTTTTCCATATAATACATTCTCCGCTCTGTAGCTGGAGTGCTCCTGATCATTCTAAAATGCTTATCTGCTTACGCTCTTCACAAGTAAACTCCTCAATAGCTTCCCATGTCAAATGCTGTGCTTTCTAATTTTCTTAACATGGCTAAAAGCTATGTAAGCCTACGTGCATCATATTCCACCAACATCCTACATACCAGGTGGCCTTAATCAAAATGTGCCATATTCTTGCTTGCTCTAGATCTTTGTATGCTATTTTCTCTACCTGAAACATCCACTTCCTTATCTCAACCATCCAAAATTTGCTCCCCTATACCAACTGACTTTACCTGACTAATTCCTAATCTTTTAAACTTTTCATAGGTATAATTTTCTCTGGAAAGTCTTCCTTGAAGTCCTTTAGAATAAAAGCTCCTGCTATGCACCGTCACCATATTATTAAGCTGTGGGGCAACCAGCTCTTCAAAGCATTGTACATAGAAAATGTTCAATAATTATTTAATGGATGAATGAATGAATTAGTGAACTTTAAATATGGTAGTAATATTTCAGTTGAGCAAAGTTTAATGTTAAGCCCTGTGAAACTTGGCATATTGGTTAAAGTATGAGCACATTTCCCAGCTCTGGCCAACTTCCTATGATTAAAGCCATAAATTAAGGAAGCAACTTGCTGACACTTTGTCAGCATTCAATCAACTCCCCCAAATGATTATCTAATTTTCTTCTCAAATAAATTTTCTCCTTCCACACTCCCTCAAGCAACAGACTGAGTAAACACATGAACCTTGAACTGAATTCTGTAGGACACTTGGGCTCTTTTAATATGGAAAACCAATTTTAAGGTTTAGAAAATCACATTCTTACTTCATTTGTATTTGTATCTCTTCACCTGTGAATGAAATAGCCACGACACCCTAATTTTGTCATTGGTAGATTAAATTTTTTTCTTAATGTTATCTGCTAATAATTACATTTGTATTATAGATAACTAGGAGTTGGTATTTGGGTATATTTTTTATTGCTAATAAATATGTTCTGAAGGACAAGTCATCAAATGACTTTATGAGCCCAGGAATAAATTATTGCTTAATATGTTTTAATTTTCATAACTAAGGTATTTAAGCACTCCAGAGTTAATATATCTAGAAAGACAGTAGGGTGGGTGAGTACTGTTAATGAGCTCTTCTATTTGCAAAATGATAGATTTTATCATAATTGCATAGCAAATAAATCTTGGATATTAATATAAAAACCATATTTGTCATATTAAGATCTGAGAATTACATGTATTTGTAGTGACTAAATAGTAGATTGCACCTGAGTAGATTTTGTTTTTTTAATTTTTAATTTTATTTTTTGTTGTTTATTTACGTAATGATCACCATCTCCTCTAGTAAAGAAATAGTAAAAGGGCACACTAGCAATTTTCTTAAGGTTAGGAAGAGAAATAGATAATGTTTTTATGTAGTCTATTATATTTATACACATATATGTGTGTATGTATACATGGGTATATACATAGAAATATATATTCACACACATCAGTGAGAGTTAATGCAAAAATGCTTTCTTAAATGTTAATTTAGGCTTAGAAAATGTAAGTAAATTGGATCTATTGTGTTAAATAGATATTGAGTGAGAAGTTGATGGTGAAGATGACTATTATGATTTAAATTGTGCTTTCTTAAAATTCATATATCGAAGTCCCAGCCCCCATTACCTCAGAATAGGGTCATCGCAGTTGTGTAATTGGTTAAGATGAGGTCACACTGGAGTAGGGTGGCCTGGAGATAAGAGTGACCAGTGTCCTTATAAAAGAATGCTATATTAAAAGGAGACATATACAGAAAGATGACATGAAGACACAATGAGAATGTTAATGACGAGTGAGGAGTGACAAAGTTTGCCAGCAAACCACCAGAAGCTAGAAGAGAGGGATGAAACAGATTTTGCCTTACCTTCCTCAGAGGGACCGACTCTGCCAGCATACTGATCTCAGACTTCTAGTCTTCACAACTGAGACAATAAATTTCTGTTGTTTAAGTCAGTTGGTTTGTGGTATATTATTACAGCAGCCTAAGCAAACTGATACAATGACTAAATATTTCTGCTGTTTTATACACATTATAACTGGCTACTGAAGATTTTGGGTGACTTGAATTCTAAGTACTTTAGTTAAAGATGCATCAGCTCAAGGATAACCACCATGCATGTACTGGTACGAGGTCCACATCCGTCTTCTGTATGTGGGTGTTAATTGAAATGGTCATCTGTCTCTTCAAATCATGTTTTTTGCCTTTTAACATGCTTGTAATTTTTCCTGATAGCAGGACAGGGTATACTGGACAAAATAAACTGCTTAAATGGGCCTTTAGCAATGTGGTGGTGAGGTGTAGAGAAAGGGGACCATCCTGTAGTCATAAACTAGGCTTCAGACTTTTAGCAAACCTGTGCCTTTGGACTGTGAACTTCACAGGTTTTCCGTTTTTTCTTTTCTTAGTTGAGACAGGATGGCTAAAGTAGGCTGAAGATGGTATTTTCCTTCTCCCACATGGAAGGCAACAGTGGGCTAAAGTTGGGGGTTTCCCTCACCCCAGGTCTGTTCTGCTTTGATAATACCCCAGCGGCAGGGTGGCTTTGATCAACACATTTCTCCCGGAGTGCAGGCCTTGCTCTGACATATTTCAAAGTGATTCTTTTCCCCCTCCTGTCCCTCCCGTGTGTGTGTGTGTGTGTGTGTGTGTGTGTGTGTGTGTGGTGTGTGTGTGTGTGTGTGATATTTACTGTGAGAAGCTGGTCAAACTCTTGGAATTAAATCTCAAAATCATGGGAGCCCATTTGACTGGGTCCTCTGGAGTTTTTAACTCTCACTGTTGTCCACCCTGAGACTTTAGTAATTTGTCAATTATGTTCAGGTTTTCCTACTCTGGCACTAGTTCCTGTAGAAGTTTACATTCATCAATGATTCCCTGTATTCGCTGTCTCCAACCTTGCAGGCAGTGGTTTGCCCTGCATCCTCCTCACTCATAAATCTTAGAAGAGTTGTTGATTTTTCATTCTGTTTAGCTTTTTACTTGTTGCTCTGTAGGATAGAGTGGTGACTTCTAAGCTCCTTATGTGTGGAACAAGAAACCAGGAGTCCATTTGATTTTTAAACACTTCTAAGCTTCTTATAAAATGAGAGGGATGTTTTTTTGTTTGTTTTGTTTTGTTTTTGAAATTATGGATGGTATAGAAGCATTATGCTTTTTAATATTTAGATTTATAACTATTGCTAAAATATGATTTAGCTTAATAAAAATAAATTATAAATCTTATGTTAATTTTTTGCTGAAAATCTTCATAAATTATCAACATAGAAATCATCATAATTCTGTAATTATTTCTAGTATATCATTATATCCAATTTTTATGAGTTGCTCCTAATTATTTAAACAGCTTCTTCCTCTTAAAATAACTATTAAATTAAAAATATTTGAGCAAAATATAATCAAAATTGTAAGTCAAAAGACAATAAAAATCAAAGTCACAGTATGTGGAATTGTGCATTTCATGAGATTTTGCTGAAAATGCAATCATAGTGGATATTCTCTGTTTTTCTCCTTTTTCATTACTTTGACCTGTTAAGTAGTTAGGTAGACATGAGGAATGGGGAACAAAGGAATAAAGGCCCTGCCCAAAGGCCTCCCTGAGACACTAATTTTATAGTTATAAATCACCTCTGTATCCTGAGGAACAAAGGAAGGAAGGGACATAAACCAATAGCTGGTTAAACCTGGTCACCGGCGTATGCACAGTCAGTCCTGCACTGATGTTCTTACTTCAGCCCCATCATACCATCATTGTAACATCATGCCTATGCTCAGAAGTTCATGACTCTAATTATAACAGACCGAATTCTTGGCAACTGCATGTACAGTAAACAGAGAGTTATATAACAGCCAAAATGACCTCACATGCCAATCATCTAGGACTGTCCTTGTAACCTCCCATCATGGCCCTAATATATTACAGACCTCCAACCATCTATGAGGTTACAGCTCTCTTTGTTGTAACCTGTCTCTCCCTTGGCATGTACTTTAATCATACTTTTTGTTTCTACACAGTTATACCCTTTTTGAGAGTGGCCATCTTCTTCCTTAAAACATACTTTAATAATTCTTTTCCTAAACCTCATTTACTTGTTATTCTTTACTGCATTAACAAAAAGAAGCAAGATACCCCTCAGTGCTACTGGGTACGATGAATTTTAGATCACCCTAAAGGTAACAGAGCTAGAATATGAGATTTTACTTATTTAAAAAATGAAATGTGAGTACTGGAAATACACATTGAATATATATTAAGACAGAATTGAAACTAGTGTATTATTTCTAATCTTATATATTTCCAAATAACTTTGCTAAATACATTTTTTTTACATATTTTCTTAACATTCTGTAATTTCTTAATGTTTGAAAATTTGGAAAGAAAGTAAAATTTTAAAATTCTTTCTATTAATATTGCTAGCTTATGGGGCTATAAAATAGTATCTTGTTTTATTTGATTCGATGATCACAATCTTGTGAAAAGGAAGCAAGCCCAGAGAAATGATATGACCTAACCAATCTTCAAACCTAGAAGGGCAGAGGTTAGACTGAAACTGACATTTTCTAATTGTAACCCTAGCCCCTGTCTATGGCACATTTCATCTTCACATACAGAAGTGTCCTGATGGCAGGGTCAGAAGGTGAAATGAGGACAAGTATAACTAGTTGTCCCATCATGGCATAAACATTGTCAAAGCAGTTCTGAGTAGATTTTAGGAACCAATGTAGCATTATACACAACTATTCTTGAGTAATTTTGACAATTTTTAATTAAATAAATAACAAGAAAAAGATAGCACACATCAGCTATCTAACACAATTCAGATCAAATTGCTGTGACTTTTATTATTTAATTAACTTGCTTTCGCATGGGCTAATCTTAACGTAATACGAAAGTTATTATATACTACAGTACAAGTAAGCTAATGAATAGGTTCATAAGATGTTTTTAGGATCTGCTTGCTGAGATAATCAGAGTTGTTCCAGGGTATCTTTGGAAGTGTTAGGGTATCCCTATTGTGAAATATCACTTCTTTATTGAAGCTTTTCTTGGTCCTAACACACAAAGTTAATTTATTATTCCTTCCTGCTCCAAACCACCACAGGACTTTGCAGATATTGCTGTGATAAATTGTGAGCTTTTGGTGGGAGAAAGGACCAACTCTCTTCCCATGCCCCATTCTTTCTTCTACTCTACAGTAGGTAAGAGTAATTCTCTGAATTATACAAATACCATGGTTAGCCTTTCAAATGGTCTCTTGGATGAAACATGTATTTTTGTTGTTGTTGTTGTTGTTGTTGTTTGTTTTTCCTAGAAACCTGGAGAAATGAGAAGGTTTCATCTCTCCAGGTTAGGCTGGAGAGATGAATGCTCAGCATCTCTCTCTTTCTCTCTCCCTCACCCTCTCTCTTACTAAAGCCCTAGCTTTCCTGTTTCATTGTCTCATAGATTTTTTCTTCAATGAGACCCAAGAAGTACGAAAGACTGGGGCCAATGTGCCATCCAGGGCAGATTAAAATTCACCATTGTACTAGTCCAGAGACAAAGCTTCCTTCTTGGCTCTTTTTGTGTCTGCATTTTCTTTCTGCATAGTATATTCTTTTGGGGTAAACTTTTTCTCACTCTCATTGTGTTGAAATATAAAGGGCTAATGTCCGGAGTGTGTGTGTGTGTGTGTGTGTGTGTGTGTGTGTGTGTGTGTGTGTGTGTTTTAAGTAAGCAAAATGAGATTACACGATCTGCTTTGTTTCTTAGCCCTAATGTGAACACCATCCTCACAGATAGATGTTCTCTGTGTGTTTCAATGTCAATCACCAAGAATCTATTTTGAGATTTCAGTCAAAAAAGATGTTAGTCAATAAAACTTAACTAGAAACTATTTGCTTTCTTGACCTTGTCGTGTATGCGTACATACATACATATAATACGTGTATTAATCAATATAGTATAACATAATGACAGAGGAAGTATCAATTCCTGGGACCCCTGCTATTTATACCTTAAAAATGTGAGAGCCGATGCAGTGTCTATTCTGATTCATTAGTTTTTGGTGGAAAAATATTTTGTGAATAGTGTGCACAGCTGACCTTGAGAGAAGTAACTTCACAGCAGACTTTCATATTCCCTTTGATATAAAACTTTATTTTATTTTCACATATTTTAACACAATCTTCAGTCAGTTAATTACTGTATGGCAAATGTCTCCCTGATACATAAAAGTAGAAAGAAGAAGCGAACACCAAGTTTATTACATCATACTTCACAAAACTCATGGCTTAAACCATGACTTGCCGAGCATTTTATAGTGTATTTTTGTATGAGGTGACCATTTGAGTAGTAGTTTTCTAAGGTCACCTGTCAAATGCTCACCTGGTTGACTGTTTCCTCTTCTTCTACTCTGTCTGCCCAAGATATCAGCAGAAGAAAAATACGTGAGAGGATTCCTGGATGTAGAGATCTGTCTCAGACCTAGGTGACAATGAAATAGTGAATATCAAACTTTCAGTTTTCCAAAGGCCAATAATAAAGAATCCCAGAAATTAGAAACAGCAAAGGGTGAGATGGGATATTGAGGGAAATTAAGAAGAGGAACATGTCACCTTTGCCACTCTCTTACAGCCAGAGGGGTTGGGGTAAGAGAATGAGACACTTGTTGTGCAAAACTGTGATTGAGTTTGATCATTCCAGTACTTTGTGTTCCTGGAGTGTGAAGGATGAATTTGCTTCACCAACAATATCTCTTGTGTATTCAAGACAGAAGAAAGGCATTCCGAATAGTAACTGCGTGATGATTTGGGAGATTATCAATAAATACCAAAAATGTTATAATTCTAAAGTTTTTAAAATATATTTTAATTTATGAAAGCTATGTGTTTTTTAACATTTAAATCGGCATCCTTGGCATGATAATTAAATAATGAAATATGTGAGGTGTCATCGTGCTTTTAGTATTTCAAATGAATTATCTGATTTTATAGTACTTTGGGGAAAAGTATTAACACTACTTAGAATGATTTCACACATCTAAAAGTGAATAGAAATGAAATGACTAGAGATAATCATCAACTTTTTAAAAAAATATATGAAATCCACTATGTCAAATGTGACACCAGAATTTCACAATTCAAAAAAGTACATTAGACTGTTACTGACAAGATGGTGTACTTCCAGACTCACAGGAAGCGATCTTTTTAAAAATCAGCTCCGCAGCCACCTCATGAAGGCTTACATCATTCTGATGGTTCCCTGCAGTCTAAGCATTGTCCTTGCAGGGCTCTTCTGAGTGTGTAGCCTGAGGTACCAAAGCGAGGAAGGGCATTTTGTAGGCCTCTGCTGTGTTTGGAGAGAATGAGGTTAATACAATCCCTCAGCAATGAGGATCTGCAGATCCATGTCAACAACACAGAGGCTGCTGAAGAGAGGGAAGCAGTGCTGGGAATTACTTTTTCCCTTTTCTCTCTGTGAACAGTATGAAGAATATGTCTAAAAGGATAAGACAATTTAGTTTGGAAACAGGTAAAGAATTCTTTTTCTTGCTCCTTTTTTCCTCTTTGCAGATTAAAACCCATCTACTACCTCCAAGGCAACAACTTGTCTATAAGATTCAATTCTCTATTTTCTCCAGAGAAATACAAACTCTAACTTGATCTTTATTTAGCTCTGATCTCTAAAATGTAGCACATGTACGTCATTACAATGACTTTGTAGCAGCTTTTTAAGTTTCTTCAGCATCTGCAGAGAATAATATAAATGTTGATATTGAACTAGTCAAGTTACTATCATATACACTTATTTGTTCATTCAGTTGCTCACTCAGTAGTTCAGTCTTTAGAATTGTCATTCAGCAGGAATCAATTACCTGGCAGACATGTAGGTACTGGAAAAAGCATGTAGATAATATAGGGGTGGTATCTTCTAAGAATTTAGTTCAGTGAAAAGGTAAACTGTCCCGACCCGCGGACCTAGTTATTTGTGGGGACGAGGAGGATCCGACCTGAAAGAAAATCGGGGGCGAGAGAAGAGCGAAGGCAAGACAATACTCTGATCAAGCCTTCAAATTTTATTGTGAGACAGGGGTATATATACACTGGTGTTCAGGGGCGGAGTGGGCTATAGGATACATGTAGGCAGGGGATTGGCCGCGTAGCAGGGGTGGCAATAAGCTACATTCTGATTGGTATAAGATAATGGGGAAGGAGGAGGAGAGAAGAGTATCTTTTGGCGCGCGCGGGCTTGCAGCTAATCTCCAGGAAGTGAAGCAGGAACCTCATGAACCGTGGCCATCTTTTTTTCTTTGTGTGGCTCCCGACATCTCCTCCCTTTCTATTTATTTTAGAAAGGTGGGCCTTAATCGAGTGAGGGAATAGAGGCCTGGTTCCTCCCGCAGGATTGGATATCCTGCAGACGCTCTTGGTATCTTTTGGGGAGGAGAGGCAGAGCGAAAATGATTTTTGAAAAGTAATGGCCTTATATAGTCATGGATACCAACCTCTGTGCAAACCAGGCATATTCTCAGGGAGGACCAGAAAGGCTCTTTGTAGAGAGACCCCTCCCTTGCGGTACCTGGTCTCACACTCATCTCGATGCCCATACCCTCATGTTCTTTAGGGGCATGCCTGGTTCTGGCGGACCAGCATATGAGCCATATTAAGTACGGTGCCAAAATCGATGGTACCACGGTCGAGGCGCCTGTAAAGTTGAGAACCGGAGACCTGGAGCATTGGTTGGCTCGATGCAAGACTCTTCATCACAGGCTGTAAGTCTGTGATAATGAACAGCAACCGCTGGCTTGACGAGCTGGTCAACCTGCTCTCGAATAAAAACTGTCAGTTTTCTTAAGGCCCAGGGGCCAAGAGACACTAAAAGGAAGAATCCTGCCAAGGGTCCAAGGATGGGGGATCAGAGTAGTTAGCCAAGGGGTGGCAGAGGTCCAGTTTTTGTACCAGGCCTCATCTTTTTCTCTTTGTTTTTGCCTGGCCTCTAGGTTTTTCTTAACTTTATCGATGCTATCTTGTACTAATCCTGTTTTGTCTTTATAAAAGCAACATTCTTCTTTAAGAGCAGCGCAGAGGCCTCCTTCTTTCAAGAAGAGGAGGTCTAACCCTCGGCGATTTTGGAGCACTACCTCTGAGAGAGAGACAACAGATTCCTTCAGGCTGTCTAAACCCTCTTGCAGATTTTGTATGTCTTTATCAATAGCCTGACTAAGAGCATAATATTGTTGTTTAGAAGTAATTATGGAGGCAATGCCTGTTCCGGCCCCAGCTGCTCCCAATCCTAATAATACAGATAAGGTAATGGCGGTTACCGGCTCACGCTTAGTACGAGCAGAGCCCGAGTAATATGGAAGGAGGTCTTCGGTGGGATGTATGGAAATTTTGGGCATGAGCATGACTAAAACACAATATTCATTGTTAGATATTAGTAAGCGCGGGTTAACGGAGGGCGTTATGCCAAAGGAGCAAGCAAAATAAGTACCGTTGGGTGCGACAAGATATTCATAGGACAGCGGGGGTGAGAAGGAGCTGTTACAAATGGGTACTAGCTGAGGGGGTAGACGCAAGAGGGGGCTATGTATACAGAGGCCTATTCCCGAAAGCTGAGCCAACGTGAGACCCGGAGAGGTCTCTGAAAAACGGAAGGGATCTGACCAGCGAGTCTTGCTGGAGTCATTGGTAAGTATGAGGTCTGCTGAGGTATTGACTAAAACTGCTATCCCTTCGTAAAACGGGGGAACGGGGGAGAAACATAACCAGCACTCGCTATATCCAGTGGAGTTAAGGGATTCTGCAGTCACATTAGCCAGGCCTTTAAGGATTTCGCCTGTAGAGGGTAAAACCGGGGGGAGCAAAGCCTGGAAAACAGTACTAGCAGACAGGGGGGAAGGGTTAGAAGGTTTTGGGTCTTTTGTCTTAGGGGCAATAGGGCCAAGGATAACGTGCTTGTTGGCGTTGGAATGGATCGAAGTAATTTGATTTTAAAAGTGAGCCCAGGGTCAGTTCCTGAAATATAAAGCCTTAGCCCCCATTCATGTCCCCTGAGCCATCCATCAATAGGGGCCCTTTTTCCCTTGTCAGTAAAGGCAATGGAGAGCGGTGCGCACCATCCTTTTGTATTTTTGGCTATTTTGACACTCAGGGGTAGGGGTGTCATTACGTTTAGAATTGTGCCATCCCTTTTTTACAGAAATATAGTCCCAAGTGGAGCTGGGTTGCCAGGAGGCGTCGCCTGTGGTCTCACAGCCCCAAGAGGCGCAGAAAAAGGACTCCCTGTAGCCGCATCGATAATTGAGAGCCCTATCTCTATGCCCCCCTGGGCAAACATAGAAGTCAGATTCTCTGAGAAAGGTTCTCCTACGAGCTGTGTTGCAACCTGCAGGACTATGGAACTGGTCTCTAGGCTCCGGTGCCTGGGGTGCCTCGGGGAGGGGAAGATACTTATCTGGTAATCCCCAGCCGGGGGACGCCCCTGCAGCCAAGCGACATAAGTCTGGAGTAAGTGTGAGCCAGGGGGTAGTGACTGTCAGAGAGGAGATGGAAAAGGCGACATCTCCGGCTTCATTGATGATTGTCCAGGTGAAATTGAGAATTTGATGGGTCCAAACGGGGCGAAGGGCCATGACGAGGATCAGTAGCGTGCATGTCTTCATTTTTGCCTCCTGAAAATAAACAAAAAGGGAAGGCTTCTCAGGGGTTAATATGCCCTGGATTGGAATTATTATTGTTTTTGCTTTTATTTGTGTCTAGGGGTTTAATGAGTCTATCTGGGAGCCATCGGGCATTTTGTACCTTAGCATCATATATACAAGCATGTCCTTTCCCCCATATGAGTACAGGGTCAGGCCCGTGCCATGTGTTGGTCATCGGATCTTTCCACATAGCCTGTGCATAGTTATCTGCCGTGGAGGGATGCCAAAGGCGATCAGCAGCGGTTTTACCCGCGGAGTCATGGGTAAGAAAATTGAGAACAAATAGTGCATGATTTAGGAGTGTCTTTGCATTACCTGTTTTCGGGTAGAGTGCTTCTCCCCCCGACTGAAGTTTGAATAACATGTTTTTAAGAGTTAAGTGGGCTCTTTCAACAATACCTTGGCCTTGGGGATTATAAGGAATTCCCGTTATGTGCTTAATACCTAACTGTGCACAGAACTGTTTAAAGCTAGAGCTGGCGTATCCAGGGCCATTGTCAGTTTTTAAAACTTTAGGTTGTGGCAGATATGCCAGGCATGAGAGAACATGGGTAATAACGTTTTTAGTTGCCTCTCCCGTTTGCAAGGATGCACATAGAAAACCACTGCAGGTGTCAATAGACACATGAATATATTTTAATTTACCAAAGGGAGGGTAATGAGTGACATCCATTTGCCATATCTCTCCTGGGACTAACCCCCGGGGGTTGATTCCGGTATGAGGCTCTGGGAGGAGAGTTAGGCATCCTTGACATTGCCGAACTATTTGGCGGGCCTGTTCTCGGGTGATTGAAAATTTGAGTCTAAGAGTGTGAGCATTGAGATGATGTAGTTCATGAGCCCGTTGGGCTGCAACCAAGGGTGAGTCTGACGTGACAGAGGCTACTAATTGAGTTGCCAGATCAACCCTGTCATTGCCTTTGGCAAGCGGCCCCGGAAGGCCAGAGTGAGCGCGTATGTGCCCGATGAAAAAAGGGGCACCGCGGTTTAGAATTAGTTTTTGTAATTTTGCGAATAGGGGGGAAGCATTTGTAGAGGGACGTATGTAAGGCACTGTCTCTAATAGGGGAACAGAGGTGGCTACATAGGCACTATCAGTGTAAAGGTTAAAGGGGGCATCTATTAAAAGCTCAAAAACCTTGATTATTGCAGTTAATTCAACAAGCTGTGCAGAGGAGAGGTCTGTCTGTATTCGAGTAATCTGCCCATTAATGCTGAAGGCGGCTATACCGGAGGAGGACCCATCAGAGAACACCATTACGGCCCCAGCAATTGGTGTGGTTTTAGTCCTTTTGGGAAAGACAACCGGGGTCTTTTGAAGGAACTGGACTAATCTGTCCGCAGGGTAATGATTGTCTATTGTCCCCTGGAAGGAGGTGCAGCTGATTGCCCAATCATCATCATGTTGAATAAGCCATTGTAACTGAGACGTGTTGTATGGGAGGGTTATAACTTCAGGGTCTCTCCCGAACAACTTGAGGGCTGCCTCTCGGCCTAAACGTAAGAGGGCAGCAACTAATTGAGGATAGGTAGCTAAGACTCTAGGGGGGAGGCTGGCAAATGAACCCAAAATAGTGGATGGTTTTGCCAAAGGACTCCTGTAGGGGAGAAGGGAGTGGGAAAAATGAGCAGCCACAAACTTAAATGTGGAGAGAAGTAGCTAATGGTCTGTTCAGAAATAGCCCGCTCTACAATGGTTAACGCCCTTTGTGCTTCTGGTGAAAGCGAGCGGGGGGAGGAGGGATCAGGATCTCCGCGTAGGACATCAAACAAGGGCTTTAACTCTCCGGTGGTCAGTTTTAAATAAGGTCTAAGCCAATTGATGTCTCCTAGCAGACGCTGAAAATCATTAAGAGTGTTTAAGGAGCTTCTCTTTAGCTGAATTTTTTGAGTGAGGATTTTATTAGAAAATAATTCAAAGCCTAAAAATAGTTGAGGGGGGTGGACCTGGACTTTTTCTGGGGAAATGTGTAGTCCTCGATCTCGGAGGGCAGTGACTAGTTGCTGACTGGCCGCATAGAGCTGTTGCTGGTCAGGACCGGCAAGAAGAATATCATCCATATAATGGATAATATACAAAGTGGGGAAGAGCAACCTAAAGGGGTCTATAGTCTGGGCTACAAATTTTTGGCAAAGAGTAGGGCTGTTGGCCATTCCTTGTGGGAGGACTCTCCATTGAAACCGAGGAGAAGGCCCTACACAATTGGTAATGGGTAAACTAAAGGCAAAACGTTTGCAATCATCAGGATGTAAAGGTATGGAGAAAAAGCAATCTTTTAGATCAATAACTAATTTGACATACCCTTTAGGGATGGCTATTGGAGAGGGAATTCCAGGTTGTAATGCGCCCATAGGGACCATAGTCTTATTGACCGCCCTGAGGTCTTGTAAGAGCCGCCATTTGCCTGATTTCTTTTGGATTACAAAGATTGGAGTGTTCCAAGGGGATGTAGAAGGTTCAATATGTCCAGCAGCCAGCTGTTCCTGCACTAACTCTATGGCTGCATTTAATTTTGTAGTAGTAAGGGGCCATTGATCGATCCAGACAGGAACATCACTTTTCCAAGTAATCTTGTCTGCTTGGAGTGCAGGAGGAGCAACGGCCCTTACAAAAAATGTTTTTCAAACCCTAAACCTGAGCGGTCTGTCTTAGGCGTAGCCAGTATTGGGCTGGGATCTCCCTGTTTTAGTTTGCCCAACCCTTGACCAGGGAGGTAACCTTGTGAAAGCATCTGCTGTGCTACAACTTCATTAGGGCTACACATGATGACCTTCATTTGGGAAAGGATATCTCTTCCCCAAAGATTTACCGGCAACCCAGGAACTACGAAAGGCTGAATGAATCCGTTATTTCCTACTTCATCTTCCCAGTTCAATAACTGTGAACTTTGTAAAGTGTTTCTTGACTGCCCAATTCCTTGCAAATGGGTCAAGGAGGCGTGTAAGGGCCAGCTGGGGGGCCATGAAGCCTGAGATATGACCGTAGAGTCGGCCCCCGAATCTAAAATCCCTCCAAATAATTTTCCTTGGATCTTAAGTTTAAGGGTAGGGCGTTCTTTAGTAATAGCCTGGACCCAATATAAGTCTGAAGAACCTGGGGTAGAGGGGCCTCGCTTTTTATGGATAGCAGGGTAAGATGTACTTAAAGGGAGGGGGAGCGCCTGCGCAAGGCGCTGGCCTTTCATAATACTGACAGGGCACTGAGGGGCACTAGCAAGAATTTTTATTTCTCCAGTATAGTCATTGTCAACTAAGGAAGGGTGGACAATAAGGCCGTTTATCGTGGTGGAAGCTCGCCCTAAAATTAGAAAATAGGTATCTTTTGGAGGTGGGCCATAAATTCCTGTAGAAATAATTGTAACTCCCTCTTCAGGTGTTAATATTGTTGAGGAGGAGGCACAGAGGTCAAGTCCTGCACTCCCGGGTGTGGCCCGATAGAGGGCGGGAGTGCTACAGCTTGGCTGTTCCCCGAGGCCGGCTGGAATGGAATTGGCTGGGGGGCCCGGGGCTGGCCCCTCAGCCCGTTTCCCTGAAAGGGGGGGGTGAAAGGATTTGTGGTGCTGTAAAAAGGATTTGTTGGATTGCTACGGCACTCTTTGGCCCAGTGCCGCCCCTTATGGCAGCGAGGGCAAATGCCGGGGATTGACCCAACTCTAGGAGGAGGAGCCGTGGTAGGGCATTGGCGAGCGAAATGGCCTGGCTGTCCACATTTAAAGCAGTTACGCATAGGCGATGCGCCCCTGGGGAAGGGAGGAGGATAAGAAGCCGGGGGAGTCTGAACAGCGGCACCTACAGCTAAAAGGGCTTGAACTTTAGATGTAAAAGGATCAACATCTCTACACATTCTCAGCATTTCATCAAGAGTTTTGTCCCGAGTCTTACCTCGGAGGACTGCTCGACATGCCGAATTGGCGTTTTCATAGGCCAACTGTTTTACAATCTTATCATTGGCAGCCTCGGAACCAAGTGTTCTTTCGGCGGCCTCTAACAGCCTGCTAACAAATTCACTGTAATCTTCTTGCGAGCCTTGAGTAATCTTAGTTAGGGGAGTATTAGCAGTCCCGGAAGCAGGGAGTGAAATCCAAGCGCCCAAGGCCGCATCTTTCACTTGAGATAAAAGACCAAGGGGGAGGCGCTGCTGCCTAGTTTCAGAGATATATCTGCCCTGTCCCGTAAGCTTATCAAAAGTCCAGGATGCTGTTGGGGAATGAGGGTCCTTTACATTGGCAGCAGCGATGGTCTGGCAGCGGTCAGCAAAATCTGCCTTCCAAGTTAAAAACTGACCACGGGTAAGCACAGCCTGGACTATACGCAGCCATTCACTTGGAAGTAAATGTCCTCCTCGAGACAGCGAATCAAGAACAGAAAGAGTAAAAGGGGCATTGGGGCCATAAGCTTTAACGGCCGCGTTCAGCTCTTTTAAGCTTTTGAAATGGATTTTATAAAATTCTCTAGGGCTATCAGCAGGCTCGGCCGGCTCCGGCTCAGTCTGCTCCTCCCTCTCACTTTCTATTTCCGGGGCTGCAGGGGCATCTTCGCCACCGCTCTCGATATCACCCTCCTCCGGACTATGTGTTGTGGAGGCGGGGTCAGAGCGGGCGGAGGCCCGGGTAAGAACAGGAAAGAGCAGTTTTTTAGGTTTTGTGGTTATAAGCGGTTTTCTAGAGGGACCCTTTTGCGAAGGTTGGGAAACAACCAATTTTTGGAGATGGCGGGTTATTCTTTGTTCTACTATCTGCGCTATGAGGTCTTCAGTACCGGTAGGGGGGCTAACAGGACCGGGAGCCGGAAGGGGCAGTGGGGGGGCCGACGGGGGCAAAAAGGCCGGGCGCAAACATTGGGAGGCCGAATAGGGGGAGTGTAAGAAGGGAGATTAAGCGACGGGGCGGCAAGGGGCCAATCTGGGTTGTGATACCTGGCCGCTTCGCCTTCAGTTCGGCCGCGTCTCCCGGATCCAAAGGCTCGCCATTTTGGCCCTTGGACAGGACCGGAAAAACCTTTTGTGTATCAACAAGGTCCGAATCTCGAGGGAGAGGCGGATAAATGCAACATTTGGGAGGGGCATCAGGGAGGGCATTGAGCAAAGATGGCGTCGGGCTGGGGGAGGGGGACTTAGCTGATTTTGGAGCAGGGGGATCGCCCGAAAGAGACGACCTTGAGGCTGCCCGAGATAGAGGGCGAAGGCAATATTCTGCTACTGACAAGAGTTGGCGTTTATCAGGGTCAGTAGTTTCAACAATATCTCTGATAAGACCCCAGTAAGAAAATACCGAAACAGGAACAGAATCGGGACCGTTTTTGATAAGATAATCATTTAAATCTCTACCTACTTTCTGCCATTTTTTAGGGTGAATTTCGGGGCCATTAACAATAAACCACGGACAGACTTCATCAACAAAAATAAAAAACTTTACCAAGTCTTTCTTTTTAACTCGAACTCCTCTCTCCCTAAGTGAACTTTTTAGGTCTCTTATGAAGACCGCTTCTTTACTTAATCTAGTTCCCATTTTCTTGTAAGGCGGCCGTACTCACCAGGGACGACGACCTCCGTGAGCGGCGAAAGGCGTCTCCTATTGCATCATCAAAAAAGGGGTCTGGCCAGACGATATCTTACTCGGGGGTCCGCCTGTGAAGGATCCGAGCCTCGAGCCCCACGTTGGGCGCCACTTGTCCCGACCCGCGGGACCTAGTTATTTGTGGGGACGAGGAGGATCCGACCTGAAAGAAAATGGGGGCGAGAGAAGAGCGAAGGCAAGACAATACTCTGATCAAGCCTTCAAATTTTATTGTGAGACAGGGGTATATATACACTGGTGTTCAGGGGCGGAGTGGGCTATAGGATACATGTAGGCAGGGGATTGGCCGCGTAGCAGGGGTGGCAATAAGCTACATTCTGATTGGTATAAGATAATGGGGAAGGAGGAGGAGAGAAGAGTATCTTTTTGGCGCGCGCGGGCTTGCAGCTAATCTCCAGGAAGTGAAGCAGGAACCTCATGAACCGTGGCCATCTTTTTTTCTTTGTGTGGCTCCGACAGTAAACATGTAAACAAATAATCAAATTATGATTCACAAGTGGAATATTTTGAGTGTGAAAAAAATGGAGCTTGAAACATAAATTTCTAAAACCTTAAATCCTAACTTTTATATATATATATATTCAATATACCATCTCACCCTTTACTGTTTCTAATTTCTGGGCTTCTTTATTATTGGCCTTTGGAAAACTGAAAGTTTTGATATTCACTATTTCATTGTCACCTAGATCTGATATTCACTATTTCATTGTCACCTAGATCTGAGACAGATCTCTACATCCAGGAATCCTCTCACGTAATTTTTCATCTGCTGATATCTTGGGCAGACAGAGTAGAAGAAGAGGAAACAGTCAACCAGGTGAGCATTTGACAGGTGACCTTAGAAAACTACTACTCAAATGGTCACCTCATACAAAAATACACTATAAAATGCTCAGCAAGTCATGGTTTAAGCCATGAGTTTTGTGAAGTATGATGTAATAAACTTGGTGTTCACTTCTTCTTTCTACTTTTATGTATCAGGGAGACATTTGCCATACAGTAATTAACTGACTGAAGATTGTGTTAAAATATGTGAAAATAAAATGAAGTTTTATATCAAAGGGAATATGAAAGTCTGCTGTGAAGTTACTTCTCTCAAGGTCAGCTGTGCATACTATTCACAAAATATTTTTCCACCAAAAACTAATGAATCAGAATAGACACTGCATCAGCTCTCACATTTTTAAGGTATAAATAGCAGGTGTCCCAGGAATTGATACTTCGTCATTTTGTTATACTATATTGAACAGTACATTCAAGCTCTGCTTTAGAAAAAATAAATTTATAGGAGCAAAGAAATATTAGGAAGAGTGAATTTAATTTAGAATGGCTTTATCTAGCAACTTGCATGTAGTGGAATATTGATAAACTTTTTAAAAAATTGAAATGTAATGATTTCTCTGACAGTTTCTTTTCCTGTTTTCTTCTAATAATGACAACTATTTATATCTGTGTTTTGCAGGGTATATTTCCATTTATTTCAGAAAAATATAATTATTTTTATTGAAAAATTACTTTCTACTGTCATAAAGTGAATATGTAAACTTAACATAAATAGAAATTAAAGCTCCAAGCTAAAAACAAAGGCAATTCTTTGAAAACTCTTTTTAAAAAAAGTCATTGCCAGCTCCAGAAAAAAGGTGGTTAGCTCATGGTTATACTATTGATCTCGTGCAAGTCACAATTTGTATGCAAATATATGATTTTGATGTTATGATTTTCAATGAAGGAATTTTCGCCTTCCAGCCATTATAGAATCATTAACCAATGAGGGTAATATCAGCATTTTTTATTGTTTTTAAATGGACTGTTCTGCTGACCAGGTGGAGATTTGGCAGTAATTGTGTTGGTTCATCTCCCACCTGGTGGGTTGTTTTCCCCTTGACTGCTTCTGTTAGGAAACGTTATTTCCTAGCTGGCTCTTCTGCTCTGAAAGATCTTGAGTTGGCTCGTGTTACTAAACATTGCTTCGTTTCGATATTACTCCTCTAAAATTAGATAAACAGAAACCCCATTGAGAGTGAAGTACAGAGGCCAGAAAGGGGGGCTCTCATGCCCTGTGTTGATAGCAAAGCTCAACAGGGAGACCTCTTTGTTTGTAATCCTTCTTCCCAACTGCTTTCTCCCTTTAAAAGAGCTTCTTTTTGTTTCAGAAACTTGCACTGGGCCCTCCACGGTTGCATGTTCCAGATTGCAATCCCTTATTCATTTTGCTGGAGAAATATCTGGGTGACTTGGGTTTACAGACAACACTCTGTTGAATAAAAAGGTGCTGAAATTACTTACTCCAGTTTGAGGAGGTGAATGAGTTTGTGGTCATATAATGTAATCTTAGAGGCCAGAAATAGCTCCAAACAGCCTCAGCCAGCACCATTTCTGCTGCCAAATCGACAACAGTCTTTTATTTCAAAGAAAGTTTTCTTTCAACACAAGAGAAATTGTACTACTCACCCTAAATGTATTTTCATTCGAAGATCTTCTCTTCTATAATTGCACTTACCAACTAATTTCCACCCCCCTTTTTAACACTCATTCGGATTTCGGAAATTTTTTGGAAGATACATCATTAACTGCCATTAAGATTTATGTAGAGGCAAGTTATGAAATTATTTTGATGTTTCTCCAACTGGTCTACTATAAAAAACAATAACTGAATCTCTGTTTTATCATGCAATGATTATATTTTAACATTTAATAAGGATAGCTGCATAAATGAAATATACCTGCTCAACCATAGATATTTTTAATGTATTTTTTATAAGAACTTTGTAAATCTTACTCACTGCAAGCCTTCTTTTAAAGGAAAACAGTTTTATTAATTTCAGAAGAAGTAATGTTTTTATTAGGTTAAGAAGTTAATGAATTAGTTCTTTACATATGCAATACATAATGACGACATGCATAAGACTTTTATTCTTATTCGATTTTAATGTCACAACACAAAAAAGAAAAAAATGTACATGCAGAGATTCACATGGCCACAGTGGCTGAAAGCCCAACCTCCATCACTTAAAACAATGTGTGTGTGTGGAGGTAAGATGTATATATTTTTTGTGCTGTGGGGTCATATGAAGATAATACATATTATGATATCCCAGTTTTCATATCAAATATTCAAATATTAGTCTTATGAGAGTACTTTTCGCTGGCTTTGTGTATGACCCCAATAAGCATTTGAGAGACTTATAAGAGGGCTCAAAGTATAATAGAAGATACATTTTATTTTTGTTTTTTTTTCTTGATTACTAGTACAGAGCACCTAAAATCCTTGGAATTTTTTTGAGTGATAAGAATGTCTTTTGTAATCCACCTGAGTTTATGTTAACGAGGTGACTTAGAGTAGGGTTCTTAGACCACTTAAGGGTGGGACAGTCATGAGAATGACTTAGTGATGAGAGACGTGGACCTTTTAGCCCCACTCACCAAACTTCACTGGAAAAGGGAAAGGGAGGCTGGACACTGAGCTCTGTAAAAACTCTCAATGAGATTTGGAGAGCTTCTGAGTTGGTGAATACATCTAGGTGTTGGGAGGGTGACACACCCAGAGGGGTCATAGAAGGTCTGCAAACACAACACACACACACACACACACCACACACACACACACACCCCAATATACCTTGTCTTATGTAATTGTACCATTTGACCATTTGTTTTTGTTTTGTCTTTGGCTGCAAAATTGTGCTCAGAGCATGATTTTGTCTTTGCCAGCAATTTATTTAGCATAGGTTCACTGCGAGACTCTCACAAGCCAATAGCTTATAGGATAATGTCTCTTAATAAGCCAATAAAGAAATAACATCCTACAAATGACGTATTTATCACACTATTGTTCCAGGCAAGGGAGGATGAAAGAAAATAAAGTCCAAATTTAGTTTAAGGCGTAATTTTTTATACAAGTAGGCACTTGAAAAACACCACTTTAACCAAACTGGAACTGACCTTCATCAGTTAGAGTGAAAATAAAAGTCCCTTGTTACTAGAGCACATTGCTGTGGCAGGAAGCACAGTGGTGCTGGCGGGCAGACTCGGCTGTTCCTGGGGTTATCTCCTCAGAGACCGTTGCATGGTTTGCACCACTACCAATGAGGAGTGCTTCGCCAAGGCAGGAACAGATATACCTTCTCTTCCTGAGACTGCTATCCAGTCTAGCAACACTGCCAATCAGACTCATCAGACTCACCTAGGCCATGTCAAGAGCATGTGTTTTAAGAGCTTCAGAGAGTCATTTAGGTTAGGAAAGTATGCCTTGCTCAGACTGAAACTCTTGACTAGTTCTCACAAATTCTCAATATTTATAGTCTGAATGTCCCCTTGCCATAGTTTCTGCTCCATATCTTCTTATCAATAAGCCCCCAGTGGAGATGCTCAGCCACTGAGCAATGAGTGCTTATTAAGGACAACAGATGAGAAGGTGACATCCTGATACACTTTCCTTCATTCCTACATCAGGAGAACTTTACTTCTAAAGTCAATTTTTTTTTGTCTTTTCCATAAAGCAAATGGATTAAAACAACATCACTTAAGTCATAAACGAATAAATTTAAACCCATTTGAAACCAATACACAACACTATTCCTGAGTTCTATCTTTTAAAATAAACTAGTAAACATAAACTATCTCAGTTCTGTAAATTTTTGTCTCCAATTATCAACCCTGAAAAGTGGGGAGTGTTTGGGAACCACCTTACTTTGGAGCCAGTTAGACAGAGTGTGGGTAACCTGAGGACCAATAATTGTGACTGGCATCTGAAGTGAGGGGGCAGTCTTGTGGAACCTGAAACCCGTGGAGTCTGATGCTAACCCAGGTAGTTAGTGTCAGAATTGAACTGAATTGAAGAGTTTTTTGTTAGTGTTGAAAAACACCCCAGAATGTTGTCTGCTCAATTTGGAAATAGGAATAGAGCACATTTGGAGCTTAAGCTGTTCTTCAGGCTGAATGAAACAAGTTGTGCCTGGGTTCCCTATAAAAACTTCTCTACAATTAATTAATCCAAAACTCTCATGCATAATAACATGTTGTATAATTTGTCATCCATATAAATATGCTTTATGAAACTTGAATTTGGGGACTCTCACTTATTATTTGTAGACTTCACCACTAACCTAATTTTGGCCAGTCTTATGGAAGTTCTGTAACCCATTCTCTTCTGGGTTACAAAAAATTGAATAGTTTTGATAAAAATGTACATGAGCATTTCTGTTATAATTTTTCTTATTGATTATTATTACAACAAAAATGTGTTTTTTAATAAAGGAGGCACACTTAACTTCAAACTAATAATATATGCTATAACTTAAACATTTGTAGCTTTTTTCAAGAATGTTTTTATTGTCACCCATGTATCCTTGTATTTTGCCTACCAACACAGCTACTTAACAACACTTTAAGATTTAGGGGGCCCTAAATAAAACTATAATTCATTTGTTTTATAGTTATTTTCACATAGTAAACATGAACATGATTTCTACAGATAATCCAATTAACAACTTTGAAACCTATGTAAACCATATTTTTATCATAAAAATTGTACTTTTAGTAAGCTGAGCTCTATTTTAAAAGCTTATTGAAAATTGCTAATTTTATAAATTTTTTGTTTTGTTTTATGTTTTCAAATTTATATATATTTATTAACTATTAGTATTCATATTTGGAAAGGTGATGGAACTTAATGTCTGAAGTATAATTATATAAGCAGAAATGAAGCAATATATTTTGATGAAAGTTATGAAAATATAAAAAAGTGTAGAGAGATTAGACAGTGAGAGGAAATACTAGGTAACTTCAATAAGATATATTTATAAAACATATGTTGAGAAGGGGTTGGGAAAAGTGAGCTAGGTAACTATGAGCACTTTGGTGGGGAGCAGAGCAAAGACTGTGGCTCAGTGGAAGCGTAATTAGATATGAGGTATCTGGGTTGAAACTACATGCCTCACTGGGAGGGGCATTTATGCAAAGTCTGCTGAGGCGAATGTAGAAAGTAATACCAGAGAATGGCTGAGGTGCAGCATGACATTTCCAGGCCTGGAAAACTGTCCTCTGGACACCACATTTGCTAAGGCCTTATCTCCATTGTCAGGTGAAATCACTAATCATTCATGATGCTCCTTTCCTATTAGACCTTATACTCTAAGAAAAAAAAAAATAATAATGCACACATATGCCTATGATAACTTTTCTTAATCCATAATCAATTCCAAATATTATTAAAATAAAAACACAATGAAAAAAGAAAAAAAATATATATGTTTATATGTAGAACTTTTCATTATCACAAGAAGATGTATTGTGGAGTGTTAGTATAGACCTGTTCCATTCCATCGACCCCAATGGTTTTTGGGTGCAGTGTCAAAATTCCCCCATGGGTTCATGCATATCACCCAAGAGCCTGTAACACATTAAGCCTAACTATTTTTAATTTCTTGTGTGATTAGCCTCTTCCTTTTGGTTAGCCTTTAGTGTGAGTAATTGAGTCACTCAAGTCAGGAGTCAGGCTTGTTTTCAGTTTTGTTGTTAGGGGCCAGCATACTCTTCTAATGGTACGTTTTGTTTGGGTGATGTTTCTTTTCTACTTAGGCTTTAAGTGTCCCCTGTAGTTCTGCACCTCAGAGATGTTTTTTCTACATGCCCCTGCCCCTGTTGCAGTAGTAGACTGCAAGTTTTTGTTACTTGGCATTCTCTTTTGCTAGTTCAGCCTTAGTTTTAGTCATATGGTGCATCCCTGGGTGATGGGAATGAGGATGACTCAGTGGTGTCTCTTCTGCCAGGGGCAGGGGATCTGCAATAATATGGGCCCCCCAAAGGAGAACTTTTTTCTTTTCTGTTTTTTCCTCTAATTGTGATGGACTTCACCTATGGCCTTAGTATGTCAAGGTTTACCAAGCTGCCCCCAGTGGCTTAAGGCTTTTGTTCTATAGGAACAATAGGGAAGATGGGCATAGGTAGAAATTTAAGTCCTCCACAGTAGCTATTCCTTGGCTCTCCTAAGTCTGCATTGTGTGGGAGGCTTTCTCTCTCTTGTCCTGTGACCAATGTTAAGATCTTATAGATGAGTGTAGGTTCCTCTTGTTTCCTATGGTTTAGGATCTCTTTACTCTCAGGCCATCCCATAAGCAGCTTTGATATTCATTAAATATTTTTAGTTGAATTATTTTTACCAGTTTTGTGCGGCACCCAGTGTGTACCCTGGGGAAGCAGAGCTCACATTTGCATCTCCCCTTAATGGTATCTCTCCTAACATTTTTAAGTTAGTTAATTGTGCTGTATCTTAGTCCAAACTACCATTATGAAATACCATACACCACGTGGTTTAAAACAACAAAATCACTGTTCTGGAAGATGGAAGTCCAAGATTAAGGTGCCAGCATGGTTAGTTTCTGGTAAGGAATTTCTTCCTACTTGCAAATGTCTGCCTTCTCGCTGTGTCCTCACATGACAAGAGGAAGAATGTTCTCTGGTGTCTGTTCTTATTAGGGCATTAATCCTATAATTACTTCATCAAAACTTAATTATCTTCCAAATGCCCCACCTCCAAACTGTCATCATACTGGGAATCACAGCTTTTGAGAAATGAATTCGGGGCACAATTCATTCTATAGCATGCTGCAACTTCAAGTGTCTGATGGTATCAAGAAAAACTATGGTTAGATAGATTTATATGCCTTTTCCTTGGTATAGTGATTGGAGCAATGTTCTCTCCAGCTTTCTGCTTCACAAGTAGAAGGGGAAAGGAAAATGTACACTAATATTTAAGAGCACATATCTTTAATTTACGTTCCTCTCTAGAACCCTAAGGTGAAATATCTTATTTTTCTATCCTATTTTGTTCACATTGTTTCTCTCTCTTCATTTTTGTCTCTTTTTTGCTTTCTAAGTTAGACCTGAGGTATGATAGCTATTATCAAGCTGTGATATGTCTACTTTCATTACAGAGGAAAAGGATTATTTTTCGACCAAATATGATGACTATTTTCTTCTCATTTCCCCAATACAGGAGCACATGCTCAGAAACACACATTCATACACACAACTCAGCATTGCCTTTGTTATTTTTTCAGAGACTCAATCAAAAGAAACATATAATGAGTGCCCCACATTGCATGCATGTTTTGATTTTCCAGTTTATTATTTAGTAGAGAAAATACATGCTCTTTGGGATATTTGCTTAAACTATTTTGTAACCAAGTCAATTTACATTTCTTCTGCCGGAATGGCTTCTTCAAGTTGTTTTTGTTTGTTTATTTTTAAAAATGTTTTTAAAGATAGCACTGATTGTCCCCAAGTATGAAAATAATGACTTGATAAAGTAAGGCAGTTATGGTGAACTAGCAATTGTAGAGTTCCTTGCATTACTGCTCCACTCAGGATTAAGGGGTTTTCAGTATCTCCCACCACCCACCTGAAAGTGCTCATTGTTGGGTCTTCAGTTGTACTGAGTTCAGCCTAGAAGATGCCAGAGAGGGACAACAATAACAAACTCGTCAGTGCTCACATTTTTCCCCCTGGAGTCCAGTTTTTACAGTTGAGTCAGTGGGAGATAAAAGGTGGCGTGTATTTACTTTATCATATCTGAATCTGGAATCCAGGTTTTATATTTTAAATAATTATAGGATTATAGGATACATACCATTTTATAACTGATTAAGCACTCTATGTTTTGTATATAGGTTATTGCTATGAGCAAAAGAATCACATGTTATAATGTTATGTTTGATAGATATTATTATTTATCTACAAAAATAATAACTGGATCCTTAGAGTTGGAATTCTACATCATCAAAATTTTTTCCTAGTTAAAAAAGAATCTTTTAATTCCTAATTCTTAATATATTTTCTTTTATGTCCTAGGAAGAAAGAGTTAAAACAGCTGAACTGTAATTCATCTATTCCTTTACCAGAGGAATGTGTCTAGGGAAATAAAATGAGAAAGCTTAACATCCAGTCTAATCTTTCTGTCAATTGGACTTCCAAGTAAATACCTCAATGATATTTGCTAAGTTAAGATACTCTATCTCTGAAATGCTCATAGTATAATGCTCCTGGCTAAAAGATAATATCTAGTAAATAAGACCCATGACTTATGGTTCAATGAGGCATAGATCCCTGGAGAACGTCACTTGCTATTTACAGTTCTACACAGTGTAAAATTGAGATGTTTCATAATGTAATGGCATTCCACTGTGTGAGGAACCCCACACACCGCACTTAGAAGCCTCTGCTATTCTGCGCTACAGATATACATTTAATGGGTGAAGGAAGAACCTGGGGAGCCCCTTGAAGTTCTAGATTTTCCTCTACTTTGTCAGTGTCTTGATTATTTATTCTTAAATTTACTTAGTAAAGCTTGATAATGGTTAAGATCTATGATTAGTGTGAATCTGAACTGATAATCAGATTTTATTTGATAACACATTTATTTTTAAAAATGTTTTCTGGTTATTTTTACTTATCACTCTTTATTATATGCCTCCTCATTTTTTGTAGATTTATTTATTTGTTTGTTTGTTTATTTAATTAATTTTGTTAGGGTGGTTTCTTGAGAGATTACTTTTTCCCTCATAAAGTGAGCATCATCTTATAAATGCTTCCTTCTTCCTAGTTGGTATGTTCTTTGAAAAGGTATATAATCTTTAAATATTTGTTTCTTACCCTAACTACTCTCATAATTGAAGAGTAATGAAAAAAATGCAGAAATTATTTTTCACTGGAAAAGTATAGATAAAGAAAAATTTTAAAGCAGCAAGAGAAAAGAAAGAGAAAAGAGAAAAAAATAACATATTTAGTTCCAAATTAGACAAAATTATTCAGGTTTAATACTCATGATGGTGTTAATGATATAGTTCCTTTTCTAAATTTTAGCATAAATATCTTTGAGTTAGGTTTATACATATAGAACCTCACATGATGTCCTTTTTGCTTATGAACAAAGTATATTTATGGTAAAAATGAGAAATGTTTAATCTCACAGTTGAATACAAAAATTTTTTTGAAATTGTAACTTTGAAAGAATCTTGCACAATTAGAGAAAAAGAGAAAGACACATTATGAACATAAAAAATTTTAAAGCTCTAACTAAAACTCTCAAGTATCTATTTCCCTCAGCACTTATGTCAATATATTTTATGACAGTTTCCTTAGTACTTAACTTCAAGTTTTAATTCTTTGCAAGAATTAATTCTTTGAAAAGGCAAAGAGAGGGAGTGGCTATAAGAATCCAGGCATAATTATAGATATAGTGGTAGAGTCTTGGCTAGAAGATGTATCTTTAGGAAAAGGCACAAAACCACTGCTTATCTGAGGCTCCAGGGAGGACACTGTGAAAACATATATCCCCAACATCTTCCGCTTCTCATTCTGATACCCTGCTAATACTTTGCCTAGGCTAGTAGGAGCCAGAGGGCCAAACAGTCGACTTGAAGACAACCATAGAGGTCAGACTCCTGATTCGTATAATAGAATGAAGAAAGGTAGAGCAGGGATATAGAATATTGAGCACTTTGCTAAATTAATACATAAAAGTCTTCCTGCTCTCAACTTTAATAGAAAAGTTTTGCACAGGTGAGATTCCAGAGCACGTTAGCCTAACTCTCAATGTGCTTTGTGGTAGGATTTAGTTGCATTCTATAGGGTGGCTTTCATTTTGAGCAATTTTTCATGAGTCTACTTTTTCTTCTTCCCCAAATAGAGCCTTTTATGTTTAAAAGATAATAAGCATAATTCAGTTTCATCAGACCTTCTCTGTACTCTGTCCCAATAATGGACTCTATCACCTTGTCTAGACAAAGCGATATACAGGCAGAAGAAATGAGAGACAGATGGCTTAGTTATAGTTCCAGATAGTTAGCGTGTTTCTGCTGCACCAGCTTCAAGAACTAAACTTTTGACACTTGCTTATTTTCCATATTCTGGATACAGATAATTTTACTAAAATGATTTTTCCTCTATATAACAGAGATATTTAATACTCTCTCCCATCCAACTCCATGCTTGCACTCCCCCTGTACATTTTCCCTATGCATTATGTCAGAAGTCCAACTCCCTAACTAATGCAGAAAAAACAGGCTTGGGTCACAAAATTACCTAGAAAAGACACATTCACAGTGTTGTGTGCTTTCCAACACTTCTCAAATACTTAAACCCTGGAAGAATCAACATATGTAGCCATAGTTCTCATTATTTCAGTTTATGAAGATGTTTACCTTAAATAAACTATTTTTGAAATGAAAAAAAAGACATTGTTAAGATTTTAGTGGCATATTGACATTACTATTTTAATTTAACAAATTTAGAAAACATGGCTTATTATGGAATTAAGTGAAATTATAAACATGAATTTATTATATGAAATGGGATCCCAAGAAGAAATAAAATGCACTAGATTAAATATGGAGTAAATATTTTTTAAAAATTAAATGTACATATACTTAGCTTATATGCAAGCACACTAAAATTATCTTAAAGATTATCCACTATTTATATAAAACAATAAAAATAAAAATAATAACAAAATGCAAAAAACAATAACAACTTATAAAAATGAATTTATGAGGTTTGTAATAATACAGATTTAAAAAATAGGAAAATAAGAGCATAAATTGCATGCAGGAGATAAATGGAATTTTACATTTTGCTGTAAGTTTCATACATTGCAGTATAGTTTTTGAAAAGATGAAGCTAAATTAAATATGCATACTTTCTTCTCTAAAGTAATATTAAAAATGACTGGAAAAGGTATATCTAGAAATCAATCAAGATGAAAATGAAACAATAAAAATTGAGGAAAAAGTTAAAAAGGTGAGAAAAATGGGGAAAAAAATCTAGACTGTAAATTTAACTCTTACCATAACAATATTTTTATGAAACATAAACATACTAATTTCCGTAATTAAAAGACAAAAATGGTCCCTTTCGATAATAAAGAAAACACTAAATGTATTTACAAGTGACACATTTTAAATTTAAAAAAGATAAATATAAAAGACTGGAAAATACATAACATGTAAACACTAAGCATAATATTGTAAGTATAAGTATTTTCATGTCAGACAAGATAGATTCCAGTATAAGGAATATTATCAGAAATAAAGAGGGACATTATATTACAATTCATCAAGAAGACATACTAATCCTAAATGTATATGTATCAAATAGTTTCAAATTACATAAAACAAAACTAATAAACCTAAAAGAGTAATTGTTATTGTTGGGGGCAATTTGAATTTTGGTGTCGCCCCTACAGTAGATGAGGGATAACAGCCGGAAGTGTAATTGACATTTTTCCTTGGTTCTTCCTCATTGATGCAATGAAAAATCATAGGTCAGTGAGAATTAGAAAAGATTTATTAAAAGTATATTTTAGAAAGACAAAGCATGCCCAAGGAGGAATATGGTTTTCGCAAAGAGAACTGTAACAACAGCAACACAGAAGTGGGAATCTCTGACTTATATTTGGGCTGTAATAGGTGATTCAAAGGCATTCTTGAGTGATTGGCAAGTGAGGTCATTTTTATGACACTTAGCTGCTATATAACACTTTGCCTATTGCACATGCGCTTACCCAGAATTCAGTCTGTTATAATTAGATTCATAAACTTCCAGGCATAAACACTGTATTATATATTTATAATGAGCATTAGATTGTGGTCAAATTAGGTAGTAGCTTTAGCGCAGGCGTCTGTGCCAGATTAAACCAGCTAAGATTATGGCCATCCTGTCCTTTGCCTCTGAGGAGGCAAGAGGGATTCTCTAACTACCGATAGTGTCTCTAGGCTGGGCCTCTATTCCTTTGTTCCCCTGTTGCTCACGTCTGACTAGCTACCTAATGTAGTGGGAAATCCATGATAATAGTTGGAGATTTTAACTCTAAACTCACAATAACTGATAAAACAACAGAAAAAAAAAGTGTGAATAAATAAGATTTAAAAGCACTGTCAAGCAATTTACCACACTGATATTTATAGAATACTGTAGCCCAAAATGAGACTATTCAAACTTTTTAATTATGCCTATAAAATATTCACCCACATAAACCTTATACTCA
The DNA here is from genome assembly GCA_003508835.1 of Eonycteris spelaea. Classification (NCBI taxonomy): domain Eukaryota; kingdom Metazoa; phylum Chordata; class Mammalia; order Chiroptera; family Pteropodidae; genus Eonycteris; species Eonycteris spelaea. The sequence continues at coordinate 141,922 of PUFA01000254.1, read as the reverse complement.
GTTTTAAAATGAGTCTCAATAAATTTTAAAGGACCAAAATCATGTAGAGTATGTTTGAACACAATAGAATTACATTGAGAAATAAAAGTAATCTCAATATATTTTGAAATAAAGCAACTAATTTATAAATATCATGATTTATATTTACATAACAAGAAAGATTAGAAAATATTGTAACATAAATTAAATAAATGCAGCATGTGAAAAATTGTGGAATTCATTTAATGATGTCTTAGCCTCAAATATCTATCTTAGAAAAAAACAATAAAAGTGTAAAATCAATTATCTTCCTTATTAAGAAACTATAAAAACAGAAGCAATTTAAACAAAAAGTAAATATAAAGAAGAAAGTGACTAAGATAAAAATGGAAAACATGAAATAAATAAACTAACCAAACTACAAAAAAAACCACTGAGGCCAAAACAAATTGCTCAGAAATAGAAATAACCTAAAACTAACATAAAATAATATTTAATATTAACTCTAATTAAAAAAAATAGAAATAAACTGATAAATTGCTCTCAATACAGATCAAGAAAAAATGAGTAAGAAATACAAATTGCCAATATCAAGAATGAAAGAAGGTATGTAACAAGAGATTTTACAGATATTCAACATATAAATAAGAGATATTAGGAATTAACTTATGCCAATAAATTAAAAACCTTTGTTGAAAAGGGCAAAAACCTTGACAAACAAATTTTATCAAAACAGAGAGAATAAGGAATCTAAATAATCTTATATCTATTAACATAATTGAATTTGAGAAAAAAATAACAATCTTCTCTAAAATACATTTCTAAGGCTGGTTGACTTTATAATAAATCCTACCAAATATTTAAGGAGAAAATAATAACAATCCTATGTAAATTCTTTCTGAAAATATTAGAAAAGGAAAATAACACAGACTTATTTTCAGATGCCAGCAAAACCATGACTCTACACTTCCCAGACAAGTTTACAAGAAAGACACATCACCAAATAATATATTTTGATGAACATAGACATACATTTCTAATAAAATATTTTAGAAGTGAAATGCACCAATTTAAAAAAAAAGTAACTCGTATCAATCATTGAGTTTCATTGTAGAAATGCAAGGTTGGGTAGCATTTGAAAATCAATCAGTATAAGTAACTATGTTACACAAATAAGGAAAATCAAATAATTTTCTCAATAGCTACAGAAAATTTACTACCCTAAATTCAACACTACTCATGAAAAAAATTAAAAAGTGCTGTGCAATCTAGAATCAGAAGGAAATGTTCCAATCTGATTAATAAAGGATATCCATAAAATAGTCACTTGTGACTTTTCTAATAGTGTGTAATTTCAGTACACACAATGTTCTTCTATAGAAATACATTTTCCCTCTAGTTCAAAAGTTAAAATCCAATTTAATTCACTTCTTGTGTTTTAGTTTAGACTTCAAGCCATTGACTATGATTTCTTAATGCTAATATGAAACAGCAACATTAAAATGAGTATGAAAAGGGCTCTGTGTCCACATTTTCTTTGATAGGCAATGTTGCATATAAGAGCTTTGGAAATTCAGGAAATTAAAATCTGTTAGTAATAAATGTTGCCCTTTGGAAATCCTGTTCTGGGAAGGCCTGGTCATAAATATCTAATTTATCTTTACAAACACTAATTTCAAAAATCTTGTAAAATTAAATTCTATGTTCAGTAAATCAATATGTCCCCTTGGTACATTTTAAAACACATTTCCCAGTTTGTTTATCTTTTTTATAAGCTACTCAACTGAAGTGATTAAATATATCATCACCATTACTACCAGGGTCATTTTCTTGTGCTTCGAGGCTCTGTAGGTTTATTATCAACTAATTGTTGTACCTGTAAGAAGCATTTATTTTTGATAGTGTTCTGTCCTTTCTAGATACTCATATGGGAATCATGTAGTTACCACATTATTATAAGATTCTCATTAAATTATGAGGTTTGCTAGTTTGTTAAATTAATCTGTAGGTAGTCTAAATTATGTTTCCGTGAATCTGAAAAGTATCAGGAAAAGAATACTAGCTCCTAATATTTAGTTATCAGCCAAAACCTCAATGACATTGCATATATTTGCATATAATAGCTAAAGGGAAGAATGTTTCAAATTAGCTCTTACTGTGGAAGCTTCCTAACTCCTATAAATTAATTCCCCAGATATTTTTTGAGTCCTTGGACTGAAATCTTTATATGTTTAGTATTTTGTTTTTGGTGTTAAGTCTGAGGTAAAGAGAAATATAAGCCATTTTCGGTCTCATGAGTAATTCAATTTTTGTCAGTTCTTTTAAAATGTTTGATATCATAACAATTCATTTATTTAATTCTGAGCATTTACAAAGTTTTTTTTTTTCCCCCAAAGATTTCTGAGAAATGAATTTTCAGAAATAAATTATATCATTTTACTCCTTTGGTACTCAATTTCAGTCATCATTGTCATGATAAATGATTTTATATTCATTTATTAAACCTGGACTTAGGAGAAGAAAGTTAGTTCAATGCAACTTATAGATAAGAAAGAGACAAGTACAGTTATTGGCTCATGAACAGTTTCATTTTCCTCAGCAGTTTTAAATGAAGTAAGAACAGGTTAGTTATTCAAAAGATGGAGTGAAGAGCTCATAGAGCAGATATAAAGCTCAAAAAAGACTTGAACAAAAGTGGTTAGAAGACGCCTACAGCCTACAAATAAAACCTTGAGAGAATCGTATTAAATTATAAGCAGAATGGTTCTTGACTACTTCCTAATGGTGATGTTCCATCTGTATTACCTAAATTCCATCTGTGTTGCTGCATTCTATCTTGATGAATTGCAGAGCTATGGAAAACTTTCTAAAAATAAAAATTTCCAGCTTTCCCTGGAGAATATCCTGATCCATTGCTAGGCTTTAAGTTTATATATTTTGTTATTATTTAACTCATATAGTAAATGAATGAGGAAGAAAAACCCTTCATTTTTATAACCCATTATCAGAGAAAAACAAACATTACATAATAAAATAAAACTTTTCTTGGTAATTTTCCTTTTTTAGCATTGAATTGTCTTTTTAAGAGAAACAAACACGTCTTATTTGAATTATAAAAAGGTGAGACAAATTTCTTGGTAATTAAATTTTTATTTTCCTTTTAATCTCTGGTCCACACATAACTTTCATCATCTCATTCAACTGTTTTATTTAATATCTGAAAATGAGAGCCTGAAATATCTTTGGGTGCTTAGATTTTCTAAAGCTATAACATAATTTCTGACAACAGCAATGACAAAATTGAAGTTAAATACTATTTAGAAAAATCGCAATCTTTGGAAACATGGCAGAGTGAGAGAACGTCCCAGATCTCTCCCCTTAAACAACAATAAGCTGAATATCTAAAATGCAGCAAAAAACAAAACAAAACAAAACAAAACAAAACAAAAAAAACAAAAAAAAACACACACACACACCCAAATTGAACACCAGCTCACCAGATGTGAATCTGCACACAAGAACTATCACAAGTCAGAACCTCGAGTGTCAGGTGGTAGACTGGGAGAAATAAAGAAGTTGCCTCTCACAGCCTCTGGAGGAGCTCCGTGAAGGAGGAGGGGAGGGGAAAAGGATCTGTGAGTTGCTGCCCAGAGTTCCCTGAGCAGCCCTGCCAGGGAAAGTTATGAATTCTCCATGGTCGGCTGGCAAACAGGGCCCAGTTATTAGGGCAGAAAGCAGAGAAGCAGGCGGCAGAGAAACAACAGTTGATTTTTACAGACTGCGGTTTTAAAACCAAGGCTGAGCCGCAACTCACAACCCCCAGCCCAGAGGGCCCCTCCACCTATACTGTCTAAGACCCATCACCACAGAGCACCAGGAGAATCAGAGCAAACACTACCAAAACTGTTGCTAACACTGACATGAACTGAAATTGAGGGTAACGAGCATGATTAAGTATCTATCAGAAAATTAAAAAGGCATTTTTAAAGCTTTATATAAAGCAGGGATCCAAGAGGCTTAGACGCCACCTACTGGATACCAGAAGAAAAGCACCTTCTTTGCAACAGGCTAAAGAGAGAACTTTATATAATAAATCTTCTTTCTGAAAAAAAAAGCAGAATACATTTCCATATATACCCAGGTAGAGAAAAGGTCCATTAAACACCATGAACAACCAAGATGATAAGGCATCTCAGAAGAAAGAGAAAAATCTCCGTAAAATAAACTTATAGCCATGGAAATATGCAACTTAAATGACAAAGAATTCAGGATGGCACTTCTGAAAAAATTCAGTGAGTTTCAAAATGAGTCATATCAACAACTTCAGGAATTTAAAAAACAACTAGATGAGCAGAGCAAGGAGATTGAAATCCTCAAAAAGAACAAAATAGATGTTCTGGAGAGAAAAACATGCTGCAAGAGTTGAAAAATGAAAATAGCAAGCTTGGGAAATAGAGTTGACCAAATGGAGGAAAGGACCAGTAATATTGAAGACAGAAACCTAGAAATAAATCAGAAGGAAGAAGGGAGAAACCGAAAAATTAAAAATAATAAAAAAAGAAATTCAAGAACTAGTTGATACCATCAGGAGAGGAAACAAAAAATAATGGACATTATCAAAGGCAAAGAAAAGGAGCAGGGATTAGAAAGCATTTTCAGGCAAATAGTTGACAAGAATTTCCCAAAACTAAAGAATGAGTTGGAGCTTGGAATTCAAGAAGTCAACAGAACACCTAAAACGGTCTTCACCAAGACACATTTGTATTAAAATAATCAAAAATCAAAGACAAAGATGGAATTCTCAAGGCAGCCAGGGCGAAAAAGAAAGTAACTTATAAAGGTAAACCCATTAGATTTTCCTTGGACTTCTCAGCACAAACCTTTTAAGCCAGAAAGAAAGGAATGAAATCAGATGCTCAAAGTATTAAGTGAAAGGAACTACTAGCCTAGAATAATGTATCCAACTAAGCTCTCCTTTAGATATGACAGAGAAATTAAGATTTTTCCAGACATACAAAAATTGATGGAATTCTCCTCTATTATGCCTATACTACAGAAAATATTGAATGGGGTCAGTTCACCTAAAACAAAATGACAAAAAAGAATTACATATTTAGGAGTAAAGTGACTATCATGCAAATAGAAGCAGAGGAGTGCAACCTCTACTAAGAACAGAGCATTATAAGCTTAAATAATAAGAATAGAATTATTATAACTAGATAATAATGAACAATTCATCATACATAGGGACAAATTGAGATAACAATGAGTGAAAAGGGGAGGGTTCAAAGATTCAAATTTGTAAAGACGAATGAAGATAAGGCACATGCAGAAGAAAATGGACAATTGCATATATATATATATATATATATATATATATATATATATATATAAACTATCCTTTACATATTCATAATGGTAACCACATACCAAAGATTCAGATCCAAAGAATATAACATAAAACAAGAAGGACCAGAGGGAAACCCACAAAAGCCAACCAAAATAAAGAAAACAGAAACATAAGGACAAGGAAGCAATGGTTATAAGAAGACCTCATATTTCAATTATCACCCTAAATATAAATGGATTGAAGTCCCCAATAAAAAGGCACAGAGTTGCAGAACGGATCCAAAAAAAAAAAAAAAAAACCCCAAACATATGCTGCCTCCAGGAGACCCATCTCAGATCCAAAGACAAATATAGAGTCAAAGTGAAAAGGTGAAAAATGATAATTCAATCAAATGGCATTCAGAAGAAAGTAGGAGTAGCAGCACTAATATCAGACTAAATAAACTTTGAAATAAAAAAGCTAAAGAAACATACTGAGGGACACTTCATAATGATAAAGGGAATCATGCACCAAGAAATAACACTTATTAATACCTATGCTCTCAATCAGGAAGCCCTGAAATATGTAAAGCAAATACTAACAAAGCAAAAGGGAGAAACAGACCAAAACAGCATTGTAGTAGGGGACCTAAATACTCCACTGTTGGACATGGACAGATCATTCTAACAGAAAATCAATAAGGAATAACATGCTTAATTGACACATTAGACCAACTGGACATAATTGATATGTGGGATATAAACTTAAAAGCAACAAATGAACAGGACAAACAAACAGAGACTCATGGACATGCACTATAGACTAGAGGTTACCAGAGGACTATAGACTAGTTGTTACTAGTAGGGTGGGGTATGAAAGGGGAGGTAGATGGGGTAAAAGGGGTCAAATATAGGGAGATAGGGGAGGGTAAAGTGGATAAAGGGGATCAACTATATGCTACCTAAAGGAGATTGGACTTTGGGTAGTAAACACACAATAGAATATACGGATGTCAAATTATCATGTACATCTGAAAATCATATAATTGTATTAACCAATGTTTACCCCAATATAAACTTAATTTTAAAAAAAAAGTAAAGAAAAAAAAAAGAAAATCACAAGTTACAATTATATTTGGATTATGTTATATGAAATAGAATCACTATTTTTAAAAATATTTGACTAAATATTTTAATAAAAACAGACTTAATGATAGATATGTTCTGGTTTAATGAAAGAGCAAGAGATTATTGAATTGGAACATTCTAAATAGATAATTAAGGAAAAGAAATAAAAATAAATTAAGAATTATTTTTTTTTACTTCAATATCATCTGTGTCTTAAACACTATGGTTATTAAATAAAAATACATTATCCTAATGAGAGTCACTTCTATCCAATTGATTGATATTTAGTAAGGAAAATGGGCATAGCAACCATCAGCTTCCTCCAGAATGAAGCAACCACAGTGCTCATGTCAACTGGCTATTGATTAAGAAGTCAGAAAAAGAACCACATAATTAAAATAAATTACTCTAGGTTGGCTATATTTTCAGGTATTTAGACAAAACAAATAATTATTTTCAAAAAAGTCTGAGAGGTAAAAATTACTTTTTAAATATTTTTATACCTCCTACTTAGGTATAAATCAAACACAATATATACATGATGTTTATGAGAAAAGCTATGAAAACTGATAAAAAAAAGAACTAAATAATAGAAAGATTGACGATTATGAATCACATGACTCAATATTGTTAAGGTATTAATTCTTCTTAATCTGATCTATAGATTCAATGCAAACCAATAAAAATTTGAGCAGGCTATTTTGTAGATATTGATAAACTGATTCTAAAGTGTATATGGAAAAGAAAAGGATTTAGCATAGTCAACAAAATACTGAGGAAGAAAACAAAATAGCAAGACTCATACTACTCTTAAAAATTTAATATAGAGCTAAAATAATCAACATGCCATTTTATTGAAGAAGTAATTGACACAAAAATAATTGAAAATGAATGGAGATCCCAGATATAAAACCAAAAAAATTTTTTTTTGACAGTGGCAAAGAGAAAATTCAATAGAGAAAGGAAAGTCTTCAATAAATGATGATGAAACACTTGGATATTCATATGCAAAAACAAAAATTAACATGGGTCGTATCTTACCTAAAATTAAGCAATATAGAACATATACTTAAAAGGAAAAACTATAAACATTTTAAAAGAAAATATAGGAGAATGTTTACATGAATTTAGGTTTGGGAATAAGTTTTTAGCTAGAATAACAAAAGCACAATTCATGAATAAAAAACTGGTAGATTGGATGTTATTAAATTTAAATTCTTTTCTGTGTGAAAAATTCTATTAAGAGAATGAAAAGACAAGTCACTGCTGGAAGAAATACTTGAAAAGCACATATTGGACTCATATACAAAATATACAATGAACTCCTGAAACACAACTATAAAAAATTAAAAATATATAAAAGATCTGCACAGACATGACAGCAAAGAAGATATATGGGTGGCAAATAAGCATGTGAAAGTATGCTCAACACAATTTGACTTGAGGTAATAGCAAATTCAAATAATAAGTTATCAATAAAGATCTGTTAGAAAAGCTAAAATACAAAACCTCACAATATCAATTGCTGGTGAAGATGTAAAGCAACAGGAAAATACACCTACCATAAAATACAGCAATCGTTATCCTTCATATCGACCCAACTGATTTTAAAACATGTTTATACAAAAAAAAACGTATTCATGAATGGTTATAGCAGCTGTAGTCTTAATCACAATGGGTGGTGAAACTCTTGTGTGATACTGTGATGATGGATATAAGACATTATAAACCTGTCAAAACCCATAGAACTTAACAACACACAGAATTGAATTATAATGTATATAAAATTTAAAAAGTCATCTAGGGGATAGGGGACTCCAGAATGGAATGTGGACTGTGACAAATGAATATTTCTGTATTACAAAAGTTTTATATGCCCTCATCTAAGATGGCAGACTGAAATGCTGTTGACCTAAGTAACTTTGGATATGAATGGAGAGCACATGAGATGATCCTGGAAAATCTTGTATTGCCAAATAGTAAGAAAGTGCTAAGAACAAAAGCACAATTATAGAGTTATGTCAAGGGACATGGTTGCCAACTGAAAGTACTCCCAATAATCAAAGCTAGAATGTTCTGAGCAACAAAATAAATAATATAGTACTTGATTATAGCCCAAAGTATAAAATAAATATTCATGAGCCCATATTGATAGAAATAAATAATTTAGTAAATAAGTAAATAAAGGAGATAAGCAAACATCCTTAGCAGAAGAATTCCAAATAATTTATGTAGGTACTCCTCCCTCAGAGCATAAAATGTGTATAATTCATTTTTTGTGTGTGAGTTGTTCATGGCAACTTCCTTTTGAAGTGTAAAGTGTGAAAGGGGGGTGAGGAGAGAATCACTTTATAGTGGAGAAATCTGACAAACATTACCTCAATCAGGTGATTAAGTTCAAACAACAGTGCTAAATCGTTTTGATTGCACGTACACTTGATGTGTGATGAGAATGGAACTTACCTCTGTTGTCTCCCTTCCAACAAGCCCAGTCTAACCATGAAAAGATCATCAGAAAAATTCTGATTGAGAAATATTCTACAAAATAACTGATCCATACTCAAAACTGTCAAAATAATCAAAATCAAAGGAAGTCTAAAAAAATGCTCATATTCTAGAGGAACCTACCAGACATTGCAGCTAAAAGTAATATGCTGTCTCTCATAGGATCTTGAAACAGAAAAAAGAATTTGGTAAAAACTAAGAATACATACAAAATATTTTAAACTTTAGTAAATAATCTACTGATGTTGATTGATTTGTTGCAGGGGCCCTAATCCCTGCCTGGAAACTCAATCATTCTGTCCTTTAAAGCAGAAGTCTCACTGGTCCCTCAACCTTCTCAGAAGTCATAAAGCTACCATGAGTGGTGCTGGGAGGGCAGTTGTGAGATAATAAATGGATACAGTTGTAAGCTGCTACATTTGAATTGTCATACTGCAAATAAAACATAATCTTATTCAAGTTATGTCTACTATTATTAAAATTAAGTATTTGTCTTTCTATAGGGTTTTATAAGTACAGTGATTTTATTAAACATATTTTTAATTATTTAAGGCATTTGTAAGCATAATATTTTATTATTTCAATATCTAGGTTGCTAATTACTAAATGTTAGGATTGAGGTGGCAATGGGATTCTGGGATAAGGTGTTGTCCACATATCTGGGATGAATTTTCCCTTAACACCCTTAACCCTTTGCCCTATCTATTATTCTTTCATTATACAAATAGGATGAGTCACCTGATCACTGATATTGGATGTAACTGGCATGGATAACTCAGTTTTCTCCATCCTCTTTCACCTTAAGAATTGGATACATACAGGAAGAATATATTCTGGTCACCCTTACTTTAACAGAGACAGACTCATGTAAAGTCCAGTCATCGAACTGAGCATGTAGGGAAGTTTGTCTAATTTGGGGTTTTAGCATTAGCATGCTTATTTTTGCTGCACATCTAAACTTTATCCATTAATATCAGCGTTTTTAGTAAAATAAGTGATATTTTGGTCCCCATTTGCATTTCTTTGTTAATCTCAATTGAATCCAAAACAAGATGGGGAACACAGACATGATATTAATTGTGATTCCCTCATGCTCCAGCTACAGATTAGAGAAATAACATGGAATTGTGTTTATTTTTGAAATATATTTATTTTAGTTACTTTGAGCTATGGTAATTAGGTCCTGATGTTGGGTGACTTATATTGTATTTTGTGGTGCTGAAAGGTGCACTAGACAATGATCTATAGCTGACTTTGTTCTCCAGATAGGTGGCTAATGCCTGTCCAGACACAAGAAAAAAGAGTGTTTCCTGTCTGGTCTTCATGCCATCTCTTAGCTCTAGAGCCAGGAAAGAGACAGAAAACTTGTTGAGCTTCTAATTCACTCCGCTAAGAACAGTTTATCTCTGAGGCCTCAGATTAACCAATGGTTTGTTCTTTCTAACATTTTTGGACTTTAACTGTTACGTTTGTATTCATAGCAGAGAAGGGAAAATTTGTCTACACTTGCTGTCCTATTAAATTCCAGGAAGCTCTGAGATCTCACACATTCCAGGTCTAGCACACTGATCTGCTGGAGTCAAAGACGTTTTCTAGGAAGATGTAGATGAGCTGGAGTAGAAAATGAAGAAAAGATAATGCTGAGCTGGGATTTTCACAGAATTCTTTCTTATGCCCCCGCTACCTTTCATTTACTTTAAAAAACAAGACAATTTTTCTCTCTATGATACCTGATTATAATCATGGTCTCTGATTTTTAATGAAGGTAGAGGGTGCTGGGAATATTTTTGAAACAATTAGAAAATAGGAAGCTGTAAGTTAGATAACTCTGATTTTGCTTTTTCTCATTTTCACCAAGTAATTATAACAGATATTTAAGATTTTGTAGATAGAATGGCTATTTGCCTAAATAGTCACACTTTATTTCTTAACAAGGCAATTAGTTCTGCCAATTTTTTCCAGCATATTCTTTATTTCTTAAATGTCCTAGTTTGGACAATACATTGATGGTCACCTTAAATCTAGAGAAATTTTTAAAATTTTTCTTAATAATTAAAGTGAAGGGAGAAATAATTACGGCAGTAGATATTGATTTTCCTTACAATTAACCTTTAGCTAAAATATTCTGAATATATTATATTTAATAAATTATAAGACAGCTAAGTTATATTTTAACTAAAACATCAGTATATGACTTATTATTTGAACCTTTTTTACAATCATTGTGGGTTAAAGAGGTACAAATTAGTAGATGAAAGATGGTCACAAGGATGTGGAGTATGGCACAGGGAATGTAGTCAGTAGTATTGTAACGGCTATGTGTTAAAACCAGATGGGTGATAGAATAATTGGGGGGATCATTTATAAACTGTATAAATGTCTAACCAATGTACTGTATACATGAAACTAATAAAAAAATAAAAAGAACTCAAAAAAGTAAAAAATGAAATGTATGTTGTCAAATCCTTTTATTTACTTTATATTAACTTTGCTTTTTTAAAAATAGGCATCACAAAAGTTCAAGTCTTTTCATTGTTCTCTCCATCTTCCATCTATCTATACCTTCTTAAATCAATTTATATTTTTTCTTTTTTCTTTTTTTTTCTTTTTTTTACACCTACGGCACCTGGTCTTCCTAGGTGGTCTCCCATCCAAGTACTAACCAGGCCTGACCCTGCTTAACTTCTAAGATCAGATGGGATCAGGTGTATTCAGGGTAGCATGGCCATAGACCAATTTATATTTTTTTCAATGTTCCTGTAGATGCTTTCTGTTTACCAGTTTACCCATAATAGGACTGAATTTGTCATAGTTACTGAGTTTTTTATATTTCCATCATTCCAAATCTGGAATGTATGTTATTTTTCCAGTTCTTATGAAGGCGCATTGGTCCAGCCTGTGTCCAGCCTGCTTTCTGTGTTCTAACCACCTTAACCAGAGCAACAGATTATCATACCATTGCACAAATACAACTAACTATTTGTAGTCACGCAAATTCATTTATAGGAATAAGACAATCTTGGTGTATAGCTGAAGAGACACTTCACTATCTGCTTGATACTTAATGAGCATGGAAAAATTGTTGGGCTCTGATCGCATTCATTACATTTTCCTCCTAATTCTCAGGCAAAGATCTCACATTTTATATAACTGAGGATATTAAAACCATTAGGTGAGAGTTGTCATTATGCTCTCTTCACTAAAATTAAAGCCTATTTCCAATCATTGACATTTGTATTAGTTTTCTATTGCTGTAAAACAAATTAGCATCTTGAAATGACATGTATTTATCATTAACTCAATTTCTGTAGGATAAAAGTCCAGCACAGCCGGCTTAAGATCTAATGAGGCTAAAATCAAGGTATCAGTTGTTCTCATCTGGGACTCTGGCTTCTATTCTACAGTCACAGGTTATAAGCAGAATTCATTCCCTTCTCACATTTTCCATTTCGAGTAAGCAAAAGTGGGTCCTTTTCACACTTACAGTCTCTCTGACTTCCCCTTCTACCACATTTCACTGATTTCTTTTCTGACTTTCTCTTCTACCTTTAAGGGTTCAGCTCAATAATCTAGGTAATATCCTGCTTTATGGCTGGTTGATTAGCAACCTTACATATTCAAAGGTTGTGTTTTGTTGTTGTTGTTGTTGTTGTTGTTGTTGTTGTTGTTTCATATAACATATTTAACCACACCAGTGACACTGGGAATGCTGATCAGGGGCAATTTCTGCTTACCACACCAAAATATGAAAATTTGTCATTAATAGGGAAATAAAAAGCTTGGAGAGATTTTAACTTGGTATTTTGAATGGAACACATTCCTGAAATCAAATCAGATAAAAGAAAAATAAAACAAGGAAGAAAATGGCTGCCCTGGAGCTAATAAGGCAGATATTTGTCTCTTGACCTTATTATACTGTCCCCTTAGAATCTCCAAAATTATCACCTATATAAAGCATAAAGCCTAAGTGAAATTCTTTTCCCATTCTTCCCTCACTCCTTCCTTTTCTTTCTTCAGTGCTTGGAGTAATTTCAGAGGAAATGGGGGTGGGCAATTTAAAGTTCATTAATGGGTTTTATTATTTATTCATTCAACAAATATTTTATTTTTAATTTAGATTTTTTATGTTTCAAAAACATTCATACTAGGTTTTCAGATGCTATACAAAACCAAACCAAACAAACAAATAAACAAAAACTATTACCATTTAGCATTCCTATCTCTCCAGCCTTTAGCTTTTATATCCCTCAGGAAACATGTAAAGCATCTAATAAATATCTCCCAAACTACCTAAGATAGCACTCCTTCCTGATTCCAGTCCATTTACCTGAACATATTCCTTGAGACATTCCTAAATATCTTTAAGTCTGGAACAGCATCACCTCAAAGCTTCAGACTACTGTTTTGTAAGGCTATAATAACCATAATTTTATAGATTTATTTATAGGGAATGTGAGAGAGTAAATAACTCCTCTTGGTTCGATTTCATTTTTGATATTTTTAATAGTGTAAGCTGAAGATAGCAAATATATTAAACTAATACATCTATTAAAAGAAATATATGTAAATCTTCTAAATTCAGAGGTTAATCATGTGATAGAAACAAATAGTTAAATAGGACTTCCTCTAAATTAAAAACTTTGAGCTTCAAAACGTGATTAGGAAGTCAAACAATGAAAAATAGAATGAAGTATTTATAAATAATATGTACAAAAAGATTTGTATTTCATTGTTTCTATATCTGCTGATTCTGGCAATATTAGTCCAATACAATCAATCAGAGAGATATGAGTTAGGTAAAAACGCCAATAATAAAATAAAAATCCTGTTTCTCATGTTCTTTTACCTATATGTTTTTATACTTCAGAATGATCTTGAGAAAGATAAATTAGAGATACAACAATAGGTTATACCTGAGCCCCTTTAAAATGCCAACATTATAACATCAATACTACCAACAATTAGCTCAATTGTGAAACAACTTAAATTTTTTTTTACTTTTTTCTTTTGTTTTTTGGAACTTTTCCAAATCATTATAAATACATTATGCATTTATAATTTTTAGCATGAACCAAACTATAGATGCAGAAATACAACAAAAATTAAAAATGAAAAAAATATTTAATGCTCCTCTCTCTAAAGCTTGATATATAATGGACTATTATTACTCAACCATAAGAAGAGATGAAATACTGCCATTTGCAACAACATGGATAGACCTCAAGATAATCATGCTAAGTGAAATAAGCCAAACAGAAAAAGTTGAAAACCACACGGTATTACTTATATGTGGGATATAAACATAAAAGCAACAAACGAACAGGACAAATAAGCAGAGGCTCATGGACATGGACAATAGACTAGTGGTTACCAGAGGATGCAGGAAGGTGAGAGGGGGAAGGTAGATGGAGTAAAAGGGGTCAAATCTGTGGTGACAGAAAAAAATCTAACTATGTCGGTAAACACACAATACAATGTATACATATATGCCTTACTATTGAATTGTATGCCTGAAACTTACTGAATTTCATTATGCAATGTCATCATAATAATAATTTTAAAAGTATACTAAAAAAGATATCTAAAAAACATAAAAAATATTTATAGAAAATAATTTAAAGGTCATGCAGTGCTCAAATGTATAGTAACATTTTTAGTTACTTGAATCAGTATCTCTTTATCTTTATTATATATGTGATACAAATGTATATATATACATGAATATATATATAAATATACATATGCATAAATATGTATGTATATACATAAACTAATACATATATATGTATTGTATATAGGCCTGTGCCATACTCCATTGTCCTCAATAAGATACATTTTTATTTTATTAACTCAGCAATTATCCATTTTTACTTAAACAAATAGCCATTTGAAGTCTCTTACTACAATTACTTCTTAATGATCGTCCTCTTGTTACCAACATTATACAGTATGCCCTCTATTAATTCAAAAGTGAATTTTCTCTTTTAGCTAGAAGAAAGCTGGTTTCCAATGAGAAGTTATGTCTTCTAATTTCCAAAACACATTTGCCATAATTGCAGGAGTTTTCCAAGTACTATTTACAGAAACTTTATTGACCTTTGTGGTGGATATTATACTGGGATTTTATAATTCAAAGGTCAGAGCCAAATTCAAACTGGCTTACTCAAGCCATGGGAAAGGAAGAATCTGATTATACTTTTGGATATTAGAACTAGTTAGAATGGTATGGCTATCATATGGTCATTTTTGGCTTCAGTGCATTGACTTTATTTTCCAGTTCATGTTCTCTATGAGGTGAACACTTGGCTATAGTTACTTCCATGGTCGTGTTTCTAAATACTTACTAGAAAGAACTTTCTTCCCTGTATTTGAGAGAGAGACGAGAGAGACAGAAAGAAAGAGAGAGAGAGAGAGAGAGAGAGAGAGAGAGAGAGAGAGAGAGAGAGCAAGATGAGTAGAAAGGAAGGAGGAAGAGGAAGAGAGGAGAAAGAGAGGAGAAGAGAAAAAGCATTCCAGGGAAGGCCTTTTGCTTATTTTTGGTGGATACTGTGAAAAACGAAGCTACTTCTCATCTGGTACATATGGTTCAGACTTGGATGAGAAAGAAAGTCTCCAAAGGAAGGTACATGTGCTTTCAAAAATGTCACTGAGAGACATCATGTCAGCTGAGCAGCCTTTGGATTCATGTCTACCAGAAAATACTTTCATTCTCTTTTCTTTTTGGTTTTTAAATTTTTAAAAATAATTATTTTGTATTTCACAATGCTTGTGCATTAAGTTGCCTCAAAAGTGTTATGAAAGAAATGAATAAATCTGAAAAAAAAAAAAAAGGTCCAGTTGGATTGGGGATTGAGAAGCCTTCCTTGAAAAGTTGAGGCTTAACATGAGATTTAATAAATATTATTTGAGGAACATAATAGGACTGGGAAATTAAACTCAGGAAGACAAGAAGTGACAAAACCTTATGGGGGCTATTTGCATAACAGTGAAGATATTGATTGGACAACACAATTGAGTTGGTAGAATAAACTGGAGAATGTAAGAAATTAAAGTAATTTCTATGAATTAGAATGACAGGATTGAGGGCTGCCATTGTCAGGTGAGAAATCAGGTCTTGATCATGTCCAGAGATTCTGCATGTCCTAGGAAACACAAATGATTATAAGACATGATTAAAGTTTTAAAAGGCCAATAATACTTATCTACCATTATGTATTCTTAAGTAACTATCACTTACTGTGGGAGAACTATCAGGGGTACTTTGTTATTACAATAAAAGTCAAGTATGTGTTGCTCTAAAAGGAGCTTCTTATCAAACGATGACATGTCGCTTTAAGAAAAATCATAGGGTATAGTAGCAAAACGGGAAATACATTTTAGTAAACTAATGGTCTTTACAAATAATTATATATTATTAGACAATGCACAATTCCAAATAAAAGAACTGATTTCTTCTTGTATGTAAATAAAAGAGCCTAAGGCTAGAAAGTCACTCCTAGGAGGTTTACTCTCACAGGTACTTCTGCTTTTTTTTAATTCTTCTACCACTTCTAAGTTAAAGTGAAACAGAACAAATGCTTGGCAGTTTGGAGTGCATTGTCTATTGTTCCTGAAGTACCATCTGGCAGAGCAATCTCGGCTTGAAGAAAGTGCTTAATGGCCATCCTGACTGACGGGTATAACGGATGCATCTCTGTTACTCTTGCAAGATCTATGAGTAATTCTAACCAGACGGATGACAGTCACAAATCTCAACAGAGTGTTCAGTCGTTTCCAACTCTCAAGACCTTTAAGATTGTGAAATTTAGCAAAAGGAAGCAGACTGGTAAATGAAGTTAGAACATATCCTCATACATAATGAAATATTCAGTAAACAACAAAGACATTACAGAGAGCTGCTGAATTTTTGTTCTGAGCAGCACTGCTACATGACTTCTCTGCAGGAAACTGAAAGGAACAATTTGCTTATATTTCATGTAAAAAAACCAAGACTGCCCTGAACTTCTTAAGTAATGACATTTCTAACATAAATTCCATGTGTGAACCAACATAAATAAATGCAAAAATAGAAGGATTCTAGGGAAATCAATGGGAGATGAGCAATAGCACAAGTGTATAGTGAGACTCTGGAAACCATAGAAATTATACTTGGTTACTGATCATTATTTAACTGCTTACTTCTAACTTCTACATTCCCAGTGCAGATTTCTGAGTGCTTGTAGAATCCATATGTCTACAGTTTTAACATGGACTCAGAAACCTCATAATGAAAAGAAATGCCTTATGTGTTGCATACTTAACTTGGTATACATAAACCCTATTTTCGATCTTAAGAAGCTTATCAAAGTTAAGCCTAACTAAATAAACAATTCATCTTTATTTATGAACTTTACTCCAAGGTGATAATTACCCATAACAAAGGAAAAGCATGTAGTATCTAATTATTATTTTCTAACCATAGATTGTAAAACAAAACTGCATTTATGTATTTATAGTAAATTAATATTAAATTCATATACTGAAACTAGTCAGGTTATATGAAATAAATGGTATGTTCATATTTATAGGTAATATTACCAGTCCTCTATTCTTTTCTTCAAAGAGGGTCTTCTATATGCAGGTGCTATGTCATGCAAAGTTTAAAAAGACATGGTTCTTACCTCAAGGAACACACAGTTTAGGAATTATGCAGTCTGAATATTTTCCAGTCATATGGACTAGATGGAGATACTGAATCATCCATCTACTCTGAATGTTTGTCACAGTGATCAATTCTGTAGCTTTCCACTGATCAAACTGGGGATATGGCCAGGGAAGAAAGGCTATCATCATTAGAGAGAACTTTTCAGATATGTAGTATACCTCTGCACTCTACTTTGACCTAATTAGCTTTATGGCATCTTCTAAATAGAAGCACGTGACAAAGCTCTCTACTATATGAAAATCTAAAATTGGCTCAACTTGTAGGAATCAAAATTTCAAACCACAGTGTTCTTGCTGCCATTATTTCAATTAGGCATTAAACGTCAGGTTTTAAACATTTCGATTAATGCAACGTGTTGGCCACTGTAACAGTCTATTGAGTGTTCAAATTACTTGCAGAGTCTGTTTGTGAGTGTGGACATGGGCCTAGTTTTGTACCTTATGCCACCACCCCTCCCAAACCCTGGCCCCACGCAGTATTTGGTAAGATCCTAATGAACAGACCTGTGTCATATTCATTAATTCAGCACTGGAAGCATTGAGTAGAGCATCTAAACTGGAAGAGCGGCACATCGTGATAAAGTCCAGTTTGAGGATGGACTATGAGGTGAGTGAGGCAGAACATATTGTTAGGAATCTGCTCTCAGTGGATTATATAAATAGCACGCATATTGCTTTTCTTATTTTGCACAGGAATTCTAAGGCAAGTCATTTTATCAGTAATAGTTTGGATATGCATTAGTTCATATCATGTCAGAATGTAATAGTTACTAAATACTAATTATAAGCATGTTCCACATATACAAATTTTATGTATTTCAAGATGGCTTATTTATGAATAATTTTATATTTGTACTTAACAAATTTTTAGTTGTAGTTGTAGTTTTAGTTCTATCTTTCCCTAGATTTTTAACTTTGCTTGTGTGTATATGGAAATGTGTTTATGTGTTAGGATTCATGTAGAATTCTGTATTTTGAATGCCCCAAAGTATAATGATTTTAATAAAATTTATTAGAAATGTAACATGTTCATTCTTCATTCATCCCACAGTTTAGACAATGAGTATGAGTTCCATATAACAAAGTTTCTTTAATGTAAAAATATTATAAAAAATTATATAAATCTCTCAAAATTTTACATATACCTTTATTTACTTAACTAATACATTCTGAATACCATATATATGTTTATTTTAATTCTATTCTGTTATTTCTTTAATTCAGACCATAATAAGTTGGATTGCAGCTATTATCCCTTAACTAACCATAAATATTTCCCAACATCAATACATTACAGGTCCTAAAGTTATCTTTCTAAAACACAAAATTGAATACACAATTTTAAAAATATAATATTAAAATACAACTGCTTAAATATTTAAAAAAACAAAAATTACACACACACATAAAATCTAAAACACCTTTATATTTTACACATTGCCTAAAGTTCAAATTACTGAGTACTATATAAAAGAGCCATTGCAATCCAACCACAAGCTATCAAACTTGATTTTCCATTGGCATCTTAATTGTGTCCATGTCCCAGCTACATTAAACATATTCATTTTTCAAATGAATCTTGTTATAAAAACAATTTTTGAGAATCATGATAAAAAAATATATCTCCAGTATTTTCTGCATACTATTTCCTCTGCTTAGAATGGTCTTTCAATGCTGGTTACTGAAGGGTCTCTGCAACTCATTCTTCATGACCTAGTGGTATGTCCACCTTCTTCAAATTTCCCTCTGCTCCCTCCTCTAGTTCTCCATCATTTTTCCTTGTCTCTCATGATTTATGATTTCTTGTTTACATATCTATCTTCATGTGAGGAGCAAATGACTGTTAGCTGCCAGTTGCAACTTCTGTTTTTAGTTTCATAGTTGAGTTGTACTAAGAGAAGAGCCATTTTTATTATTTGTTAAAGTTGGGGTTCCAGGAGAGTGAAGTTATTCATGGGTGTTCATCCTTTGAAGAATGACCATGTGTGAAGAATGCACAAGGAATGCAAACTAAGAGAGAATAGAAACAAAGACTGAGACTCTTAATCTCTTGATAATAACTTTAGAGATAAAGATGTTTGGCAGGCAGCTTTTGCTGAGGAATTGGTAATTTCTGAAATAGAGCTTGAGAGCAAAGAACCCAAGTAAGTAAAAGGTTATGCAAGTATTTGAGGACCAAAAATAACCATACAGATAGTAATAGAGGACATATGAATTGATGGCGAAGCAGGGATGTATTTTGCAAGCTGAAATAAGTATTTGCTTTTATTCATAGTGTTTATTTCCCAGTAGTTCTTTGTATTTAGGAAAACTTTTAAAATTCCAGATTTTCTTAGCTAAGCTAAGAGAAACAAAATGGAGAGTTTTTGTTCACATTTAACCAGAGTTGTAACCTAGAATCTCCCAAAAGTGAGATAAATTTATGGAGACAGTAGTCTTTCCTACTCTTATATCCTATTTCAATCTATGGAGTTTTTGAACTTCATCGTTCTTAGAGATTTTATAATATATTATACTAATTTCTCAATAGTAGTTCTTCAAAGCTCTATATTACATCTCTTGTGGTTTAATCATTATATTTTTATGACCCTTTCTACATATATGCTCCATAAAATTTATTAAAAATATAAATGTATTAAAGATTTAACATTGTACTTCTGTACATTTGATATACTCTACTGTAATAACAATATTCACAAAGCCTGCTAAGGTAGGTGGGATCATACAAATCTTTGCCAGCATTTAAGAGTACTACAAAATCTGTTATTCATTTTGTTGTTGGTTTGCATTTTTTTTCTAGATGTTAGATGAGTCAGTTTTCCTTTTATTATTGCCAGGGAAAATTTATTATTTTTTAAATTTCCCTCTTTTATGTATGTATTAGAAATAAGGGTCAATCTTTTGTAGAAGGATTAAAATGCTCTAAAAGAAATAGTATAAAGATATTAGCTTTGGGTTTTTTTTTTTTTTCATTATTTCTCAAATGCAGTCTGGTTAGTTGAGATTGACAATTAAGTTTAGTTAGCAAAATCTCACTTAACAACAGAGTTGGAGTTAAACATTTCATATGTACTTCAGTCAAGAATTCTGTTATTAAGAAGATTAATATTAGAATTATAGTGATAGTAAACACTGGTCTGATGTTTATGTCCCTCCTACATGACTCCATGAGTTGACAAATCTGCTTTATCCTCTTAATAGAGTTAAATTAATCACATGACTTTTTATGAAATTACTGTTCACAAATTCTAGGATAGAGAATCTTATTATAAATATTAGATAAAATGTTAACTAATAAATGTTGGCTCCAGTTCTATATTAAAGAAATATGCCTTATATTGTGTTGTATAGATAGTTCTTAATTTTTGTAGATGATAGTTGATGCCTACATAATCAGACTATTAGCTGACCTGATAGCCTGGATTTGGTTTAATTTATATGTGTTACTGTTGATTCTACTGTAACATATGCCACCATATGCCAGTGTACTTATTGAAGCTGGAAGGGTTTCTTCTGAGAGAAGAATTCTCAAGTATCATTTGAAAAGTATTTGTCTCTGCTTAATGAGTTTTTTATATTTCTATGATTATATTTTTTATTTTCCTTGATATTGATAATTTGAAATGTCTATGGCAATTTAGCTGATGCACCTTAAGATGTTTATTCTTCAGAATCTGTCATATGACTATTATACTACACTGAGCTATGGCTATAAATTTTGATGGTAATAATTAAAGCCTATATTTGATATCCTCTCAAATTCTTGTATAGTTAATCTATCTCTTGAAGAGAAGTCTAGGTGGAACAACTTATTCCAAACATATGCCTAGACTTAGTCCAGAATAAATAGTAATTGCAACTCCATCTCAGTTTGCATCTGTAAGGTCGCAAAAGAAGTATTTGAATTTGTTAGTTAATTATTATTTCAGGTTCAATTGAGAAGGAGTTCAAACAGATTTAGGTGAAAACTATTTTGCTGCTTCACTGAAATGTTGAGAATGCTTAACAATATCAATACTAGCAGAAGATACACACCGTTTACTCTTAAATTTCAGTAGTTTTACTTTGAAGTGACCTGGTTAAAGGTTGCACATTTCATACTCCAGCTCATTTTCTGTACAGTTTGAGTAGCCAGAAAAGTATTTCAAAAATACTGAAGTCAGCTGCTGGCCCACGCGAACCTAATCTAATTACTTGGTCTAGGGTCCCTTGTCTTTACTCCTTTGGTCTTTCTTTCATGCAAAGGTTTCACTGTTTTTCAATAAGAGTTTGAAAAGTAGTTAAGGGACTTGATATTCCCTGTTAAAACAGCATTCGGAGACGCTTTGTGAGGTGCAGTAAAAGTCATTATTCAAGAAAATATCAACTTTATTTCGTAAGTTCTAGATTATCCATAGCAGGTTTCTTGAAAGATACTAGTTTACTACTGTTAAACTTTACCTTTCAAGGAATTATTGATAAATATTTTGTTCATTCTTTTATTCAGGCTTGGTCTAAATTTTGTAACAGATACTAATTTATTAGCTTTCTCCATCTGATTTTTATAGTCATTTCTTTTGTGACTCCCACAAAAATAAATGAATCTGTTGTTTGTTTTTCAACTGGTATTGGCACACGAACATGCCAATTTACTGATTCAACAATAGCTTCATTGCAGATTTACAAATCTGTGCCAAAATCAGTCTGTGTAGTCATATTCATAGCTTACTATCCTTACAGAACATGTAGGAGAGAGAAAAATCGTAAAACCTATGTCAATACTGTCAAACTCTGTCTTAAGTGTTTTCGAATAGTAAAACCATAGCAATGTGCTTTTCTGGAAATGAATTTGGTATTAATGGTATAGGGCTCTAGGGATCTTTTGGTTGTCTGATTTAGACTGCTAGCCAAGCAATGTGAAAATTAAATGTTAAAATAGTTCAGTTATCCATGACATTTCACTTCAATGTTATGACTGTGAATATACAATAGATAATTAGAATATGTGTTTTCCCAGTGGGATTTTCATTCCTGGTGTTTTGATGTGATAAGAGCAGTAATCCTTTAACTCTCCCTTGGGGCATAATAAAATTCTTCCAAGAAATGAGAATCAGTCATAGATTTCATATAAGTTGGATAACCTTTAACCACTGCAGAGAGAGTTTGTAGCTGACATTGGCATTTCTTGCTTCTTCCTTGTCTATGAATTTCATTTTTCACGTACCTATGTTAGCACAAACCATTTTTGTGTTATTGTGATAGCGCCAGCATCAATTCCGTGGTAGACTGTACTCTACCCTGTGGGCAAAACTATTTTCTGTGTATTGATAAAAAAAAGAGGGGGGGGCTATTACTGATTTATTTTTGTTAAAACAAATAAGCCAGCTTCCCATGACAGAGTGATTAACAGCAAAATGAAGCTTACCTATAATGATTATACTATCAGAACAAATGTGTATGTATTTGCACACATGCACACAATCTCTTCTGAAGCACTCTCTGAAAACTATTAATTTTTAAATTATCACTCCTATAAAAAAAAAGTTTCATTAAACTGCTGATTTTTTTCTTCTTTTTTGCAATAAGTAAATTGTCATGACTTCATATTTACTCAATACTTACTTCATTGAGTAAGACATAGAAAAAGACTATTCCTGACCAGTGTTACACCTATGAGAAAGACAGAGAGAGAGAGAAAAAGAGAGTAAAAGACAGGCAAAAAATAGACGTAGAGGCAGAGAGAGACACAGAGAGAATAGTAATTGTCTCCTTCCTTCATTTACCACCACACATATTATGCAGAGGTATCTGAGAGAAAAAGCAATAAAAATACAGAAAAGCACATATCTTAGAAATAACAATCTTACTAATGAATACTTAAACATATAAAAAAATAAGAGAAAGCAAAAGAAACAGATCTTCTAGTATTAAAGTCAATCACACAAGTATATAGGGGTGTGTGTGTGTGTGTGTGTGTGTGTGTGTGTGTGTGTGTGTGCAGCAACAAAAAATATAATTTACAAGAAAAAAATCACACACACATTAATTATATTAATTAACTTTATGGAATATGGTCTATTCATTAAATCATTCATTATCCAGCCATCTACCCACCATTCATTCATACATACATATATACATACGTACATGCATACATACATATATTTACTAATTCATTTAGCATTCATTATGCACTTATACTAAGTAACTGATGGAATATAGGTGTTTTTAATCCATGTTGAACACTTATTTTGTCTTGGTACATGAGATTTACGTGAAGTGCCATTATAAACTGAATAAAATAGGCTAGAATACACTATGCATAACTGTAACACACATAGTTAAAAAGTACTTTTTCTCCAAAAAGAGCAGTCTATGGGAATTTTTATGAATGGATTTTTCTTTCTGCTAATAAGATGTGCATTTTTTTGCAAGTCTAATGTCACAATAAGTAACAATGGGATGAAGCTGAGTATATACCATAAAAATTGCATAAAAATTCCAACTATTCTATAGATATGAATAGCAATACCTGTGCTAGTGTTGGAAATGAGAAGAAGCCATAAGTTGTAATGGTTAACAACATGGACCTGGACTTCTCCTGCCTGGACTGGAACCTGGGTCTTTATTTACTTGATATGACTGTGGGAAATCAGTTAGTGCTTCTGGACTGCCACATGTTAATCTGTATAATGGGAATGATCATAATAACCAAGCTTCCAAAAATTTGCATATATGTATATGTAATATATTGTAATTACATATACACACATATCTACACACACATATATATATACATATATATGTGGCTTGACAATCTCAAACAAATTTTTATTTAGGTATTCTGTAGGTCATAGATATTCAACAACAGCATTTTAAAAGATCAAGAAATATGACAACCAGTGTACGAGAGTTTCATAGACTGAAGAGAACATAATTGGGAAAATATTATGTAATGACTCATTTCACAATAAGTTAACTAATAATGGGTTTTCTTTTTTTACCTACTGAAATTATACTTTTGTTATAAAATAGTCCAAAAAGAGTTGAAGATAAGTAGGAACAAGGATTTTTCACCTGAAAACACTCATATTGCTTTATCTGGAATTATTTCAGTACGTAGGTTCTAATCAGAAATGGTAACTAAGAATGGTAGGCAGGAACCATGTTTCCAATAATTGGGGAGATGAAATTATATATACATATATTTAAGGTTCAACTCAAATATTATTTCATCTTTAAACTTTACCTACCTTCTTTTAAGAATTTGCTATTTCTTCATCTTCATTTCCATAACACAGTCCACTCCTTTATAGCACTTATAGCTCTTTCTCGTATACCTATCTTCCTGACATCAAGGTCAGAAATTAATCATGCTTTTACAGGTTATGTAGCTCTAGCTTCCTAATGGGCTTTGTAGCTTCAGCTTCTGAAGTTTTTTCTAACCACCTTCGTTTAAGAATTTGCTGTTTCTTTCTCTTTATTTCCACAATGTATTGTTCCTCTCTCTTTTATAGCATGTATAGCTTTTTCATATACCTATTTTTCAGACCTCAAGGAGAGAAATTTATCATGTTTTAATGGGCTTTGTAGCTCTAGCTTCTAATTTGTGCATGTAGCATGGATAATTTTTATAAAGGATTGTGGATATAAAACATGACAATGTAAAATAATGTTAGAATGAACAATTCCAACCTTACATACAAAATATCGGCCTGAGATCCTGGAGATTGCTAAGGCATGGGGTAAATTTACCATGGGCAAGATATGGCCACGAGGGAGAGATGAGTATCTTCATCTCTTGTCCTGCCTAATAATGCTAACTAGAAGGAATGGGATCCCCAAGAAAAAGAAGAGACTTGGGTAGATATTGAGAAAATTGTCATACAAGACTTATATTAAGATTATTAAAACCGAGAGAGAGAATTATCACACACAGGAAACCCTGAAAGAAACACTTACAGTACCATCAGGCCAGTTAGAATCTCTCTATCCCAACTTACCTCTCCACCATTTCTGGCTTAATTCCTGTTGGAAGATGGAACTACATCTAGAGATACAATCTTACTAGGAAAGAGTAGAAAGCAGAACAGTCAGCTCTATTGTTACTTGACTCTTCCATCCTGAAAGTGACTCAAGCTGGAAGAGGAGAGCAGATTTAACCCAGAGTCAAGTTCTACATAGGGAACAACACAAAAAACTAGACATATTCATGTATTAGCAACATTGAGACTACTAAATTGTGGTAGTACTTGAGAATAAGCCCAGAAGGTAAAAGGCTGGAATTTTCAACCAAAGGATAAGGATGATTATCCTCACTAAATGGAATTTAAAAAGACTTTAGGAAAAAAAAAAAAAAAAGAGTACCAGGTATTGATTTATCATGAGTCATATTCATTCAAAACAGGTTTTATGCAGAATACATGGATAAAATAGATAAACAGGCCAAAACCCAATAATCTTATATATATTACAAATGCATTCCATATAATATTGAATAGTTATAGAAGTAGATCATGAATTTGCATCTCTGCTACATCATATTGTCTTTGGAAAATTTTATCAATTTTATCATAACCAAAACTGATCTAATGGTCATCTCTCCGAAACTGTGGTCTTTATTCTAATGAATGAAATTACTTTTTTTATTTTTCAACTCGAAATCTTTAGTTGCTCCCCTATTCTCACCTTGGATTTCCAATTAACCATTAAGTCCTATCAATTATGCTTTCCTTTCATCTCCTGAATTATTTTCTTTTCCTCAAAGCTAAATTTCTTAATTTAGCTTTGCATATACTCCTTCCTGACTGGTCTCTCTGTTTTCAAATTATACCTCCATGTACTGCATTCACTCACTATCCAAGCAGAGGAAATTAATCACATGCCATTCTGTTTAAAACCATACAAAAGCCTATTTTTGCCCTCAACATGGATAATAACCATGTGAATTACAAGTTCTTTAAAAAACTTTGCCCTTGTATACCTACCTATAATCTCTTCTCACCACTGAACTCCTCATTCACCTTCTATTCTCTTGTCATATTCGCTTTTATCTCTGGGTATTTGCCAATGCTGTTCTCTAAACCTGAAATGCAATATTCATTGTCTTTTTTGTTAATCTGGATAACACCATTAATTCTTCCTTCCTTCCTCATTTTGTATAATTGAAACCCACCATCCATGTCTTTCCACACCACTTAGACTCAGTTCTAACAAAAAACATAAACTTCATGGCTACTACTAAACTTACTGCCTGTACTACCACCCCTTAGTGTAAGCACTAAACAGGAATGAGATATTTTAACACATATATCTTATTTATGCCCAATATATATTTTATGCATAACTTAAAATTATAAACATTTTGGAATATTAAATAGAATGCAAATTAAGAGATGTGCCCAAAAGAATGATCTCTACATTTTTTAAACAATATGCTCTAAAACAATTTATAATTATCACTTAAACCCTTCATAAGAACTTCATAAGAGTAAATAACTGTCCATACTTTACAAACAAAAACATTCTTATACAGATTGAAATAACCTAAAGAATATCAATTTGCCGGATTAAATCTCACTCATATGAGTCTGTTACTTATTCACCCTGTGGAAACAATTCAGATCATTCACTGTAGCCATTTAAACAAAAGTATTAGTAAAATATCCATGGATATCACATTTTTAAACAATATATCTCCCTGATAAGGCCTCCAAGATCAAGTAGTTTCTAGTTGTAACTCTAGCAACTGAATTCTTTGACATAAAGCATTTAGACTTGAGTTAAATAGTTTATGAAGACATATGCCACAGTTAATGAAAATAGTTTCAGAGTAATTTATGTTAAGTCAGTCTTTCTAGAAATAATTAATTGATATCTGGTTAGACCATCTCCAGTGTTTTAATAAAAAACTATAACATCAGCAGTGAGAAAAAATTACCTGAATTTCTAGTGTCAATAGCTTTAATATTGTATTTAGTTTATCTAATAAAAATTATCTAATGATCTAATTCAAACAGCATGATTAAAGAAAACCCTAAAGGATTAAGGATCAAAGGACATTTCTATTATATACTGTTCAGCATGTCTTTTCCTTTATTTTAATTCAAACCAATACATACTCTTAGTTAGTTAAAAAAAAAAGTAAGTTTTTATAAATATCTCTTAACTGGGTGCCAATATTGAATTTATATCATTCGATATTGAATATTCCATGAACACTTCTGATTCATTAGAATAAAATAGAGTTTAACAACGTCCCTGAATGATGCCTCTACCAGGCTGAGAGTATAACAATGATTAGTTGTGAAAGAGCCATGAATAAAAGGTACCCGATCTTTAGGATGAATATTGGCCTGAGAACCTTGGATTTGCAATTTGTGATGATAGGAGATGGTGGATAAAATAATGACAGGACTATAATTTTAGATGCTTGTCCTAGAAATACAGGGATTGAAAGTATCTATCCATCCAAACAATAATATCTTCCTTGGGTTAATTAGATGCAAATTAGTAAGAATTCAAGATTATAACATTCAGTGAATAGTTAAGTGTTCTAGTTTCTATAAAATCCTTACAATTTATGGTTTCAAATCACTTTACATAAAAAATTAGAAGGGTGTCTGGAAATTTCAAAATTTAGGGTAGCTTTTCTCATATTATTAAAATATTAGAAAGTGGGAGTTGTAGATATTAACTGAGATCTGGGATTTAACAGTGTAACCATACACCTATCAAATTTCAAAAATTTCCCTTGTTGCCTTGATGTGATATCTAGGGCAAGTTTGTCCCACTAGAATTGATTGCGCTTGACATTTTAGAGGAGATACAATGTTTAAATAGGCTTTAAATTTGTTCTGATTTTAGGTGCATTTTAAAAATTTTCATGGGACATGTTTCCTCACTAAAGTGGAATATAATTTGTTGTAGTTTTATTAGTTTGTTTTATTCTTTTGTTCACAACTGTGTTTATCAAACCTTGAGCAGTAGAAGCAAGACATTTCATTTTATCTACTGAAGAAACACTAAGAAGAGAATTTTTTTTTTCCTCAAGAAAACTGAACAGTTTCAGTATATCTCAAATAGCTCTCAGCTGGGATAATGCCCGGGATTTTCTGTTAATAAGTTGACAGTAATAGAGAGGCTATTTGATCAGCTGTTTGGTATTTGAATCTTATTATTGTATTCTAAGCTTATTACTGGTCTTTATTTTGTCAAATTTATAACATATACTTCATCTACTCATCAAAAGTTATTGAGTTCATGCTGAAGTTAACTAATTTATTATTAGAAAATTAATATATTAATATATAGTTTATATATGAGAAGATATAAGCTATTTTCTAATTTTGCCCAGTAAGTTCAAGGATGAATCTAAATTGGAGGCATAATTTTTAGCCAAAAAAAAAAAGATTATTTTTGAGATCATTATGAATTGTCTTTTCACAACTAAGAATATTTCTGTCTGGAAACTGGAATCTCCTATAGTTCTGTGCCATGATATAGCATATTGCAAATTAATTAATTTATTTATTTTTAAACATTTAAATTGGCTATATTTGGTGGAATTTTTGAAGAATCTCCATAGTCTTTTGAGGAACTGTGAGAATACCCTGTTCATATGCCCCTGGCCATAGCCTTTTCTACAATTACCTAATATATTCTATTTATCCTCATTCTTATTGAATTCAATAACTTTATCAGGCAACATTTAGTAATAAATTAAATTTTGGAAGTGTGTTCTATTTGAGTCACTGTTGAGTTCTGTATATTAACAACCTCCCCAAATACTTCTACTCTACAATTTTTCATTGGATCTCATTAAGAAGCTTCCAGAACATTTGTGGCAAGCTTTATTTCATAGAAGAATCTGAGTCGTTTACCTCTTGCTTTCATTCTCTATTTCAATTTCTAAAAATTGATCTTTATTCTTTAACCACATTGATACACTATGCCAACTAAATTCAAGTTCATAGGATTCATTCCTCATCTCCAAAATTAGGCAGAAGAGATAACTAACAACCATAAAAACAAGATGGTATTAGTCAGAAAATTTCCAATTACCAATTATGTTTATTGCAAGCCATAAAGATTTTTATTTAGAAAATAAAAAAGTTGATGCTAAACTTAATGAAAGTTTATGAAGTAAAACATAAAATTCTGGCTATCATGTCAAAATATTCAAAATACCTATCTGCTTGAGGTAATAGCATTAAATCTTTCTGGTGTATCATTACAAATTTTTATACATATGGAGAATATCTTATGACTTTAGTTTTTAAAGTACATACAAAATGATCATTTTATAAGTATTGAATGACCTTTCTGTATTTAATCATGTAGAATTTCACATTTTTACATTAATATTCATAAATCATTGTTTTTTAAGCAATTATTAGTACAGCGTTAATAACAGAAGTGACATAAGTTTCATATGAATAAGCTTTCTTCAGTTTTATTTCTAATTTTATAATTAATGCTGTAATAAAATGTTCTTGTTCATATATTTTGATAGATCTGCACAAATTTATATTAGGGCATATTTTTAAAGGATAAATTCATGAGACAAGTAATATGCAACTTGCAAATGTTGACTATTTTGTCAAACCCACCCTTCAAATAAGCTGTTCTTTATGTTCCAACCACAGAATGCCAGAGGCTGTTGTTTTTATGAGCTAATATACTCTTCCTCCTCCTTCCATTTTTCTTTCTTCCTTCTTTTTTTTTTTTTTCATTATTCACATTTTCCTCAAGGATTATCTTAATAATAAAAAAATGGATCCCTGTATTTAAAACAGTAGATTTATGTCTTCTTTTTTATATGCTTACCTTTAGATGTATATCTATTTAAGAACATCTATGAGTAAGAATACATAAGAGCATATTCTGTTTATGATGACTATTTTGTATGTGTGTAAGATATGATAAAAAAGGAATGAGAAAGTTATTTTTTAAATCATGATAAATTGAGATTTAGATTTATGAAAATTATATTTTAAGTCTCAAGAGGTACAATCAGGTTGTAATATTTTAATAATCTGTTCAGATTAACAAATTAATTAGGTAATTTAGTGCCTCGAAGGGTTAGTTTATTCAGTGTTTTAATTTAAAGGTAAATGTTTGTAAATGTACCATTTTGAATGTCTAATCGAAGTGATTATTTACTTCACAGATAAATACATTCTTGCCACTTGGCAGAAGCAATAGTAGGAAGTACAAAAAAATGCATACTGGTATTTCAAGGATTTTTTTTCCTCTGGAACCTATAAAGTAGACAAGCATATAACACTCCTCTATTGCTTAGTGGAATGTTAGAATTAATGCATAGTGCTTTCTCTAACTGGTAACGTAAGCCAGAAATTGAACCATGCACCTAAGCAATCATTCTTGGTTTAAATTTCTACTCACCTCAACAACTGACTAGTCTTTAGCGAGCCTGATAATCCCTTAAAAGGAAAGAATGTCTGAATCTAATTCCTCTTTGTGAAAAAGTTTGCATTGCCAAGCCAATTTCAGGAAGCTTTACAAAATGTTTAACGTTGCATGAAGTTGCTCAGATACATTAAAATAAACTCTTTTTCCTTCAATAGAAACACTTCCTTTAACACTAGTTTAGTTTTTATTTCTAGTTTATTTTTAGGAAAAGTAAGATTTACTGAAGTACATTTCAAGAGAGAAATGGGCTACACCAAAGAGGTCTGTAGCCAATGTTACATTTTAAATGTTAGCAAAACTTGCAGAAAAGCAGGTCACCTGAAAATGCCATAGAACCGTTTACTTCGTTCTGATTAGCAGGGATAGGAAAACTATAATAAATAAATAGTAAGATCTTGAGAAAAATGATTCTTAATATGAACATCTATTTCATTTATCAATTAATTACTTTTATTTTTTCTTCCATTAATAAATGTCTATGGGAGTGTGATGAATTTTTCATTATCAACATTGTAGTGATGCTTTCATTTATTTGAACATATATATATATATTTATTATGACATATTTATACATATGTCATAACTTATCAAGGGGTTTCTTTTAAATATGTACATTTTATTGTATATCTAAAAAATGAAAAAATATCATATTAATATTTGTTTGGATTTTTGTTTGTTTTAAAGCATCAAAAAAGAATTTTTTCCCCTAAATCCTATATAAATAATATATACATACATTTTATGGATCAAAGCAGAAATGGTTATGCAAGTTTTTTCTTTGACTTGGCTTATGCAGACCATAATGAAGCAAGTCTTTTGAACCCAGAGTAGAACCCTGATATATTATGTTACTGTATTCATTGAGGATATAAAGCACAATCTTTTGTAGAAATATTACCAATGATTTATATTTAAAAATTAAAGTTTTAGAGTGACATCAGAAACATGGTGGAGAGGCAACCTCAGATTTCTCCTCTTGAAACAACAATAAGCTGAACATCTAAAACTAAACAAAAACACCCAAACTACACACCAGCACATCTGAGTGTGGGATCTGTGCACAAGAGCTACCAAAGGTCAGAACCCTGGGTGTTGGGCAGTGGACTGAAACAAATAAGGAGCTTCCTCTCACAGCCACAGGAGCTCCTTGCAGGAGGAGGGGAGGGGAGAAGGTGTGATGGGTTCCCTGAAACAGTCCTGACTGAGAGAGATGCAACTCAATGCAGCCAGCGGCAGTATGTCAGAGCAGAAAACAGAGGAACAGGGACAGCAAAAAGTGGGGATGACAGAGAAGAAACTGTTGACTATTACCAGCCATGGTTGCAAAATACAAGGCTGAGCCACAGCCCCTAACCCCTAACTAAGAGGGGCCCCCTGCCCATATCCTCCAGGACAAAAACCACAAAACCTCTGGTCAATCCGAGCAAATGCTACTGCAACTGTTACTAATACTGACAGGGACTGAGACTGAGGGTAGCTAGTGTGATTGAATACCTATAAGGAAAAAAAAGTCATTATTAAGACTTTATATATAAACAGGGATCCAAGAGGCTTAGCTACCACCTACTGGAAACCAAAAAGAAAAATGCCTTCTTTACAACAGGCTATATAATAAATCTTCTTTCCAGAAAAGAAGAAGAATACACTTCCATTTATGCCCTGGTGGAGAAATAGTCCACTAAACATCATGAACAACTAAGGTGACAGGCATCTCAGAAAAAAAAAAAAAAAAAAAAAGAAAAAAGAAAAACTCCAGAAAATAAGCTTACAGACATAGAAATATGCAAACTTATATGATAGAATTCAGGATGTTACTTCTGATAAAACTTAATAAGATCCAAAATAATTTCATATCAACAATTTCAGGAATTGAAAAACAACTAGATTAGCAGAATGAGTTTTTTTAACAAGGAGATTAAAACCCTCAGAAGCAAAGAGAACTTCTGGAAATGAAAAACACACTGAAAGATGAAAAATGAAAATAGCAAATTTGGGAAATAGAGTCAACAAATGGTAGAAAGAATCAGTGCTATTGAAGACAGAAATCTAGAAATAAATCATAAATAAGAACAGAGAAGCTGAAGAATAAAAATAATGAAAGAAATACAGAACTAGCTGATATTGCAGAGGAAACATTAGAATAATGAGGATTCTTGAAGGGAGGAAAAGGAGCAGGAATTAGAAAGCATTTTCAGACAATTAGTTGAGAGAATTTTCCAAATCTAAGGAATGAGCTGGAGCTTGGAATTTAAGAAGTCAAAGAATATCCAATTATCTCAACCAAAAATGACCTTCTCTAGGACTAACTTTATTAAAATAATCAAAAGAATTCTCAAGTAAGCCAGGGGAAAGAAAGATAGTAACCTATAAGAAAAACCCATTAGATTGTCTTTGGACTTCTGAGCACTAACCTTGCAAGTGAGAAAGGAGTGGAATCAAGTATTCAAAACTATTAACCCAAAAGAACTACAAGACAAAAA
Organism: Eonycteris spelaea; assembly: GCA_003508835.1. Lineage (NCBI taxonomy): Eukaryota > Metazoa > Chordata > Mammalia > Chiroptera > Pteropodidae > Eonycteris > Eonycteris spelaea. Next base: position 108,386 of record PUFA01000254.1, on the reverse strand, counting down.
TAATGTATCCAGCAAAGCTCTCTTTTAGATGTGAAGGAGAAATAAAGACCTTTCTAGACATACAAAAATTGAGGAAATTCTCCACTATAGGGTCTGCATTACAGAAAAATACTGAAAGCAAGTTAGCTCACCTAAAACAAATATGACAAAAAAAAAAAAATACATAACTATGAGTAAGCAGCAGGCAGATAGAAGCAGAAGACTGCAACCCTTACTAAGAACAGGGCATTATAAGCTTAAACAAAAAGAGATTGCTATAGCAAGATAGTTCAGCATACAACGGGACAAACTGAGACAACAATGACTGTAAAGAGGAGGCTTCAAAGATCCAAATTTGCAAAAGGGAGTGGAGATAAGGCTCAAGTGGAGAAAATAAACTACTATATGTAATATAAATCCTCTGCATATTTAGAATGGTAACATTAGGCCAAAGATTCAGAACTGAAGTGTATAACCTAAACAATAAGGATCGGAGAAAAAAAATACATGAAACCCCCATTTCCCCAAAAATAAACAGCACACGAGTACAAGGAAGCAATAGAAACACCGAGCTACCAAAAAGCAAAAGAAAAATGGCTATAAGATCGCATATGTCAATAATCACCCCTAAATGTAAATGGATCTGAACTCATCAGTAAAAAAGCATAGCATTGCAGATTAGATCAAAAGAACAAAACTCAACCATATACTGCCTCCGAGAGACACATCTCAGTTCTAAAGGTGAATGTAGACTCAAAGTAAAGGGTGGAAAATAATATTTCAAGCAAATCTTCAGAGAAAAGTAGAAGTAGTGGTACTAATATTGGAAGAAATGGCTTCATAATAAAAGAAGATAAAGAAATACTGAGGGATACTTCATAATGATAAAAAATCATGCACCCAGAAGACATAACAGTTATTCATATCTAGCTTCCCAATCAGGGAGCCCCGAAATATGTAAAATAATTACTAACAAAACTAAAGGAAGAAGCAGACCAAACACTACCATAGTATGGGACCTAAATACCCCACTGTCAGATATAGACAGATCATTCAAACAGGAAATCAATAAAGGAAATAACATCCTTAAGTGACACATTAGACCATTCTGGACATAATAGACATTTACAGAGCCTTACTCCCAAAACAGCTACTTACATATTCTTCTTCTAGAGCATATAAAACAATCTCAAGGATTGACCAATACTAGGAAACAGAGATAGCCTCAACAAAATATAAGAGGATTGATATTATCCCAAACATATTTCTGATGAATAATGCTTTGAAGCTAGAGATCAACTGTAAAAGAAGAAGAAAAAGATTAAACAATATGCTACTAAGATGACTGGGTCAGAGAAGGAATAAAAAGAGAGATCAGAGATACATAGAAATAAATAATGATAGTCACATATCAAAAATTTGGGACATGGCAAAAGCGTCATAAGAGGAAAGTTCATATCATTACAGGCCTATCTCCAAAAACAAGAATGAGCCCAAATAAACAACCTAATGCTTCATCTTAAAAAACTAGAAAAGGAAGAACAAATGAAGCCTAAAGTCAGCAGAAGGAAAGAAATAATCAAAATTAGAGCAGAAATAAATGAAATTGAAAACAAAAAAAAAGAAAAAAAAATGCAAACAAAGAGCTGGTTCTTTGAGAAGGTTAATAAAATTGACAAACCCCTGGACTCACTAAAAGAAAAAAGAGAAAGGACACAAATAAACAAAATCAGGGATGAAAGAGGGAAATTACGCTGACATGCAGAAATACAAAGGATCATACAAGAATACTATGAAAAAGTATATAACAAAATTTAATAACCTAGAAGAAATGGACCAGTACTTAGAAAAATACAACCTTCCTAGACTGAATCGAAGAACTGGAAAATCTAAATAGACTGATCAGCAGTATGGAAATTGAAACAATCATCAAAAACCTACCAAAAAGTAAAAGTCCAGGACCAGATGGCTTCACCAGTGAATTCTACCAAACATTCAAAAGATTTAATACTATTCTCCTCAAACTCTTCCAAAAAATTGAAGAGGAGGCAATACTTCCCAACTCATTTATGAGGCCAATATATCTGATACCAAAACCTGGTAAAGATAACACAAAAAAAGAAACTACAGACCAATATCTCTCATGAACACAGATGCAAAAATCCTAAAAAGATACTAGTAAACCGAACACAACAACATATTAAAAGATTATACACCACAATCAAGTGGGTTTCATCAGGGGCACAGGATGGTTCAACATATGCAAATTGATTAATGTGATACACCACATAAAAAATTAAAAAATAAGAATCATATGATCATATCAATAGATGCAGAAAAAGCCTTCAACAGATACAGTATCCATTTGTGATCAAACACTTAACAAAATTGGTAAAGAAAGAAAGTACCTTAACATAATAAAAGCCATATATGACAAACCCTCAGCCAACATTATACTTAATGGTGAAAAACCTTCTCTCTAAGATTAGGAACAAGACAAGGCTGTCCACTATTACCACTGTTATTCAGTATATACACTGGAGGTCCTAGTGAGTGCAATTAGGTGAAAGAAAAGTATACAAGGCATCCAAATTAGAAATGAAGAAGTCAAACTGTCACTATTTGCTGATAACATGATTCTATATAGGAAACCCTAAAGTACACAAGAACACCACTAGAAACAATAAACAAATACAACAAAGTCTCTGGATACAAAAATCAATGTTCAAAAATTTATAGCATTCCTATATTCAAATATAATAAAGTGTCATAAAAAGAAGTGGGAAAATAATTCCTTTTGCAATTTCACAAAAATAATAAAATACCTAGGAATAAATCTAAATGAAACATGTGAAGGATCTATATGATGAATAACTATAAGAGCCTATTAAAAGTAATTGAAAAGGAGATATAAAGAAATGTAAAGAAATTCTGTGTTCTTGGATTGGAAGAATCAACATACTTAAAAGCATTATACAGATTTAAATGCAATCCTCATCAAAATCCCATTGGCTAATTTTAAAGAAATAGAGCAAAAGTCATCAGATTTGTATGAAGCACAAAAGACTCTGAATTGCCAAAAGCCATCCTCAGAAAAAGAATGAGGCTGGAGACATCACTGCCCAACTGCAAATTATACTACAAAGCAATAATATTCAAAATGTCAATGGTATTGGCAGAAAAACAGATTCACGAACTAGTGGAAGAGAATCAAGGTCCAGAAGTAAACCAAATTTCAAATAATTTTCAAAAAGTCAAAAACACACAGTGGACATCAAAAAAAGCCTCCTCAATAAATAGTGCTTGGAAAATTGGAAAGCCATCTGCAAAAGAATGAAACTAGGCTGTTGTCTATAACCATAAACCAAAATTAAGTCAATGGATTAAGGACTTGAATATAAGACCTGAAACAATGAATTGCATAGAAGAAACATAGGGACAAAACTCAAGGACCTTGGACTTAAAGAGGATTTTATAAATTTGACCTCAAAGTCAATTGAAGTAACATCAAACTCAAAAGCTTTCTCACAGCAAAGAAACCATCAACAAGGTAAAGAGACAACCATTCTAATAAGAAAATATATTTGCAGCAAACACCTCTGATAAGGGCCTAATATCAAAATATACAAAGAACTCATATATAACTCAACAACAATAAAAAATACAATCCAATTAAAAAATGGGCAGATGATCTGAATGGCCACTTCTCCCAAGAAGACATACAAATGGCCAACAAAGATATGAAAAGAATGCTCATCATCCTAGCTATTAGGAAAATGCAAACCAAAAACCACAATAAGATAGCATCTCACCTGTTAGAATAGCTGTTATCAACAGGACAAGTATAACAAATGTTGGAGAGGATGCAGAGAAAAAGAAATCCTCATATACTGCTGGTGAGATTGTAAATTGGTACAGCTACTATGGAAAACAGTATGGAGAATTTTCAAAAACTAAGAATTGATCTACCATATGATCCAGCAATTCCTCTACTAGGTATTTACCCCAAAGACTTTAAAAATGATTTGCACACCGATGTTTATAGCATTATTCATGGTCAGGACATGAAAAGCAACCAAAATGTCCTACAATAGAGAAACTGTGGTACATATATACAACGGAATATTACTCAGCCATACGAAGAGATGAAATATTGCCATTTGCTACAACATGGATGGACCTCGAGGTAATCATGCTAAGCGAAATTAGCCAGACAGAAAAAGTTGAAAACCACAGATATCACTATATGTGGGATATAATCCTAAAAGCAACAAATGAGCAGGTCCAACAAACAGAGACTCATGACATGGACAGTGGTTACCACAGGGTGTTGAAGAGGGAGGGATGAAGGAGTAGATGAGGTAAAAAATGGGGTCAAATATGTTTTGACAGGAAGAAATTTAACAATAAGAGGTGAAATTTTTAAAAATTATAAAATAAACAAATAGTAAATAAACTTAAAAATAAAATTAAAGTTTCATACTTATAGGCCTAAACTCTAATTCTGACCAAATAAGTCACTTATAAAAGGCACTTTTTTGTAGTACCTTATGTGTGACTAACAAGAGCCTCAGCAGTTTATATGACTAATCCATAATTCTGAAAGAAACTCTCTAAAATATAGCACTTACTAATGGATGAGAAAGCCAAACATTTTGAAAGGTTATGCGACTTACCCAGTCATACGAATAGTTAATGATAAAGCCAAGATTCAATTCATGTCTGTCTCCTCCAAATTTTTCTTCTCTTATGATGTGTACATCTGAAGATATTCTAACTTTCAAAGGCAACAAAATACTGACTCATAGGACATTAGAGTTGAAAAAAATATTTAGAAATAATTGTCATTAAATCTCTTTAACAAATAAAAAGGAGAGAGACAAAACATCTGTTCTAAGGTTATACTTGTTACAATGGAGTTATCTTGGGGCTCTCGCCACTCAACCTACCAGTTGTTATCAAAGATTTGTCCACTGAGACCTTGCAGATGGACATGAAAAATAATAAAAGTGTGAATGAGAATATCCTTGTGTTTTCACTTTTTTTTTTTTTTTTTTTTTTTTTTTTTTTTTTTTTAGTCTTCAGTGATTTTCTGAAACAGGAATATTGGTTAGGAAGATGCATTTTCTTTTCTAGTCTCAGTTTCCCCCTTATTCTTTATGTCATCATTGCTCCTTCACTGCTACTGCAAAATAAGCGTTACTGTAGAAAATTTTTTATAGTTAATAACAACAGAGCCACAGTCATAGAATTTTTTGTTTTGGAAAAATTAAGTTGAGCCTATAATTATATATTGAATAATTGAGTGGATTAACAAAATAAAAATATTTGCAGATTTTTAAAGATTAAGAAAGTTTATTAACCACCAGTATTCCTGAAAGAATATACTGAGTTACATTTTAATCCTTATTCAAAACTTAAATTTACTTACTACAATATTGTGGCATCATATAGACATTTTCTAATGTTCCATTAGTAATATTCTTACTCACATTTCAGTCTATATTTTCTCTATCACATTAAGTAGAGTTAAATAGCAAACACCAAAATACATTCACACACAAATATACACACAGTCAACACACACACGTCACGCAATATGACATTGTTGACAGCTTGCTCTTTAACAATATAAGTGTCAGTACTACTTCTTGACAGTGTTTTAAATTGTTATTTGCATACTAGATCTTCAGTATTGATTAATTCACTTGGGGCACATTTGTTTTTGAAGTAAAAAAAACTGAACTGTGCAGAATAGATTCATATAATTGCTCTAAAACTAAAGATCATTCTTCATTTCTTTTTTTCCCTTGACCACTCAGCATAGAAATGCATCCTTTAAACAAAGATATGAAGCAATATAAATAACCAAGAAGAGTTTTTTACAGAGTAATGCTGGCATCTAAAAATATTGATCTCAAAAGTAAATGGAACAACACATTGATCTAGGAAGAATGAAAAGCAGTGAGAGCCAAGAGAACAGGGAAGATATTAGTTCTCAAAAAGAGTAAGAGAACATCTTGCAGAGAAAATCGAAGGAAGACTGAAAAGGTGAAAGCAGAGAAGATATTTTAAAGTTAAAGTAAGGGCATTTTGTTGAAATAATCTTATTCTAAAAGTATATAAAGTGAAACCAACACTGAGAAGAAAGTTTGAAGAAAGTCCTAGAGGAAGGAAAACACTAAAATGAGTGAAGCTTAGTTCTAGTTCATGTCTAAACGGGATTTGAGAAAGTCACCCAATCTCACTAGGCTACTTTTCTTTATATGCTCATTAAAAAGCTTGTCTGTTCTATTTCACAAGGACTTTGCCCTAAATCCAATCCCAGAGTTTATCTTAGAATTTACTGAATTTATGAAGTTTTCTTTCTAATTCTAAATTACCAGTGTGTTTCCCCAGGATAAGATCTGTTCCGAACATCCATTAAAAATCGTCTGAGGAGTAATCTCTGGCCACCTTGATAACAACAGAATATATATATATGAAGGAGTGAAAGTGTGCTGTAACTCTCATTCTGATACAGAATTGTACCACCACCACCCAATTACAAAATACACAAACCTGGCAGTCCATTCTAATTCTTTCCTTTCTCTCTTTTCTCTTGTCACTAGTGAACACTCACATGTAAATAAGTTTTCAAGTTCTGATAATTCTATCATTTACCTCTCAAATCTGCCTGTCCGCAATCCAAAAAGCTAATTCTCAATTCCTCCCGTCTTCAATCTCACAATCTATTTCTTCTTATGCAACTGAGAGAAAGAAAGAAATATCTTTCTAGGTCAAACTGGTGCTCACAAACCCTAGCATAAAACCTTCCAGTATTCCACATTTTGTAAACCCATTCAGCCCAATACAGCAATGACAAATTCATGTGACTATTGAGTACTCTAAATGTGATGGTTCAAATTAAGATAATCTAATAATTTATAAAATACACAGACATTTCAAAGAATAGAAAGAAAAAAGTAAAATATGCCATTATATTTTGTATTCTTGATTATCGATTGTTAATATTTTGTAATCTAGAGTTAGATGAAATATTAAAATTATTTTACCAATTTCTTTTTATTATTTTTAAATATATCTGCTAGAAATTTGAAAATTAGATATTTGGCTTGTATGACATTTCTCTTGGAGATAGTGCTTTTTGCACATCTGATAACCTGGTAATTTGGAGGAACAAATGAGCTCTGTTCAAAACACAGGAAAAATTCTCTTAAAGGTATTAAAATTTCCTTTCTTCTGTAGTCACTGAATCTGTCCTGGAGTTTCTTATTTGCTATTTAATATTTCACTCCCTTCAGTATATGCAAGTATCATGCAAGTAAGTATATTTCTAAGTAAGGACAAATGTCCGACTCCCCATGACTCTTCTCAAGTACTGGCCACCAGTGCTGTTTCCCCTCCTGACTGTACTTGTTAGACCCAAAGAAGTTGGTTAAATTCTATAGGACAATGTTAAACTATGGGTATGTTCAATCAATGTGTCAAGAAATAAAGTAACTTGGTTTCATATTAGCCCATTCAATAAAATTAAAGAAAATAATATATCAAAAATTAATAGTAAGCAAAATATTAAGGTTAATATAAACTAGTGAAATATTAGTATTATTTTGTCACATTTTTGTTTGTGTGTGTGTGTGTATAAAAGGTCATACATATATATATAATATATATAATAGTTATATATATATATATAAATGTATTCTCCATGAGTTATGGTCAAAAAGTTTGAAAAGCATTGAAGTATACACAGAGACCTTTTTATATTTCTGTTCCTGCCTTTACCCCTATCTTCAAATCCTTAAACTTTCAGCCATGGTTTATTTTCCTGAATAAACCACACTCCAGACCATTCTACATAGCAAAATTCTACATGGTTAATTTTGTTCCTCATAGGTCATAGTCAACCTGACAAAATCTTACTCATTTTTAATAGTTAAAATGCCATTGTCTGTGAGCTTTTCTAAATATTGTACTTCCCACAATTTCAAATCCTTCACCACTCACTGCTGTTTTGAACTAGCATTTTGGTAGGTCTCCAAATGGAAGTAGAGGATAGCAGATAGTTCCTAAAAACTTGAAAAGTGTTAGGATGCAAATAGCCTCTTTAACCCAATTCTGTCCCACGAATAAATTCTAACAAATAGGATCCAAACCTCAGGCAACCTACTATAGAGTAGGTTTAAGGAATCTTGGCTTTAGGTGTTTGAAAACACTTTTCATGAAAAATTACCTAAGGCAAATGTGATCATATTCAAGGTCTGGTTTTAGAAACCAAACCTCTTTGGACTAATTTTTTTTTTAACAATCAAGTATGGACACTGAATACTTGAATATATCAACATATGAATAACTATAATCTTACACCTATTAATGCTGGGGAAAGGTAAGGGTGTCTCTAAAATACTTTAGCCAGTTGACATGTGTTGACTTTACTAACATATATTAAATTTACTAATCTGAACACTAAATTCTTGATCATAGCAACCATTTTTAAGCAGTTAAACTATAATGCGTAAATGCTACCATAATCTCTATGGCTAAATTATTTCTCAGTTAGTCTGACTATATTGTAAAAACTATAAAATCTGTTATATCAATGTGGCTTGACTATTGGAGATCAGTCATAGTTGTTTCTAAAAGTAATTAGGTCACAGTCATTCTAGTACCAGTGGGTATGAAAGTCCCAAATAGAAGAATTCAGTTAATCAATATACCAATGACCTTCAAATATAAAGAGCACAAAAAATGAAAGATTTTTCTGGGAGTTCTTCAAACACTATTGAAACCTGTGGTCTATCTTTAGAAAAATTAGTGTTCTCTCCTGTGATCCCAAAGTATTATATTTATTCCATGATTGCCACTTAATGTAAAATGGAACAGAATGTTAGAATGCCACATTTCCTCCTCGCTTTTAAGTTTTCAAAAGTATACATGTTATAATAGGTGACAGTGAATTGAACATTCTACTCTTATGTGAAAAATTACAAAGTTTTCCTAGCCTCTTTTATGTCTCATGGCCTCCAAGGTAATATTGCAGATTTATTAAAAGTGTTCCTTGTCCTTAGGAAGCACCAAAGTTAGGTGTCTGACTCATAACTGTGAAAACCAAAGTGGGTAGAGAACTGGAGACTTCTAGAGGGAAAAGAAGGGCTTGACCAAGTGCTTCTGAAGCAATTAAAAGGCTGCTGCTAAGTTGGAATTGGCCTAGTCATCCAGAGTTGTCAAAACAAGGGAGAAGTGAATGCTTCCTTATGAGCCAGATGTGAGCACAACTAAGAGAAATCCATGTGGGGTTGGTCACGATATGTCCTGTTTAGGCAGAGTCAAGGTGGTAGTAGGGGGTGGGCAAGAAGGACTCAACAGAAATATAACCGTCAAGGACAAAGGTCTATGAAAAGAATCCCAGAAAGCCACCCAGTAGACATGCTTCTGCCTAGGTTAAAGGAATTGCTGGAGTAAAATCCCTCAAGTAACTTTTCAAGAACACAGAGACAGCTAGTGTGGTTTGAGTTTTCCATGAGCCAAAACATTTAAGGGGCTGTTTTTACATATCTGGCATGTTTGGGAGCATAAAAGTAAGCAGCACATGGGAATTATATCTCCCATCTTCACCATCCTGCAGTTTTGAACCTGGCAAAGAGCACACCAGCAAATAATGATAGGGGAAGAGGTTAGGAGAAAAAGAATAGAGAGAATCTCTTATCTTTTTCTGAACAAACACAGACTTCACAGAAGAGGAGATAAGATTTTCTACTCCTTAGTGTAGCAGGAATCATCTGGAAGACCCGAATACTACTTTCATAATTTTTTATTTGTTTTCTTGATTATAAGCTCATTGTATAAAAGTTAGGGTATATGGTTAAGGGAGAGGAAGGAAAATAAATAACTAAATTTGAAATTACTCTGTATCCTCAATTGCATTATTTATATATACATAAGACTTACATTCTGCTTTCCTTTATAAAAAAAAATATAGAATAATATTTAAGAGTATAAGATTAAGTCAAATAAATCTTGGTTGAAATCTTAATCTTAGCCATTTAACGGATGCATGTTCTTAGGCAAGTTATTTCATTTTTCTAAGCATTAATTTCCTTATATATAACAGAATAATAATGATTATATCATTAAATTTTGTGATAATTAAAGTGTGCTAAAGTTATAAAATATTTATTATAGTTCCTGAAAAAAATATATGACCAAAATTGAAAGCTATAATTATTTACAAATTACAAGACTTGCCTTACATTCTTAAATACAGTTAATTGTTCTTGAAATGTTGAATTGTTAAAAATAAACTCATAATAGCTCAGGGTAAAGATTTACCATAATGCAATTATTTATATAGAGAGTAATTTTCTCTAGACACAATGTCCTGCCTTTATTTCTTACATATACATCACTGCATTTTTACTGAATACTTGCTTTGTATAATTTCCAAGGAAGAGAGTTACTGTGTTTAAACTACAGTAGTGTTTTCATTGTTTTTCCCCCAAGTTTGGATAGGATCCAGAGATTAGGAGAACTTTCTTTAATGCTAGTCTGATGAATTTATAAAAGCATCATGTTAATATTATATTTAAAATTTTAGTATCATTAACAACATTGTTTATGATTTTTACATCATAGACAAAGTAAATCTTTCCTGTTAGAAAATGTGTATCCTCTTTGCGTATCTATGATTTACAGTTTATTCATAATGATAATAAAATATCCCTTAACATTTTTTTGTAATACCATGAAAGGAATATGATATCTTCCATATATCTGATAACACAATACATTATTCCCAAAGTGTTCATAATGTTTGTCTTTGCACAAATTGTAAATTACTAGAACCATTAAAATTGCATTTTGAATTCTATTTGAATTCTATGAGAAGATTGAAAGTTGTATCTCCTGGAAGAATAGTAAATAAAGGTATAAATATCTCTATAAACACATTTTAAATTCTAAATAAGGTTTTGGCTCATGAATCACTTTAATAAAGTGACATTAGTGTAATAAGGCTAACCCTGATTCCTGGCTTTCATCAACAGTAATTTAACGCTGGAACAGCTTTGCTTTTCTAAGACTATTCTATAGTTATTTTTCTGTATTTCTCTGTTATTTACAATGACGAATATGAGGTTGTTTCCTCGGGGTCTCCCATCAAAGGAAGGAGTATAGTTTAGCAGACATCCTACAACAGCTATAACTTTGGTATCCCACACAGCACTATACTGAGGTATACCCTCCCCAGACTTTGCAAATACTAAGCAGAGTTAGCTACTATATCCTGGAAATTTCTATCCAAAGTGCAATTCCTTTAATGGTCATTCCTTGCTTGGGGTTCTTATTGCCTTATTGAAACGATCTCAGAGTAGCCCCAGAAAGACATTGTTCTACTCAGTTTTGCTTTCTTTCCAATCTCCATTCACAAATGTCATAACATGCACTATGGCCACTTGAAAATGGTTACTTCTTAATGTCAGAAAAGTTTCAGACATTTGGCCTTATGTTTTGGTGCTGATAAGTGAACAACTAAAACTCTAATATTTAACTTATTCATAGTTCTATTTATTACTCAAATTATTTAAAGTTGTTCTAATCTTTGATGTGACTGAGGTTTCATGGATATGTAATGTAAGTAGAAACAGAAATATCTGGTCATTTTTTCAGTATGATTACAAGTGAGACCTGTGCACTAAAGTAAATCCTCCACTGTGTATCCTTCATACATACATACATACATACATACATACATACCTACATATATATATATATTATACATATATATATATATTAAAAGTTGTATTAAGCACATTCATGTGTGTATGTGCATGTATGTAGTACAAGTATTATAAAAACTAAATAAATCTTTATCTTTATCCTGGCTGCGCCATCTGTATAATCTTCGCAAGGCTGCAGTAAAAGAGAGAGAAAAAAAAACACTATAGCTATGCTAATTCATGTTAATAGAAAGGGTTGCTCCTTGATTTCATTGAAAAAAAGTCTTATTTGATATTTACAGGATATTTCCTGTGTGATCATTATTACCATTTAAAGTCAACAACATTGTCAACATCTTAGGTCTATTATATTTTATTTAACACCACTTAAATTGGTATTATTTCCTAATTCCCTCTAACTAATTCCCTCTAAGTTTTATTTTTAAAAAAGCTCGAACTCTTTTTTTTGGCTAAAGATTTTGGTCAATTTTTAAAAGTATTCCTTAAAAAGGAAATAATAAAGTGAAGTTATAAAAACAAAATGTTGTAACCAATTAAAATTATTGAATAATTTATTTGTAGAGAGAGTTTCTGGAAGACTAGGGGCAATACAGAGAGGATGTTTTTAACAGGCCAAAGTAACTCTCTTGAATTTCTGCTCCTAGTAAATATTAAATAACTAATAGAAATCAGAAGAAGATAAAAAGAAATTTCAGCCATTTTTTATACTTTTGAAATATGGGTGAAATGAAATACGTAACTCAGATTTTCCTTAAACTAGAGTTATACTAGATTAACAGAGAGTCCTAAACCTGTTCCCCACATCAGCCTAGTAAGAACTAACAAGCAATAGTAAAAGAGTTTGACTATTGAGGAAGAGGTTAGAACATGATACAGTTCTCTGATGTGCAGCCACACAGGAAGAGCCACACTTTAGGAAAGAACAAGAACATTGAGATAAATCCTCCAGCACTCCAGCTCTCAAAATCAGCAAGCTATAATGCTAGAATATTTGACTTCAGTTTTGCACTGAAGAAACCATAGCACAATGAAACAAAAGCTCTTGAATGACCTTTTTAGTCATACCCCCACACAATACTCATACACTACAACCTAGCAGAAGATCGCAGTTGGAATCAACAGAATAAGGGAGGAAAACATAAGTTTCATAGATAAAATCAATGAAATGAAAACCTGGGTCTTTAAAAAAAAATTAGAAAAATCAGACCGATTGAGGAAAATAGAGAGTCAGCATAAATATTAGAAATTAAAAGGCATTGGGGACTTCTACTGGTCCTTTGACACTAAAATAAATAAATAAATAAATAAATAGATAAATAAATAAATAAATAAGGAAATATAGCACAAGAAAACATGAAATGTTTTAAACATAAATTTAATAAAATATGTGCAAGGTATGTGTGCTAAAAATAAAGCATTGATAAGAAGAATGAAAGAAACATACATAAACTGAGAGATGCACTATTTCAATGGATTAAAATTCTCAAAATGGGAAGTTTTCCAAAATCAACTTATTAATTTTACTCAATCTCAGTAAAAACTCACAGCCTTTTTTTTTTTTTTTTTTTTTTTTTTTTTTGCAATGCAAGCTGATCCCAAAATATATATGGAAAGGCAGAAGAACTAAATTAGTCAACACAATTTGAAATGGAAGAAAATATTGAGAAAGACTCTCATTACTTAATTTTTAAGGCTTGCCAAAAACTGTCATTAACAACATAACAGGGTATTGACAAAAGGTAGGACGCAACAATCAATAGAAGAGAAATTACAATCCAAAAAGATACCCCTATATATATTATCAACTAATTTTCAAAGAAATTGTGAAGTAAATTAAATGGAGAAAATATAGGCTTTCAACGAGTTGTGCTGAAACATCCTGACATCATATGAAAAAAAGTAAACTTTGGCAAATCCTTCAAATCAAACAAAACAACACAAAAGTGATTATAGAAAGATTATAAACCCAAGTGTGAACATAATGCTATAAATTTTTTACAGAAAAAGATAGGAAACATTTATGACTTTGGCTTAGACAAAGATTTTTTGCATACAACTCAAAACACACAATTTAAAAATAAAAAGTTGGACTATAACAAAATGAGAAAATTCAGCTCTTTGAAAGAATCAAATAAAATAAATGGACAAGCCACAGACTGAAAGAAAATATTTTCAAAACATAGAGTTGATGGAAGACTTAGAGAATATGTAAAGAACTTGGAAAACACCATTAAAAGATTTGAACAGACACTTAAAGAAAAGAAAGATACATAGATAGCAAATAAGAGATGCTGCTTTCCATGGCCACAGTCCAAGTTCTATAGAATTATGTTTCCCTTTGTTCCATTGATTCTTTCTCCTTTTAAAAGAGGACATTGTTTGCACAGAAAATGAGATTACTCATCATAGATTTTATGGATTTTCAGCACTCTTGAATAGTAAAAAATATATAAAGACAAGGAAAGATTTATTAGTAGCACTACAATTTTGGAGTTTATGCTAAAGAAGTCTTCTTAAAAATATAAATGAAATACAATATATTATTTTTTTCAGCAAACACATTTTTTAATTAAAAAAATTCAGTATCAATTAATTTTGGTTTAAACAGAGCTGATAATAGTGTGGTCTAGACATACTGTGACCCTGGCAGGACCTCAACGAGAGACAAGGATTCATGAATGTTAATGGTGGATCTAAAACAGATTATTCCCCTGGTTCAGAGAGTGATAACAGGGATGACAATCAAGTCAAAACTTAGGTAATGAGTTAGCATATTAGAACCAATAGGGAACCACGAACTCCGAGGAAATAAATTTTTTGAAAACTCAATAAACTTGAATGCATGAAAACAGCTGCGAAACTTTTTCTGAAAACTCTAAACCCGGTCAAATTGACATTGGACTTCTGAATAAAACAAAGTTGAAAAGGTTTTATTAGCATCCATTACCATGTTCAAGAAAAACAAGATGATAATTATGTAATGAATTTACTACTCAGTCACATAAATTCTGTAATGGACCCTCTTTTTTTAAGAGTATTTTGATTGTATAGGAAGGCAGCTAATGCTCACCACTATACCACCAATGCTGCACTTTTTATTGTATAGGAATAATTGTGTTTATAATTAAATGGATGATACTATTTTTAAAGTAATTATTACATCTAACTGTAACAACTAAATATCAGAAATAATAACAACTCAATCCTGTATGATATATAAAATATAAATTAAATACTATGTATTCAAAACATGATATGTACATTTCTAAAAATATAAGATTGTTAATTACAGAGGTTAACTTTAATATAAAATTTTAAATTATTGATTGTATATTTTTTGTAACTAAAGTTTTTATTTGGAAATTTAAATCAAGAGAAATGTTAAAGTATCTTAGCATTAAATGATTTTATTGCACTAATCAGAGGCCATTATGAATAAGATTTTCCAAATCTAGGTCATACATTTAATGGGTATTCAGAGCATAATTCTACTTTTAAAGTATAGTGAATAAACATGAGATTATTCTTCCTACAGAAAACATTTTTTGTATATTGCATTAGTATGTCTCTTGCATTGATATGTATATTTTAAACCTTTGTGATTTTTCTGCTATATGTGCTAAACTTTTGTGTTATTTATTATATGTTCTAGAAAACCTGTGTTTAGCATCACTTTACTTATTCCTTTATCTTATTAACTGTTTGTTCATTTTGGAAATTGCTAAGGGAACTATGCATGTGAGTCTATATCAGACCCTGTTTAAAACTAAGAGTTTTAATAGTCCCTGCCATTGAATAGCTTGCTGTCTAGAGAAAGAAGAGAGAAACTTTTTTTTTTAAATTATACAACATGAAGAGGATTTTTTTTTGGAGTGATGAATGTTCAGCACATAAATATTTGAATAATTTATCATACTTAAGCCATTCATTGAAAAAAAATAGAAATAAAAATGACATTACTCAAAGAGTAAATCCATCTAAATGATGTTCCAATGGTAGTAAGAATTGAACTTTAATTTAGAATAAAGGCTAAATGCAATTATGGTAAACAGTAATATTGCAAAACTAAAACTAATTTGTGATACTATAAATTTCTAAATTACTGGAATGGTAAAAAGTAAAAGGAAAATCTAAATTCTCCATGAAAGAAAAAAATGGAGAGCGTGAGGGAGCATTAAAATTGTAAATGAAATAACCCTACTTGACTGAATGTATATTCATACTTGTGATAAACACAATTAAGTTAAAAAATTAAACTTTCCTCTTACATAATAATCTATGGGTTGAAGAGGAGCTAAAAATTGGTATATCAAAATACATGATAAAACAACTACATATTAGAACTTATGAAGTCAAGCTAAACCATTAAAAGGGATATTCATAATTTAAAATCCTCACTTTAGCAAGCAAGAAATTAAAAGGATTAAAAAATAAAGGTATCTGTCTATATCTTTCACCATGTTAGTAGATCAAAGGGAAAATTAGTCATATGATCACACTCATGAAATTACTGCAGATTTTAAGACCATTTAGTTGCTAATTTTTTTCAACCTTTATATATTGTTTTCTTTTTTTTACATTGTACAATTCAATGAGTTTTCTTTTTTTCGGTTACAGTTGGCATACAATAACCTATTAGTTTCAGTCATACAGCATAGTGATTAAAAATCTGTATAACTCATGTAGTGGTGAATCCACTAAATCTAGTACCTCACTTCCCCTTTTCATATTTTTTTACAATATTGTTGATTATTTTCCTGATGCTACAATTTATATATCTCCATGGCTGTTTTGTATCTATCCTTTTGTAATTCTTAATCCCTTTGCACTTTCTCACCATCTACACAATCCCCCATCCTGTCTAGTAGCTCTCAAAATATTCTCTGTATCTATGAGTCTTTTACCATTTTTTTTTGTTGTTATTTATTTAGTTCTTTAGATTCCATGTATATGAAAACATGTGATATTTGTCTTTCTCTATCTGATTTACTTCATTCAGGGCAATACCATCTAGGTCCATCAAAGTAATATCTTCTTCTATCCCCTTCCATTAAGTCTGTGTATGTCTTCATCTGAAGTGAGTCTCTTGTAGGCAGCATATGTAGGGGTCTTATTTTCTTACCAATTCAGCTTCTCTATCTTTTGTTTGTAGCACTTAATTCTTTTTGAAGAATTCCTTTAGCTTATTTTCATTTAAGAAGTTCTTTATACGTTCTTCAACTCCAAATGATGGTTTTGCTGGATAAGGTGTTCTAGGTTGTAGATTCTGGGTTTTCATCACTTCGAATATTTTGTGTCAAGCCCTTCTGTCCTGCATAGTCTCTTTTAAGAAATCACCTGCCAGTCTTAAGGGTGATTCCTTGAAAATAACTAATTGCTTTTTTCTTGCTGCTTCCAAGGTTCTTTCTTTGTATTTAACTTTTTGCTTTTTAATTATGATGTGTCTTGGGGTGGACCTCTTTGGATTCATTTCTTTTTGAGACTCTCTGAGCTTCCTGGGGTTTGTATGCTATTTCCTTCACCAGGTTAGGGAGTTTTCCATAATTATTTCTTCAAAGATATATTCAAATTCTTGTTCTCTCTCTTCAGGTACCCTTATGACATAGATGTTTTTACCCTTAATTTTGTCTCATAAGCTCCTTAAATTATTATTATATTCTTGGTTATTTTTTCTTGCTGTTCTGATTGGGTGTCCTTCGCTCCCCCATCTTCTATATTGGTGGTTACATCTCCGTTACATCCACTCTATTGATTCCCTCTAATATACTCATCTCAGATAATGTGTTCTTCATTTCTGACTGGTTCCTTTTTATAATTTCTATTTCCCTTTTTATGTTTTTTATCTCTTTGTTAAAGTTCTCAGTGAATTCGTCTACACTTCCCCTAAGTTTACTGAACATCTTTATAACCAGTGTTTTGACTCTGCATTTGTTAGACTGCTTAACTCCATTTTTCCTGGAGCTCTGTTCTGTTCTGTCATATGGTTTCTGCCTTTCTGTCCTTCCCCATTTTTGGCTGCCTTTCTGTGTCTGTTTCTATGTGCTAAGCAAAGCTCCTAAGTCTCCCTGTCTTATTAGTGTGGCTTTGTATGGTAGATGTCCAGTGGTACAGTCCTGAGAGGTGTCCAGCTGCAGGCCAAGTTTAGCAACAGCCTGTGCCCCTCCAGGGACCACCTGTTAAGATTCAGCAACCAATCCACAGATGCTATGCTTATATTTGCCTCAAGAGGCCACATCAGAAACCAAGGGCCAGCTGTAAGTCTTGGCATTGCTCAGCAAGTGGCAACGGACTTGCCAAGGACAGGACTGGATGTGACTTGGGTAGGGCCAAGTTGGGGGAGGTGGAGTTTCAGGGAAACTGCAGGGCAGAGTGACCTGTGTAATCCAGTTTGATGAGATCTAATCTATGGCAGTGCTGAGTCTGCGCACTGGAAGGGGGAGGGCTCAACAGAGGAACAATAGATACCGCCAGTACTTCTGCCTAGGAGAAAGCCTTGTCTTTGGCCCTCACTCAGACAACTCAGTGTCCTCCTTTAAGTTGCTCGTGCACTCCTGAGCAGCTGACCCGGTGCTGGTGCTCAGAGTGAGCAGGTCCCTCACACGAAAGTTCGGTCGCAGATTCAGCTCCCAGCTGCAGCTGCCACAGCCTCTATCCCACTCAGCCACTCAGGACGGGGCAGCCTCGCTTCTTTGCCCCCTCTTACCTCCTATCATTGAAGGGTGATTTGTCATTTCTCTCCCTAGTTGTAGGCCTTCTGTTCATCTAGACCCCAGATGGCTCTTACTCTGCTGCTCAATTTTTAACAAGAATTTTTAGGAATTATTTGGAATTAATTTAAAATTATTATTTCTTCACTTATTATTTTTTAAATTTTCTACTTTGAATTTTCTTAAATTCATTTTGTTTCATTCAAATATCTCAATATGTTCTTTCAGGAATATATTGGTGCTTAATAAACTTATTTAGTTTTTGAAAATATAAAAATATTTTTATCTGGTTAACTCATTGAAATTATTTATTATAGAATTATAAGATCAACTTAATTTTCCCCAAAACTTTTGTAGGCATTGCTCTGTTGTCATAAAAATTAGTTTCAATACCTAAAAATGACCAATATATGTTTAATTTTAACTTTTTATAGATCATATATTTATTTTTAAAATTTTAATCTTGGTACTAAAATGTTCGTAAGATGTACCTTGATGTAGGTAGCTATGAATTCTACCTGGTATTTGTCAGTATTCGTCAAGTTTTTAATCTGATCATTTGTCTTTCTTCAGAATTAACAAATGTTCTTCTATTATTTTGTATTCTACCCCTTTATTTTTTGTCTTCTCTTGTGACTCCCATTTGAATAATAATGGAATTTTTGATATGTTCTCCATTTTTTATAACTTTTCTCAAATATATTCTTTTTATTTATAACATTGCATTGATTTCAGGGAGGATTTTCTGGATCAATCATCTAGATCACTAATTTTTTCTTCAGCATTTTCCATTCAGCTATTCAATTCTTTTATTACTTTTTCTCCCTTATCCACCTTGATTTTAATATCCAAGACATGTAACAGTTTTCTTATAGCTGAAATATTAAAAAAAAATTAAGAAATGCTGAATCAGTGATATCTTGAGCAAATAATAATAGTTTAACATAACACTGATGATTAAGAATTAAAAAATGATTTAGATGAGTTGATTTCATCATGTAAACATTTTAGGTATTCCATAACCAATTAATTTTAGAAATAATTTTCTTTTAATATATGTAAAATTTAATACATTTAAATTTACAATTTATGTCTAACAATCATGACTTTTTTCAAAAGTAGGAAATAAAATTTTAAAGTAAAAGAAATAATTGTGTCATTTTAAGAAGCATAATGTCAACAAAAAAGAAAAGCAAACTGGCATTTCTAACAAAATATTCAAGATTATACAGAGAATATAGACTATTAATTGGGTAAAATAAAATAAAATAAGCATAATGTCTTTGTTTTTATTGGCATATAAAATAGTGGTGAATCATTGATTCAGTGAAATACTATATTCAAAGTAAATGTCACAGTAAGGAACAGTCATATTTAAAAATATGATATGATGTTTTGAACTTTGCAATTAGAGTGTGCTTTATTTATTAAGTAGTAATCACTTGGCTCATATGCAAAGCTATATTGATATGTATCATCTTGAAGCCTTTTAACTACTGTACTCAAATCATATCAAAAGGATCAAGTTATTTCAAGTGAATTTCAGTGTTAGTAGTGTTAATTTTTATATAATCTGCTTACATTAGTAAAATCATTAATCTCTTTATATTACTCAGAAGTCTCTATCACTAGACCACAGAATTAAATAGATGAATTAGGACACAAAATATTTATTTCATGTGGGAGTAATGTTTTGAATGTGTATGAGGGGAGACTGCAGTTTAGAAATCCCTTATTTTGCTTCTTATCTAAAAGTCCATTTGAACTTGGCCTGACGAAACATCAGATTTAATTAAATCTTAAGAGAACCCTATTTACCCTGCAAGTAGGTAAAGCATTTATTCTAAAAAAATTTATTTCCTTTCAGTTGGCCAATCATTATTTCCCCCAGTCATGTCTAGGCTATCTCTGCCTCTTCCTGGGGAAAAATAAAAAATCTACTGGAATTATATACATTGGGGCAGAGAAAATGACCGTGGGAAAGTAGTCTTAGGTGCAAACAGGTGTTGACACTGCAAGTGGTAAAGCACCAGTTTTGATACAGCAAGAATCTTTAAGTCTTTTCCAATTACTTTCAGGTTGTTGTCTAGAAAAACCTGATTGGTCTCAATCTTTCTGCAGGAGCCTGAATCTGACACTAAAAATTAAATAACAGTAGAGGCCAGGCCCTGCCTTATAATCAATTTTAGAAATTATTAACAACAGTGAAGTTGCCAAGTGTACCTTAACAGCAAGGTTTAAATGTTCCCAAATGGGGTCTGTTGGTCAATAATCATTTAAGCCTAGTAAACTAGTGTATTGTGTTAGATAAACTCATCAATAGAAAAAGTGTTAAGTCTAAGAGGGAATTCCAGATGTCATTCATAAGGAACTCTCTATGAATCAGGGTGTCTTTCTTAAAAGTCTAAACTGTCTTCAAGTTTTCCTGTTATAGGTAAATATTTTCTGACATCATTGCTTATAGCAAGAACAATGCTACATTGCCAGCATTCATATGAAAGAGAAGGTTTGGAATGTGTGCATACTCTCGTATACCTCCAGAAGATGATAATGACTTCTTTCATTCTCTCAAGCTGCAACATATCTCTCTACCTTATGACTGGGTATCTGGGTACTTCCTCCACCCAGGCTAATAATAGGGCCCAGTTTCTGTCTTCATTAACATTATTTCAGGCAAAAGTCCTAGAGTGACACAGGCGCCTGTCATTCCCATTAGCGTCCTTTTCACTTCATACGCTATCCTCCTCCTCCCTATCTAACAGCATCCAATCTCTTTCTCATAACTGTTCTGTTCTCAATACTAGCTTAGTACTGAACAGGGTTTGACCAATAATTTTTTAAACAAACATTATCTCATCCTTTTGGCTTCTTCTGAGGGACAGATATTTATGTTCTGTCATTGTTTCAGCTTCCACTCCCATCATTTTAAAAAAATTCTGTGTTGTTTTTATTTCATGAAAAAAACAAATGTCAAATATACATTAAACTAAGCTGGATATAAAGTATGCCCGGTGATCCTATTTAGATACATGGCAAGTGTTCATTGGTCCTAAAATTTCAGGAAGGGCACGTCAGATGGATTTGTGCTTGCATGTTTCAGTACCAGAGCAAGGGAAAAAACCCTAACATGCATTGTCAGATATTCTTCAGCTGCCAGAGCATCAAATCTCTGCAGCAATTACCATATATTTGACCCCTTTACCCTTATCTATCTTTCCCCCACTTCCCTTTCCCCCTGGTAACCACGAAAGGAAATTTAACTTTGTATGGTGAACACACAATGCAATACACATATGACATGTTATTGAATTTTACACCTGAAACCTATATAATTTTATTAACCAGTGTCACCCCAATAAATTTAATTACCAAAAAAAATTCTGCAGCGGGTTGTTCTCTGATAAAGAAATTATTTCTGCAAATTTCTCCATCCCCTGACTTTGGCTTAAGTCTTACATTTTCAGCATCATCAGCGTTAATAGTTACTGTCATGATGTGTATGGTACAATTTGATGAAACTGGATCCATATATACAGCGGAGAATATTGAGCAACTCAAAGAGAATTTCTGGACTTTTATTTTCAAATAGTTATTCTTCACAGTCCTCAGGCAAGAAGTTCACAATCCAAATGTGATGTGAAGAGGAAAGTACTCTTTTGGGAAGGAGGATGAGAGAAGAAGGACAAGTCTGAGGCACCGATCTCAGGAGAGACATGTGCCACACAGCACTGCTGACCCATTTTAGATTCTCCAGAATTTTAAGATAATAATTTGTGTTGTTTTAAGCCACTAAGTTTATGGTAGTTAATTAGAGCAGAAATAGAAAACTAATACAAATGGGAAAAGACATCCTAAAAAGAAGAATCTACAAAACACAGAAACTCGAGGCTTGAACTTTTCAGAGAAGGAAGGGAGGTTTGCAGTGTTTTGAGTCTATAGTCAGGTAGAAGAAGTGCATGTGAAGAGATTTCCATCAATTGAAACAAGTAAGGTCGTCTTAAAGCCAGAAGAAGCCAGACAAAGGTCGTCTGCATTTTAAAGTAGTTTCTGTCTTTAAAATAATTATGACAGTAATGAGCTGGAAACACTGGAAGTATAAGACCAAGAGGATTTTTATATTCTATATAATTTGACTATATTCTAGCCATATCAGTCCTTCACAAATGCTTAAATTAGATGAGTACGAGAGGATAGGTTCAGTTAAATCTAATAATATTTTCTACCATGCTTTTTTCTTTGCTTATAATGATTCCTCATTTCCTCTTCTTTCATATAAAATTGAGCACACAAAGTCATTATAATAAGTGTAGCAGTACACTGTAATTTCTTCTAGGGAGCTTACCATACGGCACCTGTCTCTTTGTTATTTAATTTAACTTGATCTGTTAAAAATCAGGCTTGTAAGAGCTCATGTGTCATACTCATTAAAGTGTCTTATTGTTAAATAATCTAAACCCAAAGAAACATACATCCCTCTGATAAAACAAGAAATATTTTAATGCTGTACAGCTAAGAATAAAAATACAATAAGTGCACAGAAACAAAAATTAAACGCATTTTAAAATTGTATTGCAGATGATTTTTCCTATTCAAATCTTTGCTTTAATAACTCATTTGTCTGGGGAAAAATAACTGATTTTTGACAAATGTAATTAGGCATTTAGATAAATTCAACTTGATATTTAGTTTGCCTACATATAATAATAAACGACTTAAAAAAACTCTTAATCCATAGTATATGGAAATAAAGACTGACACTCGTCACTATTAATAAAAAGTGCAAATTAACACAATCTTGAGATATTTTTTGCTGACTAAAGCAAAAAATTTTAATAAATATTTAATTTTAGTATGTTGTGATATTAGTATTCCTTTTTGCAAAAAGAATTTACAAACTATGCAAAAATTTTGTACAACAAAATAGCATTATATAGCAGGAGTCATAAGATGTTTGTTATCATTGATATAATTAACTATTTTTATAATAATAATTTAACAAATTAAGATTCTTTTCTATTTTTAAAGATTTAGTTCAACTAACATAAGGAATATATTGTCAAAAAGATGTTTCTTTTAAGTATATTAAATAAAATTAAAAAAATTAGAATAAACTTTAACATTAGAGTGCTATAAATCATCACACATATATATCATGAACTATGAAATATAATCATAATGAAGAACATACAGAAAATAAAAGTGGCTTAATATAGGAAAGGTGGAAATATCAGAATACTATGAACACTATGATAACAAAACTGTATGTGTAGTTTCTATTATGTCAAATAAAATAGAATCAACGTGATAGAATATTTTTTTTTCTTTACATTTTTAGGAAGAAAATATTTTTTAAAGTTAATGAAATTTTATTTACAACTGAAGGAGTAATTATCTTTACTGACAATATGAAATCCAGATTATCTTTAAAATTCTGGTTTGAAAACGGAGACAAAATTTGCATTTCTAATTTTCTAAACATTTTAATGCGTGGGTTTTTTGTTTTTTTGTTTATTTGTTTGTTTTTAGATTTAGCTTTAAATGTAGGAGTAGCCATATTGGAACAATATCCTTTTTCTTTTATAAAATAAGTGACTACTCCTATGTGTAGGCATAGTATTATCCTGGTCATATAATCTGCTTTATGATATCCAAAGATGATTTCTCTTTCTGTTAGTAATATTGTATATTTAATTCATACTGAGGAAGTCTAAAGAAAATTCCATGGGGGAGATCTTGGAATCCCCAGAAATACCTGACATTTTAGCCAGGGTCACAGTGCAACTTGTGTGATCTGAGGAGGTTGAATTTCCATTCAGCCGCCCTGTTTTTCTAAAGATTTATTATTTAATAATGATAATTTCTTCTTTGCTTATGGTTTCAATGCTACAAATTCCACTTTCAATTCCTATTAAACTGGCTAAAAAATTTATAATATGCTAAAAATATTGCATTGGTAAGAAACACAATATACCTGGCTTTGATATTCATGATTAGTCTTTTATTATGATATATATATATATATAATATATACATATACATACATACATATATTAAAATTTGGTAAAGATTCTTATTTTAACTTTTCTTCAATTACAGTTGGCACACAATATTATAGTAGTTTCAGGTGTGCAACATAGTAATTAGACACTTATGTAATGTACAAAGTGATGACCTAGATAAATCTAGTACCCATCCGATACCATATATAGTTACAATATTATTGACTATATTCCTTGTGCAGTACTTTAATTTACATGACTATTTTGTAACTGCCAATTTGTGCTTTTTGATCTCTTCCCTTTTTCACCTAACCCTCCCCAAACCCCTTCCAACCTGGCAACCATTATATTTAGATACAGATTCTGTATCTATGAGTCTGTTTCTGTTTTGTTTGTCTATAGGGTACACTAAGGCCAGATGTTGCTTTTGAGGGGTTTGTGAACCTAGGGATTTTAGAAAAATCCATAGTGTGAGCCAAGACAACCTGTTTGTATGGGAAAGCCGCTGAAAGGGGCATTAGTAAGCCAGCAAGTGGTGGGGCAGGGTCTCAGGGAATCACCAGTGCTGGGCAACCAGTGTTAGCAAAGTTGATGAAGATTCAAATATAGCAGCCACCTGAGTCTGCATGCTGGGTTGGTGGAAAGCTTCACAAAGGAACAGTGGCCTCTATCAGCACTTCTGTCTGGGAGAAAGCCGCCTCTCCAGCACTCGCCCTAAAGTTGGACAATTCAGTTTCTCCCCATATGTCTCTTGATACCTTTTGAGCTGCTGCCCCAGCTCTGGAGCTCAGAGCAAGTGAGTCCATCAGTGAGTAATACCTCACATAGGCCCTTTTAAGAGGAACGCCTGGTACTCCTATTGCCCTTCATCTCACTCAGACACAAGCTCCACTGATTTTCATCTCCACATTATGTGGAGACTTCTCTTCCTGGCACTGTAACCTTGGCTGGGGAGCTGGTATGGAGCTGGGGCCCCTCACTCCTCTGGGGGGCCCTCCACAACCTAGAATTTCTCCTGATACTCAACTGCCACATGTTGGTTTGGGATGAGTCTGTACCATACTTCTCCCTCTTCTACCAGTGTCGAGGTGGCTTCTTCTATATGTTTTTAATTGTTAAGACTTCTGTTCAGCTAGACCTCAGGCAATTTTCAATGATAGTTGGTCCATAATTTAGTTGTAATTTTGATGTGGTCATGAAAGGAGGCAAGCATAGAGTTTACCTACTCTGCCATCTCGACCTAAATTTTTTAAAAAATTTTATCTATCTATCTATCTATCTATCTATCTATCTATCTATCTATTACTTACTTACTTATTTACTTATTTACTTATTTTGACCAAAAGTTTTGTTAAATATTCTTTATCATATTGAAGTAGTTTTCTTATAGCCCAATTATATTTAAAATTTCATTGAAAATATTTGCTCTAATTTATCAAATTTATCTCTGCTTAACCTTGTGAACCTGTGACACCTCACCCCCAAATACTCCTCATAAGAGATATTCTACTTGTAAAGAAATTGTGGCAAACTTCCTACATGCAATGCATATCTTTCTTTTTTTCTTCTGGTAATCAATCTACCCCCTCTAAGTAAGCATTCATATACTAACTTTCTTGTATGTTAAGTAGGCTCACATCCTTTGAAACCAAGTCCATACAAATTCACAAGCTGATTAAGGGGCTAGAATAGTTTAGAAGAAAATTAGATAGATGATCATGTAATTGATGTTTTGATAAAACTGAAATAATAAAAAGAAAATAACTTCGTAGAACTTAAAATTTTTAATTTCTTAATTTTAAAAATGTAATTTTGTGATGAAAGGTAAGATTTGGAAAGGTGAAAAGAGATATTGTCCTATAGAAATAATTTTTTTAAATGCAATGCAGTAAAAATAACTAATAAAATTATATATGACAAAGAGAAAAGATTATAAAAGTTTAAATAGAATGAAAAGGAATGAATGGTCTAGAAGAGGAGAGAGAGAGAAGAGGGAGAGAGAGAATTAGGACAGATTCCTACCAGTGAGAAAAATGATCCCGTTATTCACAATATATTTAAGTTCTTGCTTGACTTAAGAATGCACAAAAATATTTCAGAATTCTACAAAATAACTGTATTAACTAGAGCTTAATATTTGTCTAAAGGTTGCTTGTGTTTAACTTGAGGGTATATAGTCCAAATATAGTGCTCAAGGTTTACTTAGGTTAGTTCTTTCTCCCTCTTCAAGATGGTTATATTATTTATGCAAATCCAGTGTGGTCCATCTTCTCCTGTTTAAGTTCTAATTCATGATACTTTTACCACAATTGTCCATTGTTTTTATTAATATTTCTCTCTCTCTCTCTCTCTCTCTCTCTCTCTCTCTCGCTCGCTCGCTCACTCTTTCCTTCCTCCCTCCCCCAATGGAAAATATTAATATAGTTGCAATTATTGGAACCACACTATACTGTATTACTATACTGTATTTGCATAGAAATGATACAACCTGACCCCTTTAATTTATTTTTTAACTATTTTTCCATCCACCTTCTTATAAGTAACTAATTATACACAGCAAAAGTTTAGTACTCCCATTTTTCTTTTAGAGAGGAGACACAAATATATTTTCATATTCTCTCACCTATTATTTTTTACTACAACATAGAACATATTATATATTTTTGAACTTTGTTAGTTTTTTTACTTAAAATGTTCCAAAATCAAACTATATTAGTTTGAAAGAGATGTTTATTATTTTTACAGCTGCATAGTACACCATTGCTGATATATAGAATACATTACTGATTTAACTCATCTATTTTTGGACAATTAGCTAATTTCCCATAGTTTTTCAATTACAATTAGCTAATTTTTCATAGTTTTTTAATTTCATGTAGTAAGGGTATACCTTCCCATTAATTTGTGGAAGAGAGATTATTAGGTCAAAAAACAATATGTAGTAGATTTGATGAATGTTACCAAATTCCCTTCTTTAGGGTTGTGCAAAAAGACATTCCTCAGCAATTTACATGTGTCTTTTTTTTATATAACCTCACCACAGAATGAACTGTAATATCTCTACCTTATCAACTATCTATCTATCTATCTATCCATCATCTATCCATCTATCTATCATCTATATTTATCATTTATCATCTATATATCCACCTACCCACGTAATTTTTCTAAATTTTGTCAGTCTTATAAGCAAAATTATATCTCAGTATAGTTTTTATTTACATTTCCCTAATTATAAATAAAGTTTAATAATTTTTCATATAATTTAAGGGACTTTTTAAATTTTTATACATTCTACTTGTTTTGGATCATTTTTTATAGTGCATTCTTTTGTATTTTATTTCATTTTTAAATTGTGGTGTGTTTTATTTATTTATTTATAATTAATTTAATATTATTATATATTGTTGTAGGTGTACAACATAATGGTCAGACATTTATGTAATTTACAAAGTGATCCTCCCAATTAGTCTAGTACTTACCTGGCACTATACATGTTTACTATAATATTATTGACTGTATTTCCTATGTTGTACTTTACATTGCTATGACTACTTTTTAACTACCAATTTGAGCTTCTTAATCCCTTTACCTTTAAAATGCAGTCCACCAATCCTTATCACATCTGGCAAACATGGTTCTGTTCTCTGTGTCTATGAGTCTGTTTCTGTTTTGTTTGTTTATTTTGTTCTGAAGATTCCACATATAAGTGAGATAATATTGTATTTGTCTTTCTTTGTTTGACTTATTTCACTCAGCATAATACCCCGTTTATTTCAGTTGTCTCAAATGGTAAAATTTCATTCTTTTTTTATGGCCAATAATATTCCATTGTATATATTGTACCACTTCTTTATTCAGTCATCTATTGATGAGCACTTAGGTTGCTTCCATATCTTGGCTATTGTAAATAATGCTGTAATGAGCATAAGGGTGTTTTGGATTTCTTTGGAAAAATACCCAGAAGTGGGATTGCTGGATCATAAGGTAGTTCTACTTTTAATATTTTAAGGAACTTCTATACTGTTTTACATAGTGGCTGCACCAATCTCACCAATATTTCAAGAGGGTTCCTTTTTACCACATCCTTGTCAACAGTTGTTCTTTGTTGATTTATTGATAATAGCCATTCTGACTGGTGTGAGGTGAAATATTACTGTGGTTTAATTGTATTTTTCTGATGATTAGTGATGTTGACCAACTTTCCTATCTCTATTCACCATCTGTATTTTTTGAAAAAAATGTCTATTCAGATCCTCTGCCCATTTTCTAATTGAATTGTTTGTTTTTGAGGTGTTAAGTTGTATAATTTTTTGAATTTATAATTTAACTTTTTAAAAGCAATTTTTGGTTCACAGCAATATTTAGAGGAAGACTATCTTTACTCTGTCTTTACTTTTTTTTTTTTTTTTTGTCAAAGATCAGTTGACTATATTTATGACAGCCTATTTCTGGGCCCTCAAATCTCTTCCATTGATCTATTAATTGGTTCTTCCACTAATAATACACTCTCTTGATTACTGTGGCTTTATAATAAGTCTTGAGGTTGGCTAGCATTAGTTCTCCATTAAGTTTATCTCCTTTAATATTATGTTGGTTATTTTGGGTCTTTGACTCTTTATGTAGACTTTAGATTCAGTTTATTGATATCCAAGAAATCGTCTGTCTGATTTTTATTGGGATTGCCTTGAATCCATAGATCAAGTTAGGAAGAACTAACATCTTGGTAACATGAGTATTCTTATCCATAAACATAAAATATATTTCCATTTAATTTTTGATTTTTCTTCATAATTTTTTTTCATAGAGCTATCCCTAACTATATCATTTTTGTGTGCTAATGTAAATAGTATTATATTTTTCATTCCAAATTCTACTTGTTAAATGATAGTATATAGAAAAGTGATTGAATTTTATCTATCAACTTTCTGGATTGAAACCTTGCTTTAATTACTTATTAAATTAAGGTATTTTTTTGTCAATTCTTTCAGATTTTTCGCATAGACTGTCATGTTATCTGTAAGCAAAGACAGTATTGTGTCTTCCTTCTCAATCAGTGTAACTTTTATTTCCTGTTCTTATTTTATTTCATTAGCTAGAACTTCCAGTCCGATGTTTAAAAAGAGTGATGGGAAGAGGTGACATCCCTGTCTTTTACCTGACTTTACTGGGAAAGCTTTAAGTTTTTCATCATTAAGTATGATGTTAGCTATAGGGTTTTTGTAAATATTCCTTATCAAGTTGAGAAAATTCCTCTTCTCTTGTCTACTAAGAGCTTTGATCATGAGTCATTGTTGGACTTTGTCAAATGTTTTTCTTGCATCTATTGATAAAATCACATATTTTTTTTAAAACCACAAATTTGTTATTGGTAGATTTTTAAATATTGAATTAGTCTTATTTATTTAGAATAAATCCCACTTGGTCATGGTATATAATTCTTTTTATACATTGTTGGATTAAATATGCTAATATTTTGCTGAAGTTTTTTGCATCTTTTTTCATGAAAGGTATCAGTCTATAGTTATATTTTCTCATTATATCTTTGCCTAGTTTTAGTATTAGGGTAATACTGGCCTTATATAATGAATTAGGAATTATTTCTTCTATTTCTCTCTTCTGAAAGAGATTAAAATGAATTGATATAATTCTTTCCTTAAATGTTTGGTATAATTCACTAGTGAACTAATCTAGATCCAATGCTTACTGTTTTGGACTTTTGAATTGGTGATACCTGCAAATATATTGAATATTAATGAAAAGAGTAGGGCATCTTTTTAAAAAAGCTTATTGGAAATATCATCCGTGTTTCTCCATATAGTAAGATACTGGATTTAGGGTTAAGCTTATGCAAATTACATGTCATGCTAAAAAATGAAACATCAAATACTATTTACTTGAGTTTTATTTTCCTGGAATAGGTTATAAATTATGCAAAGGTCTTTTCATCATCTGTGGAGAAAATCAGATGATTTTTCTCATGAAATCTATTAATGAGGTAATCAAAAAAGAACTAAAGTAGCAGATCTGCTTTATTTCAGAAAGATCTTAAGATTTTAAAATAATGTATTCCATTTCAGTGATTTCCTCTCCTTTATCCTTTTTTTGATGATTATGTTTTCTTGTTTATCCTTAAGTTATCTAGTAATTGGTCTTTTGTTACACTTGCTTCTCTTTTTCCATCTTTATTTATTTATTATGCTGGAAGTTTCATTTACTCATATTTTTAATTTTTTTGATAAAAAGACTTAAGGATACAAAATGTTCTCTGACCACTTTCTTAAGTTTTCCATATATTCTGATATAAAATATTTCCATTGTCATTAATTTTTAGAAAAATAATTAATTTTGAATGGTAATTTATTTTTTATCCAAGAGTTTAATAAAACTAAATAGAATTTTATAGAAATAATGGAAATATAGTTTATATACAAGTATAATACATTACAAATATCAAATAGCCCACTTGTTTTATTTCTAGATTAACCATAAATAGCTGCAGCAATTGTATAGCATAACAACTATAAATAGCCTTGCTTTACACAAGAAAAATTCCTAAAACTGAAAATGAAACAGTTTGGAACTAATGAGAAAGTCATGTATTAGAAATGGACAGTTTCTTGACTTTCCTATTTCTACCTGATGGAAGCCAAGGAACTTCAAAAGTTCATAGGCTATGTTGAAATAAATTAGAAAAAAAAAAGTAAAAAAAAAAACATATATTATATATATATATAGAGAGAGAGAGAGAGAGAGAGAGAGACAGAGAGAGAGAGAGAGAGAGAGAGAGAGAGAGAGAGAGAGTACATTGCCCAGAGATGCAACAAATTGGTCTTTCTAAAAATGACGCTGGTGCAATGGAGACAGTTAAGAGCTTGTTAGCAATTCCTACAGGTCTCAAGGGGTTCAAACTGTTCAGACACAGAACAGAATATAGTTCAGTATATTTTCACAGAGATTCAAAAGTTTTTGAAAAACTCACACTGAAAATCTTTAGGGAAAAACATACTTTGCTACTGTTTTCTGGTGACTCTATATTCTCAGAATAATCCTCAAAGCCATTTTAGGTTCGCCCCTGTGGACCATATCTCTGTCAACACTGATGGAAGTCATGCCATTCTGACAGCTGGACCCGCTGAAGCGTGCTTGTGAGCAAGAGTGTTTGTTAGTTTTAATTATGATGAGCATATTTGCCGAAGTGACACTCACTGTGAAGTTTGTTCTGCACATTGTTAGCTCCTCTTTATAGCAAAAAAAAAAAAAAAAAAAAAAAAACAAAAAAAAAACAAAAACAAAAAAAAAAACCGTATGCTGCAAATGACTTTTGATGTAAATATTTCTAGGCTTTTTTGAAAACATGTATAAACGTTGCCAATAATTTATAACCCCATAGGATTTAAAAGTCTCTTTAGAAAACAATTTTCAAAAATAGGGGGGAAATTATTTTTAGGAAACATTTTTATTGAGGGTCTTGGACATTTAATTACTATAATAAACAAAGCAAGTGAGTAAGTTAACCCTACATACAACGAAACTGTCTCAGAAAGACAATGGTTCTTTCAATGTCATACAGCAAATATATGTCACAACTGGTACTTAAATTCATATTTCTCTCTCGCTGTGAATGTTTTCCTCTTTTCACTATCATACCATGGTCACACACATAAACTATAATAGGTACTTTTGATATAATAACCACAGATTTTCACTCATTGATATTAATATCTTTACATACAAGGAGAAATGTTTAATGTCTTCTAACATATTAAATTGAGTTTAAGATAAAGTAAGAAATTTAAATACATACTTTATTATATATCAAAATAAAGTAAAGCATTTAAACATATACTTTATTATATATCATGTAGGTTTTTTAGTGTAGCATTTTTATTCTTGAAGATTTTAGCAATTGAGATAATTTTGGAAAAAATAATTTTTTAAGGAAGTGTAATGTACATAAAATAAAATGTATTCTTTTTATTGTCCAGTTCTGTGATTTTTGAAAAATGTATTCAGAAGTGTAGCTAACATTGCGATCAAGATATAGAACTATTCAATTACTACAGAATATTACACTCTGCCTTTATGTGTTTCAATCCCTATATCCACCTTTAACTATTCATAAATACTGATTTGTTTAAGTGTTTTCTGTTTCCACAGTTTTTCCTTTTTGAAGATGTTATATAATTGGAATCATGTTATATGTTTTTTTTTTTAATCTGGCTTTTTCACTTAGCAAAATGTGTTTGAAATTTTTCCATGCTTGCATGTTTCAGTGGTTTGTTCCTTTTCATTGCTTAATAAATATTTCATTGCATGCATATATCAGAGTATATCACCCATTAAATGTTCTTTCCATGTTTTAACGATGATTAATCAAACTACTATAAACTCTGTGGAAAGATTTTTGTTTGACTATAAGTCATTAGTCATGGGTAAAATCTAAAAATGATATTTCTGAGTTTTATACTGTGTGCCTGTTTAACTTTATAAGAATCTGCCAAACCACTTCCAGAGTGGTTGCACTATTAATGTAAATTTAACATTGTATTGTGACTATATTTGTTAAATAACAGAATTTTCTAATACTAATACTGTACTTTATTATACAGAGCTATAATCTAGAAAAATTCAGCCATTTATTCTAAACATTTTCCATGTTAGTCAAGCTGATTGCATAGCATTCAGATTCATATCTTAATAATGGACGCTTAGAGTTAATAATGAATAACAAGTTAGTAGTAAGTAGAAATATTTTTAAATAAATGTGTTCTTCAGTACTTTTCTCATTTAAATGATTAATATGTCCTTCAAATATTTAAATTAATTCTAATATTAAAGTATTATAAATGAAACCTAAATATTTTAAGTAATTAGAGTAACTATGTTAAAGTTGGAATTTAGAAAACTTTCTTCTAATAGTTTTTAATTTGAAATAAAGTAACAGTGTAGAGCTTACGGTGCAATAAAATTTAACAACATTATTAATGCAATGGCTAGATGGAGAGCCAGAGAGAGAAAGAGCAATTAGGGGGATTGTTTTATTAACTATATAAATATACTGTATACTTGAAACTAATAAAGTAAATTTTTTTAAGAACAGGAAAACAAATGAACATTAAGTTGACAGCCAGTCTTTCAAAACACTTTGTTCTTGGATGATCATTCTAAAGACATCTTAACATTTATGACGATTAAGTTTCTTCTGGAAAACTCCAAAATATGAAATACTAATTAAGGGGTCATAATGGAAATACTCCAGCTTCTTTGGATGGTGTACCATTCTGTAAATGGATTTGTTGATATGCTTGGATCTGTAAAGAAGAATCTCATGAAGATCACCTGAGTGCCATTCCTTCACTGCTTAATTATCATCTCCATACAATTTGATCAAGAAAGGCTTATTATTAAACATATTAAAATAATATGTTCATAGCATGATTTCAATGTCTTAAACAGACATACATACATATCACATAGATAATCTCTAGGGCACACCAGTACTTTTTATTTCCTTCTGTGTATTTTTCTATTTTTATAAACTTTATACTATGATTCTGTTGATAAGAAAATAAAATCCATAAATTTTTAAATACAAATATATCCTTATCCATCTTAAAAGTCAATTTCATTTCAATGAATCTTCCTGTAACTTTTAAAATTGTTGTTACATCTTTCTCTTTGGAACTCTTACAATTCAGCATTAAAATATTATTAATTCTAATTCACAGATACATTCTTTGGTAAGAATAAAAGTTATTAAGACTCCTTCTTGTACTCTGACCTGTAAACAACTGTTTTGTTTAAAAATCACTTGTTGATTTTTTTGTAAACATTTTCAAACCCCACTGCCCATATGTACATGTCTAATCTTTCTTTGGTGATTATGCTAGCTTTCTAACTAATTTTGTTTCCTCTGGTTTCTTTTCTCTACAAAGATGCTTCCATCTAAAATATGATTTTGCATGTATTATTAACACTACACCATACAATGTGATTGAAAAATGACACAAAACAAATTGAATTTTGCTTACTAATTGGCAAGATAACTAAATCCAAATTCACTAGTACTATATAAAGATTCTTCATAACAATTTCTTTAAATACATGGTTAATGTTTTATAACTACATTTTTGTCAGCAACTTTGCTGGACCATATTGAAACGTATTAATCATCTATATCAATGTTCCTCAAGGTGTGATTCATGTACCTGAGAACACACAAAGACTTTCCAGGAGATATGTATATAGACAAGGTTAGTTTTAATAATAACAGTGTCCAGATCCTCAATTTTGGATGTATTTTTTTTTCTTGTCCTGCCTGAGAATAAATTTG
Source organism: Eonycteris spelaea (assembly GCA_003508835.1). Classification (NCBI taxonomy): domain Eukaryota; kingdom Metazoa; phylum Chordata; class Mammalia; order Chiroptera; family Pteropodidae; genus Eonycteris; species Eonycteris spelaea. The sequence goes on along the minus strand of PUFA01000254.1, from coordinate 73,627 downwards.
ATTTCCTACAAAGTTTGTTCTCAGTTCTTTTTTATATTTGCCTTCACTCACCCAATCTGTTATATGGGATATTATTCTTGGGTGTAGAAATCTCACACAATACTCAGAAACACTGATGTCCATGTTAAGAAACAGATAAAATATAACTATTTGTATAAATATGGATAAATATCAAAATTGTAATGTTGAGTGAAAAGCAGGCTGATGAGATATTTAGGGAATATTATCATTTATATAAACATTTAAATCTTAAAATAGTACCATAAATGGTTTAAAGGTACATGCTTATGTCCTACATGTATAGACCATGTATGAACATTTAAACATGCAATCTCTGGAGCTAAAATGTCTTGGTTCAAATTCCAACCAGTCTTACTGTGACTTCAGATGGCTGCTCACTCTCTTAAGGCTATTGTTCCCTCATACGTAAGATGGGAATACTATAGTTGCTAGTTTATTTAATTGACATGATGATGTAAAATACTTAGAACAATTACTGGTAGGTGGTGAAACTCAATTGATTTGATGGTTGTTGCATTAATTAAAAACATAAGTATAAATGGTAAATACTAACTTTAAGATCGTGGTTACTTTTTTAAGAGAAAAAAAGAAAAGATGGTGACAAAGTTTTATTTGTATCTCTAACATTCAATTTATTAAAAATTAATAATAAAATCTGAAGCAAATATCCTACTGTTCTATATGACCTAATCTTATCTAAATACATCTTCAACTACCCTATTTCCAAAAGAGTCAGCTCTTGAGGTACTAGGAATCTAGGAATCAGGACTTTAATATGAATTTTTGGGAGACACAGTTTGAACCATAACAAGAACACATTTCTAAAAATTATAAGGGCTTCAAACCCATCTAGGTCCTATTTCTAATGGGGTTTTATGCTTCTTCTTTTTTTATTAGGGGGTTTGGAAGTTTCTCAAATCAAATCCCCTAGTTCTGCGTATAACAGCAGGTTTTACATATAAAGACGAGAGCAAAATGACTGAGTTGAGTTCCCCAGCCTTTGCCCCACTACCTATAGTTTGGGGCCATAAGTGGAAGGAGAAGGAACGGAAAAGATAAGATCCCACTGGATGTTTCTTATAAAAAAAAATCTGGGAAAAAAGAACACTTCCAGTGTATTTTCCAGAAGGCTTCTCAGGAAAGGAAAGTACAAACATATGAAACATAACAAGGAAAAAAGAGAAAATGTTCAAAGTAAAGAATGTCATGAGAAATGAGCTTTGACTTAAATTTGTTTTCTACTCTTTCATGAGTGGTTTCTACACTTTTTCTCACTTTACTAAAGAAAACTGAGACTCATGTAATCAATTTATAACAGTATCAGTGACACAGTGATAAGAGTTCTCTGTCTTCGTATTTTTATTAAATAACCATCAAAACATGTCACCGGGGTTGAAAGACATTGTTGGGAGATCAGGCACTATATCAGCTGAACTTGAATAGGGGTAATATAAATTTAAGAATGAATAATTTTTGCAGTTCTGGATATGACTGGGTTAAGGAAAAAAGCTTAACTTATTATCAGGAACCAAAGCTAATAGTGTACCAATCTAAGATATCCAGGAGACTGTCCATCAGAACAGTGCTCTGATGGCTCCTTCTACTCAGCTCAACAGTTCAAAAGGTCAAGCAAGTCGTGTAAATAAAATCCCTTTGTTGCCTCCGATGTGAACACATTGTCTTTTGGGAAGAATGCTTTGGTCATTAAGACATTATTCTCTTAAATGTTTTAGAGATTATAATGGGGAGGTTGATGGCTCCATATAGAGTAGAAGGAGAGAATTAAATGCAACTGTAAAGTGTCCTATTCTCCAGAAATTGTTCATTTTCTAGACCAAAGATTTGTAGAAATATCTCTTCCATCTAGGGAATACCTTCAGGAAGAAGTCAATTTCTCCTATTTTCAGTGAAAGAATAATAGGGGAAGCTTAGAATTAAAAGTGAAATTGAAGAAACAAAAGAGAGGGTGAATACTGGGGACATCAGATATTGGTCATCTCCTATCCAGGATCTACTGAGAATGACCGGGAGGATGTATAAGAAAAAAAAGTTAAAAAGAAAAAGAAAGAGAAAAAATCATGGGTTTGAGACCTCCTATGTAAGCCCAGTCCTGATGTTTCCAGATTTGGGTAGTGAGAATCTCTGAGGAAGAGGGGATTTTGGTTACTAGATAGGGAGGAGCAAAAGAAGTTTTAACAACATTTTCTATGTATTATATCTATCTCCATCAAGAAATGCAAATCAAATATTGATTTGTATCTAAATTCCTTTTATTTTCTGTTTTCTTTGACAGTACTCCCAAACTAAATCACATTGGTTTCTTGCTCATATACTTTACATAATTTCAGTTCAATTTTCCCTATTATAATACAATATTTTTGTATGACAACCACCTAAAACATATTGTGCCTGTCATCAACAACTTAAACTCTGTGTACTAGCAACTTTCAAAAAATTAGAAGGCAAATTCGGTGAAAGTTAATGATGTCCAATCCTAAACAATTTCTGCCCTTCAAGTAGAACAACTTCCCCACATTTTGAGAGTGCCTAGTAATATGTCCTTTCAAAAATCCAATGTGGTTCTGACAGAATTCGTTAGGAGGACAATGTCCTTGCTGCCACCACAAGGGCACACTTCCCTAAGTACCACTATGGAAAGTAATTACCTCATTAGAAAACTATAATTATTAAAAAGTTAAATATATTTAGATTATTCTAATCCTCCACTGTTCATTGGATTTCCAATATTTAATATAGAAGTTAATCAAACATTTTTATATATTGATTACATATTGAATGGTACTATTTGGGGTATATCGGTTTAAATTTTTTAAATTCTTTTTTTGTTACTTTTTAAAATGTGGCTTCCAGAAAATGTAAAACCACATTTGTTATTTACATTATATGCTTATTTCTTTTCATGTAAACTAATTAAAGTCTTATTTGAAATATCATTTTATCTATGGTCCATTTGTGGTATTGTAAATAAACTCACCTGAATAGAATCTAAGAAAAACTTTTCTACTTTACTTAATTTTGGTCAATAACATACTAAAATGGGTTTTCAGCACCACAGCACTTTGAATGTATAAACATAAGTTTCTCTATTTTTATATGGTTGGCTTTATTTTTGTTCCTATGTTTTAAAAAGCCCTACTACTTTTTTTTTCCCTAAGGTGTTACAAAGTAAGAGAAACTATGAAGAAAAAGTGGGTTGCTAAATATTGTAGTGAATATAGTCACTTATTGAGGGCAAAACAAATAATGCATAATGCATTTCAGGAATTATTGTTTCAATGATTTCTTGTAGCACTTAAAACCTCCTGAGTAAGCTAAATACAAACCATGCAAGAAATTGGTTGAAGTTTTCCGCTCAGAGGTTTGGATTCCAGTCTTTGATGAAAACCATATTTAGACTTTGAAGCTGCTAAAACGCCCAGAGATTCACCCATGGGGATTAAAAATACTAGTATCTTGAATAACATGAAAAGCAAAACAAAACAGAACACAAAACCACAGGTATTCTTTAAAATATTATTTTCCAAAATAGGCTTACTTCAGAAATACGTAGTACTTTTAAAAGTTACATTTAAATAATTTTATGTTTTTAAAATACATATCACATTGTGTAAATCCCATTGCACTTGCTAATAATAATGTATACAAATAAATATAACTCAGAAATGTTTAAAAAAACAATTCCAAATATTGATAAAAGGAAAAATTGATTTGAAAGAAAATAAGGTTTTCTATACTTTCTGACCAATTTCCTACTCTCTTACTAATTTCAATCGATCAATTAACTAAAGTTTTAATATCTCACATAGATATGGGAATACATTTAAGAGTAAACTGTATATTTAAAGAAAATAATAAAGTTATTGTCATTTAATGAAGGCTGTTGAATCCTCCTTTTAAAATTAGATTGATCCCCAGTGTGTAACGTACGTTTGGTGTTTTGTTCACCAGATTTAATTGTCTCTGGGATGACAGAAGTATCATTTTTTTCCACAAGATTATTTCAAATTTTGAGAAAAATCCATACGTAAATTGGCTACATCAATTTACAATCTAATCAACTCTGGACTAGAGATTCTCATCAACACTTGAAATTTGTTGACTATTTTGTAATTACCACTCTGTCAGGTGTGAGGTAATATCTCATGGTTTTAATTTGCATTTCTCTGATTAGTGATTTTGAGCATCTTTTCATACGTGTCTTGGCCATCCGTATGTCTTTTTTGAAAAAAGTCTATTCAGGCCCTCAGCTCATTTTAAAATCAGATTTTTTTTTTTTTATATTGAGGTGTACGAGTTTTTTATATATTTTGGATTCACCCCTTACCAAATATGTAATTTACAAATATCTTCTTTTACTAGGTAAGTTGTCATTTCTTTTTGTTGATAGTTTTCTTTGCTGTGCAAAATCTTTTTAGTTTGATGTAGTTCCATTTGTTTATTTTTACTTTTGTTGCCCTTGCCTGAGGAGATATCCAAAAAAGATTGGTAAAGCTGATGTCAAAGAGTTTATTGCCTATGTTTTCTTCTAGAACGTTTATGGTTCCAGGTTTTACAAATAAAATTATCATATGACCCAGGAATTCCACTTCTGGGCATTTACCCAAAGAAAATAAAACACTTATTCAAAAGGGTGCATATACCTCTGTGTTCTCTGTAGCATTATTTACAAGAGCCAAGATATGAAAATAACCTAAGTGTCCATTGAGGGATGAGTGGATAAAAAAGATGTTATATATCATTCAGCAATAAAAAAGAATGAAATCTTGGCATTTGCACCACCGTAGATGGACTTACAAGATGTTATGCTAAGTAAAATAGGTCAGGGAAGGACAAATACTGTGTGATTCTACTTATAAATCTAAAAAAAAAAAAAATGGACAAAGAAAACAAAACAGAAACAAACTCACAAATACACAGAACAAACTGATGATTACCAGAGGGGAGGGAGATTGTGGGATGGGTAAAAAAGGTGAAAGGGAATAAGAAGTATATTATGATAAGAAGTATATTCCAGATATAAAATAAACAATTCACAGAGATATAATATACAGCACTGGGAATATATTCAATAACATCAAAACAACTTTGTATGGTGACAGAGGGTTAATAGACATCATAGTGACTTACATTGTAAGATATATAAATGTAGAGTTACTATGTTGTACACCTGAAACTAAATAATATTTGTCAACTACACTTTATTTTTTTAAAAAAGGTGATTTTTACTCATGTTTTGTTTTCTCATTCTGTAAACTTTGCCATTGTAAAATAAGCCAAAATCAAAATCCCAAAGAAAAAGCTTAAGCACAAAACAAACAAATGAATCCTTTGTCATTCTATAATGCTAGATTTTTATTTTTCTCAATTACAACCAGTCATTAATGATAATAACAAGTTGAATGAATAGACATTAATAAGGGTAATGTTATTTATGACTAGTAACTTGAATAGTTCTGGAAAAGTGTGATGATCTTTGCCACATAAATTTTAATATCCCAGTGAATCATTCTTGAACATCAGAAACTCACATACTCTCAATATTCTAATTTTAATTCATGCTGACTTCATCCTATAAATTATACTCATATTAATAAAAATGAATGCAGTTCATATAATCAAACCATTGTCTCAGGAACTATTCAAGGTGTCACTATATTTTTCTTGCACTTAAATAAATAATCCAATAAATTTCACTTGCCCTCTTACCTTGCACTTCGCTACATATTCTAAGTTACTGGATCCATCCATACATTCTTCCTTTGTCTTCACCATTGGTCTTATTTCTCTCTGAAATAGAATATAACAGGAATCAGTGCATTTACTGAGAGACAAGAGAAAAATACAAACCAAACAAAACCAAACCAAAAAAGAATGTGTCTGCCTAATCATAGAACCCATATGGACTGCAAAGGAAAGAGACAGAAAACAGAAAAGAATTACTAATTGCTGTGGAGCTATACTGAATTGAAAATAAAGGCTTATCCATAGAAACCTATTCCATGAAAACAAATACAACTTCTTTTATTTATGTTTTCTAAATTGCTCCAATAAGAAAGTCAAAGCTAAGAGGAACTGAAGCTCATGTTCATTGTCTTCAAAATTCAGTGTATTTATCAAAAACATATGTAAGTGACCTTGCCTTCTAAAATTCTCTAAGAAGTGATATACATACATTCCCTAAGGTGTTTATGGAAATGAGTACAGTGATTCGATTTGGTTTTATAATTATATTATATTTTATATTTACTTTATATTTATCCAACTGGTATGTTTTAAGATGTTGACTTGTTATCAACTTTACATTTAATTCCTGGGATGTTCATCCTCTCTTCTAGATCATTGGGAAAAATTCTAAGTAAATAAAATGACAGTCTTTATGGTTATTCTCTGAGCACCTTCTGCCTGTTAAATTTATTGGAATTTAATTAAGTTAAAATCTGTATGTCTTACTCTAGTGCTTAGTGTCTGCAATTTGCAATTCAAATTGAGTTAGTTTTCTACAACTGAAAAAATTTTTTTTCTTTCTAATACTGGAATTATTTTTTGTTAAAGAACATCAAAGTGATTTTTGTCAAAAATAAATTCTCAACCAAAACAAACAAACAAACAAACAAAAATTACACTATTTGGTTCTATGGTATATTAAATGATTTTTATGGGTAAAGGATTTGAAAGAATTCAAGAGAACAAAATTAATTTCATGTTCCAATGTAGGAATAGTAGTAGCCAAAAGAGGAGTAAAAGATTTGACTAGGAAATGATGTAATAAAAGCCTAAATGTGGAATGCTAGGAGTATTCAAAAGTAAATTTTCACAAAAGTATTCAGGTTATTTCCAACAAGCAAAAAAATAGAAAAAAAAAAGTGCATTTTATATTACTTATCAGCTACAAAATATTTTGACAGAGATTATGTTTTATATATACTAAAAAATAACTTTAGTGAGATATAATGCATATGCCACATAATCCATCCACTTAAAGTGTACATTCAATGATTTTAGCACATCTAAAGAATTTTACAGCCATCAGCATATTTTTACAATTTATTTATTTATTTTAAATACTTATTGCTTCTTGGCCTTTTGGCTAAGATCAAGGGTAGTATTTGTTCTTTCCAATTTAACATCACCACATTTTAGTATTTTCATTGTCTTAAAAGGAAATCCTGTACCTCTGTGTGGTTATTCCTCATTACTTTGCCTGCCCCCAGCTTCAGACAGCACCGATCTACTTTCAATCTCTATGCATTTCCCCACTTTCAACCTTTCATATAAATGCAATCATACAGTATGTAGTCTTCTGTGACTTAGTCTTTAGGTAGCATAAAGTTTTCAAGGTGCCTCCATGTTTCTAGTTGTATCAATTATTCATTTCATTTTTTTTTTTTTTTTTTTTTTTGTGCTGAACTCACTTCTGCTGCCTGGACATAACATATTTTATTTATCCACATATAAATAACCATAAATAAATTGATGGATATTTGGGTTGTTTCCACTTTTGATTATTAGGAATAATAATGCTATGAACATTCACATACAAGCTTTTCATAAGTTTTCATTTTCTTGGTTTTATACCGAAAAGTTGAATTGTTAGATCATATGACAACTCTTTAACTTGAAAGAGCTGCCAAAAAAACTGTTCCATTTTATAATTTCACTATTTAATAATCCCAACCATCAATGTATGAGAGTTCTAATTTCTCTACATCGTCACCAACCCTTTTTATTATTTATGTTTCTAAGTATAGTCATTTTAGTGGATGTGAAGTGACATCTCATTGTGTTTTTTTTTTTCTCTTCTAATTAAGACCATATTTTAGGGAAGGTTTAGGTTCACAGCAAAATTGAGAGGAAGGTACAGGAATTTTTCATATATCCCCTGCCCACAGATATGCATGGCTTCCCCTATTAACAATATCCCCCACTAAAGTAGTACATTTGTTACTCCTGATGAATCTACATTAACACATCATAATCACCCTATTTCCATAGTTTTAATTTTATGTTTTACCCTTAGTGTTGCACATTTTATGGGTTTGGGCAACTGTAAATGACACATATTCATCATTATAATATCATACAGAGTATTTGCTCTAAAATTTTTTTGTGCTCCACTATTTTTCCTCTCCCACACTAACCCCATATCTTCTTACTGTCTCTGTAGTTTTGGCCTTTCCAGAATGTAATATTATTGGAATCATACATAAAAAGCCTTTTCAGGTTGTCTTGTGCAGTTGTGAATAAAGCTACTATAAACAGCTAAACAAGTTTTTGTGTGAAGCTCTCAACTTTTTTGGGAAAAATACCAAGGTGTGCAACTGACAGACCATATGGCATGAATACATTTAGCTTTGTAAGAAACCAGCAAACTGTCTTCCAAAGTGGCTGTGCCATTCATTTTTCATTTCCACCAGTAATAAAAAGTAGTTCTTCACATTATGTTAACACTTAAAACTCTTAGGAAGATATCATTGGCTTAAAATACTGAGCCAACCAAAGTCACATGAGCAGTTAATGAAATATCAGCTTCTTACAGAACACTTCTTAATTGACTGGGACTGTCTTGAACTTTATAAGATATTAGGAGCCCCAGTCCCTTATGTTGATTAAGGAGGATAATGTTTCATTATGTCAGATGGGTTAACTGTTGCTCTGGGAGAGAGATATAAAAATATGAGTAAAGAGAAGTCAGTGGGAAGAAAATATGCCAAAAAAAAAAAATTCGAAATGTTAAATTCTAGAGCAAATGTCATTGTCAGACACAGGAAATACAAAAAAGGTAGTTACATGAGGAAAAATAGAAACACCTTAAAAATAAAGGAGATGCTTTTAAGCAAACATAATTTGAGCAAAAGGCACAAAAAACAGAGTATCTTATTGTTCCAAATACTAGGGAATGCAAATATGATGGATACCCAGAGAAGTTTGCCATGAGCATGTAGGCTCAAAAGAGGAGACCTTTAGACTGACGATAAATAAAAACAATGAAAGACAATGATAAAAATAAACAACACAAAATTTGACATATCTAAAAAGTCTGTATCTGATAAATGTACTGATATTAAAACTTTCTTTTTCTGAAAAACCAAATGTTATGAATAATTTTGATGGATATATTTTTTAATTGTTTAGAAAAGATATAACTATGATAAAAAACTATATCTTAGGTTTGCAAAGATTGAGTCTTCTAGGAAAACTTATCTTTTCTATTCATGCTTTTTACTTTTGGAAGACTTAACAGAATAATATTATTTATATTCAGAGTCAGGCAATTTCATACTTTATTGTATCATAAAGATATACACATCGATGTGATAAAAATATGTTGGGAATAATTTTACACTGCCTTATTATCTCAACACTTCATCTTCAATAATCTATCATAGTTAAATATGTAACTATGGTCTGGTACTATATAAAAATTTTAACACATTTCAATAATTTTAATTCAACTCATATTTAGAGGTAATAAGTTAAAGTACTTGTCATAATGAGTTCTTAGTCTTACAAGGAAATTATAAATAGATACATAAACAATCTACAAAATAATTTAAAAGGACTACATAAATTTCACTAGAAACACATTTAGAATATTATAGCTGATTTTGTGTACTGCATTTTAAAGAACGCTATTAAGGAATTAAAAAGTTTAGAAGGTGACCAGGTTGATTAGGGATTCAAAATAAAACTAGACATTTTAAGTCAAATTAAAATTCTCTAGCAATTAAAAAAATTATATATATGTGTGTGTGTGTGTGTGTATGTATTCTTCAAAGCCTTTTGTCTTCCTTTGCTCTACCTGTGAAATGAGGTCAATGAATCTCATAAGTGTAAGACACTACCATTAGAGTAAAGCAATAAATGTGGATGAGGCCCTATCCAAGGAATTACCTCAACTAGATGGTAAATTTATTGCTGGAAATATCCCAGGTTTTGTTCAATATCCAGAGAAGACAAAACTATTCAGATAGTAAGAATGGGAATGGGGACTGATTGCAAATGAACATAGGACATCTTTTACTGGTGATAATAATGTTCTCATATTGAATTGTGTTATTAAATGGGATACTGATTGAAATGATTGAATTTTATGACATATGAATAATACTTTAGTAAAGTAGCTAAATACCCAGACACATACACACGTGCAACTTCTGTCAAGTTTACTTTCTTAAATCTTGGAGTGAGTAAAAATTTTCTAAGCCTGACCAACATTCCAGAAACTAAAAGAGTCAATGACTGATAATTTTTATGACCTAAAATAACAACCAAAATGAAAACAAATTCTTTTGAATGAAAATTTTGCATTTATAAGGTCAAATGGAAATAAAATATAAGGAGGGGAATGAAGCACCAATTGGAAAATAGGCTAATATTTTCAATTTATCAATATAATCAGTAAGAAATTGATTAAAGCAAAAATCAATAGAAAACAATGAATCACAAAAATAACGTTTTTATGATAAGAAATGCAAATGGACAGTAAGCACATTAAACTCTTTTGGGAATATATACATGTATCTACACTATATAATTCAATGATATTAGCCATCCTTTATTTATCTTTAAATATATCAATAACTAATTGCCACATTATGTAAATGTATGCTTCTCAAGACAACTGAAAAAAAGATGTTCCACCTCATAATTAAGTCAATGTAAATCAAAACAAAATATGGTTATTTTCAGCAACCTAACTCGTAAATATTGTTTTTAGAGGTTTGTTAGTACTCATTATTGGAATGACTGTTGGAAGTAAGTAGTTTCATATGTCTGTTGTTATATTATAATATTTCTGAAATCATTTTTCCAGGACAGCTTGCCAATAGCTATTAAAATTAAACACACATCATTTTTTCAAATGTTTTCCTTCTAGGCATTTATTCTACCTATTTTCTCAAGGACGATCTTGCATAATTATAGACATAGACTTTATGACTTTGACAAAAAGAAAAATAACAAAAAATATCTATCAATTTCAAACCTCCAATATAAATTGTAATGTGCCCCTAAATGAAATACTCAGCTGTTGATAGAATGTAAAAGGCACAATTTATGTACAAGTTGTTAAAAATATTATAATGAAAAAAAAGTACAGAAGTGAAAAGAATATTCTGTATGTTTCTTTTTTTTCTAGAAGCAATCTTAAGAAATTCTTAACAGAGACTTAATTTGGAGTTAGTCAGGATAGGTAAAAAGAATAAAACTAGTTGTTTTTTAGTATAATTTTTATTTTAAATCATTTACCTTACAATAAATTTTATTGTAATTATTTACATTAAAATGCATGGTTTAAAACAGCATTTTAACAAAGTAATTTTAAGTATTCTTTGTGATACTTTTAATATCAGCCTTTATTTTAAAATATTGAGTCTGTTAGACTAAAAGCCAAAAATAAAAATAGGAAAATAAACAGTTTTGGGAATATATACATGTATTTATACAATAAAGATATTAACCATCCTTTATTCATCTTTTAAATATATCATTAACTGCCAAGTGAATGTAAATGTATGTTTTTTAAGGCAACTTAGGTACACAAAGAAATTTTAATAAGACTGCTCATTTATTTTGTTCCCAGTAAAAAATGTAATGATTATCTGTAGTAAATCTGCCTTGTGTGCTGAGACAGTATGGTCTGGTGGAGAGGGTGCTGGAGTTGGTGCCACAAGACCAATCTCTTCTAGATGTGTTGTTTAGTCTCTCTTAACTCCAGTTTTAGCAGCATTAAAATGGTGATAATGATGTCCTAATGATTGCTATCATAAGGAATTAAAACATGTAAAAAGTTAGGCATTAAATCCTATAACAGGCAAAGAATATTAGTGGAAAAATTGGTCAAATTCACAAAAAGTGTGTAGTTTAGTTAATATGATACTAATGAGAATTTCTTATTTATGGTGTACTAGAGATAGGCAAAATATCAACCTGAGGAAAACTAGAAGGATAAACTGGAACTTTTTGTATTATTTGTCAACTCTTCTATAACATTAAAATTGTTTCCAATAAAATATTTTAAAATTGCTATTGAATTATGGGTTTGAAAATTTTTTTATATTTAACTTTTATAAGACAGGAAGAAAGTGCCCATGTACATCAGAACAGAAACAGAAAGTAATAATCCATATTTAATATTCATGTCCCCTCTCCCCTTTACACTCAATGCACAATGTCCCTGAAAAGAGTGACTGTAGTTTCTTTTTATAAATAGTAACTGATGACAAGTTCCTGCCGTTGCTTGGAGGCTCAAGGGTTTTACCTTATGAATAATGAAAAGCAAAAACTGAGTCTCTCTGTGCTCAAACTAATGTAATAATAGCAGTCCTGTGAACCTCATGGGTTTGAAGTAAATTCCAGAGAAAGCCAGCTCAGCAGTTGCAACTGACAACTAAGTTGCAAATGGCAAACAGCAGCCTCCATCACCCACCACCTGACCATGCTCCAGAGTGCACAGAAGGTCCCTCTGCGTGGCTGTTTGCAATCAGTGTCCGATCCTCAATCCAGGTGATGGCTCTCTCCCGCTGAGAATGCCCACACCAGAAAAGGTGCAGCATTTCTCCTTTTATTTATTCATTGTCTACTTTCCTTTTTGCCTCTAATCATAGCTATTTGGTAAGATGCTTTACTGTTAAAGAGCAAAGGGGAAAATTAATGAATAAACGAAGAACTTTATTAAGTTATAACTTAAGTGGAGAAAATGTTATTATATATATATAATTCTATATATAATTTATATGTAATTGTATAAATATGAATTCTATATAAAATAAATATATATATAACAAAAAATGTCAGGCTTCAAAAATATTTTTATTCATGTGTAAGCATCTATTATAATGTTTGCTTCAAGAAATCACAAATTTATTTTTACCTCAAAAGCTAAAAAAAAACCTGAAAAATTATAATTTTATTTAAGCTTAAAGTTTTAGATCATTCAGAAACTGCAAATAATAGTTATTTTTATTTATTATTGTTATTTCCCTAGGTTACAGGAGGAAATGGAAACATTGACGATAACGTGTCAAGGATCTCACAGCTGGAATGTGATGGAATTAGAATTAAGCTTAAGCAGTCTGACCTGTATAATCACCACCTTTCATGTCAATCAGAAATTTAGTAGTAAAGAAAGTTTTGTTATAAAACAGCACATTTGTGATTTGTTATTACAAAAACGTACAAATTTGTGTCTTCTTGATCTTACATAAAACTGAATATTTTGGCCTTAACCTATGTAAAGAGTCAGTTGTTTCTCTACAGACAAATTCTAGATAAAAATAAGGCTGTTAAGCACAAATTTAGTTAATTTTGAGAGAAGCATATACTCATACGCAATTATGAAGCACACCTACTAGACTTTTAAGAATGAATATCTTTAAAAAATATATTAATTTATCTTTAAGTAACCAGCTTGTAGTTATATGTAATGCTACATTATTTTAAGTGAAAGAATCAAAGTTTCTGCAATTTAATTAATCAGAATTAAAAAGAAAAAGAAAAAGACTTCTAGAACTGCTTTATAATTACTCATTTAGTGAGAGACCTTGTGTCAGAAACCATTCCTCCAGTCCTCATTGGTCTGCAATTATTTTGGGGCTTTCATTTGTAAAGAGAAATTGCAAAGACAACCAGATCAGAAAGTGAGCTAGAGAAAAGAAGAAACTGAGTTCCTAAGGCAGAATATTTTTTTCCCTCTTCCTGCCCATCTTTTGTTTTTTTCTATCAATCTGTTTATGGTCTGATGATACCAAGCAAATTGAACCCAGATAAACGTGCCACCAAAGCTAGGCAATATTAACAGTTATGGGGGGATTTACAGACAGGGAAGCAGCAAAGTACACCATGATATTTAGATACAATTGTAGGTGCAATGCAGGGAACTGCAGCCACCATCTAATGGCCATCGGAGAATCTAGCTTCAGCTAATTTCTCTTCACTTGCAAAACTGAGCCATAATAAAGTCAATTTAACTTGTAGGATTTCTTTTTTTTTTTTTTTTTGAAAATTTAAAAAAAAATCTGAGTGCTTGTAAAATAATTAGATCTTGCTTGATACACCACCCCCTGCCATAAATAGAACTATCATTATTCTATTGTTATTTTACAAGTCATTTGGTATATTTTTGTTCTAAAGAAATGAACCAACAAATTCAAAGCCAAAGCAGAAGATCAGGGCTATATCACCTGCTAAACACCACAGGATACCCAGGGTGTTGTAGTAGTCCTCACATTATAATGACTTTATACTCTGTTCAGTCTTCTAAGCTGAGAATAACTTCTCTCATCTAATAACCTATATAATAAATATAAGTTATACTAAAAAGGAAGTCTATGTCATGTGTCTGATGTCACATCCTTGTCTGATCCCCAATAACAAGAACACATTGCATCTTGACTCATTCATTTCTAAAAGGCAGATGTGTCTGTCAAAAAATAAATTAAGTAAATTTGTCTTAACTATAGCAGAAACAACCCTGATTATAAGCTGAAATATGACTAACACAGAAATTATTTATTGAAAGATAGGTACAAAAATATAACCACAAGAAAATATATAAAATATGGAATTTTATTTAATCCATTTTTAGGTGAATAATTAAGATAGTCTTTAGGTCTTAAAGATTCTGAAACAACTACTGAACTGTGTCAGATAAAGCATGATAGAACAAAAAACCAACGGATTTATATGGAAGCACAAAAGACCCTAAATAGCCAAAGATATCCTAAGAAAAAAGAACAAGGCCAGAAGTATCACATTGCTTGACTTCAAATTGTACTATAAAGTGACAATAATCAAAACAGCATGGTATTGACAGAAAAACAGGCACACAAACAGAATTGAGAGCTCAGAAATAAACCCATATATAAGGACAAATAATTTTCAACAAAGGAACCAAAAACATACAATGGAGAAAAGAAAGCCTTTTAAATAAATGATGGTGGAAAAATTGGAAAGTCACATGCAAAAGAGTGAAATAAATTGCTGTCACCATACACAAAAAAAATAACTCAAACTTGATCGAAGCTCTAACTATAAGACCTGAAACATAAATTTCTCAGAAGAAAATGCAGGTATGAAACTCACAGACCTTGCATTTAGAAATGATTTTATAAATTTGATCTCAAAGGCAAGGGAAGTAAAAACAAAAAAATAAATGAATGGGCCTACACTAAAAAGCATCTGCACAGCAAAAGAAACAATCAGCAACATTCTGAACGGGAGAAGATATTTGTAAATAATAGCTCCAATAAGGAGCTAATACCAAAATATATAAAGAACTCAACAACAAAAAACAAACAATCCAAATTAAAAATGGACAGAGAACCTGTCCCAAGAAGACATACGAATGGCCAACAGACCAATGAAAATATGCTCAACTTTACTAGCTATTAGGGAAAAGCAGATCAAAACCACGATGAGATACCACCTCACACCTGTTAGAACAGCTGTTATCAATAAGACAAGTAATAACAAGTGTTGAGCCAGTTGTAGGGATAAAGGAGCACTCATGTACTGCTGGTGGGAATGTAAATTGGAAGAGCAACTATGGAAAAGAGTATAAAGATTTCTCAAAAAACTAAGAATAGAATTACCATACAACCCAGAGATCTCTCTTCTGTGTATCTACGCAATAAATAAATAAATAAATAAATAAATAAATAAATAAATAAATAAATAAATAAATAAATAAAATTGAAAGCATTTATTTGTAAAGATATATACACCCCACTGTTTATTGCAGTATTATTCACAGTGGTCAAGACATGGAATCAACCAAAGTGTCTATGATAGATAATCGGATAAATAAGAGGGGTACATATACACAATGGAATATTACTAAGCCATACAAACATGTAATACTGCCATTTGTGATGACATGGATGAATCTTGAGATTATCATGCTAAAGAAATTAATCAGACAGAAAAAGTTGAGAACCAAAAGATTTCACTCAGATGTGGAATATGAAACTGAAAACAACAAATGCACAAGACAAACAAAAACTCATAGACACAGATCATAGTTTAATGGTTACCAGAAAGAAGCAGCTGAGTTTGGCTTTTGGTGTGATTAGAGGTCACATGCATGGAACCAGGGACTGTGTGTTTGAACTTCCCACCAGAATCAAAAGAAGGAGCACTCAGACTTTTTATATCACTTGTCCAGATGTGGAGCAAAAAGAAAGAAAGAATGGGGGGAGGGTGTGCTTGAAATCTGTTAGTAGACAAACATGTAAATTAGAGTCAACTTTTTATTATACTTACCACCTCAAATAATAACAGATATATTTCCCTGGGGTTCAAAAATCTACAGGCAATTAAATCAGGAATACTTCTTTTAGTAAATAAATAAAATGTCTATTTTCCCCTCCGTTTTACTTTTATCTGTTAAGGGTAAAGCCTAAAGATAGAAACCAGGTCTTGTTCAGATATTTGCATCAAAGGAGTCTGAAAGCAAGGGCAACTTTCTCTTAATGCTTTACAGCTTTCATTTGGGGATACAAGAACAAATCTCTTGAGAGACAAAGCAAAGAGAGCTTCAATAAAACATGATGTATATACACACACATACATGAATTTTCACATTTTGAAAAGTAAGCAATTCTTTTCTGCAATTTGCAATACTTATTTCTACAATGTATCATTAGCTAGGAGAAAAAAATGTTTGAAAACCAAAGAAATAGTTTGGTGATGTCAATTTAAATTAAATCTAATTAATTTGAATATTTCTCTAGGTCTCCTGAATTTTTCTAAAACAATGGATAAATTTTTGCATTTATTCAGTATTTGATGTGCATAAGTCAAGGAGGCATTTAAAACTGCTGAGTAGAAGAGTTGCCTCAGTGAGCGGATATCAAATAGATTACTAATCCATTGATAAATCTTACAAAAACATCTCATAATTGTAAGAAATTATAATAGTGAATGACTGATTCTAGGGGCAATGCAATAAATATTTTGTGAGTTGCATAATTTTAAATAATTTAATTTCAATAAAATTGAAAGATTGCAATAAAATAATTGGCCAATATCTCATTAAAATAATATGGTAACATCAATATGTGAATTTTATTCTATAACTCAATTTAAGTTTAAATAATTGAATGATGTTGCTACAATAGATTTCCTTCTCTTCAGGTCTACTTATTTACATGTAGAAAGATTATTATTGTTTACAACTATGAAACCGAAAAATAACAATAAGGATAATGCCAAAACCTGTTTCTTTCTAGTAAGAGTATCATACTCAGCCATGATTTATGAATTTATTGAAAAAAAGCTAGTTATTTATTTGAGATACATTTGCAGTAAAATTTTACTTTTGTTATATTAATGATTTTTTAAAATTTTGCTCTTTTGTACTGATAATAATTATGATATAGTTGAATCCTGAAATTTTACTTTAAAATTTTTTTATAATCTCAGAAAATAATTTATTTAATCAAAATTTTATTGGAATTAGATGGTAAATCAGAGGCTTGCTCACCCCAGGGTCTTCTGCAGTTTGTTTGAAATGCCATGTGCACGGGGTCGGCTTCTTGCCTCAAGATTTGCATTTCTCTGCCTTAGATTTTCCTCTGGCAGTAGGAGCTTGTTTGACCCTAACTTGAGAAGGGAGGAAAGTGCCTTGGAATTATGATGTCCAGGAGAAACCCTCCACTAATGAGGAAGGAGGTAGTTAAATAAGCCGTATTTATTGCTTTCCAATGAGAGAGCCGTGATATATGTACCAGTCAGTGCCTCAAAATGATTTCGGCAGAAGCTGAAATAGTTACTGACTGTTGTCAGTAGCCATAACACACTCATGAGCACAACTTTGATTGTTTCCTCTGTTTCCTGCCTCACTGACTTCTCCACTAGAAATACTGAACACCGCATAACGGTCTCATTGTCTACTGATGTCATTATCTAATTTTTTAAAAATGTGGTAATTTTCTATTTAACATATCAATTAAAATATACATGAATTACGACTTTTTAAACTTTAAATTAATAATGGAAAACTACAGAAGTCAACTGAAATATGAAAGAAAATATAAATTTTCAAAATTATTTTAAGGGGTACACGAGTAAGATCATTGTCACATAAAAATGTATTTTGTCTGTTTTGGGGGAGGGGTTATAACATGCAAAGTGAACAAAAGAAAAAGGCATTTTATGTAATGTAGGAAAATTTTCATATTCTTTAGTTTGGCCTTTCTATTCTTTATCCCTACCTTTCATTTGAGGAAGCTGACCTGGTAGTGAAGGAGTGAGGGAGAAAGAGAAAATAAATGATGAGATATGAAGACAATGCCACTTGTGCATTCCGTTTCAATCACTATGTAACCACCACCCGGATACTTTTTAAAAGCTAATTAGAACTTTTAATAAGTAAAGGCTCTTAGCATATAAGATTTTTTTTTCAGGTAAATACTTTCAAAATGTCATTTATTTTATTTAATGGTAAAAAGAAAAATCACATACACGTAACTTTTTATCTTTTGACCTGACAAAGTATGGATAACTTTATAGATTTGTGGTGAGGATTATATGAATTAATTTATTTAAAGTGCTTGGCAGTGCCTGGAATGAGTTAAATGCTAAAAATGTTATATAAACAAATAAGCAACAGATACTGGGAGAGAATGTTTAAAATTTGTTTAACTTTTTGAGGTAAATTACTTGTCTCCCACATGACAGCTATCAGAGACCCAGTATCAGCATGGGTAAACTTTAGTTCTAAAAGTAATTTTTGGGTTCTTATGACAATTTTTAAAGTAAGGTATTGAATTCATCCAATTCTGAACTTCAGAAATCTAGGAAGGGAAATATATTGTTAGCAGAAGTTTGTCCTCTGCTGCGTTTGACATGATATACTAACAAGTGGGTATAAATTTAATTCTCTTTCAGCATACGAATAATATAATTTAATAATTCTGTATTATTCAGAGTCCTTATTTTCTGTCATAATGGTAGATTCTCACTTCTGTTCCTTCCTAACAGATGTTAGTGCCATGAGATATATTATAATACCAATGAATACTATATAGCTTTATTATAATTAGACTATGCTCAACTACATTTACTATATTATTTAAAAATAGTATAGCAATATTACCTTAACAAAATATTTAATATAATGTGATATATGTGGTGATGTGTGTGTGTGTATATATATGTAAAGTCTCCATCCATCAAAAATACTCATAGATAAAAAATAATAAATGATTCATTTCAGTTGTTTTGAAGGATTCAATATAACTCTGGCTTTTTACATATGATTTGAACTCTAGAACTAATTTTAAAATTGGATGACATAAATACTATTTATCAGTTTGAGGATAAGCATTATTCTCAAAAATGCCACAAGTCTATACTTATATTTATTTCTACAAAGAAGTGAGTTTTGGAAACAATGAATATATTCCTTTCTGAACTGCAATGCTCCATTTAACAACAAATGAACATAAAATTCTCTGTCATAAGCATAATTCTAGGATTCTTACCATTTGGCATACACACCCTATATAATTTATATCTGTCTATCCTTCTATCATTTATCTATCATCTATCTATCTATCATTTATCATCTCTATATAAATATATAAATATATAAATTCAGCCATAAAAAAAGGAAATCTTGCCATTTGCAACAATGTGAATGGACGTTGAGGCATTATGCTTAGTGAAATAAGTCATACAGAAAAAAAAAACCTGCATAATCTCATTTATATGAGGAATTTAATAACATTGAACTTATAGAAACAGAAAATAGAATGGTGGTTGCCACTGGCTGAGGAGTGGGAAAATGGAGAGATATTGGTCAAAGTGTATAAACTTTATAAGATAAACAAGTTTCAGTATCTAATGTACAGTATGGTGATTCTAGTTCACAGTACTGCATTATGTACTTGAAAGTGTTTGTGAGAGTAGAGTTTTAATTTTCTCATAACAATAACAGCAAAACTGCAACTATGTGAGATGAAAGATGTGTTAACTAACCTTATTGTGGATAGCACTTCATAATTTATACATATAACAAACCATAATTGTATGCCTTAAATTTACATGATATTATATATATCAATTATATTCTCAATAATGTTTGGGGAAAAAAAGAAAAAATGGATATGTGCAGATTTTCATCTATAATAAATTATTTAGCTCCAGAGTGTCAATGTACTTTAAATATAGCTTTTTTGATATCAAAATCACATTGGCTATTACCATCCCTAATTCGCTGGTGAGGAGACTGAACTTTGACTGAATAAAGTGTCCTAACCAAAGTCATATGTTATTAGAAGGAGCCAATATTTGAACTCAGAACTGTAAGCTTCAATGTCCATGTAACTGACCAAACTATGATGCTTCTGTAAGTACCCCTACACCTGCTTCCCTGCAAAATAAGAGTAGTAAACAAAGAATTAAAGAAAGTATAAGTATATTTGCTCTTTTTGCTATTATATTTTATATTTATTTTTAAAGATGCTGTATAATATGTAAACAGT
This sequence comes from Eonycteris spelaea, assembly GCA_003508835.1. Lineage (NCBI taxonomy): Eukaryota > Metazoa > Chordata > Mammalia > Chiroptera > Pteropodidae > Eonycteris > Eonycteris spelaea. Next base: position 53,099 of record PUFA01000254.1, on the reverse strand, counting down.
AATAGTAAAAATAATACATTATTTTTTAAATATAGCATTAAAAAACATCATCGGATTCAGATACATCTTTCAAATACCTTTGGTTAATTATCTTTAAACCATTCAGAGTAGAATACTGTCTTTTTACTTTTTAAAACCTCTAGAGAAGCAACTTAATAACTGTTCTTATAAAATTATTCTGATATTGCTTGCTCGAGTGTAACTTAAATATTTTTCCTTATTGTGAGAATAGGCCAATATTCATGAAATAAACTCTCCTAATTGCATATTTCTGTAACTGTCACTTCTAAGTCACTACTCTACTGAAAAGCTGAGATTGTTCTTCGACATGTCTCATTATGGTTCAAAACATTACTTAAATTTCTTAGAACTTCAAAACTGCCCTGTAAGTTAGCCTGGAAAATACTTGGAAAATACCTATAAAAATCAATTATCTCTCAAAAAAACAAATGTACCCTGGCTCTGACTACTACTAGAGAGCAGATGGGATACTAGCTTTAACTGATGTAAAATGAAAAGAAATCCTACACTTATTTACTTCCAAGAAAGAGTCTAGGAATAATGAGACTTGGCAAATAGTGTTAACTATTCTTTGAGATGTGGAGGACACTATTTTTTTTTTTTACATTAGTTAGTAGTGCCAACATTTGCAACTGCATGAAGAGACCATGAAGTGACTTCAGAGACATTAAGAAGATGGAAGGAGATTTGACTTTGGATGGTGAACACACAATGCATTATACAGATGATGTATTATTGAATAGTACACTTGAAACCTATATAATTGTTGTTACCTAATGTCACCCCAAAAATTTTTTAAAAAGTAACTTCCTTTCTCTTTCTTTACAAAAAACACAAAAGTCAGCTAGCTGTACTTCACTGTAGTACTTTATTGTAAGACATAGGTCCTTATGAAAATATTTGCCTAACCACTTAAGACATCTATTCAAATTTAAATAATTAATTTTTTTCTAACATTATACCTCATTATACCAATTGAGAACAAAAACTTCTATTTCATTAAACTTTGCTATGAAGGGTTGGAAGCCAGCAATGAGCCATCTGGATGTATGAATCTGTGCTAGAAGGCAAAGCACCAACTGGAGATGTGAGGGAAATATAGAGAGATTTGCTATTAAACCAGTTGTTAGATACAAAAGTGCCCAAACTTTTTGATCCTTACCAAAGATGGAGGCTTGAATAATCAGAATTTTTAAACTGTATCATTTTATAGCCTTGACTGTCTATAGAGTCAAAACTATATAATTAACAAACAAACAAACAAAACAAAACAAATAAATAAATACCTTCTTCTGAACATAATAACTAAGAAAAAACATAAATTTAATAATTGGTAATAAATACTATATACCAATATACAATATCATCTTACTTAATTCATACCAAAACCCATTAAGATTATAACAATTTCCCCGTTTACAGATAAACAAACTTCTCCGAACAAGTTTACTGTCAGAGATCAAGACACTGGTTAGTGTCGATCCGAGAACCAAATGTACGTTTATGCAATTCTAAAGATTTTTCTTCTTCCCCTATCTCACTTGGAATTAAAGCTTTGTCATCAAGATATTTACTCTTCATTTATATCTTTTTTTTTAACTGAAACAAAATATTTTGTTACATTACATTACATGTTATGAGCAACCTTTATGTTACATGGCTCTTGGAAAGTGAATTCCTTTTTTAAATTAATTTATTTATTTTAATTAGTTTTAAGTATACAGTACATTGTTTAGACACTTATATAATTTATAAAATGATCCCCTAATTGCTCCTTCTCTCCTCTGGTTTTTCACCTAGCCAATATATTAATGCTAACTGCATTCCCTGTGCCATGCTCCCCATTCCCTTGACCATCTATCAACTACTAATTTGTACTTCTTTAACCCTGTACATTATTCTACCAGTCCCCCAACCTCCTTCCCCTCTGTCCATCCATTATGTTTGCGAGTCTGTTTTTGATTAGTTTTTTTTGTTGTTGTTGTTCTTTAGATTCACGTGTAAGTGAAATAATATGGTAATTATCTTTCTCTTTCTAACTTATTTTATTCAGCACAATAACCTCTAGGTCCATCCATGTGATTGCAAATGGTAGGATTTAATTTTTTTTAATGACTGAGTAATATTTCATTGTATATATCAACCATAACTTTTAATCCAATCATCTGTTGATGGGCATTTCATTTACTTACACATCTAGGCTATTGTAAATTGTGCTACCATGAATATTGGGGTGCATAGATCTTTACAAATTATTGTTTTGGTGTTCTTTAGATAAATACCAGAAGAAGTGCAATTGTTGAGTCAAAAGGTACATTCATTTTAAATTTTTTGAGAGACCTCCAGACTGTTTTCTTTAGCAGCTGTACCAATTTACAATACTATCAACAATGTATAAGGATTCCATTTTCTCTGTATCCTTGCCAATTCTTGTTGTTTTTTTTATTATTGATGATAGCCATTCTGACACGTGTGAGGTGATATCTCATTGTGGTTTTAATTTGCCTTTCTCTGATGATTAATGACTTTGAGCATATTTTCATATGTCTATTAATCATCTGTATTTCCTCTTTAGAGAAGTATCTGTTCAGGTCTGCCCATTTTTTTAACTGGTTTGTTTGTTTTATTGTTGTTGAATTATAAGAGTTCTTTATATATTTTGGGTGTACCATAAGTGAATATCTTTTCCCAATCAGTCAGTCGTCATTTTGTTTTGTCGATGGTTTCATTTGCTGTACAAAAACTTTTTAGTCATATTGGCTTATTTTTTCTTTTGTTTCCCTTGCCCAGGAATTATATCTATAAAAAAAATTACTGTTAGTAATATCAGAATTTTTGCCTATGTTTTCTTCTAGAAGTTTTATGGTTTTGGGTCTTACCTTTATACTTTAATTCATTTTGAGTATATTCTTGTATGTGATGTAAGAAAGTTCCTTTTTTGTTGTTTGTTTTGTTTTCTTTGCATGTATCTGTCCAATTCTCCCAAAACCATTTATTGAAGAGTCTGTCTTTACCCTTTACCCTGTTGTATATTCTTATCTCCTTTGTCCTATATTAAGTGACTGTATAGGCATGGACTTAATTTCTGGGCTCTCTATTCTGTACCATTGATCAATGTATCTGTTTTTATGGTGGTACCATGCTGTTTTGATTACGGTAGCCTTGTAGTATAGTTTGATATCAGGTGGTGTAATATCTCCAATTCATTCTTCTTTTTCAAGGTTGCTATGGCTATTCGGAGTCTTTTATAGTTCCATATAAATTTTAGGGTTATTTGTTCTAGCTCTCTGAAAAATATCATTGGTATTTTGGTAGGTATTGTATTGAATTTGTAGAATCCTTCAGGTAGTATTGCTATTTTAATGATGATTCTTCCTACCAATGAGCACAGTACATGCTTCCATTTACTTGTATCTTCTTTGATTTCTTTTTTCAATGACATATAATTTTCTGAAAATAGGTCTTTTACCTTCTTGGTTAATTTGATTCCCATGTATTTTACTGTTTTCGATGCAGTTGTAAATGGGATTGCTTTCTTAATTTCTCTTTCTGAAAGTTCATCACTGGTGTATAAAAATGCCACTGACTTCTGAATATTTATTTTATAACCTGCTACTTTACTGAATTTGTTGATCAGTTTTAACAGTTTTTTTGGTGGAATCTTTAGGGCTCTTTATATGTTCTCTCTATATAGTTTCATGTCATCGGCAAATAACAAGAGTTTTACTTCCTTTCCCATTCAGATGTCTTGTATTTATTTTTCTTTTCTTTATTGCTGTGGCTAAGACTTCTAATACAATGTTGAAGAGGAGAGGTGAAAGTGAGCATGCTTGTCTTGTTCCTGATCTTAAGAAAAATGCTTTTAGCTTTTCTCCATTGAGTATGATGTTAGCCGTAGGTTTGTCTTATGTGCCTTTATTATGTTGAGGTAAGTTCCCTCTGTTCCTACTTTGCTGAGAGTTTTTATCATAATTAGATGCTGGATTTTGTCAAACCTTTTTCTGCATCTATTGATATGATCATATGATTTTTATCTTTTGATTTGTTACTGTGGTGTATCACATTAATTAATCTATGTATTATACCAACTTTGCATCCCAGGAATAAATCTAACTCGATCATAGCATACAATATTTCTAATGTATTACTAAATTCAGTTTGCTAATATTTGCTGAGGACTTTTTCATCAGTGTTCATAAGAGATATCGGCCTATAGTTTTCTTTTTCTGTAATGTCTGTGGTTTTGGAATCGAGGGAGCCTTCCTTCTTCTTCAAGATTTTGGAATAGTTGAGAAGAATAGGTGTTAATTCTTCTTTGAATGTTTGGTAAAATTTGCCTATGAAGCCATCTGGTCAAGGACATTTTTTGGGGGGCGATTTTTGATTATTGATTATATTTCATTGATGGTAATTGGTCAGTTCATATTTCCTATTTCTTTTTGACTCAGTCTTGGGAGATTGTCCAATTTGTTGGCATATAATTTCTTGTAGTATTTTCTTATGATTCTTTGTATTTCTGTGGAGTCTGTAGTTATTCCTCCTCATTCACTTCTGATTTTATTTGTTTAAGTTCTCTTTCTTTTTTCCTTGATGAGTCTGGCCAAGGATCTGTCAACATTGTTTATCCTTTCAAAACTGTTTGGTTTCATTAATCTTTTGTATTGTTTTTCTAGACTCTATTTCATTTATTTCTGCTCTGATCTTTATTATTTCCTTCCTTCTATTCACTCTGGGCTTCCTTTACTGTTCTTTTTCTAGTTATTTTAACTGTAAGCTTAGATCGCTTGAACTTTTTCTTGTTTCTTGAGGTAGGCCTGTATTGCTTATGAATTTTCCTCTTAAAACTGCTTTCACTCTGTCCCATAGATTTTGAGTCGCTGTGTTTTCATTTTCATTTCTCTAAGTATCTTTTGATTTCTTCCTTGATCTCATTAATAACCCATTCATTGTTAAGTAGCATGTTATTTAGCCTCCATATGTTTGTGTATTTTCCAGTTTCTTCCTTGTAGTTGATGTCTAGTTTCATACCATTATAATCGGAGAAGACACTTGATATGATTTCAATCTTCTTAAGTTTATTGAGCCTGTTTTGTATCCAAACATGTGGTCTTTCCTAAAAAATGTTCCATGTGCAGTTGAGAAGAATATATATTTTGCTACCTTGGAGTAAAATGCTCTGAAATTATCTATTAAATCCTTGATTCTTTGTAGAATATCTGTCCATTGGTGTATTACTATACTACTCTCTTTTAATCTCAGTCAATAATTGCTTTATGTATGTAGGGGCTCCTATGTTGGAAGTGTATATGTTTATTAGGGTTATGTCCTCTTGATTTATTGATCCCTTAACACTTTGTAATGCTCTTTCTTATCGCTACCCCAACTTTTGTTTTCATTTCCATTTGCATGAAATATCTTTTTCTATCCCTTTACTTTCAGTCTGTAGTGTCATTTGATCTGAAGTGGGTCTCTTGTAGACAGTGTATATATGGGTCTTGTTTTCTTATCCATTTGGGTACCTTATGTCTTTTAATTGTAGCTTTTAATCCATTTACATTTAAAGTGATTACTAATAGGTACATAGTTACTGCCATTTTATTATTCGTATTTGTTATTTCTATTTTCTTTTTTACCTCTTCTTTTTTTTTTTTTCACAGAAGTCCCTTTAAAATTATTTTAATACTGGTTTGTTGGTGATGAATGCCTTAAGCTTTTTCATATCTGGGAAGTTCTTTATCTCACCTTCCATTTTAATTGAAAGCTTTGCTGGATAAAGTATTTGTGGTTGTGGATTCTTGCTTTTTCTAACTTTGAATATTTCTTGCCAGTGCTTTCTGGCCTGCAAAGTTATCATTGAAAAATCAGCAGACATTCTTAAGGGGGTACCCTTGTAAGTAACTAGCTGCCTTTCTCTTGCTGCTTTTAATATTCTCTCTTTGTCTTTGACCTTTGGCATTTTAATTATGATGTGTCTTGGTGTAGGTCTGTTTGAATTCCTCTTGTTAGGGACTCTGTGCTTCCTGAACTTGTATGTCTAATTCCTTTGCCAGGTTAGGGAAGTTTTCTGTCATTATTTCTTCAAATAATTCTCAATCCCTTGCTCTCTCTCTTCTCCTTCAGGTACTCCTGATCTGGATATTTTACACTTCATGTTGTCCCAGAGGTCTCTTAAACTATCCTCATTTTTAAATTCTTTTTTCTTTGTGTTGTTCTGATTGGGTATATTCTGCTATCTTGTCTCCCAGTTTGCTAATTCAATCTTCTGCTTTGTCTAATCTACTGTTGAATCCTTCTAGTGTATTATTCATTTCAGTTATTGTATTCATTTCTGTCTGGTTCTTTTTTATAGTTTCTATGTCCCTTTTTATGCTTGCTATCTCTCTGTTGATGTTCTCATTGTACTCATCGATTCTTCCCATAAATTAGTTTAGCATCCTTATAACCATTAGTTTGAACTCTGTCTCTGGTAGGTTGCTTGCCTCCATTTCATTTAGCTTATTTTCTGAAGTGTTCTCTCTATTGTTTCATTTGTGGCATGTTTCTTTGTTTTCTCATTTTATTAGCCTCTCTATGTATATTTCTATATGTCAGGGATATTTGTTTTTTCTGTCAGCTTTAGCCAGATGGCCTAAGGTAGAAGGTGTCCTGTGTGGTCCAGTGGCGCAATCTCCCTGATCCCCTATGCAGGGGTCTCTGGGCTTGATATTTGTGTGGGGTGTGTGTGATCTTCTATTGTTGCCAAGCCTTCATTGTTGTTTTTTAGTAGATCAGTGGATGGGATTAACCCTCAGGCTGACTAATTGTGGGAATGACTGCACCCACAGGGTAAGGATTATGGTGGGGGCAGGCCTCACTGAGTGGGATTTTCCTTAGCAGACTTGTATACTTGTTGCAACCACCCTTTGTGTGTACCACTAATGGGACTAGTCAAGAGTTGCTCCATTGTGGTCTGGTGCCATCCTCTGGATGGGTTGGCTTTATGTCCCCTTGGGTGGGGTCCCCCCACAGACCAAGGTCAGCTATTGCTTTTGGTTGCTCAGGGCTACCCTCTGCGAACTACAAAGAGATCCTAAGATGGTTGTTTCCTATGCTGGATCTATAGGTAAATGGAAGAGACAGTGCTGTTGGCAGCAGTTGATTATCCTTTGTCCCTGACCTATGGCAGTTTAGCAGAGGGACCAGTGCTCCTCAAGCCTGACACTACCTGTCAGTCTCTAAAACTGGATGAGCCTCTGAGTAATATGCCTAGTGGGTGGCACAGGGGCCCAGGGAGTCTCCTGGGTCTATTGAGTAAATTTCTCCCTGCCACCGCAGTGTCAGTTTACATGCCAACCCTGTCTCTGTGGCTCGCTGTACAAGTTTCCGATCATAGCAAGTTCAGCTGCTGTTCAACTTGGGCCTGAATGAGCCACCCCAGGGCAGGGGCAGCTGCCTATCAATGTGCGGCTGGCACTTTGTGTACTGAATGGGACAGAGGCGCAAGGAGTCAAAGTCGGTCAGGCCAATACAGATTCTTGCAATCCCCTTCAAGAGATATTGCAGCTTGTACAGACACATGTACAGATATATCTGTCCACAACTGTTTTTTCCCAAAAGCACTCAGTGTGCTAGCCAAGGTCTGCTGCCTGCGCAGACTACACAACCCCAGAGCCAAACAGGGCATGGGAGGCTGCCTGTCAATGGGCTGTAGGCACTTTTTGGCCTGGGTAAAGCGGGATCTCAGGGAGACAAGGTCCATTTGGCCAATACAGCCTCAGTTTTGCTGCAACTTCTGTGCCTGAGTGTTCCCACTGTAGTCAGAGATTACAGTGAGACAGCTGCCATCAGGGCTGGTCCCACAGATGCCTGTGCTCCCCCGATGCAATATTGCAACTCTTGCAGGCAGCAGAGGTCTATTTGTTACTGATTTCCATGCAGTGCCCACCCTGTACTAGACAAAGCTTGTTGCTTAAGTGAACTGGGAGATGTGGGGGAGGGGAGCCAGGGCTCTTGCAATTCATTGTCAATGGGTTGCCTGGGATTGTTTGTGGGTTGAGCAGGGACAGGATCTCAAGGAGACAATGGTAGTTAGATCAATACAGCCTCAGTCTTGTGGTAACTTTGGTTACCCTTCACATGTTCCCATAGAAGTTCCAGATCATAGCAAGACCAGCTGCTGTCTGGGAGTGGCCCACAGATCCCTGAGATCTGCTCAAGTTTGTGTTGGCAACAGTGATCTACCTGAACCTATCTCAGAAATGTGAGCTCACAGCACTGGCTGCCAGCCTTCATACCTGGCCCTGAATTGGCTTAGGGCATGGCAACCATCCAGCAACAAAAGCCCTGGGTGACCTACAGGTTGGGTGAGGCAGGTTGATCTCCTCAGGCCAGTGCTTTCTAATGGCCCTGTGGGAGGAGTCTGCACAATCAAGCTGGTGAGTCTGCAGATTGCCCTATAGTGGGGCTGAACTAAGGCACAATAGTGGCTGCCCTTCCCACCCTAACACCAGGTAATGCAGACTTTCTCAGTATGAATCTTATGCAAAACTCTGACCCACTGCTGGTGTCTTGGGTGTCTGCAGGTCAGAAAGCCTGTATGCGGGTCTTTCGAAGGGATGTCTAGGGTTTCAGTCTTTCCATCTCATCCAGAAGGCCGGAATCCCTTTGGTTTTTAGTTAAAGTTATTGGAATCTCCTCTTCCCTGGGCTAGGGAGCTCCCAGATGAGACCAAGACATCCCTCTCCTTCAGGAGAGCCTCTGCAGCCTTGTTCTCAGGTCAAGCCCAATTTACGACTTTACTCCTTCTATGGACTCTGATGTGGCTCCTTTATATTATCAGATGTAGGTGTTAAAATAAGCTGGATTTCAGGCAATCTTCCATTTTGATTATTTTATAATTTGGTTGTAATTTCAATGTGAACCTGAGAGGAGATGAACCCTGTTTTTACCTAGTGTGTCATCTTCCTTCCCCTAAACATATTGATATCATTTTAGCAGTAATGCAATTTAATAACTAGCTGATTATATTTATTATGTTAAGAAAATTACAATACAATAATATCTTATGAGCTAAAAGTATTTTTATTTGAATAGATATTAGATATATTACTATTACTTCAAGGACTTGACTCATTTTCTTTTATGAGAAATAAAGACATAAGTCTTAAGCGAGCTCCTGTTAATAAATTTAGTTTTTAATAAACACATACACACACACACACACACACACACACACGGCTTTTTAAATATTTTATTTTCTTATAGAATGTGTCCTGTCAACTTTTGTAAGTCAGTCATGATTAAATTAGGGCAGGATCCACAATGGAAAGGCAGATTTCAACAAGGCCAGGTCTATAAAAAGACAGCCATTTCTCCTCTTGCCCTGTAAAAAAACAAAACAAAACAAACAAAACAAAAACACATGATATTAGAAAGAAAACAGTCAAGTCAGGGAAATGATCGGGGCTTTTAAATATGACAAGTTTTGGACTCATTGTCAACCTGGGTCACTTACAGCTGTGTGGCATTGGATCTTTTTTGAACCTCATTGAGCTTCAGTGTTTTGTGTTTATCTGTAAAACAAAATGCACGTCCATTTCCTCTTCCAATGTGGCACACAAATACCATGAGTTGTTTAGCAGGTGTGAGATAAACCAGCTAAACTAATATGACACCTGGCACTGGTACTTTCATATACTCTGTTTGCTGGAGGCATAATGACTGTGTGCTCGTGAACAAGTGATAGTGTACATGTGTGTGTATGTTTGTATCTGTGCATGACTGAAACAAAGAGAGGGGAGTGTAGGGGAGGAGGAGGAAAAAGGAGACTAGAGGTAGAGAAGGGAAAGGGCAAAGAAAGCCATAGTTAAAGGGAGAAAATCATATATAAATAAGAGTTCTTAAGATTAAAGAACAGACGTTTGATTATTAAAGCAAAATATTTTGCAATTATGACATTGGTTTATAATAATCGGAATAAAATAAAGCTAAATCTAATGCAATTATCTGCTTTTTCTTTCCAGAACACTGTTATTTACAGGTGAGAGATGGACAATCTGAAATAGGAAATTGTCATTAGACTTTTATTCTCCAATCCATAGGTTTTTATAATTATAGCTAAATGAAATATGTTTAAAGTTAGAAAAATGTATACATTACTCACATTAAGTACTTGAAAATTAAGAGTTAATTTAGATATATTGCACAATAATTTATTTATAGAAACTTGATGGCTTAGTACGTTTAAAGGGAGGCATAGCAAACACAGAATGTTTGTTTAAATGACATGTAAATTAACTTTTATCAAAAATGTTCAAGGGTTGTTTATTTTAAACTGTAAAATGCAGCCCAATTATCTTTCTACACATTTGCAGAGCTTTTGGTTAAATTAGAGAACTTAATATGATTGTGAAGCTATTGATGGAGGCTAGGAGTAGCCCTGGCACAATTGCATTGGACTCCTTCCTGGTGGCCTTTTGGAAAGAGATACGTCTTTCCTCCCACACATTGTTATCCAATCAACCACCAAGCAGCTGGTACAACAGATGGGCTCTGCGTATACCTGGAACTATAATCAGTGCTTTCTCCACTTCTGTGTGAATTTACTTGTGCTTTACTAGTCAGAGAGCAATTGTCCACTCTGAAAGTATGTATTGAGCTTCAAAAATGTGTCAGAGTGTGATGGTTAAAAAGTTGAATACAGACAAGAATCCTGACCTCAAGAAGTTTCACTCCAAAATAAATGCTTTGCACACTTTGAATTTAACTCATGTTTTATATTTTTTGCATCAGGTTTACTTTGGGTCTGGTAATCCAGTCACTTTATTCCATACTACTTCCATTTTCATGTGATGTTTCTTTTTCTTTTTATATTCTTTTATTTTAAAATATTTTTTGATTTATAGCATCTTTTATGTGTTTGCTCAGGAAATCATATCAGCTCTTGGAGTTTCTTATCCTAAATCATCTAATAAAACTACTTTTCAACATGCACATGCTATAACTTCATCTCAGAGGTTTCTGATTGAGTAGGTCTAGATGTGCCTTAGTCATGTGTATTCAGTCCATTTCTGTCTATATTGCTGAGACTAAATTAATCATCAACTCAAAAATAAACTTAAGTCCATGACAGTATATCTTTTCCTTGAATTTTAGGTTTCAAGTTTTCTGTGGTGAAAGCATCAGTAAAAATATCCCGTGACTTTGATAATAACGTTGTATATTTTTATGGCATGGAAGGATGGGGGAAGATGTTATATGCAAGGTTTTACTAGAATGGACCAAAAAAACCTGCTCATAAAAAAATAGTTTATTATCCTTAGATATGTTCTTTCTCTGCTCTAGAGAATATATCTCCATACTCTATAGAAACTTTGGGCTGAAAATATTCAATGCGCTGTAATGTATTAAAATGTTTTTATTTATTTTTTAAAAAAACAATTTATTAGTTTTGCTTTTATAAAACAAAACATGCCACAAAGTAAATAACTCTTGTGATCTTTGATGTGTAAGAATCATTAGATATTTTAACTGACCATATGATAAATAAATAAATAAAACAGAGCCTAAATTAACCGATATTTCAAATCTTTTTCACCTACAAAAACTATATCTGCCAAAATTCTTATTTCCCTTCATACTCACCTCCCCCTTCTTCCATAGCTTCCCATTTTAGACTGAAGAATACATGAATTCACTTTATAAAATTATGCATAATGTCCTCCCTCTTTAATTTAGATTTCTGTAAAGATAAGCTAAATAAATTTGAAAAGATATTATCACATTTTATTAATTTTGATTTGTCACACAATTTTTATTTGATCTTTTCTGTTGTCTTTAGGCCCTGAGTTTATTCCTTCTACAAGAAGACAAGGGCATATGTCTTCTTTCATCAATTATCTAGAAGCTATCACACAAATACTGCTATATGTCAACAGCAAAAACCAGACAAGAAAAAGTAGACTAGTGTAGGTATTATCTAATTACTTTTAAAAATAAAATCTGTAGGTGATCATTTCACAATGTAAACAAAATGTGGAATTATTATGTTGTACACCTAAAATTAATACATTATATGTCAATTCTATCTCAATAAAAATAAATAAAAACTGTTGATAATCTACATGCTGCAAAAGTTAATATTCACTCTTAATATTTCAGACCATGCTTCAGAGAGAGCTGAAATGTTTAATAGATGTTTTTTACTTATTCATACAATTTTATTTTACATTAAATGTAGTAATACAGTTTTCTAAAACCATCATATTAATTTACTGTGAATTTGAAATGATAGTAATCCAGATGTTTAAGTTTTCAGGTACAATGGCAAGATGTCACTGTTAAAGCAAAACATACAACAATCAAAAACAAAAAAAAAATTAATAATAGGTTTATCATCTCAAAATCAACAGTTTAATGACGACTACATTTATTTAACACATTGATACATCTTGCCAAATTTTTATACTCTCTAAGTTTTGGTTACCAGAGTGAAGCACGCTTTACTAATGAAAGGCCCAGATCTGCTGTCCCTTTTGCATCTCTTTTATCTCCCTTCCCACTGGTCTCTATTGATAGCCTGGACAAAAGCCAGGCTATTCTCAGTTGAAAGTAGGTGATCTGACCTAGTCACCGTCCAATCCTATTCCTGCCCAGCACTTTCATCAGGGCAAACCCTTTAACTTGCTGCTTCTATCTCCATTCCTCCTATTGCTTTTAATGGTTTGTGTCTTTATCCTACACTAAAATGGCCTATAACAGTCTAGTGCAACTTTACTACTGAATTATTTTAAAACATCATTTGAGAATATTACCAACTTCATTATTTAGAGTGCCCTATATAACAATTCATAGAAGAAAAAGGGTTATAGACTGAGACATCAGGGAAGTCTTTCTTTTTGTCTAAATATCTGTTCTGCCTTTTTTTCCCTGAACAATGGAACTGAGATTTTCCTCATTTTCCTCTGGATACCAGAAGAGTTCAGAGCTAAATTTGCAGCCCTATTTTAGAATAGTTATGGTCATGTCCACGTGCTTCCACATTCCTGATATTTTCTATCTATGTATGCTTTCCCAGTGCTAATGACATATTTGCGTTTTTAAATTTCTTGCCTGTGTTTAAATAATTTTTAAAATATCTCTTTTTTTTGGTGTTATAGGGAGTTTATATATAAAGAAATGACACAAGAATGTTTCTTGAATCATCGCTATTCAGCATTGTATGAAAAATTCTAGCCATAAAGTCTAAAAAAATAAAAAAGAATAAAAGTCTCCAAACTGAAAAGGAAGAAGTAAAGTTATCTCTACTCACAGATGACATATTCCTATATATATAAAATTTCAATGAATATAAAAGAAAGCCACTGGAGCTAATAAACAAATTCAGCAAAATAGCAGAATACAAGATTGACACACAAAAATCAATTATGTTTCTATATACATGCAATAAACAGTCCTAAGAAAAACTAACAAAGCAATTTCTTTAATATCAGTATCTAAAGAGACAAAATAACTAGGAATAAACTTAACTAAAAAGGTGAACGAACTGTACACTAAAAACTATAAAACTTGGCTGAAAGAAATTAAAGACCTAAATAAATTTAAAAAACAAAAAACAGTATTCATCTATTAAGAGACTTAATATTGTTAAAAAGTAATACTGCCCCAAATAATGTACAGACTCAACACTGACAGAAGGAAATTTAGTTTTGGATGGTGAACACAGTGCAATATATATAATATATATATTATATATATATTATATATATATATATATGATGTATTATTAAATTATACACTGGAAACCTATATAATTTTGTTAATCAATGTTACCCTGATCAATTTAATAAAAAATTAATCCCTACCAAAACCCAACAATATTTTTTTATAGAAATGGAAAAGTCAATCCTCAAATTCATATGGAATTCAAACGGCCCTTCAAAGAACAACAAAAAAAGATTTAATAAAAAGAACTAATTTGGAGTACTTACATTTCATGATTTCAAAACAATGTAAAGCCAAAATGATCAAAACAATGTAATATTAGCATAGTATTGTTATATTGACAAGAGGAATAGAATTGAAAGTTCAGAAACAAACCAATATGTATACGGTCAATTAATTTCCCACAAGAATGCAAAGCCCATTCAATAGGGAAAGAATATTCTTCTTAACAAATTGTGCTTGAACAACTGGATATCCACATGCAAAAGAGTGAATATAGACCTCTACCTCATATTATATAAAAAATTAACTCAAATTGATTACCTATATGTAAGTGTAAGACCTAAACCCATAACAGTCTTATGAGAAAATCTAGGGGTCAATTATTAGGACCTTGGATCAGACAATGGATTCTTCGATATGTAACAAAAAGTACAAGTAACAAAATGAAAGTAGATAAATTTTATTTTATCAAAGCAAAACGTTTGTATATCAAAAGATTACCAAGAAAACAAAAAGACCTCTCACAAAATAGGAGAAAATGTTTGAAAAGCATAACGGCCTAATATCCATAATATAAAAAGACCTTTCGCAATTCAACAACAAAAAGACAATGAACTCAATCTAAGTATGAGCAAAGAACTTGAACACATATTTCTTCATATAAAATATACAAATGGGCAAAAACTTTTAAAAAGATGCTCAACATTTATATCATTAGGGACATACAAATCAAAATGATAATTACATACCACTTCATACTCAGTAGAATGAACACAATTAAAAGCAACAATAACAACAAAAAAACAAATCCAGAACATAACTAGTGTTGTCAAAGCTGTGAGAAATTTGAATCTTAGTACATTGCTATTGGAAATGCAAAATGGTTCAACCATTAAGATGGCAATTGGGAGTTTTCTCAGAGTTAAAATGGAATTACATATGACCTAGAAAATTCATTCTGATTTATATGTCCACAAGAAGTGAACATACATATACAAATACAAACATACACAAGTTCATAGCAATACTATTCACAGAATCCAAAAAGGGAAAGCAACCAAATGCCCATCAACAGAGGAGTATATAAAAAAATTGTTGTACATACCTGCAGTGAACTATTATGCATCCATAAAAATGAATAAAGTATAAATATATGATACAACTTGGAGTTCCCAATTGGAAGATAGGTGCGGAAATCAGGTTAAACTAAAAGAGTGTTCAGGGTAAGCCTTCATGAAGAATGTCAAATGCTTAAGCAGATTTGAAAACTCTAGGAGAGCTAATTTAGTGTTGATTTCAGAATAGAGCACAGCAAGCAAAGAATAATTAGAACAAGGCAGACGCTTGCCTGGTGTATTAGAGGAACTCATGGAAGTCAGTGTGTATTAAACAGTTTGTTTAACAGGGAGAACAGTAGAAAAGAATATCATAGAATGTCTGGGAAGCCAGAGCATACACATAATTTTAGGCCATTTTAAAGACTTTATTTTTCCTGAGAAAGAGAACCACTGTAAAGTTCAAACAGAGGGTGGAAATGATCTAGCTGATACTGTAAATGGACTACTCTATTGATGTGTAGTGAACAGGTTGTAAAAAGGCAAGGAAAGAGGAATTAGAAATCTGGATAAGAAAAGACATGATTTTTACCAAGCCGAAAGCAGGTGAGGGGGTGAGAGATGGTTGGCTTGTAGATAATTTGTGGGCAGCATTTTTCTGCAGTATGAAAAGACAGTGACATCAAAAATAATTCCACTGTTTATTGGCCTAAGCATCTGGATGGTTTGAGTTGGCATGAACTCAGATGAGGAAGGCTGCAGATAGAATAAATAGTGTGAAGAAATATCACATTATTCTATTTTTTAAAAAGATTATATTACTTCAAATCTCATAGACTTTTCCACACCAATATATCTATGATTTACTTAAGTCACTATTCATTTCACTCTTGAAATGTTGACTCTTTACCTAGTAATACCATTTTTAGGAATGATTCAAGGATGTTTTTATTTTATTTTCCATATTTTAAAGTGAGAATTGTGCATCACTCTGTTTTTATTTTCTAAGTAAGGGTGATGAAGTTCGTGGAGTAATTTACATATTTACATTCTTCACTCTTTTATAGGTCAGTATCATGATCCAATGGTAATGGTACAGCCTTATACCATGAAGCACTTTCTTTCTTTCTTTTTTTTTTTTTATAAGATTACAGTTTAACTTCTGTATTAAATCTGCTTCCACCATCTACTAACCAACTGATCTCTACAACAAACTCTTTTAGAAAAATATATCAATCACATTTATATTTCCTAGAAAAGGCTAACTATAATAAATTTATGTGTGTATTCTGTGACTCCAAAGATTTTAGGCCTAGACAAATCATGAAAAGACAAAGTTAAAGAAAATCTAAAATAAATATACTGCATTAGCACTCCTAAGGGCATTTTTGATCATTTCAATGACTAAACATGTATTAAGGAATAGAGCTCTGGGGCTAATTTAGTCCAGAATCTAGTTTGTGCTAAGTGTTTATTCAACTACAGATAATTCAACCTGATTTGACAAGGGAAATAAAGCCTAGTAGTTCTTCTTCCATTTATATCCTAGATTGAAACTTACAAAGATCAACAGTGAAAAGAATTACTGGATATGCTACTGCAAACCAAATAGAAAAAGCTATTTTCACAGGCTATCGTTCTTTATGATAGCTTCAGAAGCAAATGAAATGTTTTCAAATATAACTTTGAAAGATCAAATATAGCAGCTAAATAGAATAAAGATTAATAATTATGAAAATTAAAAATTCAACTGAAATGCAAATGTAGATTTGAGTAAAATATATCGTAAATATTATATTTTATGTAACAGGGTGATTAAAGAGCTGAAAGTACAATGCAGAACTGATAAATGACACATTGATTCTCAAGATCTTTTAAATAGTTACCATTTTATAAAATTTTGTATTTAATAAAAAATATTTTCATACTCTATCTCTATAATACTCTTGTTACCATATCAATTTAAGAGAAATTATTAAGAAATATTAAAAATATATCTGTACTGTACATCTGTTACTTTCTCTTTACTTAAACAGAAACTATTTTAGCAAAATTCCTTAGTCCTTGAAAGATGAGCAACAAGGTTGTAAGAAAAATATATATGCAGGAGGGCCTGGTACTTCCAATGTGTGGCGGTGGTGATTTTCCTACCAACAAGCAATTCCAACACCAGCTGAGGGTCCTACAGTCAATTCAGCTCTGAAAGTGAAGATAGCAATCAGATCCCATAGGTTATTGGTTCAGTCCTACAACACTGTCCTATCCAACTTCAATTCTTCAGTTGTTAAGCGAAGTTCTTAGTTGTATTTCTGACTGACTGGCTATAAGTCAGAGGTTCCAACAATTACTCCTCGGCATTGATTGATTTGCTAAAGGAGCTCATAGAGAAACATTATACTTACTGGCTTCATTTGTTTATTATAAAAATATATAACTCAAAAACAGCTGGATAAAAAGATGTAAAAGGCAATGTCTGAGGAAAGGGCTTGGAGTTTCCATACATTCTCTGAGGATTCCATTTTCCCTCCCGCCCCACCCCATCTCCATGTGTTCACCAACCTGGAAACAATAAGAACCCCACCTTTTTGTGCTTCATAGAGGATTCATTACATAGGCATAACTGATTAAATTGTTGGCCACTGGTGATTGATTCAACCTCCAACCCTCCTCCCCTTCCTGGAAATCATGAGATGGGAATGATAGTTCCAACCCTTCATTCATTATTGGCTCCCTTGGCAACCAGCCCCCAACCTTAAGTGTTTCCAAAAGTCATCTCATTAACATAAAGCCAGCTGTGATGAAAAAGGGCTTGTTATAAATAACAAGACACCCCACCTGGTTCACCTTTATGGATCTAAAGAGATTTCAGAAAGTGAGGACAAGAGGCCAAATATTATAACAAAAGACATTCCTGTTGTTCTTATCTCTTAAGAAATTCCAAGGGTTTGAGAACAGGGAGCCAGGAACCTTGGACAAAGACCAAATATAAATGACCAGTATATTTTGGTTATCTGAGTGACCAAATACATATTCCTTCTAAATTACATTGCATTTAGAGTTTTGTTTTCTGACAATAAGAAAGAAATATTTAAAAATTTGTTGCTACTAATAAGAGAAAGTTAACATTACTCTGCATATTTTGTTAAAAATGATTAAAGAGTTCAGGTGATACAAAACTCTATTAGTATTTCATGAAGTAGACAGTTTCTTTTAGCAGACCTGCAAAACAGGGCAGAAGGCAGTAAGCTTTTATGAGATAAAGAATAAAGAACAAGGAATAAAAAAATATATATCTAATTGGATGGGGACCCATAATCAACTTTGTTTGGGATGAGAAGGAACAAGGATATAAATACAGAGCCCAGAGCTGGCTGGGTGTTTGGGGATTAACTGACTAGATATAGTCATGCACTGTTTAGCTACAAGGATATGTTCTAAAAAATGTGTCATTAGGCAATTTTGTTCTTGTGTGAAATAGGTGTATACTTACACAAACCTAGATGGTATAGACTCCACATACTTAGGTTATTTAGTATAGCCTATTGTTTATAAACTATAATCCTATACAGCACTATACAGCATGTTACTGTGCAAAGCAACATGAGATTAAATCAAGCACAAGAGAACATGATGTAATCAACAGACAGTAAATATGATGCATATGAAGCTGCTGCTGATGTAACATGGCATACTGTTTTACAGCACATGACTGTACTGTGTTTCTGGTCAAGTAGAGAATTTATTTAGTCAGACATGAGTGACAGGAGGAACAAAGGATTAGGTACTCCCCCTAAAGACCACCAAAAGAACACCCCAATATTAGTAGAATTCTGAGTACACACATGCACACTAGGCAGAGTTATATAGCAGCCAGGTGTCAGTCAAAATGACCTCACTTGCTAATCACCTAGGAACGCCTTTGGGACTGCCCCATCATGGCTCAAATATAAGGCAGACATTCCCACTTCTGGGCGCTTTTTGCTCTTCTGGACTCCCCTTCTCTTTGCCCCCTCCTTTTTTGCCCTTGTGAATTGAGATAAATGCTCATATAATATTAAGCACTTACAACCTGCAAACCATATACATATAAGTATCCAGAAAATGAAGGCGATACTAAGTATTTTTTTATGATTTTAAGAGACTAATGATATAAAATCTCTTGGTATAAAATTTCATTAAGCTTATTCTTTTTAAAATTTTCATCTTAATTATGAAGAAAAAAGTAAAATATATCCTGAGAAGTACTTATTTCTTCTGCTTCAGTAAAAAATGGCAGCAGTAAGTAATAAAGACAAATCAAAAAAAATGCCTTTGTTAGCATTGTTGGAACTTATAAAAACATGGTGCTATAGATTTGCAGATATAAGTACTAGAAGAATATGTAATTTAAATGTTTTCTATGCAGATTGCTGAAAGTGCAGATACTACTAACAAATCTCAACTTAGATTGTTATAGGATTAAAGTGAAACACACACACACACACACACATACCATAAAACAGATATACATATGTGTATATACATTTGTGTGCGTACTTATAACAGATTAGAAACAACTGAAGAGAGAATTGGTTAACAAGTCAACATAAAATATTAAAATGTAATACAGAGACAAAGGGAAGAATGCATGGAAAAGAAATACAAGGCGTAGAGTATTGTGTGAGAAGGCATTACATATATCTAATTAATTTTTTAAAGTTACTAATAATATTGGGTAAAGAAAATATATGCAAGATAAGAGCTTAACTTTTTAAAAAACAAAACTGTTCTCAGCTTTAAAAAACCAAATTATTCCCAAATTATTAGTAATAAAATGATCTGTACACCTACATCAATCATAATAAAATCAACGTTTTGAAATAAAAACAAAAAGTAAAAATTCTAGAAAGAAAAGTGGTTACACAATAAAGAATATTTTTAAATCAAAATTTATTTTTAAAATAACTATTGAGTTATGATCAACTTGCAAAAATCTGTACATATTTATTGTATACAATTTGATAAGTTTGGAGATAACTACACATCTGTGAAGTCTTCACTGCATCTATGCCATAAATATGTTCCTCACTTCCAGGTTTTCTCCTGCCCTTTATTATCATTATTTTTATATCGGTGAAAGTATTTTTTATAAAGTGAACATGAAACTAAGACAACTTAGACAAACATAAACTGAGAAGAATTTAGTACAATTTTGAAAACAATTCTCATTTTTGAAAAGTTTATATATCAAAATCAAGATGTACAATAAAACTAAAATCCTTAACAATAGCATATAAATCTGAAAAAGCAATCTGATCAAAAAAAAAGACAAAAGAAAACTAAGACTAAATTTAAGAAACAAATTTATATATGCCAGTAATAATAATTTGTGTAGATAAATGAAGACAAATGCCAAAAACTAACTGAATTTTTTAAATTCCGCTATATGCCAGGTACTTCTAAAACAAAGTTCTGAAAAGTCAAAGTAAACACATAGGAATAAAGATTTATGAGGCAAAAGTTAACCATATGAAGGTTAGTTGGTACATTAGTTTCAAACAAAATAGAGATGAAGTGAAAAATCATGACTTAAAATTAAGGCTAATCACATACACTTGAGAAGTGAAAAAACTAACTGAAAAGTTATAAGATTTTAAAACATGTATCATGTAATACCAAAGCATCAGTCATTAATAGAAGATTAAAAAGTATATAAAATGTTTAAATGACAAAAATATAAACTTGATCACAATGCCAAGTGCATTATCCAGTTTTGAGTGTTGTGTCCACTAGATTTCATACAGGTACGTAAACTATTTATGAATTTGATCAAATTCTTGGAAATAAATTTAATTTTCAAAAATATGAAAATAGTATATCAGAGAATAAGTCTCTTGTTATAATCCTGAAATGGTAATATTCAGAAATAGAGATAACAAAAATATATTATGTAAAATGAAATCTCTGGGTTAATGAAGAAATAATAGTACTAATTACAATATACTTAGAATTAAAAAATAATTAAAATGAATACAAAATGTTATGTTGCAGTTTAATTAATATTTATAGGAAAAGTTGTAGCCTTAAGATTATTTTTTTTCCACGCAGGAAAAAACAAGTAATAAAAAAATGATCTAGATGCCCAGTTTTTATCAGATAACCTTATAATAATTTTCATTAGGGCCGTTCCAACTTCTCTGTTTTTGTTGGTTTTGTTTTGTTTTTCCTCAGCATTGAATATTAATTTTATTGTGCATTCCCAATGTTTTATACATCGTATATTCTTTTCAAGATGTTTACTTATTAATTGATTCCATGGATATTATTTTTCTGAGTACCTCACAAATACCATTTCAATTCAACCTAAATAGAAATATAACTTAAAGTTTCTATATCTACAAATAGTAATTGCTTTCCAGCACTTCCTACGAAATTCCTTTATACAATAAAATAGTCATTTAAAAAAACTTGTGGGTAAAAATATTCCTTTAATAACATGTTTTTGAAACACTGATTTCTGACTTGGTTACTTTATGGCTTCTAATTGATGTGTGTGTTGTGTATTTAATAGTTGTTAGAGTATCTGGTATTTTCAACCGAAATTTTTTAAATTAAATTTATTGGGGTGATATTGGTTAATAGCATTATATAAATTTCAGGTGTACAACTTTATAATACATCTATATACTCCATTGTGTGCTCATCACCCAAAGACTAGTCTCCTTCTGTCACCATATACCTGACCTTCTTTGCCCTCTTTGTCCTCACCCCACTTTCCTACCCCTCAGATAACTACCACCATTCTGTTGTCTCTATCTATGGGTTTGTTTTGTTTGTGTTATTTGTTCATTTGTTCCTTTTTGTTTTATATCCCACATATGAGTGAAATTGTCCTTTATCATCTAACTTATTCACTTAGCATGATATTCTCAAAATCCATCTATTTTATTATAAATGGTGATATTTCATTTTTTTGTTATGGCTGAGTAGTATTCTATTCTATATATCTCACATCTGCTTTATCTGATCAACCATATAAGGACAGTTTCCATGTCCTGGCTATTATTTAAAAAATGTTGCAATGAACATAGAGGTACATATATCTTTCCAAATAAGTGAAAAAGTGTTTTCAAATTTTTCAGGTAGCTATACAGAAGAGGGATTACTGGGTCATACAGTAGTTCTATTTTAAGTTTTTAAAGGAAACTCTATACTGTTTTCCATAGTGGCTGCATCAATTTACAACACTACCAGCAGTGTATAAGGCTACCTTTTCTCCACAAGTGCTCCAACAATTATTTATTGTTTTATTGATAATAGCTATTCTAACAGTTGTGTGGTGGTATCTCTCATGGTTTTGATTTGCATTTCCCTTATAACTAGGGATGTTGAGTATCTCTTCATACATCTGTCAGCCATCTCTATTTTTTCCTTGGAAAATGTTTATTCAGCTCCTCTGCCAATTTTTTAATTGAGTTGTTTGTGTTTTTATTGTTGAGTTGTATGTCTTCTTTATATATTTTGGATATTAGGCTCTTATTGGATGTATCATTTGCAGATATCTTCTCCCATTCCGTTGTCAACCAAAATTTATATTTCTTTTTAATATTTGTGTTTTGCATCATTGAAAATCTATTGGAAATTTCATAATGATTTGCAAATCAATGCCAAATACTCATTCTACCATTTTCTTTCTTCACAGTTTGTTTCTGAGTAGATTTAAATTAAGCTTAGAGGTTTCTTCCAGTCTCTCCTAAAAAAGCTTTATCATTTGCTGTGTTACTTCGACATTATTTCCAATTCTGCTTATATGCTAATATCACCTTCTCCCTCAGGAAGTGAGCTTTGTACAAAGGGATGACCTTAAAAGAACAAAGTCGTTCTTAAAATATCTCCGCAGCTCCTATTCAATATCACTTGTGAGCTCGGCAGAATACTAATGCTGACTCAGATAAATAATGAATAATTAAACATAACATTGTTCATGGTTTTAAATCTTTTTTTTATAGCAAAACAAACATATTATACAATCCAGGATTTGAAAAACTAATACCATAATTTCACTTTTTGTTTATAAAATTTCTTGGTACAATAAAATAGTCACTTAAAAAAATTTGTGGGTAAAAATATTCTTTATGTAACATATTTTTAAAACACTGATTTCTGACTAAGTTACTTTATGCCTTCTAATTGTGTGTAAAATAAAATAAGCTAGGCAAAATTACCAGAAGTTCTGAGACAGTATTTATTTTTAAAGTTTTGTACTGAATATATATTTTAATTTCATCAAGTGATAGTTTTGTATATTAAATTGTTACTTCCTATCACTATGTTTAATCATAAAAGTGTACATACCTATGAATTAACATCAGTTATAACAATATTTCTTGGGCTTTTGAATGCATTTTCATTTCATACTGAAGAAATGCAATCCAATATGGTAGTAATTTCTTTGGCATTTAAAGGAAAAGTTCTTTTAGAAACCTTTACTGTGGCTTTGGAAGTCATAATTCTTGAGCAACATCTAACAACATTTAAAATTATGAGAATTAAGTAGCAGCTTGTTGATCATGTGACCAAATACTGTGTGTGTACATGTGAATAAATGAATGAATATGAGAGACAGAGAAAGAGAGGGAGAAGGAGAGAGAGAGAGGAGGGAGAGAGAGAGAATATGGATTAATTGTGGTTCTGAATTTAAAGTCTTTCCATATCTGATAAATTTCATAGTCCTTTTTGAACAGTGTTCAAGGCCAGACTTTCATCAATGTCCTCCTGCATGTCCTCCTGTGGAACTCTATTTTCATTTCACTTGTGTTGATTCCTAGGAGTGGAAATTACTAGGTTGTATACTAATATTAATTTTTAACTTTTAATTTTAACATTATATACTTAGAACTTTCATTTTTACTACCATCATTTTGTAGTTTTCAGTGTACATTTTGTTAAATTTATTCCCACCTTTTATTCTTTTTGGTGCTATTGTGCTATTTTGGTGCTATTTTTTAAAATTTTATCTTAAATTGTTCATTGCATATATATATGTAATTAATTTTTGTATATGTATATTAATCTTCTATCCTGTGAATTATAGAAAATCATGTCATTTGTGAAGTTAAGCCAGTTTTACTTTTTCCTTTTCTATATGGATTTTTTTTTTTTCTTTTTGGTCTCCTTGCACTGGCTAAGGCCTTCAGTTCTACATCAAATAGAGGTGGTAAGAAAGTGACCTTGTTCTCTTGGAAAGGAAGGAAAATACTCAGTTTTGAAAGTGTGATGTTATTTCTAGGTTTTTGTTCCTCTTTAGATGATTTAGATGATTTCCATTCTAATTAAAAAGTTGCTTTTAATGTTCCTAGTTTTTAATTTTTATCTTGAATAAATTTTAGATTTTGTCAAATGCTGCTTCATAATTTTTGATTGGTTAAGTAACTATTTTTTCTTTTTCTTAATTGAATACATTTGACATTGTGTATATTTAAAGTGTACAACATATTACTTTGATACATTTACATACTGTATATAATTATTATTATAGCAATATTTTTCTCATGACAAAATTATAGTACAATATTATTGTCTATATTAATTATACTGTGCATTCTTCATCTTTTGAGATTGCCATGTAACTTTTGTCATTCATTCAAGCAATAAGATGTATAACATAAAGTTTCTTTGTATGTTAAATCATCTTTACCTTCTTGGGTTAAATCTCATTTGGTAACGCTTTAAAATTTTCTGTATATATTGCTGTTTTCAGTTTGCTAGTATACTATAAAATTTTTGTCCACGTTTATCAGGGATATCTTGTGATGTCTTGGTATGGCATTTTATCTGGGTAATAGAATTAATAGTAGAATAACATTATTAATTAGTATAGTAGAATAATCTGGGAAATGTTTCTTCCTTCTCTGTTTTCTCTAAGATTATTTTTTGAAGGATTGATATATTTTCATTAAATATTTTTGTATATTTTATCAATTAATTCTTCTGGACCTGATATTTTGTGGAGAAACTTTTAAATAGTAATTTAATTTATTTACTTTTTATGAGTGTATTACAATTTCTTTTTCTTTTCTTGAAATAAGTTTCAGTAATTTGTATCTTTTTTTTTAGAAATACGTTCCATCACACTAAGTTGTCTAATTTGTTCACATACAGTTGCTTATAGTATCCTATTACAATGCTTTTAATTTCTTTAGAGTTAATTGTGATATCTACTTTTAAAATTTTGATTTTAATATTTTTCTTCTCTTATTTTTAATTTATCATTCTAGCTAAAGGTTTTTAAGTTTGCTGATCTTTAAAAGTACTTTTAAAAAATATTCTCTTATTTTTGTTTTCTATTTTTTTGATTTCCATTCTAATCTTTAACATTTCTGTTTATACTGAGTTTTGTTTGTTTTTCTTTTACTAGTTTCTCAAGATTGTTGTAACACAGGAAACCCAGGCCTATGACTTGCCATTGGGTTTGGATATTAAAGAAAAACCAGCAGGAGGACCAGAGGGGTGATAAATGCCATTTATTACTAACAAGGCAGGGAAGCTTCAGCAGCAGCAGGTCAGAGCTGCATGAAGAAAATTTGCTGCTGACCAACAGAAGCAGAGTTTTTTATGCCCACAAGCAGAAGGAGGGGTTATCTCATTGGGAACGCAGCCGCTTTCTCTGACGGGTGGGAGCAAGATGTGCCTCTTGGTTACAGGAGCAGATAATATCCATGGGAGCAGCAGGAAATGTCCTTGGGAGTAGGCACTGCTTAAAGTTCTTTGTGCACTGCCTTCCTTGGGTGCTGGCGGGCAGCTATCAGTCTTCTGAATATGTGGAGGGGCTATATTCTGAGTTAATCCTACAATTGCAACTGAGATTTTAGTTATTTTTGTTTTTTTGTTTTTACTCCAGGCATTTGGAGCCTGTTTTGAACTAAATTATATATCCCTTAAAAATTCACATGTTGAAGCCCTCATCCCCATGTGACTATTTGGAGGTAGGGCTTTTAAAGAGGTAATTATGCATAATTGAGATTAAAAGGCTGGAGCCCTAATCCAATAGTACTGTTGTCCCTTTAAAAAGAGGAAGAGACACCAGAAACGTGCATGCACAGAGGAAAGGCCCTGCGAGGATGCAGAGAGAAGGTAGCTATATGCAAGCCAACATGGGAGTCACTGAATCTGCCGACATTTGGCAGTTCTTGATCGCCAGCCTCCAGAAGTGTGCCAAAATAAACTTCTGGTGTTTATTCATGCCACTGTATTTTGTACAGCAACCCTAGCACACTAATTTAGAGATAACATTTTTCAAGCAAGCGTGTCTTTAGCTACATTCTATAAATTGTGATATGTTGAGGTTTTGTTTTCATTTAGCTCATAACATTTTCTAAATTCTCTATAATTTTTCCTGTAACTAGTAAATTATTTTTAAGTGTATTGTTTAATTTCCATTTTTACATATTGATTTTCCTAATACTTCTTTTTTTGTTTTCTAATTTTACTCTTTTGGTCAGAAAGCATGCTTCGTATGATTTCAATGATTTAACATATATATGGAGGCTTGTTTTATGGCTTACCATATGATCTATATTAGGCTATAGTATTCTTTATTGGCTTAAGAAGAATATGTCTTCTGCTGTTGTTAGGTACAGTGTCTATAGTTGTTACATAGCTCTTTTTGGTTGATAGTGTTTTCAAGTCTTCTATATACTTACTGATTTTTTTTGTCTACTTATGTTTGGGAGGGAGTCATTCATGTCTCTGAGCTATTGTTGAATTATTTATATCTTCAATCTATTCTATTAGGTTTGCTTTATATATTTTGGATCTCTTTCACTACTTGAACATATATAACTTTTTTATCTTCCTGATGTAAATTGACCCTTTAACGTTCTAAAATGTCTTTTGTCTCTATAATTTTTTTTGTCTTAAAGTTTAATTATTTTTTTTCAGATATTGTCATTTAAAGTCTTTTATGGTTACTATTTGTAAGATACAATTTTCTTATGTTTTTACTGTCAAGATATTTCTATCATCAAATACCATATGAATTATGTGTTTCTCTTAAACAGCATAGAGTTGTATCTTTATTTTTATTCAGCCAGATAACTATGTCTTTAGTTTAAAGTGTTATTTCATTCACATTTAATTTTGTCTTTGAAATGATTGGCTATACCTGTTATTTTATTAATAAATATATAAATAAATAGATTAAACACATATAAGTAAATATCTATTTGCATACATTATATGTGTAAAAATGATCTCATATCTTGTTTCTCTGCTTTTTTTGGCAATTTTTTTAATTAGTGGATTTTTTGTGTACTATTATAATTTTTGTCTTATATTTTCTTTCACTCTACTTTTTGAGTTATTTTCTTTGTTGCTTTAGGGATATGTAAAATATTTTATATAAATATAAAAATATATATGTATGTGTCTATAATGTCTATACTATCTATGGAGATAATATATTTGGCAATGATAGTCATAGAAGGAGGATCTTCATATATAGTGTATTTTTTATGCCTTTCAAATGAGCTCAGAAAAAGAGAATTCAGAAAGAAAAAGCATGATAGTCATTTATAGTACTGTACATAATTATCATTTCAAACTCTCTTCATTTCTTTTTGTGGCTTTGAGTTACTGCTCTTTGGTAATTTTTTTTAAGCCCAAAAATACAATTTTATAATTATTATTTTATGCAATTTTTTAAAATTCTTAAAAAAAGAAAATAGAGAACAATTATCATACTGCCTCTTATGATTACCTTCAAAAACACCTTTTAAGTGTTCTTTATTTCTTTGAATGAGTTTGATTTGCCATCTAATGTCATTTTCTTTTATCTGGAATAATTTTCTGTACTATTTCTTCTAGGACACTGTGTTATAAAAAATGACTTCAGGCTTTGTTTATCTAGGGATGTCTTTATTTTACTTTTCTTCATTTTTTTTGAAGAATAATTATGCTGGATATAGATTTTTTGGTTGGCAGGTTTTTTTTTTTTTTTTCTTTTTGCACTCTGAATATGCCATATCACTGTCTTCTGGTTTCCACTACTATTTCTGAGCAGCTATTACTTTTATATTTCCCTTGCATGTAAGAATTTCATTTCATTTTTTCTCTGCTTTCAAGGTTTTCTCTTATTCTTTTTTGCCATGCAACATGACTGTGATCAGTCTAATTGGTGATCTCTTTATACTGTGAGTTTGTTGAATTTTTGACAGTATGGATAAATTATTTTTATCAAATTTGGGAAATTTTTGCTTCTGTCCTTTTCTCTTGTGCACCCATTATGTCTTCCAGGTCTATCAGTTCTTATTCATTACTTTCCATTTTTTACCCCCCTTTTCGTTATAAAGAGTACTCTCTATTGATCAATCTTTAAGCTTGTTGATTCATTCTTTTTCTGCCTCAAATGTGTTGATATTTTAGTGAATTTATATTTCACTAGTATATTTTAACTCTAGAATACCCACTTAGTTCTGTTTTTAAAATTGTTATCACTGTATTGATATTCTCCATTTAAAGATTCATTCCTGTCATACATTCTTGTAACCTTTTATTTATGATTTCTTTTAGTTCTTTGAAAATATTTATTACTTCCTGCTAAGTTCAACATATGAGACCTCTCGGATATTTTAATTGATTTCTTTTTTTTCTGTGCATGGGTTAGAATTTTTCTTTCTTTTATTAGTAGGGAACTTCTCATTTTTTTGTTATTTTTGAAAAATGAGCATTTTACATAATTTATTGTAACAATTATAGATTCTGATTTCCCATTCCATAATGGTGTTTGTTGTTCTTTCTGTAGTTGTTTGTTTGCTCAGTGACTTGCTTTGCCTAATTACCTTATAGTTGGTATCTGCTCATTATTTTTTTTAGTTATATTATATTCTATCCAGTCTTCCTAGGGTTGCTCCTGTGTAAATATTACTTAGTTGTCAGTGAACAATTAGTCAAAAATTGTATTTAAACATTATGAACCAGTAAGTCTTTCACCATAGGTTGTTGAATGCATTAAAAATTTAGAGAGTTTAGAAATGTTTCAAAGGTATTGTTTCCTTTATTCACAAAACTATATGTTTATCCATGGATAAGTAGCTTACTAAAGTTCTTTCTGGTCTTCCTTGAGTAGATATTTAGATTTATGCATGCATAAGCTTTATACAAAAGGAAGAAGAACTAGAATTTTAAGAAAATATTTGGCTGTATCTTTTTCCTGATTTCTCATCTAAATTTATGATTTATTGTTATTTATTATTTATCATTCTATATCTAGTATAAAAGTATCAGCATAGCTATCATGTTGATCACCCTTTTCTATTGGGATTGTTATAGTTTTTGACAATAACTCTGGGAATGGAATTTTCCACACATTGATCCCAATAAAGTTATGCCCTTACTCTACCACTCCTCTTTGCTTGACCAGCCAGTAGAACTTCTGTACTGATGAAGCAGGGAAGAAAGTATTAGGAGTAAGTTCAGATAAAAACAGTACACACTTCTATTTTTATTATTGTGAAATCAGTACATTTTCTTGAGTAAATCATTTGTCTTGTGACTCTTGTCAATTTCTAGAGTCTTTACATGGTTGTTTGGATAATTCTGTCATTGCTCTTTTGGAAGAGGATTTGCTAAACTCATTCAGTCATTCTGGCAGTCATTTATTCCCTTTTAATTTTTGTGATCCTAGAGTCTCTCATGGTGTTTATGGTCATTTATCATCACCCCTTCTTAAGTCTGGAACTTATAAAAGTATTAGGCAGATATATTTTTTGGGGGGGGGGGGAAAGTTCATTGATTCTCTTTGAGAATATTGTAAGGAACCTATATTGTGATGATCAATTCTTTATAGTTAGACTTATAATATCATGTTCAAAGAATTCTCAAGATCCATGTCTGCAGAATACTCTGTAATTTTAAATGATTTTATATCTATATGTTGTCATTCCAATTTACACAGATCTATGAAGCACTAAATTGAAAAAAAATTATTTTCAAAATTTTTTTTGCAAATGCCAAGAGCTGCACATAATTAACAAGAACTGATACTACCATACAACAAGCTCTACTTTTTATCTCCATCTTACTATTTCAATATTGTCCCTCTAATTTACATTGGGATGGGCTAATGAGCTACTTTGAGATTTCCTGTAACCTAGAAGAGACTATCCCATTTAACAAATCCTAAAAACTCAGCCTTTGTTTTAAAAATGTGTCTTTTACTTTTTTAAACAAATTACTCTCATTTCATTGTAATCAGCAAGTTTAAGTTAGATACATTTTTAATAACTAGGCTTTCTTGTAAAGAGAGGAAAGATTGTGGACCCTGTCATTTCAGGACAAAATATACAAAAGCCCTGAAATACTCCGAGTTTCAGCTATGGCCTTCTAATTTTGAGCTCTTCACAGTGATGACAGAATCTATTCTTTCCGAAAGGCTCTGCTTTTACTGCTGCCACTCCTGCCAGTAGTCCCTGTTACTCTGTCAGTTACTTCTTTACTGAATTTAAAACTGAATAATGAGGTCACCCACAGGGCCTCCTTATTCTAGGACTTTCGAAAGCTGAGACTTTTAAAAATGTTCAAACTGCATTTCAGATTCAATCCTTATGATAGCATTGTGACACTTTGAATAAAAATAAATTGGCTGCTCTGAAATTTTATGTTCATTTTTAATAAGTGTGTCTCATAGTATTTTGGTTTTTGTTTTGAGAGAATTATTGTTAAGCATTATAGCAAATCTGATTTTTATTTGGGTACACTTCTCTTTGTACAGATTATTTAAATGAATTGAAAGTTTTTTTTTTCCTCTATGATATGTGGGATTATACATTTCTTAAAGAGATAGACATAGGTGCATTATTTCTTGGGGCTTTATTTGAATTGCTGTCCTACTTTTGGAAAATATTTTATCTTACATTAAAGAAAATCCAGGTGTACTTCTTGGTATTGTCCTAATATTATGTGCATAATAAGAAGACAAATGATTTTTTAGAAGTGACATTGAGTCACATGAAAGAAATATGGGTTTTTCCTTTTTAGGTTATTTTCAAAGCCAAGATATATATACATAATACCTGACACTTTTGGTAGAGTGAACATGCAGCTATGTATAGTTCAGGCCTATGTGTTTAATTGATTCAACAATTGATTCCATTTAATCAGTCATCCTAAGAAACCATTAATTGTGTTGCTTTTCAGAAATCCAAGAGGCTTAAGTTAATGAATTTCTGCTTTCAGCTTTACCTCTGACTTCAAAGGATGTAGAAGCTCAACTATTGCCAGTGTTTAATGCTTATGAAATATTGTAAAAAGTTGAATAAAACCCATTTAATTTAAATGAGACAAAGATGGAGATGTGGCTTATCTCATTTCTAGTTCTTTTTTTCTCAACTCTTACGATGACACTCCCCCCTAACTCTGATACTTCAAATAGCAATACCCAAAAGAAAACATGCCAGGCCTGGTATGTGATCAAATTTATTTTTTAGTGTGTATCTAAGGGGGTTCTTTATACCCAACAAACCTAGATCTAAAGGAGATGAATGAATATGCTTGACATTCTCTTGCAAATATACCATTGTCTTCATGGGATTTGAATCTGCATTCACCTGTGGTGAGTTTTTCCTCATTTAGGATAATAACAGCCAAAATAAAACTCTTCTTATATTTCTGTTTGAGTATACAGCTACGGTAAATTAAAATCAGCAATTATTTTATGTTGACTGAATAGTAGTAGAATTATTGGTCATTATAATTGGAAGGAACCTCAGAGCTTTCCACAGAAGTTATATTTGAATGTGTGTATTTATATTTATAAATTAAGACAACTAGTTTATTGACTTGGCAAAGTTAAGGATCTAAGTAGAAATCAAGTATCCAAATTTAAATTTAATATTCTTTCTAATACGTTTAATTACTTGTTTAGCTTCAAATGCTAATAACATTATCTACATTTATTGACTATTTAATGTGAGCTAGGTGTTTCACTGTCCAACACGATGTTAAGTGGTAATTTTTGTGTTTTATCTAACAATAATTTGCTATTCTCATTCATGCAAGATTTGCTTAAAAGGAATACAGATCATTAATTAATCATCACCCAAATCTAGTCTACGTGAGAAAAGGCTAACGAGCTAGTAGGAGGCCTTTTCATTGATGTATATAAATTGAGAATGTTAAGCAGTTTGCTTTCTCTTTTCGTTCCTGCACTCACCTCTAACTCTAAGACAAGTAAGATGGCATCAAGAAAATTTATTAAGATATTAGGAATGGTAATCTACAAAAGGGAAGACTTACGTATTATTTCTGGGTCAAGCTTAACCCTTGGTAAACTTCAGAAACTTTTATATTAACTCGAAGCTGCTTCTTGAGTGGTGTACATGAGAACTGTTAATATATACTACACAATATCATTGTAATTTGGGAGGCTTAGAGACTGGTGTTTGACTCTCCTGGAAAATTCAAAAGGAGTGTGTTGGCTGGGTCAGCTATCAATAGCATGGAATGCAATGAGCGTATGAATGAGTATGGCTTGCTTTTCCCGGTTTTGATTTTTTGAGTAGGCTATATATACAATGAAAAAAGTAGCCAGGCTCAAGTTGTCTGGAAAGTACCCCACCTAACAGGGCTGGTTGATAAATTAAGGGGACCAAAGGTTATAAAACCTGGCCAACAGCAGAGTGAGTGTTGCAATAGTTCAACTTCAAGGTCTGATGTGTACATAAAGGAATAGTGTAGAGAAGAAGGTTTACCCTGTTAGGGGGTTGGACTTAGAGTGGGGACAGAGCTGCTGGAAGCACTCAAAGAAAGTACTACAAGATTAAGAATGGCAACACATGAGTATTACCATCTTCAAGGTTACTAAAAGTCAGATTATACTTTCACCTGTCATGTAAGATATTGACTGTTCCATCTAATTTCCTCTCTCCTTCCTTGTCACTGAGAGTGAAGATGTTAGAAGCAGTCGAATGTTTGAAGGAGAAACTGGATTGAAGATATTAAAATAAAAAGGGGAAACTTTTTTCTCTACTGGAAGTCTTTGAAACTAAGGGTCAGTTTAGAATTGAGTCTACAAGGAAATGCTTTGGAATGGATGACGGATTTGATTTAGATAATACTAAATTTTTAATACTGAAAAGTAATCTATTATAATATCTCAAACCCAATGAAAAAATCAGAGATCTGCCTAATGTAGTCCAAGACAAGAAAAAAAGAGATCTTACATAAGTTTGCAGATAGTAATGGGAGAAATAGGAAGCAACGTTATTGTAAAATGTGCAAGTACTCTATGCAAAATTTTACAAAATATTAAGAACAAATAAAAAATATTTGAGAAGATGAAGATTTATACCATATCATCTAATAGAAGATTCAATATTATTAAGATGTCAATTCTCCCCAAATTTTCCATAGATTTAATGAAATCCTATCAGGAATCATGCAGGCATCTTGTTTTGTTTTGTTTTGTTTTGTTTTGTTTTGTTTGTTTTGTTCTGTTGTTGTTGTTGTTTTGTTAATTTTAACACTGTTCTTAAAATGTATATGTAAAGTCAAAGGATTAAGAATACCCAAGAAAATCCTGGAGAAGGACAGTCAGAGGACTTATACTAGCTGACTTTGTGTAAGGCTAGAATGATTACGATAGTGTGCTACTGATAAAGGGTGGAAAATAGAAAAATAGAATAGAATGAATTTATGGCAAAGCAGACATTGGGGTAAAGAAAGAGATTAAAGTCTTTTAAATAAAATGTTCAATTAAATAATTATTACAAATAAGTTTTTATTTCTTACGTTGTGTTCTATACATAAATATCTATTCTAAATGGATTTAAACCTCCTAGAAACTATTCAAATAAACCTAGTTGTATATTGTCCATTTGGAGAGGCATATATATCTAGAAGAAAAGCTAGATATATCTCCCATCTACCTGGGAGTACATAAATATTATCTAAATAGGACAACACCAAAATATTAACCATAATATTAATACTAAAAAATATTAAAACATATTATTAAAGAGTGAAAATAAACTAAAATAAAAAATGAAATAATTCAACACAAAAGTACTCCAACAAAATGAATCCTCAAGCATACTGCTATTGCTTTTTTTTTTCTGTTGAATTTATTGAATCAGCTTTTGAGTTAGAGTAATCTTAATCCTCAATGTCATGCAAAAGTATATGAAAACCAAGGGTGTTCATAATTATGAATGCTACGTCCACTATTTTTACAACTGTCTTTTTCTTTTAAATCCATTTTCCACACTGGTTACTGCCCAAAGCCCTTTTATAAAAATGAAAAATTTAGCCAGTGACCTGTGCACTGGTTATTGTTACCTTTCTTTCATTTTACAGATGAGAAAAATAAATGAGGTTCACACAAATGAAGCAAAATCAAAATTTAAATTCAGAAAAGACTTCTACTCTCAGACTTTTTCTGAACTTTTATATTTTAATTTATCTTCATTTAACTTTTAAAACACTACTATGATTGAATATCAACACAAAAATAATAGCAAGTAGTAAGAATATAATTATAGTCCTTCATTCATTCATAACTTCATATAAAAATGACAGCACTGAGTGTGAATCATTGGCCTTTATTAATTATACTGGTCTGCCTCTCAGAGGAGGTTAAGGAACAGGACAGAGAAAATCATTTGCAGAGTAAGGCAGCTTGTGTGTGTGTGTGTGTGTGTGTGTGTGTGTGTGTGTGTGCGCGTGTGTGTTTTCTTTAATGTCCTTGGTAATATCTGTGATCGGCTTAAATTGTCCCTGTTCTTGTCTATGCAGCTAATAATACATTGTTATAAAAGGTCACAAAGGGAAAATGCTATTTGGGTGAAATCCTTTATAGTTGAACAAGCAAGGTAAATAGCAATTAGAGTAACCCTTTCCTTAGGAAGAAGCTAATTCTATGGATTTATTAGGCACTTAAGTGATTTGAAACTGTGCTCTAGCAAGGCAATGGTAGATGATGCTCCTGACACATCATCTCCAAAATGCGTGCATGTGTGTATTCTAATAATCTGGTGTGCATCTGTAGAAAGTTATTTTTTATATTTCCTTATGATATGGAGCCATTATTTACAAACTGTACTCTCGAAACTTTTAATTGCTTTATTTCCTTTCCCTAGGAAAGAGAGGAAAGAGTCCCTCTCCCTCAAATCAGGTAATTACCCTCAAACTTGTAACTCAGGTTTCTGATTAAGTAACTCTGGTTACTGATTAAGTAACTCAACTCCTCTGGTTATTGACTCAGGTCCTCCGGTATTCATTAAAGATCACTGAACCTTAACATTCCTCTCTGTCCATTGTAAGGAGAAAGTGCCTTAGGCCAGGCCAGGCCATTGTAGTCCTGGGGGGGACCCTTAACCCAGGGCTTTCTTTCTTTAAGTAATGTGTTAACCTAGTTAAGCTTATTTTTTCATTTAATAAGAAAAGCAATAGTAAGAAAATCAATAGATGTATGATTTAAATAACAAGTTTACATCTTCCTTTTTTCTTGTTTAGGGCCAGGTGAGGCATTTTGGCGGGATATATGCTCTGGAAGAAGAACTCGAGACCATGTTCTGATTGAGACAGAGAGGGCAAGAGCTCCCTGAAACCCCAATAGGCAGGGGCTATGACCCTCCTCAGCAGGAAACAATAGAAGAAACCTCCCGTTTCTCAACTTCCATATTAATAAGAAAGGGTTCATGACTCTTAAAAAAGTTAAGCAGGAAAGATAGGTGGTTTCAGGTCTGCCTGCAAAACTCTGAGGCCATCCTGTTCTAAAAAGGCACACCCCAGTCCTCCCAGAATTAAGTAAGCCAAAGGATTTCTGGGGCTCAAAGAAACAGGTGGGCAGAGAACTAAGTACCAGTTTAAGCTGATCACTTACACCTATGCAATAGAGACCATAATGACCCCCAACTCACCTGAGCCTCATTATGCCATCAATATAATATAATGCATATATCCAGAAGTTCATTAATATCACTAAAACAGACTGAATTCTTGGAACGAACACGAACAGAAAGTAAATGATGGGTCACTGAGTTCTGTCAATTTTAGCTGTCAATCAAAGAAGCCCATGCCTCTAAGAAAAGTAACTACTCACAGCAAATAGGTTTAAAAACCCCAAAGGCTTTGTTACTAGTCCCTCGAGCCACCCCTCTCTTTCTCAGCAGGCTTCCACATCTGGAAGTATACTGTTGCTTTACTCTCCCTTCCAATAAAGCTATTTATTTATTTATTTTGCCTCTGTACCTTGGTGTCTTACTCAACTTTGTTAGAGACATCAAGAGCCTGGACATTTCGAGAAGGGAGCAGAACCCCGCTCTCTAGTAACACTTATATCCAGTGAATTTTTATAGTAACATATCGGTAGTAACAGTTCATATTCTAGATTATTTTACATTCTAGTCATGACCATGTGGTCTGTAAATTAATAACATTTATATTTCTTTATTTCCAATCTTAAAATTTGTTTCATTTGCTGTACTCATTAGACTAATTAGATTATTGATGCATAGAAGAAATAAATGTTGTTATTTACATTATGCCCAATTACAAAAGCAAATATAGCAATATTTCAAATTAAAAGTACTTTTTTTGTAGGTACTATTTATCAGATTAGGGAAACTGTTTTATTATTTTGTGAAATTATTATTATATCATTTATTATTATTATTAGATGTTGAATTTTATCCAAGATTTATTCTACATCAGATTAGATGCATATTTAATTTTTCAATTTTTTAAAGTATTGAATTGTAATTATTGTTTACAAATGATGAATCAGCTTAATCATAAAACCTGTACTTTTGATCATTTTCTCTGATGTACAATTATTTTTTTATCTTATTGATTTTCACTTTTATCTTCTTTCATTTCTTCCTCTTTTGTATTTTCAGTGGTGATGTTAAGTCTTGTTCTGAAAGCTATTCATGATTAGAATCAGATATCACTTTTAACTTTGTATTTAAAATTTGAGGCAATTAGTAAATTACTTTGGAATAACAAGATGACTAAAGTTTTAAGACTAAAATGTCCTAATAAAAATGAAATGAGCAAAATGTTTTCATTGTTTACAATTTTATTAGTCGTTCCAGAGTTGTGAATGTCATTGTGTTAGGTAGTTAGCCCGGCATGTGCGACAGGAGCCAAGGCCCAGCTCTGTAACCATAGAAACATCGCTTGAAAACCTTCCTTAAGGACCTCCCAGAAATATCCTTTAGGGTTATAAATTACCCCAAATCCTAGAGCACAAAGATCATAAAAGCTGCTGGCTAAACCAGAAAGTACTGACCATAACTTCAGCCTCATTATACCATCATTATAATATCATGTCTATGCCGGAAGTTTATGAATCTCATAACAGTCTGCATTTGGGTAAGCACATGCTCACTAGGCAAAGTTATATAGCAGCCAACTGTCAGTCAAGGTGACTTCACAGATGGATCATCTAGGACTTCCCACCATGGACCAAATATAAACAGACCTTCTCATTTCTTCATCGTCACAGTTTTCCTGTCTGGAAACCTGCTCCTACCTTGGGGTGTACTATTTTATCTCTTCTCCTAAATTCTACAGGGCTTCAGCTTTCCTTAGTGTAGCTTGTCTCCTTCTAAAATGCCCTGTCAATAAATCTTTTTCTAAATCTCATCAACCTCTAATTCTTTGCTGTGTCAGTGGGGAAGAACCGAGAAACAACATGTAAGGCCATCATCCACTTCCTCCTCCTCCTCCCCGCCACTGCTGGGGACAATACAGGATTTCACCTCTCCCCACCAGTGACAACTGCATGCAGTTCCATCAGAAAGTATTATTCTTCCCAGATTTTATATGCATTCATATTTATACTAATATTAAAAATAAATATCAGAAACAAAATTTTATGATTTGAGGGTTTCTTTGTCTTTGTCATTCTCTTTTTATGTCTTTAGGTAAAGAATGTAATCTTACTTGCATAGAAATTTGCTCGAGTTTGCAGATGAATTAAAATACATCTTTGATGCAGAGATTATCATCTCTCCTAGATTTAATTGTTTACAAAAGCTGGAGGTAAGATTTTAAAGCCAAGCCAAGCTGATTCTAATGACTTCTTTGATATTCTAATTTACTTCTTTGTTGTGCGTGTGTGTTTTTTCTTCTTTATTTTTGGCATGGAGCTATTATCATCTAACATCTGTTCGTGCATTATCCATCTTTTATTGAAAACTTTTGCATGTGTCTCATAGTATCTACACTTCTACCACCACCATCATCCAAGTCAACTTCAAGAACTATGTTAATTATAAAGTAAATTACAAAAATTATAATTGGTTGGTACTTTTGCCAATTTTATCTTCCAATATTCCTTATTTCTATTCTAATTCTGGTGTTGAATTCTAATACCTCGTTTTGAAACTTGGCCTAGTTGAAGGTATACTAACTTCAAAATTATACTAACTTCAAAAAGGTATTATACTTGCCCTAAACTACACACAATACTTGCTCTCAATTGTTTTATCCTTTTATTTTAATACCCCTGATTTCTGAGCTTTTGCCTATTCCTAGTAGATATATATATATATATATATATATACAATATATATGTATATATATACATACACACACATATATATGTATATATGTGTATATATATAATCACCTTTCCATTACTTTTTTCTTACCTATGCAGAGTAGATCACATAACACATCTTTTCAACTACTCCTTTAAAAGCATGGGTAACATTATCGTTCCATTATCTTTCCCCGCTACTGTCCACACAAGCACAAATAGTATGCTCTCTCTGCTCCAGCACTCATGTTGGCTGAGAGCTATAGGAGAAAATCACACAAATATAAGAAAGCTGCTTAAAGAGAAATCAAGATGCCTATACACAGCTGGGTCTCTAGATCCATACAGGAAATGTTGTACATGGTCCTGGTCAACTCCTTTTCCAGTTTTCCACACGACTCGTTAAACTTTGACCATTACTCAAGTATTTTATTTCATCCCGTTACCCCTTTTCTCAGTTGAAAAGACAGTAAATTTTACCAGTGAATTAGAAGGAAATTAGTGCTGAATTCTTCATCATTTCCTTCCCTCTACACAATATCACTATTTATCTTGCCTCTTTCTCATGATTTCAAAGAAAGGCATTTTCTTTATATTTTAGGCAAATAGAATAATGCCTGCCACTGTGCTATTACCCCTTTCATCAATATTCTCATAAAAATTCCCAATTTGCCAATTTTATATTTTCTCAAATGCAGAACTTTTTCTTTCAAATGACTCTTTATTAAATTTTTAAAAATATTCAGATATTTTGTATTATAAAAATACTTTCTTTTTACACTCTATTTCCACTTAGCTAATACCCTTAGCCTCCCTTCACAAACAAGTACATTGATAGAATAGTCTACACTTGTATTTTTAATTACTTAACCACAATCAGTTCTTCAACTGAGCTCAAGTTTTGCTACCCAGTACTTTTTTGATAGATTGCATAGTATGATCATAACTTAAATTTTGGTGTCCTTTTTTTTCTCTTTTACTATCATTTTATGTTATCTCAATTACAAACATCTTTTTAAAAATTAAGATGTGATTATAACATTGTCTACTTAAAATTACTCAATGATCACTTTAATATATGCAATTTTTCAAACTTCTCAGCATAATATACAAATTCCCATAATCTGAACCTCACTCATCTCTCCACAGGTTTATCTCAGTAACAATTCTGCCAAGAATGCCTGATAATTTCTCTTGTAAGCAGCTATTCAGTATGAATGCACCTTTTATTATTCATTAATACACAACTAAAAGATCAACCTCTCTTTTAAGTTTTCATAGACTTCATCCTCTCACAGTCAGTTTTGCTGGGTTTATGCATTCCCTTATTCATGCTCAACTACTGCACATTTACATTTATATAATAACAATAGAAATGTGCTATTGCATTTGCCAGTCTACTATTTAATTTGTTCGTTGAAGGCAGGGAGCTGATTGTGATTTTTTTATTTTAATTATCAGTACCTAATACTTGGTAAATATTCAAAAATATATTGAATCAACTTTTAGAATATTGTTGGTGTCATAAGGAAATGATCAGAACCTCATGATTACAGATGAAGAAAATCTATTTCATCATCGTTTTTTGCTTTGTGTAGGTAAAATTAGAATATCCCTACTCTTTGTGTTTCCCATTTGGAAAAATGCAGCATAGACTCCTTTTTTTAAAAAAAAGTTTCGATCTCCAAATAGTAGCTACCACTGTTTTTAAAATTATGAATGTAGAATAGTATGCTTTTTCAGTTGAGAGGAAAAGAAAAAAAGCATTTCAATACCCTCTCTTTTTAAAGTATTTAAATACTTCAAATACGTGGAGATAAAATGAAGTTCTATCTAATCGGTGGAGAGAAAATGAACTTCTAGTCCCTAGAATATGAATACCTGAGTGATATAATCAGTATGATTACTCAATAAATTTCTAAGCTATAAACATTATATATGGAAGGGTTAAAAAAAAGAAAGTCGACGTATTTAACTGAAATACACAAATGATCATTTTAATATTTTAGTCTTTAGTCGAAAGTAGGGAATTTAGAACATGATTTCATTTGATAACTTTTATGTCACTGTGGTGGTTGCACTTTCTCATCTAATCCCAGCCTAATTTATCAAAAATTATTATACTGGAGATATTATAAGATTTCCTTTTCTGTTTTAAGCCAATTGTCTGAAATGAATTGTTGACAGTAGAAGCTGAAAAATGTATGAACTGAAAACGTGAGTAAAAGTGACTAGTTATGAAAACAAATTCTCCTATATTTTCTAGAATGTATTATATAAACTTTTTATTCTTAATAATGATTATTAACAACTACTTGATTAAGGAGTTTTTACCTCACATTTGACTTTTTTCGAAAGTGCAAGTTGTACATTTTACTTTTATTTTTCACCTGAGTTCACAGTTCCTATTAGGTCTAAATCAAGACTACAGATTCCATGATGCATGAATGCTTTTGGTGTTTCTTTCAGCTTGTACACAAAAAGCTATACAGTGACAAACTTGTGTGTCAATAACAATGGAGTTACAAGTGAATTCTTAAATACTGGCATCTGAACATTTGCAATCAGATGTCTAAAGCCATTTTGTTCAAGTGTAACTGAAATCAGCAAGTCAGATAAGAGTAAAGTTTCAAACTTATTGAAATAAATTATCTGGCTATGTAACCCAGCTGTCTGCAGCAGACAGGGCCACAAGTTGGTTGACTGAGCTGGAATGTAGAAATTGAGAAGTGAGCAGCTGTGTTGAAAGTGAAAATGTTATGCTTTCTTAGTCACAGAAAGCAAAGATGATATGGTGATAAATTCTGGAATTTGGATATGAAGAAAAACAGATTTTTTACATTGTATAACTATGCTTCCTTCCATTTTTGACATGAAGTTATGACTAAAAATGAATGCTTCACGCCACAAAATAAGCCACAACTTTCAAGACTCTTTGAAGGCATCACTAGATAAACAAGTGACCAAGGAACAACAACAGCAACAACAAATAGTTGTATTGCAAAGATAAAAGTTCTGGTGGATTGACTATATCAAAAAGCCATCTGTAATTTCTACTGATCAATCATTCAGATCATGATTAAAAGAAGTAAAAAATAAAATACGTACCAAAACATTACTGATGCATTGTTGTGTTTCATATTTGTGTTTAATTGTGTAAATGATTTTAATATTGTTTTTAGCACAGATTTTGTTATAATCTTGAGATGTTTTTAATATATCTGTATTATGCTCAAACTACTTGTTGAAAATCTTAAATTTATCTAAAATATTATCTTCCATCATGTATAGGGAAAAAATCAGTTGATTAAAGAGCTGTTAAAAAGATTCAAAGTTTTTTATTGCATGTTCTGGAGCATTTAATATATCATGATTACACTGGTAGATAACTATTTCTTAAAAGTTGAACAGTAGCTTATTTTAAATCAGTTAAAGCCAGCTAAGATTAATTTTGAATAATAATGTTCTTATAATATGAACATTCATACTGAACTCAAATAATCACTCTCATTCCTTAGTTTTGGAATTATAAAAATTACCATTAAAATTATAAAATTTTGCCATTAAAAATTAGATTAAAATGTTATATTCACAATGATTTTATCTTAAACTGATTATATATTGAATAAGTGATTGTCATTAAATATAAATGATAAAGTTAAATGAATAATTTCATTAAAACATCTTTACATATAAACTGAATATTTCTAAAATTGCATTGGGGAAGAGCAGTTGAATGGAGCTTAACCAAATGACACTCTGAAGCCCTACTGAAATTGTCTAGATTCATAGATCAGGAGGCAATAAGTAGATCTTAAAACTCTTCCAGCAATGTGTATTTGAAACCAAGGTCTCATACTACATATCAAGGTATTGGAGATTTAATATAGTTATTAATCATACAAATTAAATATGAAATATTTAAAAATAAATAGAAGAAATGATTTACTTATTCCT
Source organism: Eonycteris spelaea (assembly GCA_003508835.1). Taxonomy (NCBI): domain Eukaryota; kingdom Metazoa; phylum Chordata; class Mammalia; order Chiroptera; family Pteropodidae; genus Eonycteris; species Eonycteris spelaea. The sequence goes on along the minus strand of PUFA01000254.1, from coordinate 10,622 downwards.
AAAAGCAAACATTCGTATCTAATATAATGTAACCTGAAAGATCATGTGACATTTTTCCAATAATGTTACAAAGTGAAATTTTATTTAGCAGGATTTGTATTGTACACACACTCTTTAAAAAAAAATCATTCTATTTTTTAAACACATAGGTTATGCATACTTATAATGGGATACAAATTCTTCCACCTCACACTTTTGGCTGTTTAGAAATTAGGTTTTCATTGCGTGTATATTAATTCCTGTGGTGATATCTGCAATTTCATTTTTTATGGTGCATTTTCTACTAATTAAATTAAAATGTATTCCATACAGGAAAATTGTAATTGTAGTCTTGTTTTTGCAATTTGTAGTAAATTTTTCTAGATATAGTACTTTATTCATGCTAACTTACATGCTGTGCTATATTACTTTAGGCCCATTATCTTGTAACACATCAATTTCATTTATAATTCAGACAGATGGTTTTAGTACTTGATTTTTCTCTCTTAGGCTTTTAAACATTCGTGTTCTGTTGAAGAAAGTTACTCTAGTAAACAAAATATTTATGTAATATATAATATTTTAAATGACATGGTGTAACACTGAAAATAATGTTTCTAAATTTTAAATGTTGAAGGAAAAATTTTTAGAATGAAGATCATAAAACAGGGGTATATCAAAAAGGATAGTTTATTTTCTGTGGATCCTAGTTAATTACCATAAGTTGATAGCTAAGAAAGTGTATTTTGTTTAAAATATTACTTATATTGATTTCATTCTGGAAGTATTAGTGATACTCTCTGTTTCTTTCAATGAAAAACAAAATCTAGGTACCTGTGATATTAAATATGTTTTTAGCCCAGATCTTCAGAGCGCTAGCTTTTCTGGGACTGCCGGCATAATAAACCTGAGTTCTCCAACTCTCTGAGTGGTGCTTGGCTTCTTGCTGGACGGATTTTTCCACAATATTTCTGGAGGCCCCAGTGAGATTCCAACCATCCCGGGCCTTTGAGCCACTTGGCCAGGCTGGGCCAGAAAGGCTCCAAGACAAATGAGGAGACATGCCACCTGACAGTATTCCGGGTTCTCTTTTGGACTGGCTCTTCAACTCTCTGGAAGGCCAAGCTCCAACCGGCCACAGAATAAGGTTGTAGGTGTCACTCTGTGGATTCACCACACCCAGGTAAAGAGAGAGACACCTCCAGAAAAATGGGACACTTGGGCTGCAGAGACTCTTCCTCATTAGCTGCTTTGAGTCACATTCTGGAGGCAGCAGAGAACCACCTGAGCTCTTCGGCCCTGTTCTGGCCACCCCAAGAAACTGGCCAGTCTATGCACAGCAGAAGCTTGAGGATCAACCGTCCAGATTGTCCAGATGTATTGTTATCATCCTTTAGCCTTAATCCTCTTTAGTACACTTGTCCTTCAGGGTTGGCCTCAGTAGCACCCAGTGGCTGGACCTTAGGTCAAAGTGTCACTTTAGCCATAACCTATTTAGCCTACGTTGAGATCTTATCGATTCTTGCATGTTCAGGCTAAACTCTTCTTCAATACATTTCTAGAGGCTTATGGATAGAGCCTCAAAAAATCCACCAACAATTGAAAAGTCATGGGGGTCCTGGTCCAGAATATGGACTTGGGGATCCTGGCTTCTCCCACTTGTAGGTCCTCTCCTCATGCTCTTCATAACTCTCTTATTTGGTTCCTGTATCCTGAACTGTCTTGTCAAGTTAATCTGCTTATGCCTAGAATCCATAAAGTTACAAATGGTTGTGACATCCAGACCACCCTTATACCACCCCCTAGCCCAAGAAAATCAAAAAGTTGATGCCCTATAAGAATTTAAAGGGCATCAAAAGCAGGGGATTGAAGATGAATTTTCCACTCAAGTGTCTAACATTGTAATCAGCTCTTTGTTCCGCTTCTGCAGACATGCTTCTCGCCTAGGCTGAAGGTCAGGGTGACCTTGAGATCAACTAAAGACACCTTCTCCTTTTGCTTGTTCTGTCTAGATAACAAATGTTTTGTCTAATTTCTTGTCTGAATATCTCATGCTCTGTAACTGCCCGTAGCCCATAGCAACTTCCGCAGACTGTAACCGCCTGAGGACAAATTAACCAATTGGCTCATGTCAACTGTAACTGCACAAATAATTCTATAAAAGTAAGGTTACCCTGAGCTTGGGGCCCATATCTTCAGAGCACTAGCTCTTCTGGAACCACTGGCATAATAAACCGGAGTTCTCAAACAAACAAACAAATAGATAAATAAATAAAATGTTTTGATTATTTCCTTATTTTTTGCAAAGTACCTACATTTGTATAAGTATAACTCAGATCAAGTAATATATATCCATTTTAAAACAGGTACTTGCTATTATGTAAATAAGTAATGGTCAAATTTCCGAAGTTTAATGATAGTTGCTTAGTTTTTTCTTTGTTATTCATCCTTTCTTCTTTTAGCTGTATGTGACATAATAATATGCTCTCATTACGTGTTCACATTTATAATGCCAAACAGAGAATTGAAGTAAAATGTGATTTTTAGAAAGTCAGTAGCTGAAGAGACGATCTTTGAGAGATGACAGCAGATACATGGTCTCTTGGCCAGCTCATTTAGATGCTCAGCAGTCATCTTGAAGCTTTCCTTTCAGTTGGTCAAGTACATGGGGAGTGGCCTCATTTGCATTTGAGTGAGACTTCCTATAATGTGGCGACAAGGTTAATGCCTGTTCTAAACTACAAAATCTTTCACATCAGGATAGAAATTTCATTATTTGTCTGCAAAGTAGCTATTTCAGGTAGGGATCTCTGACAATATAGATTTGTCAGAAGTTTTGAAAAAAGTCATATCAGACTAAAATACAGGCTCTTAACTGTTATGAGAAGCTCAGAGTGAAGGTCAAGACAGATTTAAAGTTGTAATAGATACTGCCTTATGGAATCATAAAGATATATCAATCTGAATGCGGAAAACCTGTTTAAATTAATTTAAATATTAAACTTTTAATAAAAATTAATATTAATTATTTCACAGATTTAAGCAAATTGTGTTCATTTGTGTGGATTGTGTGTGTGCAATAGATGCATCAGCATATAATGAAGTTCGCAGGTTTTACACACAGCATAGTTTTTGCACCTAGATAAATATCATTGCATTTGGAAGAGTGCCATTGAAATAACCATAATACCCAATTTCTTTATGAATTGTAATTTATAAAAACTATCAATTTTAATTTCAAACATCATATTCCAAAACTTATTTGCAAGAATTATTTGTTTTTGGCTAATTTAGTGCATAGAATTTGATGTGTCTGAAATTTTATTTGAGGCTCTATTTCATTTTCTCGGATACCATTATAATCGTATGCATTTCTATATTTATTACTTAACATAAATTTACCTAATTTATTTAAATGCAGAACCAATTTATGCATATTAAGTTCCTCTCTATATATTCACTAAAGTAGGCATTCAAAGATGCATAAGGATGAGAACCTTCCATCAAGACATTTAAATAGTAGAAATAAATAAGAATGCATTATTATAAAAGTGTATACATTATGAAAGAGTAAATATAAAAAAGCAGAAAGTTATCTGAACTCCATTTCTCAGAAAATGAAGGGTTCAAAATTGATTAGTATCCTTTTCTAGCTCTGGACAGTGGACAACGAGGGAATAAAATCCAAACTTTTGTGGTTATAAGAAATAAAATATAAGAAATCTAAAGCAATTTTTCTAGCAAGTAACAGTATAAATAGCCTCTGGAGCAGGAAAAAGAAACAGAGAATAAGGTAGAAGGGTCAAGTATTTGGAAAATATATTCAGAAGGAATGAGATGCAAAGACAGTCTTTGAAAATAGTATGAAAGAACATAAGACCTTTGGCTGCAATTTTAATAATTGAAATCAAAATTATTTTCTAAAGATTTTTCAGTAGTTTGCTAAATGAGAGCTGTTAAGAATAGTAATACATTTAATACTTTCAAAAGTTAAGTCTATGAAAATGCACTTCTTAATAGATTTCATATATAATAAAATGTAAAAAGTTTTTAGTAATATAAAATTAATTTTATACATTAAAAATAAAAGTGTGATTAACATTTTTTTCTTATATCAACATGGTATTCAAAAGAGCATCATGTATGGCATGTCAATTTTTGTTTTAAAAAACATTTTCTCATTACATTGCCTGTGAAAGCTAATCCTTGCTAATCTCAAAAGCATATTTCAAAAATGATCTCTATTAAATGGGATTCTGAATTTTTCTATTCTTCATTTTCTTCAATTCAGTTTAATCGTACTTACATATATTCATACAAATATTTTAAAATCACATTTTAAAAAGCACGATGTGCAAGTAATTGTTTTAGTAGTCTCCCAGAGTTTAACCACATGCCTTAGACATGGGAGGCCTATGCCGCAGTGTATTAAACAGTACATCAATAACCTGGATATATAAACATAAAGATAATATTCTATGAACTTGGTCTAAATCAGTGACAGTAATGAGGGGCAGTACATATCTTGAAAAATAAAAATAAAATTCAACATTATCTTGGGACTGGGGTAAAAAAATCTTACTGGACAATTTCATTTTACTTCAGAGCAGAGTGTGTTTGAATAGCAAATATGCACTGCAAACTAGAAATAGATCTTCTTAAAGATAAAAGGCCATCAGAGAAATTTGAATGTGTAAAGCCCTCTCTTTCATTCTCTGGGGACATTTGATTACTTTCAAGGCTAATAAACCAAGATATACTTCCCCCTCTCCTTTGGAAGAGATTTACTTAATGAAAAAATATCTCTTTCTCTCAATCTCTCTCTCTGTACTTCTCTCCTTCCTTCCCTCTTTCACAGAAAGGGCAGATGTGCCAGCAGTCTAAAAAAACTGAGTCTCCTAAATTTTGCAGTTCCTCTCTTATGATGCAACTCTACTGCATGAGAGAAAACATCTAGTCTATATTTGTGTAATTCTGCAGGAATTTATATACTAAGAGGATATTCTAGTGGCTGTGTCCCTGTGTGTCAATATATGTAGATACAATGATGTTAGGATAACTTGTGGAATTTGAATGATCTTAGATTCTTCACAGTTCCTGACTTTACCAGTCTGGTAGAAGGATCAGGTAGTGTCAGAGACAAACTCATCTGAAAGATGTACACAGTGGATAGCACCATAGGGATGGTTATAGAGTATTTAAGGAATCACCATTGGTAGTTCATATATCCCTCAGAAGACTCTAAAGCAGAGCTCTCTCCAAAATGAGGTTTCCTTCAGTTACTAAGATGGCCCTCTTAAACGGATAAATAACTCATTGTTCAGGCATACTATGTGGGTAGTTTTTCTACCATGTTAGTTGTTCAATTAGATAAGGTAGTATAAAACATTCCATCACTTTATTGGAAGTGATTAATGACTTCAGCTGTCTCAGTGCTAGAGGGCATTCAGGTGAGCTTCAGCTCATTGGCCAAGGATTCCATAAATGCCAGAATTCCCACAGCTTCCTTCTTGTAGGTTAAGGTAGAAACTGTGCTAATATATAATGTTGTATCTTGAATAATGCATTAAAACAGGTAGAAGAGTCAGCATAGAAAATTTAGGAAAGGACATCTGACTTTTTAATGGTTTATGAGATTCTTCGGTTGGTTAGGTCCAGGGCCCTGGGGATCATGGCTGAGGTCATCACTGGAAGTTGCCCTCATTCTGATGCCCAGATTCCTGCTAACAGTAGTAGCTTGAAGTGTTAAACAAACAAACTGAAAGGATCTAGCCAGTGTTAGATTAATCAGAGGCTGATGGGGTGGTGTATACATGGGGAAATTCACTGAGGACTTGAACCATGCAGAAAACAGTAGTAAATCTGTTGAGAGACAATTCATCTTGAATACTTTCACTTTTCTGTTTGGTCCAGGTCTTTGAAGTAAAGGCAGATGTTTAAACAGCAAACGTACAACATAGCGTTTCTGTAAAGTCGGAAACCTTGGAAAAGATTTAGAAACATAAAAATCTCTTCTTCTCCTTCCTAGAGACTTAAAGGTACATGCCCAGGTAGTAAAACAAAGGAAGCATTTTTCCTCTACACTTATAATTGACATATAGTAATAATCGGTTAGTTAGTTATTCATCACCAATACTAACATGCTATTTGTTGAATGTACACATTATTAGCTCCAGTAAAAATCAGATTATAAAGACAGTTTTATATATTAGAAATATCTCTTAGAGAATATATTTGTGTAAATGAAATATAATAGAGACATAACTACTCCATATAGTGGGGAAATGACTAAATTTTGAACACCATTTTCATTTGTAATGCTCTTTATGCTTGGCAAAAGCAAATTCTCTGATTATCCAGATGGTTCCTCACATTTCACATGAGATGAACAGCGAATAAAAAAGCAAAAATAATATTTGTTAGACTGTAGTCCTGAATCTTTGAGCTCATGAGATTATTCTGAAGCATCTCAACTGAGTAAGCAGAATTAAACATTGATTGCTAGAGTGCGATTTCTCATTACACTTTTGCTATACCTTTCATGTCAGTAATAGTGCTTTTCATTCTACAGCTGATTATCATTGCAGACATAATGTCAGATGGTTACAGGAAACAAACGAAGGAAGAAAAGATATATGTATTATTTATGTTTGAACTCCCCATGGCTATAGAAAACTATGTTGCTTCAAACTAATAACCTGTTATACCAAGTTGTATTGACAGAGATTAAAACATAATACCATGTGATCACCTAGGAACAAATTCCACATTCTGTAAAAAGCTGTCATATTAAAATATTAGTTAACATAATGCTTCCCCATTCTTAGTTTAAATATCTAATTATATTAAAAATATAATTCTCTTTCTTGAAAAAATAACATGTAATTCGTATGTACTTGTATGTAATAGACATTTGTACATAATAGAAATGGAATTTCTATTAATTTTCATTTTCAAAGCTGTTATGAAATGTTCAGATTTATTACTGGAACTTAAGCTTGGCTAAGATTGATTTGAAATGATAGCTTGTTGTGTTCACTGGAATACTTAACACTGTTGTATTTCCTGAGGCATATGCTCACATGCATATGTGTAGGAACAGCATGGGGAGGAGGGGAGATATTGACAGTATGGCTAGTTAGTATTTCTTGTCATTTTTTGTGTTTCTGCATGCAGTGGATTTTGGAAATTATTTATAAAACATGTGCACAATTGCTTAGTGTTGAAATTACCTCTTCAAAAATTCATTCTGGCTTGTTTGCTCTTACTGACAGAATTTGTGGGTTCAGGATTTTTATTCAAAAGAAATATCAATCACTTGTTTTGTTATTCTTTCAATATTTAAAACAAAATCTATTGCTGTTGAGTTTTTATCTTTAGAGTAATTCTTCGTAGTTTACTAAAAACATCCCTATTCTTAATAAGTAAAACAATGGGTGGTAGTTGGAGTTAGTGATATTTTTAAATTAAAAAGTAATTTTGAAGTTTCTGGTTAATTGAGGAATCATAGGGAGAAACCCAATATTTCCTGGTAAAAGAAATATTTATTGAGTTTCTCTCTGGGAAAGAAAAATATCTTCCAATGACTTCTTTGATTTTTTTCTCAATGACTTATTTTTGCTCTATGCATGCTAGACTACATTAATGCTATAATTTTTATACTGTATTAAGGGATTATTTTACTGTTTAACCTGCAATAAGTAAGCCAACAAACAGGCATAAGTATTAATATATTTATTTGCAATTTACCTGAGGAGAAGTCTTGTTCTTGAGACCAGGAACTGTATCTGGGAAGGAAGGTCTAGATGTGATGTTGGCAGAAAACCATTCTCCTTAGTTCCTGACAAAAAAAAAAAAAGGTCAAGTTATCTAGAAGATATGTAATACAGTCTAGATGTTAGAGTGGTAATTTACATCAGAAGAAAGGTGAAAATATAGGAAAAATATGCACATGAAATGTATTAGAATAGTTGGGCTAGCACACTGGGGATTGGCTGAAGTTGACTTGTATACATATGGGAGAGACAGACATTACAATCCAGGAAATAATTAGATATGGCAACATAACATATTTGTATTTTTCAGACTCTATTTTAGAGTTCCATTTTACTCTGTATTTATTCATTCAATTATTAAACAAATATTCATTCCTTACATGCAAGACTCTAATCTAGAAACTGTTAACACATCAATAAACAAAATAGACAAAACTTGCTTTTATGGATCTTTTCTCTTATGACTATATTCTAAGCTTTTGCCAACTCTTTCAGTTGTGTTAGTTGAATTAGAAAAGTTTCTTTCTTTCCTCTCTCCACATTTGGAAGGAAAGTGGAGTGATAATCACAGATATAAACAAAGGGAAGGGATAGATGGGGAAATTTGCCAGCTACTTTTTTTTTCCTGCTTAGCTGAGTTTCATTTTCCCAGTTAAAAAACTTAGAAATTCTAGATATTGCTTAATAATGCAGATTTCTTTTACTCTCCTGGAGATGGTTTAGTTTCTAATTGGTTGTATATATGTTATGTTACACAGAGTCCATAGGGGAGCTCTGTATATAGTCATCTATAAATAGTTACATGGTCTTGTTACTCTTGATTACCCACATATGTTTTCAAATTATTCTATGATTATGATGGTGTATTGACTTCTATTGCTTTGTGACAAACCCACAAACAGCTGTTTAAATAACATCCATGATTAATCACAGTTCTGTCAGTTCAAGTAAGTCCAGGATTCACTGGATTCACTCTTCTCGTAATGCTAAAACCAAGTCATCAACAAGGCCGCACACACTTAGCTACACACTCATTTAGAGCTTAGGGACTTCCAAACTTATAGATATTGGCAAAATTTATTTTCCCTTTGGTTTTTGGCCTTAGGCCCCCATTTTCTTGCCTGTTGTCAGCCAGTGGCTGCTCTTAGCAATGAAATACCATCACATTTCTTGTCACATGACTTTTTCATTCCTAAAAAACAGCAATAGAGGATTTTCATGCCAAATTCCTCTATGGCATAGAATGTCTTTCACCAGAAATAGCTCTACCATTTTTAAGGGTTCACTTGGTAAGGTCCATGAAAGGTAATCTGCCTTCTTAAAAGTCAACTATGCACATAATGTAATCTAGTTGTGGAGTGGATATGTTGTATTCATAATTATTGAAGAAGACTATACAGAGTGTGTATATCAGGGCAGGAATCTTGAAAACACCTTGGTTTTCAGCCCAATATCAAGATCTCTAATTATGCTATAAGGTGAAACTCGTCTGTGCACTCATAAAGTACATATGGATCAAGATATGTAATTTATTTTTTGTGTTTTATACATAATCTTTGTATGACCATATATATACAAGAAGGATACATTCTTGCTTTTGAGAAACTATCATTTTAATGCAAGTATTTTATTTCAGTGGGATTTTTTAATACCACCCTTTTATTTGGGTAGAATTTAGAATTCCACCATTTCTCTTGTATTTCTTGCCAAATTTCAAGTTGTAATTAGATATTATGTACATATTTCACTAAAAATCCCAAATAAACACCTAATAAACTGAGATAAAAATTGTTTGAAAAAATAACTTTCCTGATGTCACCAACTTAATTAGTGGAGATAACAGGATTGAACCAAAGGGTCCTGAATCATAGTTTCATATTTTTAATACTAGATGCTAAGTGAAATGTTAAATTATTTTTGTAATTAGTAACAAATTTTGAAACATTAGAAATATTTGACATTACTTCTAAACTTGTTAAAAATCAATATAATATGTTAAATTCTCTTTAGAGAAGAAAAATATAAGCAGGTCCATAAACCTAATGTAATCTAGAATTACATGCTTTCTAAGATTAGGATATCATTTTAAAAAGTTTTTATAAGCACACACTTGGATAATCTGATCAATAATTCACTAAAAGGACTGTGTATTTTTTTTAAAAAAATTAATCTCATATGTATCTCAGAATCATAACCATATTTTGAGGTTTATATTTAATTTTGGGGTTTGAGGTTAATTTATAATCCTAAACAAATCATTCATTTTATTTTCAATAAGTACACCTTTAGAGCTTTGTATCTGCCAAACATGTACTTGGTTATGTGAAGGGGATGGAAGGAAGGAACAAGAAAGAAAAGTAAAGAATACTGGTTAGGTGAAGAACTGAAGGACTGTAGAAAGGAAAGAAAGAAATTAATTAAAAGAGGAATTAAGACAAACAATGAAAATACCAGCATTGAAGAAATGAGAAGAGAAAGAGAGAAAGAACTGGCTAAATGACTGGTAGAATGCAAATAGAATAAACTTCCATTTTTGATTCTCAGCCATTCTTTAGCATCGACATATTATGTTGACATGACAAGATGTCTGGGTCTTCAGCATCATATTTTTATGCAAGACAGATGAAAGAAGAAGACAAAAGGGATGCTGAATGGATGCTGGCACTTGAGCAACCATGCAACCCATTTCTCTTGCATCCCATTGGCAAAAAAAAAAATGATACCTCACTTGTAACTGTAAGGTAAACTGATAGCTGTTAGCTGGCACGCTGCCATCTCTTCCTCAGCACCTCCAAAATCAAGACTTTGTCAGCAAGGAATAAAGAGTAAGAAAAGAAGATAGTGACTAGTAAAACACTGATCTCTTAC